>CM076573.1:65122491-65722491 GCA_034641835.2 Pinus albicaulis | reverse complement strand
ATGATTGTTTATAATAGTAAATCAGATTTATATTGAAGCCCTTTCATTATAGAATAGAAATTAGAAGACTTTACATGAAGAAATACTCAAAATAAGAGGTTACAACCATATGATATGAATGTACAAGCTTGACAGCGTTATTTTATTAGCTAAAAAGAGTTGTAGATTAAAATTCAAATCTAGAGCAGATCTATGTACAAAAATATAGATCTATATCAGATCTGTACACTATAGAGTCTCCTCTTTAAATGCCCCTTGGGGTTTTCAGCAAAAAGTGTAGTGCATGGAGTAGATCTGAGATCTAATGCAGCAGATATGAAGAATGATTCATAATTTCTGAAGAAAATACATCAGAATTCATATCATATCTAAATGGAACATGGATTAGATCTATAATCCACGGATCACCACAATGAAGGGAAGATTCCCAACACTAGAGATCTCTCCTCCTTAAAGTGCCAAAAGACCCAGCAACTTTCTCCTTGAAAACAACATAGTTCTGGAAGATGGACTACACTGTGGGCTCTAGAACATGATGTGGCCTCAAGCCAAGATCTGAAAATTAGCTCTCCTCATCCAATACTCTCTTTCCAGGGGGATAGAAGGCTTTCCCATTGAAAAGAGGCACTAGAATGGCTTAGATCTGAATATATCTAGCCTCCACTTGTTGCACCTTACAAAGACAACCAAACCCTCAATAGGATATGCGTTGTAGTTGGAAGAAGAGCTTGGCCAATTGCCTGATATTGGACAATAAATTCAAGACTCCCTCAAGAGCTACTCAAAGAAGGAGGTGGGATTCCTGATCAGGAACACCCAGTGCTAAACAAAACTATTCTCTGCTAAACAGCCAAGAGAATGAGAAATGTCTAAACAAACATGTTCAAAAACCCTCTCATGTTGTCCTCCTCTTCCTTAAATAATATGGAAACCTTGCCAAACCCTAAACCATCTCAATGATTTAGCTACACTCGCATGATTAGCCTCCAACTAAAATTGCATTGCGCATCTAGGTGATTCAATGTATCTAGACAACGTTGTTTATTTGGTCTAGTTGACCCATTCAAATGACTTAATCCCTTTCACACATAAGGGTGTTGTATTAAGGTAGCCCAGATTTAGCCTTGTTCACATGGTCAATGATTTATTTTGTTGTTTGAGGAGTTTGATTTATCCTCCTTTACAATTTTATTCTTGTAACATGAAAATGAAAACAAAATTGTATATTCCTATTAGCTTGAGATAATTAGGAATATTACAGTCCTCTCCTCCAAAGTGTTGTTTGTCCTCAAGAAATTGATAGGGTGAGTGCTGCAACTCCTTTCCTCTTCCATTGGTGACACCATCAAGTGATAAGCCTTCTACATGAGCTGAGTGTTCACCAAACCATCCTTCCATGAGTTGTTTCTTCAATGTTTTTATGAGAGGTAAATGACCCATCCCATAAGGATTTAATAAAAGTGAAACAATCATGGTTGAACCAAAACTCTCCTTGAAACATGTAGCATAAGGTACATGGAGAGTCTCCATCCCATGTGGCACATACGTGCTCCCCATCCTCCCTCCATACAAGCCCACAAATAGTACAAGTATATCATCAATGTATGGAAGCAAAACTATGTACATACAAACAGAAAATTGAGCATGAGGAGGTGGGTCATAATCCCACATATGATACCAACACAATGCATCTCCTGCCTGCCTCAAATCAATACATGGTAAGTGGTTTTCCCACCACTTACTTGCTGCCCAAGTCATCTCACTATTTCTGAAGGTGAGAAATATGTTTGGTGCCTTGGGGAAGCACCCATCATGATGAAAAATATCCCTTTTCTCATCAAGGAAGTGGCCAAATTTAGAAATTTTAATGGCCCAATAGTTGCCATGAGATTTACATGATACATTACTCCTTTTAGAAGTCATGGCCTGCATAAAAATGGTAAAATAACATGTATAATCATAAAATAAAACTTGCTTTACATGAACATATCCTTTACCAAAAAATTCTCTCATACACATGGATTTGTGCATGGATGTTTCTCCTCTTTCCAAAGAAGGAAGAGATGAATGAAATGACTCTTTCATAGAGTCCCATGGCTACCCCAACTCCACATAACTCATACATTCTTGAAAATTTTGATATAGTTCCTTTTTCAAGCCTTCCCAATCAAAGCTCCTTATGATGATGTTGTAGATCCTCATGGAATACAGATGGCTGAAACAGAACTCTTTGTATGCTCTTTGTAGTATCTTATGCTTGAGCTTAGAAGCTCTAGCCAAAAAGATTCTACCATGATGATAGATGACTTATCCTTGGACTAAGTAGCCCTCTTCATGTAGCTGGTCATCAAGTATCATACATGTGTGAATATATTTGGAATAATCCACTAGAAATTGGGATTTCCAATACAGATCTACACTGATCAACAATGACAGCATTGATAATGCATCAACCAAAGTGTCTTTCATGTTGTTGATCCTTCCATTGATATCTCCTATGCCAAAAATGTGTGTTGGAAGGTTGTTCCTTCCCTTCTTCTCCTCCCAGAGCACAGGATCAGAAAGGAGAGTGGGGCATGATGATAGGGGAAGAAGATTTCCCTCCTCCTTGAGCTTACCCAAGTCTCCCAGTGCTGTAGCTTTGTCTTCAAGTGCTCCAATCCCTCCTGGATTTGAGTTTGGAGCAGAAATTTGTGAGGTTTTCCCCACAGAATCTAAATCAGGTGGCCTCCCAGGTGGTTTTCCACTAGATAATGAGGTTTCAGGGACCATATGCATATGCAGAATAGATGGGATCCTCATGTCCCTGCTTCCACTACGCAATTTCAACTCTGTTTCATGTGTGGAAGTCTCTTGAAATTTGGATACCCATCTTAGTGGTGTAAGAGTGCCTCTGATTGGAGCATTTGCTCCATTTTCTTCTGATAATGGATCATTTTTTTCTATGTCAGTTTTGTGATCCCTCCTTTGTTCTGTGTCATTGTCTTTTAGCATAGACACATGTTGCTAATGTCCTCCATATACAAGATCCTTAGGAAATCCTTGCAAAGATGCAAGAACCCCTCTAGTGGAAGCCATTGCTTCATCTCCATCTCTAAATGAAAACAGATATCCTACTCCTATCATAGCGCTGGAGGATCTTCTCTGCTTTTTCTCTCCCTTTTCCTCATCAATGGAGAATGCCTCATCATTAAGAGACCCTTTTACGTGATCTCTTATTGAGGAAGGAACACTCATGTTTTATCCTTGAGAAAAGATACCATGTTGTAGTGGGGATTTTGCATCTGGCTGTAATATTCCTACTTAGCCTAAGCTAAGAGGAATATTCAATTTTGTTTTACTTTTTGTTGCATGAATAAATGAATAAAGGAGGACATGTAAAACTCCTGAAAAGACTGAATAAATAAATTCCCATGTGAACAAAGATAAATCAGGACCATGTAAATAAATCACTTGCAGGTGTGAAAGGGGTTGAGCTATGGGACTAGGTCAACCTTGACCAAATCTACAGCAGTGTCTAGGTTCAATGTATCTCATGAAGGGACAGCGCAGTTCTAGAAGGAGGCCCCTCATGTGAAAAGAGCTAACTCATCAAGGTGGTTTAGGGTTTGCAAAGGCTTTCATATTATAAAAGGAAGGGGAAGGCAGCAAGAAAGGGTTGTTGATTGATTATATTTCTGAGTATCTTGTCTGCTTAGACAAATACTATTCTCTGATGTTTAGTGGAGAATTGTGTTGCTTAGCACTTGGAATTCCTATGCAGGGATTTCACCTCTTCCTTTGAGGATTCTTGGAGGAGTATTTTCTGATTTGATCCACTATCAGGCTTGAGGCCAAGCTTTACTTCCAATTTCAGCACAGATCTAGTGAGGGTTTGTCTGCTTTTGCAATCTGCAGTAAGTGGGATTCTAGATCTGCAGAGATCTAGCTTGTATTGGAGCTTCTTCTCATAGAGTGTGTCTTTTAACCTCCTGGAAGAGTGCCTCTACTATTTGTGCTTCAGATATGTACCTTGGAAACTAGCCATCTATGTTATTCAACCTACAGCGTAGTTTTCATTGAGGAACTGCGTTATTTTCATATGAGATTATTCAGGGTGTTTTGATCCCAATTTTGATGAGAGATCTCTGGTGCTGGGCTTTTCCTTTCACTTTGGTGATCCATGGATTAGCTTGCTAATCCATGTTATGTTTAGATCTAATATATTGTAATGAAAAGTTATCTTCAGAAAATTATGTAGTATTTTATAGATCTGCAACTTAAAACTCAGATCTACTCTTGTTTATGCATGATTTGGTAAAAACCCCAAGGGGATCTTATAAATAAGACTATCTATTTTCCAAATCTGAAATGGATCTATTTTTTTGTCCACAGATCTGTCCTAGATATGAGTTGTAATATTCATCTATTGTAGCTCCTTAAAATAATTTCGTTGAGCCATTTCTACAGTTATATATGTGTTGTAGCTCTCTTTCCTGAATATTTCTTGCTCTATTGTCTCCTGTATTCTACTGTATATTGAAAGAGCTTCATTATAATTCTGATTTTCTGATATATACTCATAATTTAATCATATTTTATGACCTCCTGCTCATACTATCCAAGACGGTGTTATTTATGAAGTAGTTTTTTGTGCATAGTTGCAGCCCCTCTTGTAGGGTGTTTTCCAGCTAGACTAGGTGGTGAGGGATCTGTTTACCACACCTAGTTTGATTTATTTTTGCTCCCCTTTTGGATATAGACTCTAGATCTACTGATATAAGGGATACAAGGGTTATAAAATCATTTCTATACATCAATACCCCGGGAGTGCATTATTTCAGCAGGCTTGCTGTGCTATTCCAGATTTGGAATATTACAGTGGTATCAAAGCTTCTTTCTTGGCACAGCCTATGCTTTCCTTGGTGCATCACAACTATGTTGCATTTAGAAGAAGATGAACCTCTTACTAAGAGGGAGAAGAGGTATCAGAACAGAATTCATAAGAATTATTATTATACTACTGATGATCAAGACAAGGGTAAAGCCCCTGAGACTACAAGTGACAAAGAAGGAGAAGAGTTTGCAAGAACTCTTTTGGTGGCCATTCAAGATCTTGCAAAAGAGATCAAAGTGATGAGGATGGATAGAATGAGGGAATATCCTGGAATATTTCATCTGGGGGAAAGCTCTGACATTTCTCATCACTGGACTGGTCAACCAGTGAGCCAACCACAAGCCCCACAAGCTTCACAACGCTCCACTATGCCTAATTTCTTGGTTTTGGAGAATAAAGGACCACAAGAGAAAGCTTACCTTGAAGATTACTTTGTGGAGTATGATTCTCAGAGTCAAAGATTCAAGGAAAACTTGAGTTTCCAAGATTTTGGTCACCTCAAGGACAGAAGAAGACCAAGGCAGCAGTATAGAGATGGTGGGTTCTTTCATAATCGGGATAGACACCACTCTATGGGCAGATTATTTTTGCCCAAATTTGATGGTTCATCCTCCAGTTCTGCCAAGGCATGGGTAGAAAAGTTGGATATTTACTTCTAGTTAAATAAATTCCCTGAGACTGAAGCCATCAAGATTGCAGTGCTGCACTTTGAAGGTGAGGCACACAATTGGTGGTTCCATGGGTTGTATACATTGGGACATATCAATGTGACTACCTATGAGTTTACTAGAAGACTGGTTGAGAGGTTTGACAGGAAGGATCTTGAAGCACCCTTCATAAGCCTTACAAATCTGAAGCAATCAGGGGATGCAGAGACTTACATCTCTAAGTTTCTTAGATTATCAGTCATGGTACTTGATCTATCTATAGCAAGGAGAGTCTACATGTTCATTGATGGCCTGGAGGAACCTTTCTATGGGTTGGTTAAATCTACCAAGCCCATCACTTTACATGATGCCATTGAGAGGGCTAGAGACCTCCAAGATGCCTTTCCAAAAGCAAAGGCAACTTTCCATAGCAAGGGCCCTCACTTTTCTAAGGGGAAGGAAGGGAAATCTTCTCCTCCTAAGGAGATCTCTTTGAAGAAGCCTCTTGATATTGATCTCAGGAGGGAATTGAGGAAGAAGAGACTTTGTTTCACTTGTCAAGAGTCATGGGCACTGGGACATAGATGTGTTGTTGGAAAAGCACACTACATAGAAGTCTTCTCAAATTTTGAGGACGAAGATGAAGATGATGAACCTAGGATGGGTCACAGTGCTGAAGATGAAGAGGAAGATCAAACAGAATCTAGAGATGGGAAGGGAGCCTTTTCTCCAATAAGTGGGACTCTTGCATCTTTGAGAGGAGTGCCTAAGTACTTGACTCTAAGAGTACAAGGTTCAGTCATGAATCAGAGAGTATCTATCCTGATTGACAGTGGGGCAACCCACAACTTTATTGATGCTCATATTGTGCAAAGGAGAGTAATCCCCACTTATACCTTTGAGGGATTTTATGTTTTGGTCCCACGAGATAGGACCATGCAATGCATGCAATATGTTCCCTCACTCTCTGTCACTATGGAATCTTACACTATGGTGGATCACTTCTTTGTAGTTGACATATCAGACACCAACATCATTTTGGGTGTTTAATGGTTGATTACCTTGGGGAAGGTTACCATTGATTGGAAAGCTTTGCAGATGGAGCGGGTGGACTTGAAGAGTGGGAAACCACAAATGATTCTGCATGCACACTTATCCTTCACCTAGTACTTCCACACAAACAACAGAGATGGATTTGCGCAATGGAAGCATGGATCTCACCGTCCCTTCTCTCATGTTCATGAGGATGCTGCAAGGGACATTCTTATATAGTGGCAAGCCACCTGGAATGCCATCAGATTCAGATCTAGTGGGGAAAGCCTCACAAAGTGCTGCTCCAAATCTAGATCAAGGAAGGATTGGAGCAATGACAGACCAAGTCACAACGTTAGAGGGCTTGGGACAGCCCAAGTATGAGAGATATCTTCTTCCTACATCACTATCTTCCCCTCTATTTTCTGAATTTTCACTCTTGGGGGGGAAATAATGGGAGGACCAGCCTTCCAAAAAACAATTTTGGCATGAGTAATGTCAAAAATGAGATCAGCAACATGACAAGCACTTCCACGGATGTATCAGCAATGTTGTCATTTTTTAGCAGTATGGATCCTTATTGGAAATCTCAAATGCTTGTAGAGTATTCCAAATATCTCCACACAGGTATGATACTAGATGGCATACAACAAGAAGAGGGATACTTAGTCCAAGGAGGAGTCATCAATTATTATGTCTTCTTGGCTAGTGCTTCCAAGCTTAAGCAGAAGATCCTACAAGGAGCACATGAAGAATTCTTCCTCAGCCATATGCATTCAATGGAGATCTATACCCTGATCAGGAGGAGCTTTGATTGGGAAGGCATGAGAGAGGAATTACATCAGCACTTTCAAGAGTGCAACAGCTATGGAGGATTGGGGCAGCCAATGGACTCTTTGCAAGAGTCATCTCATCTATCTCTTCCTTGGATTGAGAGGAAGGGAATGCTCATGCACAGCTCCATGTGTATGAAGGACTATGATGGTAAAGGATCGGATCATGCCAAGCAAGCTTTATTTTCTAATTCTTTTGCCATGTTTTTGCAGGATATGACTCCTAAAGGGAGTGAGAGATCATGTGGATCTCATGACATTTGGTGGGCCAATAGAGATGTTGAACTTGGCCACTCCCTTATTGAGCAAAGGGAGATTTCTTCTCATGATGGGTGCTTTCCAAAGGCACCAAACTTATCTAACACCTTCATCCATGTTAAGGTGACTTATGCAGTAGAGGTGTGGTGGGAAATCTACTTACCACACCTTGATCTAATGCAGGCAGGTGGTGCACTACGCTGGCATTACATGTGGGATTTTGACCCACATCCTCAAGCTCATATTTCAGTTTGCATATATGTAGTCTTGCTTCCATACTTGGATGACATAGTTGTATTGTTTATGGAATTGTATGCACAAAATATGGGTAGCTTGTATGTACCACATGGCTTGGAACTTCTACATGTACTCCATGATACATGTTTTAGATGTAGCATTGCTTCATCCATGTTTATTTCTGTCGAGTTTTTCACTCCTGGTGGGATGGACTATGCACATCATATGTTGATCCTGGAGGAACAATTCATGATGTATTGGCTTGATGAGAACTTGGCTTATGATGAGGACTTGAACATTTATGATGCCATCAATGGAGGAGGAGAAGTACTATAGCTCTTACCCTATCAGTTGCTTGAGGACAAGAAACATTTTGGAGGGGAGGAATGTAATATTCCTACTTAGCCTAAGCTAAGAGGAATATTCAATTTTGTTTTACTTTCTATTGCATGAATAAATGAATAAAGGAGGACATGTAAAACTCCTCAAAAGACTAAATAAATCAATATCCATATGAACAAAGATAAATCAGGACCATGTAAATAAATCACTTGCAGGTGTGAAAGGGGTTGAGCTATGAGATTGGGTCAACCTTGACCAAATCTACAACGATGTCTAGGTTCAATGTATCTCATGAAGGGACAACGCACTTCTAGAAGGAGGCCCCTCATGTGAAAAGAGCTAACTCATCAAGGTGGTTTATGGTTTGCAAAGGCTTTCATCTTATAAAAGGAAGGGGAAGGCAGCAAGAGAGGGTTGTTGATTGATTGTATTTCTGAGTATCTTGTATGCTTAGACAAATACTATTCTCTGTTGTTTAGTGGAGAATTGTGCTGCTTGGCACTTGGAATTCCTATGTAGGGATTTCACCTCTTCCTTTGAGGATTCTTGGAGGAGTTTTTTTTTATTTGATCCACTATCAGGCTGAGTCCAAGCCCTACTTTCAATTGCAGCATATATCCAGTGAGGTTTTGTCTACTTTTGCAAGCTGCAGCAAGTGGGATTCTAGATCTGCAGATATCTAGCTTGTATTGGAGCTTCTTCTCATGGAGTGTGTCTTTTAACCTCCTGGAAGAGTGCCTCTATTGTTTGTGCTTCAGATCTGTACCTTGGTAGCTAGCCATCTATGTTATTCAAGCTACAGCGTAGTTTTCATTAACGAACTGTGTTGTTTTGATATGAGATTCTTCAGGGTGTTTTGATCCCAATTTTGATGAGAGATCTCTGGTGTTGGGATTTTCCTTTCACTTTGGTGATCCATGGATTAGCTTGTTGATCCATGTTCTGTTTAGATCTTATCTATTGTAATGAAAATTTATCTTCAGAAATTTCTGCAGTATTTTACAGATCTGCAACTTAAAACTCAGATCTACTCCTGTTTATGCATGGTTTGGTCAAAAACCCAAGGGGATCTTGTAAATAAGACTATCTAGTTTCCAGATATGAAATGGATCTAATTTTTTGTCCATAGATCTGTCCTAGATCTGTGTTCTAATATTCAACTGTTGTAGCTCCTTAAAATAATGTTGTTGAGCCATTTCTGCAGTTATATATGTGTTGTAGCATTCTTTCCTGAAGATTTCTTGCTCTATTGTCTCATGTATTCTACTATATATTGAAAGAGCTTCATTATAATTCTGATTTGATGTTGTATACTCATAATTTAATAATATTTTATGGCCTCCTACTCATACTGTCCAAGACTATGTTATTTCTGAAGCAGTTTGTTGATAATATCTGCAACCCCTCTTGTAGGGTGTTTTCCAACTAGACTAGGTGGTGGGAGATCTATTTACCACACCTAGTTTGATTTTTTTTTGCTCCCCTTTTGGATCTAGACTCTAGATTTGTTGATCTAAGGGATCCAAGGGTTTTAAACTCATTTCTATACATCAATATCCCAGGAGTGCGTTATTTCAGCAGGCTTGCTGTGTTATTCCAGATTTGGAATATTACACTGGCAAATTGTATAACAAATCTTTAACCCCCTCAACAATGTTTAGAACTAGAGTTGGCTCTATGGAATATTCCAACTGATGCAAAGATTTATATTTCTTGGGCTTGATTTTATTTCTCCAAAAAGTCCCAGAATGTCCCACATCAAATATTTTCACTAGTCTCCTAGTGAAATTTGCATAAGAAGAGATATTTACCCTTTTCAAGGAAGAAGAATCAAATAGCCACTAGGCATAAGCCTTTCCTTGAAGATGTATCGCTTCTACTCTCAAGGATTCTTCTTTTAAAACTTGATGCAGCTGGAAGTATGTGTCAAGCTTCCTTACCCAAGACTTGGCTGAGTCCTTAGGTGATCCATCAAAAGTAGGTAAAGAGAATCTACCCAAAGTGTACTGCAGGCACCCTCTTATTCTACTATAGGTACTGGATCTTTCTTCTTTGAGTTGACAGAACTCTGGGAAACTAAGATTCTCTTTGAATCTCTCTGATAGAGACAGATATTCTTGGAGATAATCACCAAGAGATTCCTCCTTTGGTGTTCCTCCTTTTCCTTCTTTCTTTGACAAGAAAGTAGGCATGCTCCATCATGAGGTTGTGTGGCTAAATTATCACACACATAGTAAGAAGTACTAGGGATTTCTCGATGTAAAAATCCTCCTAAGGGATCTGCATGTCTTTCCCTCTTCATTCCCCGGATTTCTTCTTTCAATTCATACATAGCTTGAGAAAGAGTTTTAGAGAACCCTTCTCTTTGCAAACTTCCAGTTAAAGGGATCTTACCCTTTTCTTCTGTGTCTTCAGTGTAACCACACTTCTTCATCGGCATTTTCTTTCCATGAAAATACATATTGGCTCTTCAATAAGCACAGGTTGTGTCAAGATATTTGCTCTGATACCACTGTAATATCCCAATTGGGACTACTTAGCAAGGCATGCCTAAAAAATGCATTTTTCAGGAATGTATGCTACAGGATTGGAAACCAACCCTTGGATCCCTTAGATCTGAAAATCTAAGACCTGAACCCAAGAGGGATTCAAAAAAAATTCCTTCTAGGTGGGTTAAACAGGTCTCCCCTCACCTAGTGCAGTTGGAAAATGCCCAAGGCAGGGACTACAGCAATGTGCAACAATACTGCTTCAGAAATAACGTAGTCTGGTTAAGCAGTAGTAGGAGGCCACATGGAGGCTCAATATGATTATTTATAAGAGAAAATTAGAGTTATATTGAAGCCATTTCATTATATAACAGGAAGTAGAAGACTTTACATGAATAAATACTCAAAATAAGAGGCTACAACCATATGATATGAATGTACAAGCTTGACAATGTTATTTTATTAGCTGAAAAGAGTTGTAGATTACACTTCAAATCTAGAGTAGATCTGTGTACAAAAATATATATCTATATCAAATCTGTACACTATAGAGTCTCCTCTTCAAATGCCCCTTGGGGTTTTCAGCAAAAAGTGTAGTGCATGGAGTAGATCTGAGATCTAATGCAGCAGATCTGAAGAATGATTCATAATTTTTGAAGCAAATACATCAGTATTAAAATAAAATCTGAATGGAACATGGATTAGATCTGTAATCCATGGATCACCACAGTGAAGGGCAGATTCCCAACACTAGAGATCTCTCCTCCTTGAAGTGCCAAAAGACCCTGCAACTTTCTCCTTGAAAATAACGTAGTTCTGGAAGATGGAATGCATTGTAGGCTCTAGAACATGATGTGGCCTCAAGCCAAGACCTAAAAATGAGCTCTCCTCATCCAATACTTTCTTGCGAGGGGGATAGAAGGCTTTCCCACTGAGAAGAGGCACTAGAATGGCTTAGATCTGAATAGATCTAGCCTCCACTTGCTGCAGCTTACAAAGACAACCAACCCTCAACATGATCTATGTTGTAGATGGAAGAAGATCTTGGTCAATTTCATAATAGTGGACAAGAAATGCAAGACTCCCTCAAGAGCTACTCAAAGAAGGAGGTGGGATTCCCGATCAGGAACACCTAGTGCTAAACAACACTATTCTCTGCTATAAAACCAAGAGAATGAGAAATGTCTAAACATACATGTTATTCCAAAACAATATGTTCAACAACTCTCTCATGATGTCCTCCTCTTCCTTAAATAATATTGAAATCTTGCCAAACTTTAAACCATCTCAATGATTTAGTTGCATTCACATGATTAATCTCAAACTAAAACTGCGTTGTCCATCTAGGTGATTCAATGTATCTAGACAGCGTTACTGATTTGGTCCAGTTGACCTAGTCAAATGACTTAATCCCTTTCACACATAAGGGTGTTTTTTTAAGGCAGCCCAAATTTTGCCTTGTTCACATGGGCATTGATTTATTTTGTTGTTTGTGGAGTTTAATTTATCCTCATTTTACAATTTTATTCTTGCAATAAGAAAATGAAAACAAAATTATATATTCCTATTAGCTTGAGCTAATTAGGAATATTACAACCAATGTTGATCTCGTCTGCTTAAAATTCCCTGGTGTGTCCATATTCACGATCGTCGCAACCTTGGAGGGGTCCATGCACACTCCATCTTTACATACAATATGGACCAAAAAAGTTCTGAAAGGAACAAAAAAGATACAATTTTCCACATTCAGCGATATATTCAGCTACCTACACTGATCAAACATTATTCGAAGTAGGCTAGAGTGATTCTTCAACAAGTTTTACACCATTCAGTCATCCATGTAGACTTCCAAAAATTGACGAATGTGTTCTCTTAATGTCACTATTACAATCCTACACAAAACTACTGGTGCATTCTTTAGGCTAAAGGGAATCACATGGTGGGCATACAAACCCCACTCTATAGTGAAAGTCATTTTATTTTTTTCCTCCTCTGTTATTCTAACTTGGTGGTGGCCTGATAATCCATCTATGAATGAGTAGGATTCATTTCCAGCTACATTGTCTAAGACTTCATCGCTAAAGGGTGTAGGAAACAGATCATGTATGCAAGCATTGTTCAGACTATGATAACTGACACATACCCTTATCTCTGATGCATCTTTCTTATTCTAAATGAATATTGGGATAACCCAATCAACCTCATCAACCATGAATATCAATATTTCCTCTAACATTTTTTCTATTTCCTTATTTACCTTCTCCTTTACTTGTGGATTCAGTCTGTAGGTTTGGTGTTTTACCAGTTTTGCATCTGGTTTAAGCATAATCCTCATTTCTCCAAACTCCCCCTTTATTCATTTTCACTCTACAACAAATGACATAAATAGATCCTCATACTCAACAGATCAAATATCTCCTTTGTTGTTTGTTCATCCCAATAGTCCCCAATCAATGCTAGCTTATGCTTCTCTTTACTTCCTATGTTGTGTGTATTCACCTTCAAAGGAAACAAATGGGGTCCTTTCATAACCAACCCATCTATGGTTCCTTGTTCCCCTTATTTCTCCTCAAAATAAATATGCCTTAAGTCTTCTAAATCATCCTCATCTAATTCCTATTCCACCTTTTTGCAAGCTACATCTTCTTGGTAATTTGAATCATAAATATTCTTAAGTGTGGCTTGGTCTATTGTTCCTTCCGCTAGCTATCCTGTTGTAAGAAAATTCCTTTTTACCGCTTGTAGTGCATCAGTTAACCTTTGATCGATATCTTTAAAATAAAAAATACTCACAAATTTTCTTGCAGGAGAATCACAATCTGTTGTCTATCTATTTCTTCCTTCCGTTATGTACCAGGCTTGTAGAAATATTCCTAGGGAATGCACAAAGTCATGTACCCAAAATTCCCTTGTAAATTATTCAACCTCCCAACGTTATTCACATTATTTTATATGTTGTTTAGGATTATAAGTACCTATATAATTTTCATCTAGTTGTGGACCGCCAAATTGTCGAAATCTGACCCTTAATGCATTTGAGATTTCGCCCCACCTTTTCAAGTTGTTTTGATGTGTTCCCCACCACCTGGTCGATCTTGCTTGTAAAGCCACATTCATTAAGGGTAATTTGTATAGGATAAAATTTCAATACCCTCGCTGGATGATGCAATATTGATTTTCCATGCACAACAGTATAGGAGAAAATTGCAACTTGGGTTTCCCCAATGCTTCATAGGAATTCCTTGGTA
Source organism: Pinus albicaulis (assembly GCA_034641835.2). Lineage (NCBI taxonomy): Eukaryota > Viridiplantae > Streptophyta > Pinopsida > Pinales > Pinaceae > Pinus > Pinus albicaulis. The sequence goes on along the minus strand of CM076573.1, from coordinate 65,708,529 downwards.
GTATATTAACATCTAAACCCAGATACAACATGGTATCTCTTATTTGGAACCCTGCATTCTGTGCATCAATCCTGAACTCCTTCCCTGTTTGCCTTTTGTTTCTTTGGATTATTTTTTAGTGCCTCTCTAGAAGATTAGAATAGATTGTGATTTCATGATCTATCCCTCCTTTAATGGTTGATTTCAAATTATCCCTCAATTGTTTGAGCATCTACTCATAGCCACAATATTCAAAAAAAATATGAACCATTCTTCTATAGGTTGTGTTGAATGTAGGCCCTTTTCCTTCCTAGTCATTGGTTGTACTTCATGTGATTCTGTGCTTGAATTTAACTTTGTGAATGTTCCCACTGCTTCTTTATATTATTGTTTCTGTTGTTTTGGATTATAGGAGCGCTTTGACAAGGCTGGTTTTATAATCTTAGGCTGATCTTCTTCTCCCACATCATCTCCAGTATTATTTCCTCCACATGTCACTATATCTACACTTGATAGGGGTACGATTTAGGGTATTCTTGGCTCCACATTGATCAAATTTTCTCCCCTATGTCTATTTCTCACTTCCCATCTTTTTATTAATTCCAGGTTATCTTCTATGGCATGCATTTTCACTCTGCATTGAGAACACCATGGCCTTCTAGGTAAAGGGAATTCTCTTGCAACATGACCTTCATGGTCACAGTTATAACATCACATTGGTCCTCTCCCTCCCGTCCTGCCCCCCTTATTCCTGCTCTTCCTCGTCCCCGAGGAGTTTCATTGACCCTATAAGTTGCTTTGTCTAGCCTGACAGCAAATGTGTCTAGTGCTCTACATTGGTTTGTGTGGTGAGTTGGTAAGGAATGTAACTAACAGTATGTGTTATTGGGGACATTTGAATATTTCTGTAAAATCAAGCAGAGTCATGGGAGATTTCCAAATTCTTTACGAATCTTGCAGTAATCAGTGGGCGTTGGGCTTTGCTAATTTGGAAATCCATGAAATTGTGTTTTCCCTAGGTATATACCTTGTGTCCCTATCTACGCAACTCCCACAGGCAGAGAAGCTCTAGAGGGCCCCCTCGGTCCCGATGCATTTCTCGGCCATGCAACCTTGGTCACTTTGTGACTATGTGTCCTTCAATCAAGTAGTGAAATTGAAATCACTCTTGCAGAATTTAAATCACACCAAACTTTCATAAATAAAATCACACCACACTTGCATAATTGAAATCACTCCATTCTTGCATAATTGAGATCACTCCACTCTTGCATAATTGAAATCACACCATGCTTTCATAATTGAAATCACATTGTTGAAAGGAAAAGAACGGTTGCATAAAATGGAAACACACTTACTGAAAAGAAATGAAATAACATAGCTAAACTATGTTACCAATATGTACAAAGGTATGAAAACTGGGGTTGATGGGGGCCCTCCATTCCTCAGAAAGCACACTGAACAATTATCAAATATTGGAGATAAAAGTGTAAGTATGTATTTCATAAAATGATTTCAAGATATTACAAGAATTCTCTTCCCTCACTTTAAAAATCACATCTTGAATGGAACTTGGAACCTTCAACAATAAACTAGCCACTATCTACCTCTAGTCTCTAACAACTAACAATTTACAACCAACCATTTAATCTACTACAATTGACAACCCTTTGTGTGAAGGGTGCACTCCTATTTATACAAAAATTGAATATAAATATAGATCCTTAAATCTCTACTATATCCACATGTATCTCATGTGGTTACAACCAATCTCCTAAAAATATAAGATACAAATCCTCTCCAAATTCTCCCATAGTTTTGATAAGGACACATATCAAAACATCCACGATTCTTCTCCTTTGAATGTGCCTATCTTAATGATCCATATCTTCTTCAAATATTATACAAATCCTCATGATTTGGAATTTGAAATTCGAATTTGTAGTTAGGAGGCCAAGTAGGACCCTTATAGATTCTCCAAGTGTGCCTACAATATCACAAAACTTCTACCACATTCATGTATATATGAAAATATGTTAATTTTATAATATTTAATCACAAATTCACTTAAAATACTTAAAATAAATGACTTTGGAAAATATAACACTAAACCTGTATGATCATGAAAATGGTTACTTAGTGTAGGGTTATGTAGCTACAAAATTACGGAATGAGGGTAAAATTATGGAAATGTGGGTAAAAGTGGATGAAATTTTGGAGACTCAATATTTACACAATACAATTGGCCTTGTTGGTCGCACAGGTTGCATATATTTCAATTTCTCCATCACACTTGCAATCTGATGTTGCAACCCTAGTATAGAAGGATCATGTGCTGTTGTTCCCCCCCTGAATTCATGCGGGTATCCTACCATGGGTTCAATCCTCGTTTATTTCTCTAAAGCATCTTGAAACATATAAATATTCTGATGTGTTAATGACGTTCTTTTAATAGGCAGAATTTATTTAATGAACAAATCTCATTAATGGTTTGGTCTATGGGGTATAGTAACTTGATGATTGCATCTTTAAACCTTCTCATCATCTCCCAAGTTATTTCCCCTTCTCGCTGCTTAATTTCCCACAATTCATACAATGCTTGTTGATTCATCTGAGGGAGTTTGAATTCTTGTATGAATTCCATTTTCACATCATCCACTACAGGATTATGATGTAGCTTCGACTATTTAATGAACCACCTTAAGGCTCTGTCCCTAAGAGTGGTTTTAAACTCAATCAATTTGGAAACATATGGTGTTTGGCGAGCCCTCCATATGGCTTCACGCAAGTACCAATGTTACTCCACATCGTCATTCCCTTTCCCTGAGAACTTTGGATACCACGTGAGAGGCCCCGCCAACTCTAATTGTGCTTAAGGAAGAAGTAAAAATCATCTTTATGTTGGTTGTGATGATCCTTGTGGCATATTTCTAGTACTAACACTACTATTAGTACTAGCTTTAAATGTAGTTTGAACGCTATGAACTCCAATGACTTTAATTAGATTTGATAAAAATTGATGTAGTGACCAAAAGTCGTATATGCAGCGGAAATATTAAAATACTTCGTAAACAAAGACATCCATTGTAGGATAGAAATTTTAAATTGTATATTATATAAAAGAGTTGATAATAGGATGATTACAATTTAGAATGAGGGCCCGCTTATATACCCTAGGCATGTGCCCTTACACGAATGGCTATGTCTCTAAGACACGCCTCTTCATCACTAACTAACTAATCATTAGTTAGTGGCTTATTATTTATTATTACATTTGAATTTATATTTATTATTATTTTATTATGAATTATATTCATAACATAGCCTCTCCCTTCAAGAATATTTGTCCTCAAAGCTTACTTAAGAGCATCTTCTCATCTTTGTACTCTCATCTTCGTCAATACAAGAAGATATGATACTTTGAGTGATAGAAAAAAATTGTCGTACTGAGAACGGATGAAACCACCCTAGATTGATCTTCTGGGGTATCTTCTGATATTTAGAGATGTGTGGTGAATAGTTATATGACTAGATTCTACAAGCTTTAGTATCCCTAGAAACATGAATTTTTTATTTATTTTTTGAGTGATACTGGTACATAGCTTGATTAGAAAGTCTTCTCTTGTGATTTGGATGTCGATACATAGCTCCTTTGTTTTGGCTTTCCATTATCATGTTATTGGTTGATTATTGATTTCCTTCAGGCACAGTTGTTGTTGAATGGGCGACTGAATCATCGGTTGGGATGTCTAACGTTTGAACTGCAACTTCTGCATATGTTTTATCTTCTCTAGATTCTTCTTCTTCCTTGTGATATTGACTGGATTAGTATTGATCCCTTTGTCTTCAACTTGAACTGAAACAACTGATGACTTCAATACTTCAACTTGAAGATGTTCTAGCTTGTCATTCAACGATTCTTGTCATTTTTAAGTTTCTTTATTTGTGTAAGTAGGTTTTGGTTCCTTAAACGTACAAGTTCATATTTTTGTGAATTGTTGATTTTATTTTGAGTAGCTTCATCATCTTTTAAATGTTTGATTTGTTCTAATAATGTCTGATTAGGGCTCGTAAAACGTAAATTTTCTTATTTTTGTTCTAATAAATGCTTCTTTAGTTCCTTCTTTGATGCTTTAGCTTTCTTGACTTATTCAGCTAGTTTTTCTTTGTGATCTCTAAGGCATGAAACTTCTCTGTCCTTGCTGGAGATGATTTCTTCAAGCTCTTTTTGCTTGATAGAGTTTTTTTTTTTAATCTTTGAACATCAAGTTTGAGATATCCTTAAAGTCTTCTAATGCAGAGATTATCGATTTTGACTCCATTTTCATGTCTCAAAATGTGGCCATCTTCCCCTTATAAGGAAACATCAAGATTTGTTTCTCCATGTTTAACATGAATGAACCCAAATCCTTAAACCAGGGTTGACCGAGTATGATGTCAACCTTTTTATAATCCATCTTTACAACAAGAAATTGAGTTTTTTTTCATTTTAATTTTTTTTTAAGTTACAACCCTAGTGAAACATGACTATTCACCTCTCTGGGGTATAATATAAAATATATGTCCACTTATGTGTATTTGACTTGGTTAGTTTTCTCCACATAAAAAGTAAACTTACCATTCACAAAAAGAGGTTTTTTATTACTTTTGTTCTTATTTTAGCTTGAAAATACCATGGGAAATTACCATGGGTTTCTAAAACCACGAGATTGTAAACCACTTAAAGAAGAATTGTTGATTTGAGGGGTCCTGACCCAAGTTCAGAGGTTAAGGTTTTCCAACAAACCTCTATACTACTAGCCCTTTTGGAAATGACCTAATTGTGTAGGCCAAGGTCTCACCCGAAGTAGTATGGAAGGGTGTTGGAACTAGGTTTCTGCACCTTGGGAGAGAGTAGGTAATTTAAGGCAGATCTATGCTGCAACTTATTAGGTTCACACAGAATTAGTCTATTCACAACTCTTTTAACAATATAATCAACATATAACCATGGAAAAGCTATTATCACTAACAGATCTAATCAATACATTCGCATCCACGTGCACATTAGAAAATACCATCACATAACACTATAATTGCATCCAATTCCAGATCACAGATACATTCGTAGCTTAAATAAATATCACAAATTCGCTTCAGCAGTAAACACAATCAATCCAGATAGCACAAAGGTACTTCAAATTTATTCCGCATTCATTAGCATCAAAAATCCACTTACAACCCAAACACAGCCCGCGCACACAGCCCAGCGAGGTCTGCACATAGCAGGACTGAGGATCTCCACGCACACGACCAGCAAGAGTCCTTGCCAGAAACAACCCAGACAGATCTTAATAATTCGCATGTAACATCAATCTTATGACTTACCTACTTTCTAGACCCAAACCATCTATCTATTTATAATATTGTAGCCTTCGTTATCCTATGTTCCGCAAACCATGGTTTGTGGACCCTATAGATACCCTTTAACCCATTACAAAACATTAGGGGATTTGACCCACCCCAAAACCCCTACGCAAGACCGACTATTACAAAATTGTACCAAAAACGTAGGTTAGGGAAACCTGTTCCAACAAGCTCCCAACACAATCTTGTGACTCGTCCCGAGTCACTACGGTCATGGGGTTTGCATCTTTGCATGAAGCTTCTTGATCGCATCAACCAGTGGGGGTAGCACTCCTTCACTCTATGTAGTAGCGTTTTGAGAAATATCCACCAAATTCTGCGAAGTTGGACCTTCAGTAGAAGCCGTGACACTTTCCAATGTCTGTTTCAGTTGTTTGACCGCATCATCCACTTCCTAAGAGAGCTTGAGAGCTTCATCAGCCCAAGGCTTAAGTTGGTCACTGAAACCTTCTTTTTGTGGTGGAACTCTTCAATTTCATCCCTAAGTGTGTAGCTGGTATGTAGCCATGCCAGGCGCTGAGCTGGAATCAAAGTGGAGATAGTAGCTTCAAGTTGTTCAAACTTTTCCTCTTTCTGGCACAGCTCTTGAGTAAAATCAAGGAGAAGAGGGTCGGGTTGCACCTTAGACTATGGCTGCATGGTTGTCTCCAACAACTTTTCACCCTAAGAAATCTGAGCAGTAATAGTATTAGTGGCCTCTGTGACCAGCGTGGCTCATTGGGCTCTTACCTCAGGTGGAGTCTCTTACTACAATTTGGCATGTAAGGAAACAATATGTTGTTCCATCTCCATCTTGACAGTCTCAATTTCAGTCCTCGAAGCCCTTAGTGCTGCGAAAATCCCCTAAATCTTGGCCTAGGGGATAGCAGAAGCCAGGATATCCTCAATTACATCTGCGGAGAGCCTACTGATTAGGCATACCAACTCGGTCTGCTACGTGACGGCGAGGGTGCATGCAGCCTGCGCCTGGGACACCTCGGTGGTTTTCTCCACAATCGTCTGCTCAGCTGTGCTAAGCTGCTGGTGCACCCAGCGATATCTATGTTGAATCTCCTCAAATAGGGATGCGTGGAGGATCTGTAGCAGTTCATGCGACAGTCGGGCTAAATCCAATTGTACCTCTGCACAGGCCTGGACTTGTGCTCCTAAGGCAGGTGGGCTTAAGATGAATGATGCACCTAGTAGAGGGAAGAGGTGGCTTTCCATTGTGATGATAAATTCACTGCTGGTTGCTGGGGGTGGCCTAGTCTGAATCATACTTGTTTGCAGGGTGTCGGTTTTGAGTTGCAAATCTCGGAGCTCATACTGGAGTGTAGCGATCATGGCCTTCTGATGCTCTTCCAAAGCCAGCCATTTATCCTTTGAGGTGAGGGTAACTGCGTCTACGATCTGCCCCAGGTCTTCCTCTGTTAGAGTAACTTCAGTCTCCTGACCTGGCCCTGTAGCTCGTCGTTTCTTTCGTTGGCCTTTCATAGGGTCACCAGTTTGTTTTGTACCTCGAGGGGTGTCAGCACCCTCCGCATCCAAACCCTATGCGTCCAAATCCTGTTGTGAATCCTTCTATGATTCTGGCTCTACACCCTTCTCGGCATTCTTTCCCTGTCCTTCGATCTCTTTGGCAGTATCAGGCAAAGTAGTCTTCTTGGTACTTGTACCTGTAGTGTCGTGCGTACTTGATTTGAAGCCTAGCTTCTAGTGTGGAGGCCAAGTAGCAATAAGATGGTCAATCTCCCTATCTGCAACCATATATGGCAGTGATACCCACGCTGGATCCTTGTGGCCCCAGATCTGCACATTGCGCATTGTAACTTGAAAATTTGTGATGCTCGTATATGTAATATTCCCAATTAGCTCATTGCTATTTGGAATATTATATGTTGCTTCTATTTTCAGTTTAGAAGAATAAATGGGGTAAGGAGACCCTTAAATCTCTTTAGTAGGAATAAAAAACTTCCAGTGTGAATGTGGATCAGTTTAGATAGACAAAATAAAGTCACCTTGGGTGTGAAAGGGAGTAATGCATGTGGAATAGATCAAGGTTGACCAAATCAACAGCGCTGTCAAAGAGGAGAGTGGATCTAGTGGGAACAATCAAGTTTTGGAGGAGGAATTTTTGCATGGAAGTAACCTCATAAATAAATGGGGCCAAGGGTGAGGAAGCTCAGCAAGGATATAAGGGAAGGGATAGTAGCCATGAGAGGCATGCATAATATTGTCTATATTTGAGTCTTATGACTTGTTGCGTGCTGCGACTATTTAGCTGGTTTTGTTGTACTATTTAGTACAAGGGTATTCTCATGCGGGAATTCCCCACTCTTCCTTGGAGGAATTGTTGAAGAAATATGAGAGGAGTATTATGGGTTTCATTTCCACCATCCGAAATTGGGCCAAGCATTCATCTTTAGCCATAGCGCAGTCTCCTTGAGAAACTGCATTATTTTTCATGATGTTGCAGTAGAAGGGTCAAAACCCCTGTTGATGAGCTAGTTTCCTAGTGAAAAGATCAACCTTTCACCCGGAAAGATAGTAAAAAGAAGTTTCAGCCATATATATGCAGAGCTTCAACCAAACAAGGTGATTCAGCGCTAGATCTGTAGTTTACACTTTCGTGTATCTCATGCCTTTCAAAGAAACCCTTGTCGGGTTATCTTGAGATTGTGTAAAAGAGACTAGATCTCAATTTTTCAGCTCTTTGAAGTAATATATCAGCATATCTATTTGTTTCTATGTTTCTATAGAAAAAACTCTCATTAAAATATGCTATCACATGTTTCAGAAATTATGTGTTGCAATAGTCATGGGGTTTCAGTATTTTTGGGCTATATTCGGCTTGGGAGATCTATTTAACTAAGCTAGAATGATTTGTTTCTGATCCCCTTGTATATTTGGGTACTATAATGCATAAAATAATGGATCCATGTGTTGTTCTTGATTATTATAGCATAAGTTTTTGAAAACTACGTTTTTGGTGCTTATATTGTTGAATTTCCTAAATAGAAATATTACAGTGGTATCAGAGCACTAATATTTGCTCAAATTGTGGGGAAAATACTTATATAGCCATGGAGGAGAGGTATATCCAAAAACTCCTTCTTCAAACTATGCAGGACATTGTCAAAGATATCAAAGAGATGAGATTTTAAATACAGAAGGAATCCCCCAGAGGGTTTCACCATAGAGAAAGCTCTGGCACCTCACATTTGTGGTGGGAGAAAATATTAGCACAACCTTCTTCACAATGCTCCACTATGCCCACATTCCTATCTATGGAAGGTGAGGAAGGAACCCTTGGTGATTATTTTGTAGAATATGAATCTCAATCCCAAAGATTCAAAGAACATTTGAACTTACAGGAGTTCTATCGGATAAAAGATGGTAGGAGATCCTTCAATCACCATAAAAAAGGAGGGTATATGCAGAACTCAGATCTATAGTGCAGTTTTGGTAGGTTCTTCTTGCCCTCTTATGATGGATCGCCCAAGTGCACAGCCAAGGCTTGGGTAGAGAAGTTGGACACTTATTTCAAAATCAACAGAGTTTATGAAGTGGAGGCTATCAAAATAGCAGCATTGCACCTAGAAGGAGAAGCACCTAATTTTTGGTTCCATGGGTTATCTACACTTGGGCATGTTAGTGTTACTTCATATCCATATTTCACCAAGAGGTTGCTGGAGAGATTTGACCCCAAGTATCCAGAGGCTCATTTTGTTGAGCTAACAAAACTCAAGCAATTGGGAGATTTAGAAGCTTATATCTCTGAGTTTCTGAAGCTTTCATTCATGGTATCTGACCTCACTATGAACCGGAGAGTATGCATGTTTATTGATGGGATAGTTGAACCATTGCATGGGTTGGTGAAATCCACTAGACAAACTACACTCCAAGAAGCTATGGAGAAGGTGAGGGATTTGTAGCATGCCTTACCCAAGGTTAAAGCACCCTTTCAGCAAAATATTTATTCTTGCTAAAGGGAGAATCAGGAGAAGCCATCCCTTGATAATGATCAGAAGCATCTGAGGAAGAAAAAACTTTGTTTCACTTGTTGGGAGCCATGGGTACCAAACCACCAATGTGTTGCAGGGAAAGCACATTGCATTGAGATATTTTCTGATGAGGAGGAGAAGACCAGCGTTGTAGCAGCAGAAGGAGGTGCACCTCCCACAGAAGATGTAGTAAAGGCATTTTCTCCAATGGGATTGACTCTTGCAGCTTTGAGAAGAGTTCCCAAGTATCTAGCCTTGAGAGTTAGGGGCTCTATTATGGGGCAAATAGTATCAATATTGGTATACATTGGAGCTACCCATAACTTTATCGATACACAGTTGGTGCAAAGGAGGGGAATTCACATAGAAGACTTTGACAGGTTCCCAGTTTTGATTCCAGGAGCTACCACCATGCAGTGTGCCAAATATGTTCCAACATTAACCATCACCATGGGAACCTACACATTGACAAACTATTTCTTTGTGGTTGATATTCCAGACACCAATGTGATATTGGGTGTCTAGTGGTTAATCACCTTAGGGAAGGTTACAACTAATTGGGAGACCCTAGAGATGGAGTGGACAGAAAAGGGGAGTGGTAAACATCAGAAAAGCAAAGGCATACACACCTATCCACCCCAAATTGTCTCATCCCATAGGATGGACGCATATTTACACAGAGGAGATATATAATGGGCAGTAGAACTGCATTTGTCAGAAGCTAGGAGCAAAGATTCATCAGTACATCCCGATATACAATCTATTTTGGACCGTTATTCTACAGTATTTGGAGATATTCCACCTGGAAGACCTCTTGACCGAGGTTTTGAGCACACTATTGAGTTGGAAAAGGGATCCAAGCAGTGATCACCATACCCTATTGGCACCCCAAAGCGTATAGAGATGAGATTGAAAAGGCCATTCAGGAGCTTTTGGCCTTAGGCCATATCTGGCCTAGCGCTAGTCCTTTTGCTTCTTCAGTGGTCTTAGTGAAGAAGAAAGATGGTACATTGAGAATGTGCATTGATTATAGAGCATTGAACAAAAAGGGCCATGACGAACATATATCCAATTCCCAAGATTGATGAATTGATGGATGAACTAAGAGGGTCCAAGTATTTCTCCAAGACTGATTTAATATCGAGATATCATCAAATCAAGGTGAGGGATCAAGATATCCCCAAGACAACATTCCAATGTCACTATGGGAATTTTGAGTTCTTGGTAATTCCTTTTGGGCTCACCAATTCTCCAACAACATTCCAATCTTGCATGAACCACATCTTTTGTGGTCACTTAAGGAAGTTTGTACTGGTATTCTTTGATGATATTCTTATTTATAGCCGCACATGGGAAGAGCATTTACAACATATTGAAGCAGTATTACACATTCTTAAGGAGCAGAAATTCTATTCTAAGCTCTCTGAGTGTGAGTTTGGGCTCACAGAGATGCTTTAATTGGGCCACATCATTGGAGTGGATGGGGTAAGAGTCCATGAAGAAAATATTTGTGCTATTATAGATTGGCCTTAACCAAAGAATGTCACAGAACTTTGGGGGTTTGTAGGCATATGTACCTATTACCGGAAGTTTGTAAAAGGGTTCTCTCAACTAGCTGCACCACTCATAGATCTAACCAAGAAGGGGGATTTTAGTTGGACACCCACAACGCAGAGAGATTTTGATAAAGCTCAAGGAGGTGATGAGTAGCTGCCTAGTATTGGTCCTACCTGATTTTACCCAACCCTTTGTGTTGGAATGTGATGCTTCAGGGGAAGGCATTGGGGCAGTATTGATGCAATGGGGACACCCCATAGCTTTTGAAAGCTGGAAGTTGCTGCCACATGAGAGACTATACCCCATATCTGATAAGGATATGTTGGCTATTATGCATGCTCTAGCCAAGCTCCAGCAATATTTGGTGGGGAATAGATTCCGAGTGAAGACTAATCATAATAGTCTTTGATTCTTTCTTGAGCAGAAGCAGCTTCAGGAGAGGTAGCATAAATGGGTCAGTAAGATCCAAGCATACGACTTTGACATAGAATATGTCATAGGGAAGAGTAATGTAGTGGTAGATGCTCTCTCTAGGAGGCCAGGAGCGTTGTCCTTGACGAGCATAGATGTAGATTGGAAGGCCCAGTGGTTAGTAGAATACTCCAAACACTACTTTGCAAATGATATCCTAGATGGTGTGGTGACTGATGAAAGGCATAGAGTGATGGATGAGGTAATCTATTACCAATATCATATCTTCTTGGCTAGAGATTCTAAGCTCAAGGAGAATATTTTTCAGGCATCGCATGATTCCCCACTTGCAGGGCATCAAGGATTCACCAAGACTTATCAGGCTATTCGGGAGAGATTATAATGGAAGGGTCTCAAGGAGGATGTACTCCAACACATCAAGGAGTGTGTAGTTTTCCAAGAGAACAAAGGGGAACACAACCATCCTACAGGATTATTGCGGCCACTTCTTATTCTGGATGGAAAATGGGAGAGTAGTTCTATGGACTTCATCACCGGTCTACCTACAATTCAGGGTAAGGATTATATCTTTGTAGTTTTTGATCAACTAACAAAGTATTCACATTTCTTTGCTATTTCTGTATGGTATACTACTTCACATGTACATGAGATTTTCTTCAGAGATGTGTTTAGACTCCATGGTCTCCCAAAGACCATAGTCAGTGATCGGGATAGCCGCTTCATGGGTGTCTTTTGGCAAGAACTTTTTTGGTTAGTGGGTATTGAGTTGACACCAATTACTAGCTATCACCCACAAACTGATGGACAAACTAAAATAGTGAACAAGTGGTTGGAAGGCTACTTGAGAAACTATGTTTCGGGCCAGTGAAGAGCATGGCTGCGTTGGCTCCACTTGGGGGAGTATTGTTACAACACCATTTATCATATGTCCATTGTTATGACCCCATTTCGAGCCCTTTATGGGTATAATGCACTCTCACTTGCTGATGTGATGTTTGGAGCAAGAAAATCCCCTATAGAAAAGGATTGGATTTAAGAGAGTCAGGATATACTACGAGCTCTTAAAGATAACATTGCTAGAGCACAAAACCAACAGAAAATATATGCAGACCGTGGTCAGATAGAGAGGTATTTTTAGGTAGATGACTTGGTCTATCTTCAAATTCAGCCATATAGACAGTCTACACTCAAGGAGAATGGAGCTGAGAAGCTCAAACTTTGATTCTATGGACCATACAGGGTGATCCATCATGTTGGAGAGGTATCATATGAGCTAGAGCTTTCTGTTGGGAGCAAGATCCATAACAATTTTCATGTATCATGCCTCAAGAAGTCCATTGGAAAACATGTGGTTGCCACTATGGATCTCCCACCTATTAATGATGAGGGCCATCTAGTTTTGCAACCAGAGGCTATCTTGGATGTTGGAAATATGATGCAATATGTTTTCCTTGATGGCAACGTACTTGATGAAGTTATCCTTGATGGAAACCTTGATGGAAACGTACTTGATAAGTTTCCTTTTGATAAGCAACCTATATGTTAAAAATGTAAAAATGATGTTTCTACAGGTCAGTTCAAATGTGACAAAGAAAGGAATTCCAATAAGTGCCAGATAAATGAAACAGGAAATATCTCTCAATGTATACGCAGGTTTGATGAATGAAACCCGCGTATGGAGGCAATGTATATGCTAATTTTATGAAGGCAACACACATATACATTCAGAATTAGTATATACTGTAATATTCCTACATAGCCTAAGCTAAGAGGAATATACATTTTTGTTTCATTTTCTGTTGCATGAATAAATGGATAAAGGAGGACATGTAAAACTTCTGGAAAATTGAATAAATCAATGCTCATATGAACAGGGATAAATCTAGGCCATGTAAAAAAAACACTTGCAGGTGTGAATGGGTTTGAGTTATGAGACTGGGTCAACCTTGACCAAATCTACAGCGCAGTCTAGATGTAATGTACCTCATGGATGGACACGCAGTTTTAGATGGAGGCTCCTCATTTGAAAGGAGCTAATTCATTGAAGTGGTTTAGGGTTTGACAAAGATTTCATCTTATAAAAGGGAGAGGAGAGAAGCAAGAGAGGTTTTGGTTGATTGTGCATATTTCTTATGTATATTGTCTGTTTAGACATATACCATTCTCTGTTGTTTATTTGAGAATAGTGTTGCTTAGCACTTGGGTGTTCCTATGCAGGAATCCCACCTCTTCCATTGAGGATTCCTTGGAAGAGTCTTGCTGATCTCATCCACTATTAGGCATTTGGCCAAGCTCATCTTCCAACTACAACGCAGATCCTGTTGAGTGTTTGGTTGTCCTTGCAAGTTGCAACAATTGGAGGCTAGATCTGCTCAGATCTAGGCCATTTCAAGGCCTCTTTTCACTGGGAAAGTCCTCTATCCCATGGGAAAGAGAGTTATAAACCTTTGGAGCTGATATTTCATATCTTGGCATCAGACCAACTAAGTGTTTCAAGCTACAGCGTAGTTTCCCTTTCAGGACTGCATTATTTTCAAGGAGGAATTGCAGGGTGTTTTGACTCACTTTTTGAGGAGAGATCTCTGGTGTTGGGATTTTCCTTTCACTTTGGTGATCCATGGATTAGCTTGGTGATCCATGTTATGTACAAATATGATCTGCTTCTATTGTAAACATCTTCAGAAATTTCTGAATAATATTGCAGATCTGCTACTTTAATCTCAGATCTACTCTTTGTATTGCATGATTTGATCAAAACCCCAAGGGGATCTTGTAAAGGAGCCTTTCTAGTGTACATATATGAAATGGATCTGATATTTTGTACACAGATATTCTCTAGATCTGGAGTGTAATATACAGCTGCTGCAACTCTTATAAAAATGTTGTTAAGCTATTTTGCAGTCAATACATGTGTTGCAGCCCTCTTTCTTGAGGATTTTCTTCTGTTTTATCTTCTACATTGTGTTGTATACTGTAAGGGAATCATTATGGATCTGATTTGTTTTTGTTTATATAAAATTTTATCCTTATTATTGGTCTCCTACTCATGCTCTCAAAACTGCATTATTTATGAAGCATTTTTTTTCACATAGCTGCAACCCTCCTCTTTGGGTGTTTTCCAGCTATACTAGGTGGTGGGAGGTTTGTTTACCTCACCTAGTTTGATTTTTTTTTTTGCTCTCCTTTTGTATATAGACACTAGATCCACTGATCTAAGGGATCTAGGTTCTGAAAACTCATTTCAGTGCACATATTTTTAAGGAGTGCGTTATTTCAGTAGGATTTGCTTTGTATTCCCATTTTGGGATATTACAGTGCTATCAGAGCTTCTTTCATGGCACAGCCTGTGCTTTTCGTTGAAGAGCTAAAAAAAATATGGATTCAGGAGAAGATGAGCCTCTTACTGACAGAGAGAAGAGATATTTGAATAGAGGATAGAAGAAATTTTATTACACTTTTGGTAGAACTCTTTTGGTAGCCATGCAAGATATTGCTAGAGAGATAAAAGAGATGAGAATGGACAGGATCAAGGAGTCTCTCGGGAGATTTCATCCTGGTGAAATATCTGGCATGTCTGACCACTGGAATGATCAACCAGTGAACCAACCACAAACTCCACAAGTTCCAAAACACTCTACTATGCCTACTGTCTTGGCTATGGAGAATGAAGGGCCTCAAGAGCAAGCATCCCTTGAAGAATACTTTGAAGAATATGAGTCTCAGAATCAGAGATTCAAGGACCACTTGATTTTTCAATATTTTTGTCACCTCAAGGACAAAAGAAGACCAAGGCATCAATATAGAGATGGTGGATTCATTCAGAATCATGATCGACATCACTCATTGGGCAGATTATTTTTACCCAAGTTTGATGGGTCATCCACCAGTTCTGCCAAAGCATGGGTAGAAAAGTTGGATATCTACTTTCAGTTGAACAAAGTCCTCAAGATGGAAGCCATCAAGATTGCAGCGTTGCACTTTGAAGGTGAAGCACACAATTGGTGGTTCCATGGGTTTCTACATTAGGCCATGCCAATGTGACTGCCTATTCTGAATTCACTAGAAGATTGGTGGAGAGGTTTGACAAAAAGGATCCAAAATCACCTTTCATGAGCCTTGCAAGGTTGAAGCAGTCAGGTAATGCAGAATCTTATATCTCTAAAATCTTAGATTATCTGCTATGGTTCCTGATATATCTACAGCAAGGAGGGTGTATATGTTCATCGATGGTTTGGATGAACCTCTGCATGGGTTGGTTAAATATACCAAGCCCATCACTTTGCATGATTCCATCAAGAGGGCTAGAGACCTTCAAGATGCCTTGCCAAAAGCAAAGGAAACTTTTTAGAACAAGGCCCCTTACATTTCTAAAGGGAAGGAGGAGAAATTTGCTCCTCCTAAGGAGAACTCATTCAAGAAGCCTCTTGATATTGAAGTCCAGAGGGAGCTAAGGAAGAAGAGGCTATGTTTCACTTGCCAAGATTCATGGGCACCTGGACATAGATGTGTTGTTAAGAAAGCACACTACATAGAAGTCTTCTCAGATTTTGAGGAGGAAGATGAAGATGATGAACCAAGGGGAGGTCACAGCGCTGACAATGTTGAAGGAGATCCAACACCATCTGGAGATGGAAATGGAGAATTTTCTCCAATAGAAGGAACTCTGTCATCTTTTAGAGGAGTACCTAAGTACTTGACATTAAGATTTCAAGGTTAAATCATGAATCAAATGGTTTCTGTAATAATTGACAGTGGGGCTACCCACAACTTTATTGATGCTCATCTTGTGCAAAGGAGGGAAATACCCACTGATACTTTTGAGGGATTCTCTATTTTTGTTCCAAGAGATAGAAAAATTCAATGCATGCACTATGTCCCATCACTTTCAGTCACTATGGGATCCTACACCTTGGTGGATCACTTTTGTAATATCCCAAATGGGGAAATTTTTTCTCCATCGGGAACATCTTAGATGTTCCTATTTTTCCACTCCGGGAGTATTAACAATCAACACTGAACTATCTCAAAGATTGAATATTGGGGTATTTACTGGATATGTCATCTTCACAAGGAAGAATGAGATCCAGAGGCTACCTAGCCCACTAGCAGACTCTGACAATAGAACTTGTCAAGAGCTAATAATTTCATTCAAGAAATTTCTAGACCAGCTGCCCATGAGGACGTTGTATAAGGAAGCCATTGAGAAAATAAGACCATCCAATGCTGGGATGCCTTAGAAAATATCTGATACCAACTCCCTGCAGAATATAAGCTCAAATAAATAACCTTAAGCAGGTTATTCAGATCTCCCACCAACATGTAAACCGAAACAATGCTCAATAAGGGAATCTTCAGCAGCATGAAAACTTCAACATGTAACAGCAGTGAAATAATGACCCATACAATATGAGAAGAGTTCAAATATGATACATCATGTATAGCAGAAAATATTATACAAGATCCTTGAGGAAAAGACCTCTCAAGGTAAGTGTAAACTAGCCTATAAGGAAAATGTACATAGACAAGAGAACACATTGCTGCATAACCCCAGCTACTCTATAACTGCGCAGTCTAAGAGGGAAAATGACTGCAAGATGGTACATATTGAATGATATGGCATTATATGCTCAAATAAAGATAGGGGAGAAAGATCTCAACCCTAGAAAACATTTTTACATCAATCCTCTAAGGGATTGGCTAAAATACATAAAACAGTAAAATGCCGGAGCTACAGTGTAGCTGCTGCAACTCAAATAGACTACAACATGGAAGAAGGAAATTGATGCTGCAATAACAATGAAACCTCCTCCATGGTCTCCAAAATGAAGGGGCTGATCCCCTCACTGAAATCTGCACTCACTAGTGCACCAAATGATCTCCACCAGCAAACCCTCTCTGAATAAAACACTGTAAGAAGAAGGGACTGCGCTGGGCATGAAAGAAACATATATGGCCTGATTCCAAATCTGCATTATGAGCTCCGGAAATCTCCTTTGCTGATTTCGTAGAGAAGTAATGAGCTTCCCCTCTACAAACCAACTCCGGAAGTGAGATGATGAAGGTCCCTCACTGTAACACCAGCAACTCCAGCGTTCTCTTGTTGCAAGAATAACGCAGTAGCTATAGATGACTGCTTTGGCCTCATGACATGATGTGAAGAAGTTGAAGAACAATCTCTCCATGGCCTCCCATGGAAGAGAAGGGCATTCCTAAATAGGAATCCCTCTTGTGCTAAGCAGCAAAAAGTTGAAGAGAGCTTCAACTTCGAATTCTATTCCAAAACTGATCTCCACAATGCTCTCCTTCATCTTTTATGCAATGTGTGCATGGACCCCACTGACATTAGGGTTTCTCTCATTTGAATTTTTCCCTCCACTCCAACTATGCAATCTTCTTGAGCAAGATTCCCCTCTTAGGGTATGTTGTTGACTTTGGTCAACCATGGTCTAGCTCACTTGCCTTTGGCCCCTTTTCACACTTGGGTTGCTATATTAAGCCACTTAAGTGACTTTTTGCACCTTAGGAGTGTTTATTAAATTGCTACATGGGTTCCCTCACCCATTTTATTCCTTTTATTAAAATAAAAGAAGAATTAATGTTCCAAATACTTATTGAAAAATTTTGAACATTACAACTTTTTTGTAGATGACATACCAGACACCAATATCATTTTGGGTATTCAATGGTTGATTACAATGGGGAAAGTCACCACTGATTGGAAGGATCTGCAAATAGAATGGGTGGACATGAAGAGTGGTGAAACTCAAATGATCCAAGGCATGCATACTTACCCTCACCTAGCACTTCCGCACAGACAACAGAGATGGATTTGCGCAGTGGAAGCAAGGACCTTACAGTCCCTTCTCTTATGTTCATGAGAATTCTGCATGGGACATTCTTATCTAGTGGCAAAAGATGTGGGAGGCCACCAGATTCAGATCTTGTGGGGAAGGCCTCACAAAGTGTTTCTCCAAACTTAGATCCAGGAGGGATTGGAGCAATGGAATACCAAGATACAGAATTGGGAGGCTTGGGACAGATCAAGAATAAGGGGGATCTTCTTCCTTTATCACTACCACCCCCTCTCATTTCTGGATCTGCGCTGTGGGAAGAGAAGAATGGGAGGATCATCCTTCCAACACACATCTTTGGCATGAGATATGTCAAAGAGGAGATCAAAAACATGACAGACATTCTTGTGGATGTATCATCAACGCTGTCATTGTTGAACAGTGTGGATCTATATTGGAAATCTCAACTACTTGTAGAGTAGTCCAAAGATATCCACACATGTATGATACTGGATGACATGCAACAAGAAGAGGGCTACTTAGTCCAAGGGGGAGTCATCTATCATCTTGGTAGGGTATTCTTGTCTAGAGCTTCCAAGCTCAAGCAGAAGATACTACAAGGGGCACACAAAGAGTTCTTTTGCAGCCATATGCAGTCAATGAAGATATACACCCTAATCATGAGGAGCTTTGATTGGGAAGGCTTGAGAGGGGAACTACATCAACACTTTCAAGAGTGCATGAACTATATGGAGTTGCGTCAACCAAGGGACTCTATGCAAGAGTCATTTCAGCCATCTATTCCTTCTTTTGGAAGAGGAGAAATGCCCATGCACAGCTCCATGTGTATGAGGAACTATGATGGTAAAGAATCTGATCATGTAAAGCAAGTTTCATTTTATGATTTATCACATTATTTTACCATTTTTTTACAGGCTATGACTCCTAAAGGAATTTATATATCATGTAGATCTCATGGCATTTTTTGGGCCAATAAAATTTCTGAACTTGGCCACTCCCTTGTTGTGCAAAGGGAGATTCCTTTTCATGATGGGTGCTTCCCAAAGGCACCAAACATATCTGACATCTTCAGCTATGTTAAGATGACTTATGCAGAAAATGTGTGGTGGGAAGGCCACTTACCACACCTTGATCTAATGCAAGCAGGAGATGTACTGTGCTGGCATCACATGTGGGATTTTGACCCACCTCCTCATGCTCCAATTTATGTTTGTATATATGTAATTTTGTTTCCATACTTGGATGACATAGTTTTGCTATTTATGGGACTGTATGGAGGGAGGATGGGCAATTTTTATGTACCACATGGAATGGAACTTCTCTATGTACCTCATGCTACATGTTTTAGAGAAATCACTGCTCCATCTATGTATATTTCTGTTGAATTTTTCGCTCCTTGTGGGATGGATTATGTACATATTATGATGACTTTGGAGGAACAATTCATGATGGGTTGGCTTGGTGAACACTTGGCTTATGAGGAGAGCCTGATCCTTGATGGTGTCACCAATGGAGGAGGAGAATTATTTTAGCACTCATCCTATCAGTTGTTTGAGGACAAGCAACATTTTGGAGGGGAGCACTGTAATATTCCTACTTGGCCTAAGATAAGAGGAATATACATTTTTGTTTCATTTTATATTGCATGAATAAATGGATAAAGGAGGACATGTAAAACTCCTGGAAAAAATGAATAAATCAATGCCCATATGAACAGGGATAAATCTGGGCCATGTAAACAAAACACTTGCAGATGTGAATGGGTTTGAGCTATGAGACTGGGTCAGCCTTGACCAAATGTACAGCGCAGTCTAGATGCAATGTACCTCATGGATGGACAGTGTAGTTTTAGATGGAGGCTCCTCATGTGAAAGGAGCTAATTCATTGAAGTGGTTTGGGGTTTGACAAAGCTTTCATATTATAAAAGGGAGAGGAAAGCAGCAAGAGAGGTTTTGGTTGATTGTGCATATTTCTAATGTATATTGTCTGTTTAGACATATACCATTCTCTGTTGTTTAGTTAAGAATAGTGTTGCTTAGCACTTGGGTGTTCCTATGCAGGAATCCCACCTCTTCCAATGAGGATTCCTTGGAAGAGTCTTGCTGATCTCATCCACTATCAGGCATTTTTCCAAGCCCATCTTCCAACTACAACGCAGATCCTGTTGAGGGTTTGGTTTTCCTTGCATGTTGCAGCAAGTGGAGGCTAGACCTGCTCAGAACTAGGCCATTTCAAGGCCTCTTTTCACTGGGAAAGTATTATATCCCATGGGCAAGAGAGTTTTGAACCTTTGGAGCTGATATTTCATATCTTGGCATCAGGCCAACTTAGTGTTTCAAGCTACATCACAGTTTCCCTTTCAGGAATGCGTTGTTTTCAAGGAGGAAATTGCAGGGTGTTTTGACCCACTTTTTGAGGAGAGATCTCTAGTGTTGGGCTTTGCCTTTCACTTTGGTGATCCATGGATTAGCTTAAAAATCCATGTTCTGTACAGATCTGATCTAATTATCTTGTACACATCTTCAGAAATTTCTGAATAATATTACAGATCTGCTACTTTAATCTCAGATCTACACTCTCTATTGCATGATTTGATCAAAACCCCAAGGGGATATTGTAAAGGAGCCTTTCTAGTGTACAGATCTGAAATGGATCTGATATTTTGTACAAAAATATGCTATAGATATGGAGTGTAATATACAGCTACTGCAGCTCTTATAAAAATGTTTTTAAGCTATTTTGCAGTCAATACATGTGTTGCAGCCCTCTTTCTTGAGGATTTTCTTCTGTTTTGGCTTCTACATTGTGTTGTATACTGTAAGGGCATCATTATGGATCTGATTTGCTACTTTTTATATAAAATTCGATCCTTATGATTGGTCTCCTGCTCATGCTCTCAAAACTGTGTTATTTCTGAATCAATTTGTTGCGCATAGTTGTATCCCTTCTCTTTGGGTGTTTTCTAGCTATACTAGGTGGTGGGAGGTTTGTTTACCTCACCTAGTTTGATTTATTTTTTCTCTCCTTTTGGATCTAGAAACTAGATTCACTGATCTAAGGGATCCAGGAGCTACAAACTCATTTCAGTGCACATATTTCTGAGTGTGTTATTTCAGCAGGCTTTGCTGTGTATTCCCATTTTGGGATATTACATATACACAGTTTTTGTGAAGAGAAGTTGCGTATACACGCAGATACGAATGATCCAAGTCGAGTATTCCTTTTTCACTCTAAAATTATGATACCAAGGGGTATTACCATGGTATTAGCCCACATTTTTTATCATTGTGTCGTCTATTTGATTCCATCCAAAAGAATACCATCGGCAGTTGTGTGGTTTTGACTCATGGTATTGATAAAGGCTAAATATATATAAGGAGAAGAAGATCATAGTGAAAGGTGTGCATGAGTAAGGGTTTTTACTAAATACTTATCTCTGAAATATATCGACATAGGATGAACTCTGTTTTATTGATAAATCTGAATTTATGATGCACCCTTGGATAGATTGATGGATCAAGATCTCTAGACCTGAAATAATTATGTTCTTGCATGATCTATTTGAAGATATGATTAGATATGTTCTGGCACAAGTTAGCTGAAGTGAAGTGAATAAATCTGGGTAAGTTCTATAGATCTGGCACATTTTTCAAATTTAATATTTACAGATCAATATGCTAGTTCATCTTGGTAAAAGCGCATATATATGCGACTTTGTTTCAGAAAAGGCGCATATGGAATTCAGGGTTGTCTGAAGCTTATTGCAAAGGTTATCTATTTATTCATGCTAAATTTCTATTGTCTGTCAATGAAGTCTTCATGTAGATTTAAGTTCCTTGAATATTGTACATGCTTCTAAGATGAATATGTCCAAATCTGATCAATGAGTGAGTAAATATGATTAATGATGATTGACTATTTAAGGGTTCTGCATTTCTAAAAATATGTCTGAATGAAAGCCTTAGATCTGGATCTGAGACTAATAACATTCTGTAAAAAAATTATTTACAGATCTATACGCAGGTTGGTGTGAAGGAAAGCGCGTATACACGCAAGTTCAGTGAAGCAAAGTAGCGTATGCATTTTAAGATGATGAATGTTCAGGGTTAAGTTTCATTTTGCATAACGATTCTGAAGTCTGGGTTATTTATGAATTCTGATTACAGTGATCTCATTGTTCTGGTTGATATATTGGGTGAAGGTTATTATTATTGTTCTTATGAAGAGTTGTGTTGAAGTTGTTTGATCTAGTGTGAATATTGATGAAAATTGGTATGCAGTGTTTCTGAGGATTGAAGCCTTTAGTGTGGAAGTAGAAGCTTCCTACCAGTAGAAGCTAGTGTTCTGATCAGGGGGTTGAATCTCCCTTCCAGCAATGGCTGGTAAACGAGTTCAGGGGGTTGTAGCTCCATTCCTGTAGTAGCAGGAAAACGAGAGAAGGTTGCAGCCTTTTGTAGGTAGATGCCTGTGTACTGATATGATTCTGCATCAGTAAAAAATTGTAAACAATTTTTCATATAATAAATATTGAAGACATAGATGACAGAAGTGGTGGTTTTCTCCCGAATTGGGTTTCCACCTTAAATCCTAGTGTTCATGTGTGTTGCTTATGTTTGATGATTTATTATGTTCTTACTACACATGCTTACTGCTTACTAAAACATCTGATGAATGAATGTTTCACTTATCTAAGTAAAGAATTATATGCATAATAAGATCCATGGTCATACACAAGTTTTCTTAAGGATATCCACGTGTATACGCAAGTTGGGTTCTTTAGAATCGCATATGGAATTGTAATATTCCAAAAAAATTTGACAATAATTTGGAATATTAAGTTTCACTGATTTCACCTAGGAGGAGAATAAATGGGTAAGGAGGCCCATGCATAGTGATAATCTCAATAAAATCCCTCATAGTATGAAAGGGGATCATCATTGGATCTGGTTTTCACACCCTCGTGTGTGAACAGGGTTATTTGCAAGTGGACAAGGTCAAGTTTGACCAAGTCAACAGTGATGGGCCAAGAGGTGGAGAACACTTAGAGAAACAGAGCAGTATGAATAGGAAGAGGGTTATTTGGTGAAGAAAACCCTAAAGGGAGTGGTACCCATGGAGAGGGGCTTTCATGTTTTTAAAAGGAGGGCAAGGCAACCATTGTTTCTCATGCTTGTATTATTCATCTCATTGTCTATTTAGAAAATTATGCATTCTTTGTTGTTTAGCAAGAGTTTCCAGGGGGAATTCCTGTTTAGGATTCCTTCTCCTTCTTGAGAGGCCTCTTGTGGGATTTCACTAATTTCCTCACATCCAGGCTTGAGGCCAAGCTTCCTCCATCAAGACAGCTTTATTTCTGCAGCAGAATAATGTTGTGTTGTTGGGTGTTGCAGTGAGGGTTCACTACACCACCTCCATCAACTATTTTTCAGAGGGAGAGTCTCTCTTTCCTATGAGAGATCAGTTTGGAGGCATTCCAGAGCTTATTACAGAATTTGGCATCAAGGCCAACTCATTCCCTATCCCTACAGCACAGTTTCATCCAATGACTACGTTATTTTAGTGGAGCATTTGTAGTGGGGCTCTTGCAGATTGTTGGAGGGTGAGATATTTGGTGAAGGGATCAGCCTTTCACTTAGAAGATCCATTGGAGGAGGCATACTCATTTTGGGCATCATCTACAACCATCTCCATCCAGTTCTATTTCTAAGTTGCAGCTGCTACCCAGCAACTCCGGCATTTTGCTGATTTTGTATTTTATAGCCAATCCTTCCAGGATTGACATGAGGTAGCCTTTGGGAGCTGATATCTTCACTCCCAATGTTGTACTAGGCCATAAATTTGTATATCTATGTATTTTACATATGTTAGCATGCAGTTTCTCTATAAAACTGCGTTGTCATAGCTTGAGCATACATGTGTAGCAATGGTTTTGTCATGATTTATGTACTTGTCTCTTGAGGTTGAGCATTGCCTATCTTGTGTAACATTTACTCAAGATCTTGTATTCACTTGTTGTTGCTAATTCTTAATAAGATAGCTATGGATTTCTCTCATTTTTTTATGAGTTGAGTGTTGTTGTTGCTCCATATTTGTGTTTGCATATTGTTGGGTCTCCAACTTTAGAATATCTTGAGATATTCTCATTGTTGTAGCATTTTCCTGATTTGGAATATTACAGTGGTATCAAAGCATGATCTATGGCTCGGTCGATGGATCTCAGCCATCATGCTATCAAGAAGAGAGAAGATTAAGACTCCACTGTGTGGAGAGAAAAGGGAAGATAAGCTTACCAAGCTTCTTCCAAAATCTGTACAAAGCATTCATGAAGAATTTGAGAAGATAAGAAGGGAGATATGTACAGGATCTCCAAGAGGGTTTGAAACTAAGTCAAAATATAGATTTTCTTATAGGGAGTGTGAGCATGCAGCCACACCCTATGATAAACAGTGCAGTCACATGGCTAGTCTTGCCATAAGGAAGCAAGAAGAAGAAGAAATTCCAAGGAAAGGAACTCTTGGTGGTTTCTTACATGAGTATGAATCTCAAACTCAGAATTTTAGAGATCATATTACTTTTCCGGAGTTTTTCAAGATCATGGTGAGGAGGAGCAAGCAACATAATGACGATATAATTATTCTGTCTATCTTTGATGGTTCCCCTACTTATTCAGCCAGGGCTTGGATAGAAGAGCAAGACACCTTTTTGCAACAGCATCAGATTTCCGAAGATGAAACCATCAAAATAACAGCGCTGCACTTTGGAGGTAAGGTCTATGCATGGTGGTTATTTGAGTCATTTACTTTGAAAAATGAAAATACCTCTTCCTATGCAATGTTCATTAGAACTTTTATGGAGATATTTGGTACGAAGAATTCTGAAACATATGTGGAGGAAACAAACGCATTCAAACAAAAAAAACCCTTGCATGTGATGGAGGAAGCCTTAGACCTAAAAACACTTCAGAGGACCATGAAGGAGGCTGATATATTGCATGATACTTTATTAGAGGCAATACCTTCATCTTGTATTTTGGCACAAGGAGGAAAAGAGATCCCTTTTCCAAAAGAGGATATAATCATTGGAGGGTTGCCCACTCATGTTAAGGAGGCTGAGGGCAACAACGCTATCATTTCTAGAGTTGATCCAATTAGAGGGATTCTTGCAAATTTGCAAGGAATTCCCCATGATCTCATACATGGAGGTCCAAGCACAATCAATGAGCAGCATTGCAGCTGGAAGAAGGAGGAAGGGAGAAAGAGCAGCATCATGTGATGAGAGGCACACACCCTTCTTTATTTCAGAGAGCTAGTGCAAAGAGGAGGTAGAATGTATTGTGCTATGAGAGTAAGGGCAAGGTTTCCCAACCATATGTACAATCCACTCTTGACATTGATGTCTCACTGAATAGAGGCATTCCACCAGGGAGGCCACCAGATCTATCATTGGTGAGAGACATTTTGTCTTTGGATTCACCACCCTTGGATTTTGGAGAGGTGAAGAGTTTGGAGGAGAAATTTGGCATGGGGGATGTCAAAGTAGCAAACAACAGCAGGAGGAGAGCTTCACATGCTAGATCACCAGCACTGTCTCTGAGGAGGATTGATCCTTACTGGAGATCTCAGCTCTTATTAGAGTACTCCAAGGATCCTGGTGCATGCATGACTCTAGATGACCCGGAGAGAGATGACAGATACATAGTGGATGATATGGTCATCTATTCACATGGCAGAGTCTTCTTTACTAGAGACTCTAGTCTCAAGGAGAAGCTATTGCATGCAGCACATGAGGACTTCTTTTCCATGCACTTTGATGCATATCTTGCCTTGTCATAGGATTTCATTTGGGAGGGCATTCGGCAAGACATATTTCAGCATATGGAGAGATGCAAAGCCCGGATGATGATGGAGAGGACATCATAGATACCTTCCTACTCATTGGGAGTGAGGGAGCATTATCAGTTGAGCCATTTCAGCTCAAGTCTTTGAGTACATAATGGAGAATGTACAATTTCACCTTATGTTTTGTACTTCTTGTCTTTTTATGAGCAGCATAATGTACCAAGGAGGGTTATTCCTTCTTGCATATTGTATAATGATGTACTTGAAGCCATTTGTAGCATTGAGATTGGGTATCTCTTTGGTGTTTTGTGGGGAAAGCCACATGACTTTTGGTGTGCACCATTGACACCCTTTTGTACTTTCATGTTTATCTCTTGTAAAATGATTGTGGCAGCAAACAAGTGGTTGGAAAGGCACTTGTTTTTTTTTATTTGATGCAGGCAATGAATGCACTGTGCTGGTTCCTTGTATGGCACCTTGATCCACTTTCCGGTTTTCATGTGACAACTTGTTCCTATTGGTTTTTTCTTCCATGTATTGCTAGTATCTCTATTTTCATGGGAGGCTTTAATTGGAGAGTGGGCTTGAGACTGAGGATGCCCATTGGAAGCATGATTCTCCTTACTATACATGTTTTACATATTAGGAGGAACCATGGGCCAACCATGATTTCCACATTACATTTATTTTCTTCTTGTGGGAGGAACCACTTGAAGAACTTGAGGAGGCACTCCATGGATCATGAGAAGATGGAGGAGTTAGCATAGTCAACTCTTTCCCTTTGAGGATAAGGGAAGACTCGTTTATGAGCCACTCCATTTATATGAGAAAAACATATGGTAAGATTATTTTTGGATTGCATAATGATTTTCCTATATATATGCATCTCTTAACCATATATGTGCAGAGATTTGCTCAAAGGGAGGATATTCTTCCTTCTAGATTTGGTGGTCTACATAAGGCCATTATGGGTGATCACTCCCTAAGTGGATATGGGGATGAGATTTCTCATGGAGAATGTACTCACATTGCACATTACATCATTCACTTTCTCCATATTTGTGAAGAGACTGGGTCAGCAAGCAAATGGTGGGGAGGCCACCCATCATTTTTTTTTCTATGGCAGTGGAGAGTCAAACTGCGTTGGCTACATTTGAGGGATAATTGTCCTTATCCTTTACTTCACATGGTAGCCAGCATGATTCTCCTTATGGTTCCCTTGGTTGATATTTCTAGAGCTTCTCTGGGGAGCATGATTGGAGGAGAGACACATTGGGTGAATGTTTCCTTGGAGGGAGAAAACTCCCACACACTTTCACTACATGTTCTAAAGGGAGCATGGGAGATGGTATGGCCACTACAGTAGCACCTTTGTTTCCTTACGAGGTGAGCCATATGAGGAATGTGATGCCATATGATAATGACTTCAAACTCATCACATATGAGATGATTTGGACCAACATGTTTCATAACGTTGGAGGAGATATCCTTAGAGGTCTAATCTCCATTTGGCCATTTGAGGGAAATGTCATTGCAGCCCAGGATCAACATACACTCTACACTTATCCTAAGTGGAGAGGAGGACAGCGTGGGGTAGGCTATTTTGTCTACCAAAATCAAATTTTTAGCCCACCTACATTGCCGGAGCTAGAGATGGAAGATGACTTTCAGGAGTTGCCATGTGGGGAGGTAGCTCATTTGGCATGGATGATTGCTTGGGGAATGGAGGATCCACATGAGGAAGATGTTCCTCAACACATCTTAGAATCCATGTCTTGAGAGGAGGCTTTCCAGTTCTGTCCTTGCAGTTGCCTGAGGACAAGCAACATTTGGGAGGGGAGGACTATAATATTCCAAAATTTTCTGACAATAATTTGGAATATTAATTTTCATTGATTTCACCTAGGAGGAGAATAAATGGGTAAGGAGGCCCATGCATAGTGATAATCTCAATAAAATCCCTCATAGTATGAAAGGGGATCATCATTAGAGCTGGTTTTCACACCCTCATGTGTGAACAGGGTTATTTTCAAGTGGATAAGGTCAAGTTTGACTAAGTCAATAGCGTTGGGCCAAGACGTGGAGAACACTTAGAGAAACAGCGCAACATGAATGGGAAGAGGGTTATTTGGTGAAGGAAACCCTAAAAGGAGTGGGACCCATGGAGAGGGGATTTCACTTGTTTAAGAGGAGGGCAAGGCAACCATTGTTTCTCATGCTTGTATTATTCATCTCATTATCTATTCAGAAAATTGTGCATTCTTTATTGTTTAGCAAGAGTTGTCGAGGGGAATTCCCGTTTAGGATTCCTTCTCCTTCTTGAGAGGCCTCTTGAGGGATTGCACTGATTTTCCTCACATCCAAGCTTGAGGCCAAGCTTCCTCCATCAAGACAGCGTTATTTCTGCAGCAGAATAATGTTGTGTTGATGGGTGCTGCAGTGAGGGTTCACTACACCACCTCCATCGGCTATTTTTCAGAGGGAGATGTAACAAATAAAATTTGTATAAAATGGAGTAAATAAAAATAAATATAATTACTAGCTAATCAATTAGGATTATGTTAAGTAGTCATTATTTAGTTGAAAAGGCATGTCTAAAAGACATGCCTAGTCATAAAAGGTCACCTGCATAGGTATATAAGCAGGGCCTCATTGTAACTTTCAATTATCTTATTACATCTTATCATATACATTTATTAATAAAATATTATTATAAATACCTCTTGTGTATTTTTATAATTAAAGTCAACAAGCATACAAGTTTTGTTGTTATAGGAGAGTCTCTCTTTCCTGTGAGATATTAGGGAGGCATTCCGGAGCTTATTGCAGACTTCGACATCAAGGCCAGCTCATTCCCTAGCCCTAAAATGTAGTTTCATCCAGTGACTGCGTTATTTTAGTGGAGCATTTGCAGTGGGGATATTTCATATTGTTGGAGGGTGAGATATTTGGTGAAGGGATTAGCATTTCACTTAGAAGATCCATTGGAGGAGGCATGTTTAGTTTGGGCATCATCTATAGCCATCTCCATCCAGTTCTATTTCTGAGTTGCAGCTGCTACCCAACAACTCTGGCATTTTGCAAATTTTGTATTTTATAGCCAATCCTTCCAAGATTGACATTAGGTAACCTTTGGGAGCTGATATCTTCACTCCCAATGTTGTATTGGGCCATACATTTGTATATCTATGTATTTGACATATGTTAGCATGCAGTTGCTCTATAAAACTGCGTTGTCATAGCTTGAGCATACATGTGTAGCAGTGGTTTTGTCATGATTTATGTCCTTGTCTCTTGAGGCTAAGCATTGCCTATCTTATGTAACATTTCCTCAAGATCTTGTATTCACTTGTTGCTGCTATTTCTTAATAATATAGCTATGGATTTCTCTCATGTTTTTATGAGTTGAGTGTTGTTGTTGCTCCATGTTTGTGTTTGCATATTGTTGGGTCTCCAACTTTATAATATCTTGAGATATTCTCATTGTTGTAGCATTTTCCTGATTTGGAATATTACAGGAATTTAGTAAAGGAAAAAAGTAAAAGTTTTTCAGTAGGCTCTAAATACTGATTCACCCCCCCCCCCCTCTCCTAGTATTTTTCCCAACAATTGGTATC
Organism: Pinus albicaulis; assembly: GCA_034641835.2. NCBI lineage: Eukaryota > Viridiplantae > Streptophyta > Pinopsida > Pinales > Pinaceae > Pinus > Pinus albicaulis. Next base: position 65,678,904 of record CM076573.1, on the reverse strand, counting down.
AGAGCAGGTCCTTTTGAAGAAGCTTAATCACTAGAAGGAAGATCAGCTAAGATGAGAAATAAATATGGGAAAGCATCTATCAGACCTCCTCTCTTCAACAAAAACAATTTAATCTTCTGGAAGACAAGGACAAGATCCTATCTTCAGTCTCTTGGAGCAGATGTATGGCCTATAGTTGAAGGAGGTTATCAATATCCAGCATCAGTTCCAACAGATGCAGCTGAAAGAAATAACTATGAAACCAATGCAAAGGAAATCAATGCATTATTGGGAAGTCTGATTTAATCAAAAAATTTCAAAGCCATGCAGTTGAATACAACAAAGGAGATATGGGACAAAATCATTCTAAGCTATGAAGGTGATACCAAGGTAAAAAGTGCTAAACTCCAAACTCTCAGAATTCAATATGAAAATCTCAGGATGCATAATGAGGAAATCATTGCCAGTTTCTTTTTATGTCTAGATGATATTGTAAATCGTATGAGAAATCTAGGTGAAACCATAACTGACACTACTCTGGTAGAAAAGGTTTTAAGATCTCTAACTCCCAAATTTGAGTCAAAAGAGTTTGCTATTGAAGAGAAGCAGGATCTACAAACTCTTACTATTTTTCAACTTCATGTTATTTTGACTACTTGTGAAATGAGAATAGGAGTTCCATCTGAAGTCAAAGAAGTTGTCTTTAGAGCTGCAGCAGAAGAACAAGAAGGATCAAGGTATGTTTCAGAAGAAGATGGGATAAATTTTGTAAAGAAGCTACAACTTGGCACTGGAATATTCAGAGGTAAGATTCCTTTTAAATGTTTTTCTTGTGGAAGAGTTGGTCATTATGCTGCTAAGTGTCCCCATAAAGAAAAACATGAAAAAGGAAAGGAAGTGGAAAAAGGAAATAAGAATCAGTTTATCAATAGAAAAAGTTATTATACTCATGAAGATAGTGTTGGGCTATCAAATAGTGAAGAAGGAGAATCTGATCAAGATGTTAGACTACTCATGGCTTTTGAAAAAGACTCTAGTGAGGCTAAAGGTACCTTTATGGATGCTCTAGAAGAAAATTATTTTCTTGAAGAAATTAATCAGCTCAAAATATGTTTTGAAGAAAACAAAATTTCCATAGATACTCTAAAGAATCATCTCATAGAAAAGGAGAAGCACAATGAGAAATTAGAATGTGAAATAGTAAGTCTAATAAAGGAAATTGAGAAAGAGAAAACTTTAAATCTTATATTTGCTAAAGGAACTGAAACCTTAGATTAAATTATCAAGGTTCAATGCTCTCCTTTTGTAAGGACAAGTCTTGGATATATCGGAGAATCCGCTCAGTCTTCAGCACCAAGCTATCTAAATGTCACCAAAGCTAGTCTGAAACATTTTGACACTCAGCAAAAGAACAAAGAGACTACGCAGGTAAATCATGACCACTTCAAATCAAAGAGGAACAATAATAGAAATATCAATTAGTAGGTAAACCCAAATAAAAGGTTTCATGATCGCAGAAATTTATTTAATGGACAATTTTTCTCATGTCATAATTTTGGTCATAAAGTTGCTCAATATGCTGCATACAAAACTATTATGACCAGAGAAGAAAGAAGGCAAGGAAATGAGACTGGAATAAAGAAGAATAATTATAACAACTTTGCTCCACTTCAAAATGAAATTGAATCTTCTTATTGCAATAACTTTGGACATGAAGAATCTGAATGCAAAATAAAACTTCAACCAAAAGAGCATACACCTTCGAATTCCAAGGTATGGAGAAAGAAGGAATTATAGTTTCAAGTTGTGGCATAGCTTTATTTTCTGAAGGGGAAGAAAATCAATGGTACATTGATAGTGGATCTTCAAAACACATGACAGGTGATAAAAATAAACTCCTTTCAAACAATGCTCTAGAAAAGGAAAAGAATGTTACTTTTGGAAATGATACTCTCGTTGTCATTAAAGGAAAAGGCTCTGATTTTCTAAAAGGAAAAGGCTCATTAAAGGTAAAAGCTAACAATGTTATGTATGTGGATGGATTAAAACATAACCTATTGAGTGTGAGTCAAATGTGTGATCAAGGAAATGAAGTTGTCTTTAGTTCAAAAGAATGTGTGGTACGTGAACTTGACACAGGAAAAATGGTAATAAAAGGATCTAGAACACCAAGAAATATATATGTATTGAAAGGGTGCAAAGAAAAATGTTACTTGGGTAAATCTTCAGAAAATTGGTTATGGCACAGAAGATTGGGGAATTTTAGTTTCTCTCAAATCAAAAAATCTAGCAGACTCAAAGATGTTCGTGATCTTCATAGCATCACTCTGCCTGAAAATACCATATGCAAATCTTTCCAATTTGGTAAGAAAACCAGAGTGCAATTCAATGCCAAAGAAGGATCAGCAAGTAAGCCTCTTGAAATTATACATACTAATTTATGTGGTCCTGTAAGGAAAATGTCACCTCGTGGAGAACAATACTATATCTTATTTATTGATGACTCTCTAGAATGTGTTGGATCGGTTTACTGAAACATAAAGATGAAGCATTTAAAAATTTTAATATCTTCAAAGCTTTGGTTGAAAATTAATTAGATCTAAAAATAAAATGTCTTAGTGTAATGTTCCAAAATTTTAGCCTCGAAGCTAAATGGAACATTAGAGTTAGCAGCAGCTCTAACCAATGAATAAATGGGTAGGAAAAACCATAAGTCTCCTACGGAGGGATAAAGACACTCCAAGTGTGAAAGGGGACACTCTTTCTAGCTTAATAAAACACCTCCATGTGTGAACAGGGATAAAATCAAGTTGATTCAGTCCACTTTGACTAAGTCAACAGCGCAGTTGTGGAGGAGGAGGAATCCAAGAAGGAATAACACAGTTTTGGAGGGAGATGAATATTTGGATAGAGATGAACTAATTGAGTGGGGCCAAGGGCAATAAAACTCATCTTTTATTTAAGGAAGAGGATGGAAACATTATTCTCCATGTTTTTAGATTATTATTCTTGTCTTCTCAGACTTTTGCTTCCTCTTACTATTTAGCAGGGTAGCAGTGTTATTTAGCACCAGGTGTTCCAGAGCGGGAATCCCACCTCTTTCCTTAATGATCCTCATTGGGATAGTTTTAATTCATCATTAAACATCAGGTTTTTAGGCCAAGCTTCAGCCTACTTCATCAGCGTAGTTTTTTCCAGAGATTGTGCAGTGTTGCTGGGTGTAGCAGTGGAAGGGATTGGAATCCCGGTTTCTGAGCTAGTTTCTCATTAGAGGAAGGTTTCCTTCACTTGAAGGACCTGTTTGGAGAGCTCTAGAGCCTATTTCAGATCTGTGGTATCAGAAAACACATTTCCCCTACATTCCCAACACCGTTCCAGCTAGGGAATGCGTTATTTTGGAGGCATCATTCAGCAGATGGTCTAGTGGCTCAGTTGCAGTGTTTTCTTGTGATTGAGAGGTCCAACCTTTCATGGGAGGAATCCCTTGAGGGATATACATTAGATCAGTCATATTTCAGCCTTATAAACTCTTATTCTTCAGTGTTGCAGTGATTATTCAGTAATTTTCTGAGGATCACATTTGTATGCAGAGTGTTTGACAAGAAACCATTGTTGGGTTCTCTTGTATTTTGTATAAGGAGACTAGATCTTTGTTCTTCAACATTATTCATCAATATATGATTAGATATAATTTTTCTCCTATTTTATGAGTTACAACCATATTTTATACTACGCAGTCACTTTTATGAAGAAATCCTTGTGTATTTGGGGTTTTTAGTCATTTTCGGCTACACTAGTGTGGGAGGTCTGTTTAACCCACCTAGTTTGATTTGTTTCAGCTAAATTCTTGGATTTAGGTTGTATATTGACTAATATATAGGATAAAATATTCCATTTCACTATTTTATTGCATATGTTGTTGGGAATGTGTTTTTAGTGTAGACTTGTTGAGCTGTCCTGATTTTGGGATATTACAGTGGTATCGGAGCTTCAACCTTGGCTCAGCCTGTGGATCTTAGGCCATGAAACTTTTAGGAGAGATGGATAGGAAAGAGAAGGCTTCAGTATGTGAAGGAAGGAAGGAAGACAAGCTTACAAATATTCTTCCAAAATCTATGCAGAGCTTTCAAAGAGAGCTGAAGAAAATGAGATTGGAGATGGGATCTCCAAAGGGAGTTGGATCTAGAGAAGAATCTAGATTTGGAACGGGTGAGTGTGAGCATGCAGCTACACACCATGATGCACAATGAAGTCAAGTGCCCGGATCTATCTTGAGATGGATGGGAGGAGGAAGAATTCCTAAGAGGAGAACTCTTAGTGATTTGTTGTAGGAGTATGAATCTCAGACTGAGAGGTTTAGAGATCATATTGATTGCCAAGAGTTTTGAAAGATCCAGGTGGAGAAGAGCAAGCAGCAGGATGCAGGTAGATTTCTTCTATCTACTTTTGTCGGATCACCTACATGTTCAGTTGGAGCTTGGGTGAAGGAACTAGACTCCTATTTGCAGCTGCACCATATTTCTAAAGATGAAGCCATCAAAGTTGCAGTGCTGATTTTCAGAGGTAAGGCTCATGCATGGTGGATATTTTAATATTTTTCTTTAAAGAATGAAAACACTTCCTCTTATGAAATATTCATAGAGACATTGGTGGGGAGGTTTGGTGAAAAAATTCCTAAGACACATGAGCACAGAAAGATTGAGAGAACAAAACCCTTGCATTTGATGGAAGAAAATCCACTTCAGAAAACCATGGGAGAAGTTGACATCTTGCATTACACATTGCCGGAAACAAGACCTCTAGTTTAAATTCCTAAACAAGAGGGCATGAGGATCTCCTTTTCACAGGAGGATCCAACTATTGAAATGTTTCCCATAAACATTGATGAATATGAGGGCAACAACGCTATCACATCTAGAGCACATCCAGTATCTCATGCACAGGGAGGAGGAGCACATGCTCCAACATGAGGGATTCTTGTATTCTTACAAGAAGTTCCCCAGGATCATATACATGGAGGTCCAAGCACAATCAGTGAGCAGCATGATTGTGCAACATTGTAGCTGGAAGGAGGAGGTAGGGAGGAAGGGCAGCATCACTTGATGAGAGGCACACACCCTTCTCTATTTCAGAGAGCCGATGCAAGGAAGAGGCAGACTGATTTTCACTGTAAGGGTAGGGACAAGGTTTCCCAACCACATGAGCAGTCTACTCTTGACATTGATGTCTCACTACATGGAGGCATTCCACCTGGGAGGCCACCTGATCTAGAGTTGATGGAAGAAATATTTTCTTTGGATTCACCACTCTTAGATTTTGGAGAGGTGAAGAGTTTGGAGGAAGACTTTGGCATGGGGGATGTCAAAGTAGCAAGTAGCAGCATGAGGAGAGCTTCACATGCCAGATCACCAGCGATGTATCTTAGGAGGATTGATCCTTATTGGAGATCTCAGCTCTTGGTAGAGTACTCCAAGGATCTTGGTGCATGCATCATTCTTGATGACCTGAATGGAGATGATAGATACATGGTGGATGATGTGGTCATCTATTCCTATGGCAGGATCTTCTTGACTAGATCTTCTAGGCTCAAGGAGAAGCTGCTACATGCAACACATAAGGACTTATCTTCTATGCACTTTGATGCATATTTCCATTTGATGGAGGAGTTCACTTGGGAGGGCATCCAGCATGACATATATCAGCATAGGGAGAGATGCATAGCCCGGATGGTAATGAAGAGGAGGTCACAGCCACTTCCCTACTCTTTGGAGGTGAGGGAGAATTTCCAGTTTAGCCCTTTCAGCTCAAGATCTCAAGTGCATGATGGAGGAGGTATCATTTCATATTTTTTATTGTACTTATTTTACTTATTTGAGCAGCATGATGTGTCAAGAAGAGTTGTCCCTTCTTTCATATTGTATGATGATGTACTTGCAGCTATTGTAGCATTGATTTTGGCCATCCTTTTGATGGTTTGTGGGGGAAGCCACATGAATCTTGGTGTGCACCATTAACACCATATTGTAACTTCATTTTTTCATCTTATGAGATGACTTTGGCAGCAAACAAGTGGCTGGTAAAGCACTTGTTATTTCTTATTTTGATGCAGGCAAAGGATGCATTGTGCTGGTTCCATGAGTGGGACCATGATTCACTCTCTGGTTGTCACTTGGAAACTTGTTCTCATTGTACTTTGATTCCATATATTGCTGATATTTTTATGTTCATGGGGAGCTTTGTTTGGAGAGTGGGATTGAGATTGAAGATGCCCATTGGGAGCATGATTCTCCCCACTTTATACGTTGCACACTTCAAGAGGAACCATGGGCAAACCATGATTGCCACATCACCCTTTTTCTCTTCTTGTGAGAAGAACCACTTGGAGAACTTGAGGAGGCACTTCATCGCTGAATTTTTTGATGGGGAAACTTGGGCCATTCTTGAAGGCCGTGTCATTTCAGCCCAAGGACAAAGGCAACCCCATGTTTACCATAAATGGAGAGAGAAACCAATTGGTTGGCATGGTACCTATATGATAGAGTAGCAGAAGACTTGTTTGTATGGGGAATCATACAAGTTGACCATCATGATCTTACTCCATGGCTTGTATGAGGGAGAGATGAGGGAGCAACAAGAGTTTTTGTTGTTGTGGTTGCACTTGGGAGAGTATGGGCAGAATTCTTCCCATACTTTTCATGAAATTTCTAGAGAGAAGGAAGGCACATTCATGGTGCAAGGAGGCTACCCTTCAGCATTGAAGGATCATGAGAGACTTCCATGTAGGAAGAAGATCTTCTCACATAGTAGCATGATGGTGGATGGCTTTTGCATATGGAATTTCAAAGGGAGGAGTCATGGAGACTTATTTCTAAGGCCTACAGCGCTATCACATGGGAGTGTATTCTTATTGATTGAGTGTTCCAAGGAGTATATGTGTCCCTTCTTCTTGCAGATTTTTATGAGGGGATCCTCACGGGGGAACTTATACATGGACCTCACTTTCAACCTACTCACCATGCATGGTAAGAAATACATTTCTGTACTTGTTACTCCATTGAGTATTTGTATCTTCTCACCATATATGAGCAGTGCATTGCTCCACAAGGGAGCAAGAGTATTTTTTGGTTTCATGGTCACTTTAGGGCCAATGTTTGTAATGATAGTAGCCCATCTATACATGACTTTGGGCAAGTGTATTGTTATTTTATCTATGTACAATTGATATACATTGATGCTTACTTCCCCATGTTGGAAGAGCAAACATGCACAACTTATAACTTGTTGCAGAATCACTTGCCACATGACATTCTCAAACAGCAGTTGGGAAGACTTCATAATATCCACTTGGAGAACCTTTGGTACCATCCAAAATTGCACATAAATTTTAGCATTTTTCTGATTTGGATGCCAAATGGTGATGATATTCCATTCATCTTGAATGGAGTGGTTTGGGTTGGCATGTCTCATGATTTTGGAGGAAGAGTCCTTGGAGACTCAGTCTTCTTCTTGCCATTGGAGGGAAAGCATGTTGCAGCCCAAGATCAGCATGCCCTCTACACTTATCATAAGTAGAGAGGAGGACAGCATGGGATAGGCCCTCTTTCCTATCATGTTCATTTATTCGGCCCACCTACATTTCAGGAGCCAAAGGTGGAGAAGATTATTCATGAGTTGCCATGTTGGAGGGTGACTCACTTCATTTGGATGATAGCATGGGTGAGGGAGGCACTCATTAACCATGTTGGTCATCACTCCTACTTCGTGGATTCCATGAGACAGCAAGCAAGTTTCCATTCACGCTTTCCACCTTTGATTGATGTAGACCATTTGGTTTTGCACACTTGGGAGGAAACATTGGATGGCAATTTATTTACAGATTCTCTTGAGGAAGTGATGGAGGCTATTGATGGGAGGCCACATGAGGAGGAGGGGAGAATTTTTCTCTCCCTATACATTTCCTTGAGGACAAGCAAATATTTTGGAGGGAAGGACATTAATATTCCAAAATTTTAGCCTCAAAGCTAAATGGAACATTAGAGTTAGCAGCAGCTCTAACTAGTGAATAAATGGGTAGGAAAACCCATAAGTCTCCTAAGGAGGGATAAAGACACTCCAAGTGTGAAAGGGGACACTCTTTCTAGCTTAATAAAACACCTCCATGTGTGAACAGGGATAAAATCAAGTTGATTCAGTCCACTTTGACTAAGTCAACAGCGCAGTTGTGGAGGAGGAGGAATCCAAGAAGGAATAACGCAGTTTTGGAGGGAGATGAATATTGAGATAGAGATGACCTAATTGAGTGGGTCCAAGGGAAAGAAAACTCATGTTTTATTTAAGGAAGAGGATGGCAGCATTATTCTCCATTTTTTTAGATTATTATTCTTGTCTACTCAGACTTTTGCTTCCTCTTGTTGTTTAGTAGGGTAGCAGTGTTGTTTAGCATCGGGTGTTCCCGAGCGGGAATCCCACCTCTTTCCTTGAGGAGCCTCATTGGGATAGTTTTAATTCATCATTCCACATCATTTTTTCAGGCCAAGCTTCATCATACTTCATCAGTGCAGTTTTTTCCAGAGATTGTGCAATGTTGTTGGGTGTAGCAGTGGAAGGGATTGGAATCCCGGTTTCTGAGCTAGTTTCTCATTGGAGGAAGGTTTCCTTCACTTGAGTGACTTTTTTGGAGAGATATAGAGCCTATTCAAGATCTGTGGTATCAGACACACATTTCCCTTACATTCCCAGCATTGTTCCAGCTAGGGAATGCAATATTTTGGAGGCAGCATTTAGTAGATGGTCTAGTGGCTCCGTTGCAGTGTTTTCTTGTGATTGAGAGGTCCAACCTTTCATGGGAGAAAGACCTTGAGGGATATACATAATATCAGTCATATCTTAGCCTTCTACACTCTTATGCTTCAGTTTTGTAGTGATTATTCAGTAATTTTCTGAAGATCACATTTGTATGCAGAGTGTTTGACAAGAAACCCTTGTCGGGTTCTCTTGTATTTTGTATAAGGAGACTAGATCTCTGTTCTTCAGCATTATTCATAAATATATGAGTAGATCTAATTTTTCTCCTATTTTCTGAGTTAAAACCCTCTTTTAGACTGCGCAGTCACTTTTATGCAGAAATCCTTGTGTTGCAGTATTTGGGGTTTTTATTCATTTTCAGCTACACTAGTGTGGGAGGTCTGTTTAACCCACCTAGTTTGATTTGTTTCAGCTCAATTCTTGGATTTAGGTCATATATTGACTAATATATAGGATCCAAGAGTTCATTTCACTATTTTATTGCATATGTTGGTGGGAATGAATTTTTAGTGCAGACTTGCTGACCTGTCCCGATTTTGGGATATTACACTTAGATATGACCGAGGAGGACAATATATATCATATGAATTATTTGATTTTTGTGAAAATCATGGCATAAAGATACAATTTTCTGTATCTGGAACCCCACAAAAAAATGGTGTGGCAGAAAGGATGAATATAATAGTTCAACAAATGGCTCGAACTATGCTTGATGAATCTGGAACTACTGAAACCTTTTGGGGAGAAGCTACACATACTGCGGTAAATATTCTTAACAAGGCTCATGTGAGTGTGAACAGTGATAAAACTCCTTATGAGCTCTAGTATGATAGTATTCCCACTGTAAAGCATTTTATATTTTTTGGAAGCAAATGTTTTATCAAGAACAATGATGGAAAACTTGGTAAATTTGAGCCTAAAGCAGATGAAGGAATTTTTCTTGGCTACTCTTCAAGAAGTAAAGCATATAAGTGTTACAATAAAATACTTCAAAATATTTTTGAATGTATTAATGTTGTAATTGGTGAGTCTCTCTCAGCTCCTAAAAAGGAAATAACCACAAAAAATGAAGATGATGATGATGTATATTTTCCTTCTTCAAGAAGTAAAGCATATAAGTGTTACAATAAAATACTTCAGAAGATTGTTGAATGTATTGATGTTGTAATTGGTGAGTCTCTCTCAGCTCCTAAAAAGGAAATAACAACAACAAATGAAGATGATGATGATGTATATTTTCCTTCATCAAACAACAACAATATAGAAGGTGAACCCAATGAAGCACCAGAAGAAGATCTATCTGAAAAGGCTCCAACTAGCTATGTTCAAAAGAATCATCCAGAATCTCAAATTTTGGGAGAAAAAGGATCAGGTGTCCAAACAAGAAGAACTCTTGTAGGATCCCCTAGCTATATAGAATTATTATCCACTATTGAACCATAGAATGTAAATCAAGCTAGTAAAGATGAATGTTGGAATCAAGCCGTGAATGAAGAGCTTGATCATATTAAAAAGAATCATACTTGGGAATTGGTTCTAAGACCTAATGATAAAAATGTTATTGGAACAAAATGGATATTCAAAAATAAGTTAAATGAAAACAGAGATGTTATTAGAAACAAAGCTAGACTTGTTTGTAAAGGGTATGCTCAACAAGAAGGTATAGACTTTGAAGAAACATTTTCTCTTGTAGCTAGACTTGAAGCCATAAGTGTTGGGTGTGGAGCCTGATTATCTTGTTTATTTTGTATCACAGCGGTGGACCCTTGTACCTTAATGGGGTGGAAACACTACCTGAAATTAAACGCTGCCTGGGGGGTCCACGGGGGGCGGCTGCGACTTTCTGGATCCCCCCCTAACGGGGGGTTTCAAGGGCAATTCCCCCGAAGCTAAAAATAGATGTAAAATTACCTTGTAAAAGTATGGTAATTTCTATTCAATTTGGGTCGTTCATTAGGTGGATGATCTGATGGTAGAAGTTATGTTTAGTTTAGGGTTTTTTTCCCTAGATGGAAACCTTTTGCTTTGTATGAGAGTATTGTATTGTGGTTGTGTATGGTATGAGTATTTCTCGGAGCGAGAAATAGATAGGGAGACAATGAGAGAGAATAGAGGATATTATAGTGGATCTATTGTAGATTGTGTCTCTTCATTTTGCTGGATAATAGAAAGGAAGGACTAGTTGTTCGAGGTATACATAGCCCAAACTGGGTGAACCACGTATATCTGTGTCTCTCTAATTTTATGTGTTTTGTGTGCTTGTGTTTTCTGCATATTTTATGTGTTTCATTGCTCTGTAATATATATAATTTTCTAACAATAAGAATGTTTCTTTCATTTTCAAGCTTTCAACGATTCAAAGTTTATCAAATGGATATTAAAGCTGATTTCCTCAATAGTGATCTAGAAGAAGAAGTTTATATAGAACAACCAGAAGGATTCATTTTGGGAAATGATGAAAAAAAAATTGAAAACTTGAAAAGACCTTATATGGTCTCAAACAAGCTCCAAGGGCATGGTACTATCGTCTTGACAAATATCTTCATCAATAAGGTTTTTCAAAGGGATCTGCTGATAGTAACTTATACACAAAAATTGATAATGATAAACTATTTATTGTAGTTGTATATGTGGATTAGAAATTTTCTTCTGTCATGCAGCAAGAATTTGAAATGTCTTTACTTGGGGAACTAAAAAAAATTCTTGGTTTACAAGTACAAGAGGCAACAGATGGCATATTAAAATATCTTAAGCAAATTCTGAAGAAGTGTGGGATGGAAGACTGCAAACCTGTGAGTAAACCAATGGTAATTGGGTGTAACCTTAGTTCTCATGATGATACTCCCACAGTGAATCAACCAGAATATAGATCCATGATTGGAAGTTTTCTTTATCTAACAGGGACAAGGCTATACATTATGCATGCAATTGGGATTTTTGGACGATTCCAAGCTAATCCAAAAGAGTCTCACCTTCAGGCTGTAAAAAGAATATTCAAATATCTACAAGGGACTCAAGACTTTGGTCTATGGTATCCAAAGAATGTTGATCTCACTCTTCAATCCTACACAGAAGCAGATTGGGTTGGAAATGTTGATGATCGAAAAACCACTAGTGGTGATGCATTCTATATGGGGCACTGATTAGTATCTTGGTTTAGCAAGAAACAAAGTTCTATTTCCTTATCTATAGTAGAAGCAGAATATGTGGTTGTTGCATCATGTTGCACACAACTCCTTTGGATGACGCAAACTCTACAAGACATTCAAATCAAATGTTCATCTCCCATCTCCATTTTATGTGATAATACAAGTGCTATTATTATCTCAAAGAATATTGTTATGCATTCCAAGACTAAGCACATTCCTATCAAGTATCACTGCCTACGTGAACAAGTGCTTGAACAAAAGGTAAAATTGGAGTATGTTCCTTCCAAAGAACAAGTTGCTGATATATTTACTAAACCTCTTCCCAGGGAAGCATTCAAATATCTCAGGAAGAAGTTGGGAGTTGTCTCTGCCTCTCTGATCAAATCTTCTTAAATTCAGAAGATTAAATTTGGTACGCTGGTTTCATAAAGGTGAATCGCGTATATATGCGAGTTTCTATGCATAAAATCGCATATGGGTTTTTGCTACTATAAATTCTTTGGGTCAGCTTTCAGAACAGTTGTGGTGTTGTTGGGTAATCTTTGTTGTTGTTCAGTCGTCATATTTCTGTATCATTCTCTGATATTTATCTCCTTGATAAAAATTCTTTGATTTATTGGTTGTTGAAAGTGTTCAGGATGCACAAGCTTAGGGGCAGCACCTGCCTTTTTGAAGAGGATGCATTGTTGGAATTCTTATTTGATTTCTGATTTATGATCTCTCTCTCGAGATCCTTTGGTCTTGGTTATAAAAAACAATTTCTGTAATTTAATGAAAAGTTCATGTTGAGACCTATGATGTAAAAATTTTATATTCAATCATGAAAGGTCTTGTTCAATATTTGTAAACCCACTTGGGTGGGTAATTGAGTCAATATTTGTAAACCCACTTGGTTGGGTAGATCAGTCAAATATGTAAATCCACTTGGTTGGATCATTGATGTAAGTATAGTTCATACTTGGTTGAGTTATAGAGTCATGTACTTCATTGAAAAATATGTCCAAAGATTCAGCATGAACTCAGGGGGAGCATGGTAAATTCAGTGCAAATCAGATCTACAGAGCTCTTCTTTCTACAAGGAAAGAGCAACCTTGTTTTGGTGTTAATCTGCCCTTTTCCCTTGATGTCAAAGGGGGGAGTATTTGGTGTTTGAATAATGGTTATGATTAATGTATTTATCTGTTGTGATGATCAAACACCATCATGGTTTCCATCAAGTCCAAAGGGGGATATTTTTGGCAATATGATGCAATATGTTGTCCTTGATGGAAACCTACTTGATGAAGTTATCCTTGATGGAAACCTTGATGGAAACTTACTTGATACGTTTCCTTTTGATAAGAAACCTATATTTTAAAGATGTAAAAATGATGTTTCTACAGGTCATTTCAGATGTGGCAGAGAAAGGAATTCTATTAATTGCCAGAGAAATGAAACAAGAAATATTTCTCATTGTATACGCAGGTTTGATGAAGGAAACCCACATATAGAGGCAATTTATACGCTACTTTTATGAAGGCAACCCACATAAAATATTTCTCATTGTATACGCAGGTTTGATGAAGGAAACCCACATATAGAGGCAATTTATACGCTACTTTTATGAAGGCAACCCACATATACATTCAGAATTAGTATGTACGCAATTTTTATGAAGAGAAGTTGTGTATACACGTAGATACAAATGATCCAAGTCGTGTATGCCTTTTGTGCTCTAAAATTATGATACCAAGGGGTATTACCATGGTATTAGCCCACAGTTTTGAGCATTGTGTCATCTATTTAATTCCATCCAAAAGAATACCATCGGTGGTTGTGTGGTTTTGACTCATGGTATTGATAAAGGCTAAATCTATATAAGGAGAAGAAGATCATAGTGCAAGGCATGTATGAGTAAGGTTTGTTACTGAATACTTACCTCCGAAGTATATCTGCATAGGATGAACTCTGTTTTATTGATAAATCTAAAGTTATGATGCACCCTTGGATAGATTGATGGATCAAGAACTCTAAACCTAAAATAATTATGGTCTTGCATGATATGTTTGAAGATATGATTAGATCTGTGACCTGGCGCAAGTTAGCTGAAGTGAAGTGAAGAAATTTGGGTAAGTTCTATAGATCTGGCACACTTTTCAAATTGAATATTTACAGATCTATACGCTAGTTCGTCTTGGTAAAAGCACGTATATATGTGACTTTGTTTCAGAAAATGCGTATGGAATTTAGGGTTGTCTAAAGTTTATTGCAGAGGTTATATGTTTATTCATGCTGAATTTCTATTGTCTGTCAATGAAGTCTTCATGTAGATCTAAGTTCCTTGAATATTGTACATGCTGCTAAGATGAATATGTCCAAATCTGATCAATAAGTGAGTAAATATGATAAATGATGACTGACTGTTTAAGGGTTTTTCATTTCTAAAAATATGTCTAACTGAAAGCCTTAGATCTGGATCTGAGACTGGTCACATTCTGTAAAAACAGTATTTACAGATCTATACATAGGTTGGTGTGAAGGAAAGCGCGTATACACGCAGGTTCAGTGAAGCAAAGTAGCGTATGCATTTTAAGATGATGAATTTTCAGGGTTAAGTTTGATTTTGCATACTGATTCTTAAGTCTGGGTTATTTCTGAATTCTAGTTACAGAGATCTCACTGTTCTGGTGGATATATTGGGTGAAGGTTATTATTATTGTTCTTATGAAGAGTTGTGTTGAAGTTGTTTGATCCAGTGTGAAAATTGATGAAACGTTGTCTGCAGTGTTTCTGAGGGTTGAAGCCTTCAGTCTGGAAGTAGAAGCTTCCTTCCAGTAGAAGCTGGTGTTCTGATCAAGGGGTTGAAGTTCCCTTCCAGCAGTGGATGGTAAACGATTTCAAGGGGTTGTAGCTCCCTTCCTATAGCAGCAGGAAAATGAGAGAAGGTTGCAGCCTTCTGTAGGTAGATGCCTGCGTACTGATATGAGTTTGCATCAGTACAAAATTGTAAATAGTTTTTCATATAATAAATATTGAAGATAGAGATGGCAGCAGCGGTGGTTTTCTCTCGAATTGGGTTTCCACCTTAAATCCTGGTGTTCATGTGTGTTGCTTATGTTTGATTATTTATTATGTTCTTACTGCAATGCTTACTACTTACTAAAACATCTAATGAATGAATGTTGCACTAATCTAAGTAAAGAATTATATGCATAATAAGATCCTTGGTCATACGCAAGTTTTCTTAAGGATATCCCCGTGTATATGCTAGTTGAGTTCATTAAAGTCGCGTATGGAATTTAGTTAAGGAAAAAAGTAAAAAAAATTCAGTAAGCTCTAAATATTGATTCACCCCCCCACCCTCTTAGTATTTTTCCCAATATTGGATACTCGGGAGAGGTATCTAAGGCTCAGGGTGATCAAAGAATATCTGATTCGATGGAGGAACCTTCCTGATGAGGATGCCACTTGGGAAGGAGAGAAGATTTTGTAGCATCCTTCTTTACTGTTGCTTGAGGACAAGCAACTTTCGGGAGGGGAGGACTGTAATATTCCCAATTATCTCATTTCTAGTTGGAATATTATATGTTGCTTCTATTTTCAGTTTAGAACAATAAATGGGGTAAAGAGACCCTTAAATATCTTTAGTAGGAATAAAACACTTCCAGTGTGAATGTGGATCAGTCACCTTGGGTGTGAAAGGGAGAAATTCATGTGGACTAGATCAAGGTTGACCAAATCAACAGCGTTGTCAAAGAGGAGAGTGGATCTAGTGGGAACAGCGCAGTTTTGGAGGAGGAATCTTTGCATATAAGTAACCTCGTAAATGAATGGGGCCAATGGTGAGGAAGTTCACCAAGGATATAAGGGAAGGGATAGCAGCCATGTGAGGCATTCATAATATTTTCTATATTTGATTCTTATAACTTGTTTCATGCTTCAGCTATTTAGCTGGGTTTGTTGTATTGTTTAGTACAAGGGTATTCTCATGCGGGAATTCCCCACTCTTCCTTGGAGGACTTGTTTAAGAAATATGAGAGGAGTATTATGGGCTACACTTCCACCATCTGACATTGGGCCAAGCATTAATCTTTAGCCACAGTGTAGTCTCCTTGAGAAACTGCGGTATTTTTCATGGTATTTCAGTAGAAGGGTCAAAACCCCTGTTGATGAGCTAGTTTCCTAGTGAAAAGTTCAACCTTTCACCTAGAAAGCTATTAAGGAGAAGTTTCATCTATTTATTTTTCTATCCAGCCATATATATGCAGAGCTTTAGCCAGACAACATGATTCAGCCCTAGATATGCAGTTTACACTTTCTTGTATCTCATACCTTTCAAGGAAAACCTTGCCGGGTTATCTTGAGATTGTGTAAAATAGACTAGATCTCTATTTTTCAGCTCTTTGAAGTAATAAATTAGAAGATATATTTGTTTCTATGTTGTTTTCGCAGAAACCCTCATTAAACTGCATTGTCACATGTTTCAGAAATTTTGTGTTGCAGTAGTCATGGGGTTTCAGTGTTTTTGGGCTATATTGGGCTTAGGAGATCTGTTTAACTAAGATATAATGATTTGTTTCTGATTCCCTTGTATATTTGGGTACTATAGTGCATAAAATAATGGATCCATGTGTTTTTA
Source organism: Pinus albicaulis (assembly GCA_034641835.2). NCBI lineage: Eukaryota > Viridiplantae > Streptophyta > Pinopsida > Pinales > Pinaceae > Pinus > Pinus albicaulis. The sequence continues at coordinate 65,662,353 of CM076573.1, read as the reverse complement.
TTGATTATTATAGCATATTTTTCTGAAAAATGTGTTTTTGGTGCTTATATTGCTAAATTTCTTAAATAGGAATATTACATTATACTTATCATAGATTGTTGGTGACAAGTGTGGGTGGGAGTGGATTAATGTTGTGAGCCCACTCTAAAATAAGACCCATAATACTTTATTATCTTTGATGCACTGCTCATCCTTTGAATCCCGCAGATTTGCATACCGCGCCCCTTCGCACATATCCGACTCGAGCTTAGGGAGGACCAAGTATTCTAGGGCTTCCCATGCAACCAACGCAATGACGAGCAGCAACCAAGAGTATAATAATGCCCTTCCATGATCCTGGGCTTCGCGCATTTTCTCTAGAAATTCATTACACAAGAACTAGGACCAGTTGAAGCAGACCCCTTTCTCGCAGCGGCCAACTAACTGATTTACATACACAAGGACTGTGGCAACCTAGAATTTGTGCATCACTTTGAATGCTAACAACAAGGTGCCCATGCACGCACTGGGGTCGCTAAAATTGTTGATCATGAACCCCCTAGTGTTCCGTTCAATGTGGTAATCATTGCGCACCTTATTAGCAATCTGTTGCTCATATTTCTTACCAACGCGCTCCATGGGATTCAGCCCCTTCATGGGGAGACCAATAATATGGTGAATGAATGCTACATCAATGGGAATGTGGTCCTAGATCCACAAGCAACCGTCATGAACCAGGGATAGCAGCTATCACACAAGCCATTCGGTGACATTGTAGTGGCCAAAGTGATGCATTCGCAGCAGATTTAATAACCCTGAACCAGACAATCCACTTGCCCATGGCATGGGGACTACCTTCAGCATGTCATTCTCCAATACCATTTCAAGATATAATTCAGGTGCCAATTCAGGGAAGGCGTCTAGGTTAGCAAGGTCATGATCGTCAAATTTGACCATGTGGAGCTTGCTAAAGGATTCTCCAATGATGGGGACCTCGCCTGGAATCAGAGGTACCTGCAGATATGCACACATCCCATCGAGATTCTTGGGCGTGCGCACCAAGGGTGTGTGAGGCCGAACATACGGTGGGAGCCAATTTACGGGCTTAGCAATCCAGGCCTCCTCCTGAGTAGATAGAGGTCTCTTTGATGGGTTAGGCAAACGTGCCTGGGGCACCATTCGTGAGGATTTCACGTTTCATGGGGAGGTACGTGGCTTCACTCCAGCCCATTTTGCAGTCCTCCCCGAGCCTTGCTCCTTTCCTTTTCCCTTCCCCTTCTTCTTCTCCACCTACTTTCCCTTGCTCAATGTGGACATAACCTCCTCAACCTCAGGGGTGACTTCCAATATTTCATCAGATTCTTTCTCTGTCAAGGCCACAGTTTGTGAAGATTCAGTAGCATTGGATGCAGTCATTCTCACTCAGAAGATAAATTTAGGATTTCTACTATCATAAGGAGTATCTCGCCCAAACATTAACAAAGCGCAATAGTCATAGAATTTCACAAAGCACAAACTGTTCAAGATGCACAGAACCTTATTCTGTTCTCCCCTCCTACTTTTATAGCCTTGGGTGGTGACCAATGGTTGGGTGAAGTGTATCTTAAACTTACCATCAAGTAAACGATAAAAAATCTTCAAAATTCGCCTCATTAATTGCCGATCGCCTGCTCATTTCAATGGTAAAATTTACTTTTTACCCAGTTTTACTGTTCCAATGGCTAGTTTTCATAGATGTATATTACCCCTATGCTCCCAGTGCACCTCCTTCGCTCCCAGTGCACCCCTGTGTTCCCAACGCACCTCTCCGAGTTGCGATTGACCCCTACACTCCCAGCGCACCTCCCCAGGCTTCCAGACCTATGAATGGTCCCCGCGCATACCATGGTCCTGCCTACGTTTGTCCCCCTATCTGCACGCATGCTGCCCCATACAGCTACTCCGGCCATATAGTCATTTGATCCGATATGGTTTGAGCTGGCTGCCATTGACATATCCTGGTACCATATCACCGTGCAGCGTCGCTAACCATACAACACCTCCATCAGTAATTTCTTTTACCATATACGGACCTAGCCAGTGCTGACGGAACTTCCCCAAAAGCTTTGTAAACTAGCTATTGTATAGTAGGACTAATTCTCCCTCTGCAGAGATCTTTTGTCGAATATGTCGATCATGCAATGCTTTTTCCCAAGCCTTCTGAACTTGCTGATGGAAGTTAGCAATGAAGCGATCTTCCTCCAAGGCCATGAGCTACACTAACCACTCCTCCATGATATTAGGCTCTGCCATGTTCATAAAGGCTACGATGTGTAGGCTAGGAACAATATACTCTATGGGCATAATGGCCTCCTTTTCATAAACCATCCGAAACGATGTTTTCCCAGTCTGTTTCTTGTAGGTGGTTAGATAGTCCCAAAGGACTGATGGGATGCACACGTCCCAGTCGCTGCGATCGACATTACAGACCTTGGTCAATGCATGCTCCTAGACTTTATTAAAAGCTTCTACAGCTCCATTTTCCTGTGGATGATAAGGAGTGATTTTTGCATGGTCGATTTGAAATTCTTCAGTCAAGGCCTATATTGTTTCATTAACAAAATGCGTACCTCTATTGCTCAACAAGATCTTTGGATTTCCAAACCTGTTTAGAATGTGTTCAAAAATGAAGTGTGTAGTGGTATCTACAGTGCAAGCCTTCACAGCTTGTGCTTCAGCCCATCTGGTTACATAATTAGTCGTAGTGATGATGTAGCGCGCACCTATCTTCTTCCCTAGTGGGTTGATGGGCCCAACGAAGTCAATAGCTCATTTTTCAAATGCTTTCAGGACCATCTGCAATTGCAAGGGAATTTTGTCTCTACATGATGGCCTTCCTATCCTTTGGCATGTGTCGCAAGCTTTGCAATAGTCATGAGAGTCGCTATGTAGTGTGGGCCACCATAGCCTAGCTCTCAAGATCTTATGCGCCATTTCTTTCCCTGTGTAGTGACCTCCTGTTATGCCCTCGTGGGCTTCTTCTAAGATGGCATGCCTTTCATGCTCCAAAACCTATCCTCACAGTACCTCATCAGCTCCCAACATATACAAGTGGCCTGCTATGATGATAAAATCTGCTGCGCAGGTTACCAGTTCTTTCTTCTGTTGTACTGAATACTCTACGGGCGTCATTCCCATAGTTAGGAAGTGAATGATGTCGACAAAGTGCGCATATATTACCTTAATAGAAAACATCTGGGCATCGAGAAGTCCTTCTTCTAGGTTGATTGGCTCTTTTCCACTGTTGATTCGGGATAAGTGGTCTAGCCCGAAATTTAGTCTCCCCCGCTTCACGATGATCTCAAATTCATATTCTTGGAATAGTACAACCATTAGCAAATCTCCCCCCCCAACATAGGCTTATTTACTAGGTACTTCAAAGTTGATTGATCTGTAAACATCTTGAAGTGCCCTCCTAACAGATAATTCCAGTGTTTCTGTAGGGCATATACCATGGTCAACCCTTCCCGCTCAGTAGTGGATTAGTTGCGCTCTGCACTAGAGATTTTTCTACTAGAAAATGAAACTGGATGGTTGATGTCTCTTTCCCCAGACTACGTAAGGATAGCTCCTAGGGCGATCCCTGATGCATCCACATGTACATGGAAAACTTTCATCCACTCAGGAAATATGAGGATAGGTGCAAATACCATCTTCTCCTTGAGTAACTCAAAGCTCTTCTGACACTCCGCATCCAAAAAAACGAAACGTCCTTCTTTAGCAATTTCTCCATAGGTGTTGTGATTAGAGCATACCCTTGAATTAAATTCCTATAGTAGCCTGTATGTCCGAGGATGGAGCACAATTGTTTCTTAGTTGTAGGGACTGCCAGGTTTACGATAACTACTACCTTGGTGGGGTCAACCATCAATCCCTGTCGACAAACTATGTGGCCTAGCAAGATCCTGAAAGGTACGCAAAAGATGTACTTCTTAATATTCAGGGATATCTGGTGCTTCCTACAGGCGTCTAACATCATGTGCAAGCTCAAGACGTGATTCTTTACTAAAACAAATACTATCTAATCATCAAAATACACCTACAAGAACTTGTGGATGAACTCCTTGAATATTGGGACCACCACCCGCAAAAAGATGGTAGGGGAATTCTTGTGTCCAAATGGCATGACAGTGTACTGTAAGGATCCCCATTCAGTGGTGAATATAGTTTTGCTACGATCTTCAAGTATGATCCTTATCTGATGGTAGCCTGAGAACCCGTCAGTGAATGAGTATGCTTCCTACCCTCCCACGCTATCAACAATTTCATCAGAAAATTGTGTAGGGAATGGATTGTGAATGCAGGCATCGTTTAGTTTGCACAGGTCAACACATATTCTTATTTCTCCTTTGGTACTTTTCTCCTGAACCACCATAGGACTTACCCAATCTGACTATTCAATTGGTTCGATGATACCTGCAGCTATCATTTTTTCAAGTTCTTCCCTGACTTTATTCTTATACTTGGGGTTCAATCGATAAGGGTGATGCTTAACAGGGCACACATCTAGTTTTAAAGTGATGTGCATGACCCCTAGGTCCTCTGTAATCCCTTTGAGTTCTGAGACTTTCATAGGAAATAGGTCCTGGTATTTTGTGAGGAGTTCCGCGACTCTTCTAATAGTATCATCATCCCAGTAGTCCCAATTTTAGCTAGCTTAGGTTGCTCCTTCGTTCCAATGTTCACTTCTCGCAGCTTAAGAGGCTTAGTCACATTGATGATCTGCAGTGGGATTCTAGCAACTGTGTGCTCTCCCTCCGACTCCGGGATAGAGATATTTTGTGGGTCTTCATCACATTATTTCATTGACAGATTGTGGTAGTTGACAATATCCTACATCTACGTCTCCCACATTGGAGCCCCATATGTTGCACGAGGGCATGAGTCATCAAATACTAAGGCATCTATATCCTGTAGGGCTTCGTCGAGTGCCTCCATTCTACCTATCAACCCGAACGTCCCTACAAACTCGTCCTTCATGGTTTCCCAGTGACAGTTTCACTGATGTAGTTCTGCATCTAAATACAATGCGGTGGGGATTGGCCCCAAGGAATGAATGAACAGGTGGACCCATTCGTCCGTAGTTCTTTCACACCATTCCTCCAACCACGTAGACAAGTTCTCGCACGGGTCTCCTGGGCCAAGGAAAGTCTTCACGCACAGGTGAACCAAGGTTTCAAATTGCAGGACCATCATCTCACGACATTCCTCCCAATCCTGAAATGTCTCCTTATGTGTTTCCCACCACCACATCGGGGTTGCACACATTGCTAGGTTAAGTGCCATCATTCCTCATTCCCTTGGGACTTCGACTTCAAATTTTCACAGAAAATATCTAACACTACCAAAACCATCAAAGTAGGGAAGTTCTCTTACCTCTGAGGAGATACATCAAAACCTTTTTGTGCTCCTGAGACATTGCAGCGCAGATACATCATGTAACCGATTCTACCAGTTTTATATATCCCCATCGGAGTCAGAGAGACATTATCTATCTTTTTCCCAGCAAAGCACACCATCAGCTATAGGGTTAATCCAATCCTCGTCATGGGCAGTGATTTTATAAATGTAATCCACATCCTCTTCTTCACGCACTAGTTATTTATATCTCTCTCCTTCCGCAGGGTCTAGTGGAACTATCACCCTCCTACCCTCGTTCTCAAAAACCAAGTTCCTTTTCTTTAGGTTGATAATGCCTCCCATGTCTATCGCCCAATCCATTCCTAGGAGCATAGGATAAGGGTCCACATCTTCCACAATCTGAATTACCTCAAAGTTGGCATGTACCTTAACTCCTACAATATCTACCATAATCTTTGATAGCCTCCCCCATGGTATGACTTTTTGTTGGTTATCCATGCGCAGATGTATATTGGACCATTCCGACTTAGGTTCTCCCATCCGCTGTCATGTTTTCTTAGGAATTATGTTTTCATTTGATCCCAGATCCAATATGACCTGATTCATTTCATAGTCATTGATCTGCACTGTTATCCGCATCTCCCACCCAGTGCGCTTCTTGTGCTTGTATATCTTGTGAACATCTCTAACCTCTGTAGGAGGGTCGGTTATTTCCGCGCAGCTATCTATCAGTGTCTAGAGATTTTTTACCGCCTTCCGATTGCGTAGTAGCTTTATACATGCTTTTAGGAATGGCTTAACTTCATCATCCACTCTTAGGTTTATGGGAGCCTTGGAGGTAGATGCCTCATCCTTGGAAAATTCCTTGCGGGCTGCGATAAAGGTTTCTTTCTCTTTCTGTAGGTCCAGGCTTTCCTATTTGATATTAGCCTTCCAGATAAGGGGTTCAGTCGCAGCCTTCTCCTCATCTCCTCCAGTAGCCATGTCGTTGCGTGTTATGACATTAATACTTGGTCCTTCATTACGCGACTCCGCTTTAACCCTCTATACATTCTGCGTAGGTGTCTATTGTTTTTCCTACATTTTTTCCATCAGGATTGGATAGTCTTCGATCACGTGATCCAATTGTCTACAATATCGCAATATTTTCATGCCGGGTTCAGACAATATCTGGCGAAGTGCCCTATTTCTCCACATTTGTAGTAGATCAATTTCCCTCTTCCCTGACCTACGCCTCCAACCCTTCCCCCTCCCCTGCCTCTTTCTGGGGAGCCTCCTCTACCTAAGGGAGATAGTGGTGAAGAAGGGTCAGCCTGTACCATGTATAGGTTCCCTTGGTCTATCATCAAGTCATAGGTCCAACAATTATGCTCGTCATGTCCCACAGAGGAGAAAAACTGACACCATTATCGCTTTAATTCTAGAACATAAGAACCAAGACAAGGATAGTGGTTGGTATCATGTAGTCCGGCAACACGACAACCAGCGCACCATAATGTTGGACCACTCGGCCTCGCAGCCTCTTTAGGGTGCAATGGGCTGGGTCTCCTAGCCTACATGTAATCTGCCAGCAGAGGGCATTGATCCTTCATGTGGCTAGACACCCTACATCGTATGCACCATACATCTGTGCTAGCTTATTTTTGTTGTGAAACCAGCTCCAGAAATAGAATAAAAGAGATATCAATGCCTTAGAAATAAGCCACTTCGAGGGGAAAACCTCCAATACATTACATGAATGAACAATTCTTGGATGTTACCAATGAAAAAACCTCCTTTCTATATATAGGAGTCCATGGGGCCACAATGTAATCCTAGCTGACCTAAAAATAATATTTTAAGGGTACAATAATAACAATATGGGGGTCACAGGGGTACAACAATAACAATAAGGGGGTTACACTAACAACAATAAGGGACTATACTAGTAATATAGGGACTTAACATGCTCCTCTCCTTCAAAAAAGTGTTGTCCTCAACGCTTGAGTAGCTCCGAGTGCTTTTGCATAAAATTCTTATCCTCCCATGTAGAATCTTCAGTGGGTAAGTTCTTCCATTTGATGAGATACTCTAAAATTGATCGATTTCCTTCAGAATTAGGTAAACCTATGATAAAATCCATTGAAATCTCCTCCCAACGTTGACTTAGAATGGATAAAGGTTGTAGAAGACCTGGGGTCTTAATTGTCTCAACTTTATTTTGCTAGAAAACCAAACATTCTGCCACAAACTTTTGAATATCAGATTTAAGGTCATCCCAAAAAAATTCTTTCTTCACCCTGTTGTAAGTTTTTAAAAATCCCGAGTGTCCTTCTAATGGAGAAGTGTGCAATTCCAAAAGAATATTTTGTTTTAGTTTGGAATTTTTGCAAATATATAAGTGATCTTTGTACCATAAGGAACCATATTTACAACTAAATGTATCATATGTACTAGGATCTTGCTGCAACTTTTGAATGAGAGCCCACACTTCTTCGTCCTTCTTCCATTCATCCCTTGATTCGATTATCCAATCTGGTTGGATAATTTAAATGGAACAAATAAATGCTTCCACCTCTTCATCCTTTCTTGAGAGTGCGTCTGCAACAACATTTAGCTTCCCTTTTTTGTAGACGATTTCAAAGTCATAACCCAACATCTTTCTAACCCATTTTTGTTTCTCTTCTGATGATAGTCTTTGTTACAAAAAGTGTTTAAGACTATCATGATTATTTTTTACCTTGAAGTGTCTTCCCATTAGGTAAGGTCTCCATTTATTTAGTTCATGTAGTATTGCAAAAATTTCCTTCTCATAAATAGCCTTTTGTAAATACTTTCCTTTGATTGGACGACTTTCAAAGAAATGGTTCTTCCTCCTTGCATTAAAACAGCACCAATTTCATTTCCTGAGGCATCACATTCCACAATAAAGTTTTTTGTTAAGTCTGGCGTAGCTAAGACTGGTGCTAGGCACATTGCCTCTTTAAGATGTTCAAAGGCCTTAGTTGCTTCAGGAGTCCATGAAAATGCATCTTTCTTCAATAATGTTGTTAGAGGTGTTGTTATTCTCCCATAATTCTTAACAAACTTGCGATAATACCCTGTTAACCCGAGAAATCCTCGCAACTTCTTTATGTTTGTGGGGACTTTCCATTCCTTAATGGCTTTAATTTTGTTAGGGTCTACTTTAACACCCTCGTGAGATACAATATGACCCAAATATTCCACCTCTTGTACTCCAAAGAAACATTTGGATTTTTTTGCATATAATTGTTTCTCCTGCAATAGTTTGAGCACCCTGTCAACATGTTGAACATGATCCTTCCAAGACCCGTTGTAGATTAGTATATCATCAAAAAATACTAGCAAAAATTTTCTAAGGAAGGGTTTGAAAATGGAATTCATCAACCCTTGAAATGTAGAAGGTGCATTGGTAAGGCCAAAAGGCATGACCAAAAATTCATAATGACCTTCATGAGTTCGAAATGTTGTTTTTGGAATATCTTTGGTCTTCATTCTAATTTGATGATATCCTGAATGAAGATCCAACTTGGTAAAATAAATTGCTCCATGTAATTCATCCAATAATTCGTCAATCACAGGAATGGGAAATTTATCTTTAATGGTGAGCTTATTGAGCCCCCTATAATCTGGACACATTCGCCATGATCCATCCTTCTTGTGTACCAATACTACAGGAGCAGAGAAAGAACTTTGACTAGGTTGAATTATACCCGCCTCTAACATTTCTGCAATCATACATTCAATTTCACTCTTTTGGACATAAGGATATCTGTAAGGTAAGATAAATTTCTCCATGTAATTCATCCAATAATTCATCAATCACAGGAATGGGAAATTTATCTTTAATAGTGAGCTTATTGAGCTCCCTATAATCTGGACACATGCACCATGATCCATCTTTCTTGTGCACCAATACTACTAGAGTAGATAAATAACTTTGACTAGGTTGAATTATACCAGCCTCTAACATTTCTGCAATCATACATTCAATTTCACTCTTTTGGACATAAGGATATCTGTAAGGTCTGATGTTTGGAGGAACACTTTCTGGAATCAAATGAATAGCATGATCATGATCATGAATAGGTGGGAGTCCTTTGGGAGTATCAAACACCTTGGAATGATTTTCCAAGACTTTTTGGAGATCTAGAGAAATAGATAATTTTGATGTTGGAACTTCTAGTGAGCATAATTGTGCAATTACGCCCCGTTGTTCTTTCTTCATAAACTTTGTCATGACATTAGAGCTTATTTTCTCTCCTCGCTTCCCTACGATAATTCGATTTCCTTTCCTTCCAAAAAAAAATTCAAGAAAAGTTCTTGAAAATTAAAAGCTATTGTACCCAAAGATTGCAACCATTGTACTCCTAGTACAACATCAGCACCTCCCATTGGAATGGAAAGCATTGGGCTATTCAATACATATTCCCCCATGGCTAGCTTGATATTATGGCATTTTCCAGAGAAATTTATAGTTCCTCTATTTGCAACCATCACTTGACATTCTGGTGCTGGGTATAGGAAAAAATTCAATTCCTTGGCTACCTTACATTGAATAAAATTATGGGTACTACCTGAATCAATCAACACTATTACTTTTTTCTTCTTGATATGTCGTTCTATCTTTAGAGTTTGAGGAGTGGTAATTCTTGCCAATGCATTACATGATATGGTCGGATTCATTTCTTCTTCTTCTAGGGTTTCTTCCTAGTGTATATCCTCTAATTTTGAAGTTTCTTCTTCATTTTCTTCCTCCTCTTCACAATCTATGTAAAATAATTTCTTCTCAGCACACTTATGACCTTTAGTGTATTTGCTATCACAACTGTAGCAAAGCCCTTTTGCTATTTTTTCTTCCAATTGTTGTGGTGTCAACCTTGTAGGTTTTGGAAGTCTAGGAGTAGCAACACTTCCATCTTTGTAGATGTCAGTGGTAGGCTTCCTTGTCGCCATAATTTTACATTCAATTTTTCTTGCCAACCTGAATTCCTTCTCCAATGAATCAGGTTCCCAAATGCGAACTTCATGTTGATGTTATCCTTTAAAGTCCCTATGAAGACATCAATCCTTTGTTCCTCTGGAATATCAATTATCCTTATATTAAATTTTTGGAAGTCCTCAATGTGCTCTGCCACTAAACCCTTTTGTTTGAGATTTATCAATTGGCTAAAGAAGGTGTTGCTCTTTGTATCCTCATAATGTGCTATCATTTCCTCCGTAAAAATTGATCGTGACAATTTTTTTACGGGATAAATTCCATTGATACCATACAAATGTATTTTTTTCTAAATGTAAAGTTGCAATGTGTACCTTTTTTGTGTTTTGCACATTATTGAGATCAAAATATTGCTCCATCTGTAGTATCCATGTTACAGGATCCTTGCCATCAAACTTCCTCATATCCATCTTTGGAATATGGTGGTTCTTAAAGCCAACATTAGATTTTATGAAATCAAAATAAACATGTATTTTGTTCTCATCATGAGTTTCCTCTACTATCTTTTCTCCATTAGGAATCATTTCATGTATCCACTTTGTCAAACCTTCCATGTCTGCTTTTAGATCATTCTTCATGTTTTCCATGTTGTCTTTAATTTTTTCTTCCATGTCCTCCATCTTAGCTTCCATCCCTCTCTTCAAACCATCCATATTATTCTTCAAACCATCCATCTTCACTTCCACGCCTTTCTTCAAAACTTCCATTTCATTTTTTGCTGCTCTTTGCGAGAGCGAAATTTGGTGCACTTGCTCTTGTAATTTTGATAGATCATGTTGCAATTCTTCATCTTCATGAGGCATAGTAGAGTATTTTGAGGGATTAATGGGTGTTGAATTATTTTTAGGAGGAATTTCATAACCTAATACTGAAATATATGCTCAATAGCACCTTGGAATCACTTCAAACTAAATTTTTACACAAGACTTATGTAATTCGGAAAAAAAAAAAAAAAAAAAAAAAAAAAAAAAACTTTACACACCTTTTTCTTGCTTTTGAGGAGCTCGATATTGAAACTGAATTATATCTATGATTTCAAATCTTCAATATCTAAACTTTGGCCTTGAGGTAGCCCTCTAAATCCTCTTTCAAATTCCATAGGGCTGGCCTGATTTGGATTCTTCAAGACAAAGTTATGTCCAATCTCCCACAATGACCTAATTATGGACTGGTTCAGTAGAGCGAACTTGTATGACTTGCCACATGTCACTATTTCCTCCTTCGGCTCTGAAATTTATAGAATGGAAACTACAGTCTGTGTACTTGTAGCCACTTCTTACATTATTCCAATCTAATTCTCAGAGAGAGAGTTATGAATATTTTCCCACGTCGCCTCTTTACGATGAAATTCGGGAGCCTGAAAAATCCCTAACTTCCACAGACCATATCTTCGAAAATATTGCAAACCAAGCTCTGAAATTTTGTGAAGACGTTCCTCAGGATTGCGGATTCGCGCCCTAAATATTTCAGCTTCTGAAACTTCATAGAAAAAAAATATAGCGAAAATTCCACGATGACCTGTTTGGAGCATTGAAACCCTAGAATCCAAAGCTCTAATACCAAATGTTGTGAAACCAGCTCCAAAAATAGAAGAAAAGAGATATCAACGCCTTATAAATAAGCCACTTCGAGGGGGAAACCTCCAATACATTACATGAATGAACAATTCTTAGATGATACAAATGAAAAAACCTCCTTTCTATATATAGGAGTCCATAGGGCCACAATGTAATCTTAGTGGGGCCACAATGTAATCCTAGCCAACCTAACAATAATAATTTAAGGGCACAATAATAAAAATACGGGGGTTACAGGGGTACAACAATAACAATAAGGGGGTTACACTAACAACAATAAGGGACTATACTAGTAATATAGGAACCTAACAATTTCCCTCGTTCTTTTCGTAGATTCTGGATTTCAAGGTGCACTGCCTCCAGCTATCCTTGGATGTGCTACACCCAAAACTGCGCATCACCTCTTGGTGCAGCCTCTAGTTTCATAGCAATCTCCAAGGCTTTCTCTTGTGTCTCAATCACTTGCTGACCCATAGGTCTACGCAGGTGAGGTATCAGCATAGCGATAAACCATTCCTTGTGCTACCTATCATTATACTGAAATTCCCCATCTCTGATAACCTTCTTTAATTGTTGATCAGCTTCCCATACAGACTTAGTAGCTCCATGTCTAAAGTATTTTAGGTCAGTTACTAGCTACGAGTAGGACTTAGGCTTCCAGAATTATTGTTTTAAAGCTTTCTTAATCTCTTGAATAGACATATCTACATGTTGGCCTACATACCCCATATACTAGTCCAAGGCCCTTCCTTCAAAGGTGAGGGATAGCTGCGCTCTCTTTACAGCATCGGTAGCCACATTCTGCGTAGTTCGTATTGATTCTTCTACAAACCAAAGTCGGCCCATATATTCATCTCCTACACCCTTAAAGGTGGGTAGCTTCATGTGTGTGGCCATATCTTCTTCTAGTGGGGGCAGAGGTGTGGGTGATTTCTTACCCTTATGTTGACTTGAAGGTGGTGTAGCTGGAGGAATATTTCCTGCGTGCGTAGTCGGATCTCTTAATGGACTGTAGATGGATCTATACCCCTCTCGATTGGTTCGGTAGTACTTTCCACTTCATGTTGTACTTTCGCTCTGATCTGAGGTCATTCATTTGGTGTGGCTGCATAGAACGCCTTTTTCGCATAGTAATATTTTAATTAGAAATGGTCGTGTCTACAAGAAGTTACCTCTGAAACCTTTCAAGAACCTCCACTCCACTTCAGAATAGGATACAAACTAATCGACCATGAATTCTGTTACAAATCCCCCTATCACATTGTCCACCCAATGATCTATCGTACAATTGATCGTGTTGTCATTCTTCTCCAATATTGAATCAATTCCAGCATCCACTTCATAACCTGATCGTCCTTCCAACACGTCTAAAATTCTACGAGCCTCGCTAACCACTCCTGAAGCTCGTGCGCAAAAGTTACAAAGAAAATTTCATAGACTTCAGTGAAGATGTACTTATTCTTCCATTTCATGGCTGTCAGCTTCGTGCTGCAATTCTCCTTTATAGAAAACTGTTGAACCTATATTTCAAACCAATCTTAAATTTCCAACTTCTCGAGTCTCTAATGACCTTGTGGCATTACCCGATCTCTCTCTTAAAATTCTCTCGGTCCCGGCAATGGAACCATTTCTTTGCTTAAGGGGTCCTGACTTTGGTTTGGAGGTTAAGGTGTGCCAACAAACCCCTATGCTACTGGCCCTTTTGGTAATGACCTATTTGCGCAGGCCAAGGTCTCACCCGAAGTAGTATGGGAGGGTGTTGGAACCAGGTTTCCACACCCTGGTAGAGAGTAGGTCATTTAAGGAAGATCTATGTTGCAGCTTATTAGGTTCGCACATAATGATTCTATTCGTAGCTCTTTTAATAGTATAATGAGCACATAAGCATGACAAAGCTATTATCACTAACAGATCTAATCAATACATTCGCATCCACGTGCGCATCAGCAAATACCATCACAGAGCACTATAATCGCAGCCAATTCCAGATCACATATACATTCACAGCTTAAATAAATATTATAGATGTGCTTCAGCAGTAAACACAATCAATCTAGATAGCACAAAGGTACTTCAAATATATTTCTCATTCATTAGCATCAAAAATCCACTTACAACCCAAAAACAGCCCGCGCACACAACCCAGTGGGGTCCACAAACAACAGGACTGAGGATCTCCGCACACACAGCCAGCAGTAGTCCTTACCCAAAATAACCCAGACAGATCTTAACAATTCGCACATAGTATCAATATTATGACTTACCTACTTTCTAGACCCAAACTATCTATCTATTTATAATATCGTAGCCCTAGAGCTACCTTTTAACCCATTACAAAACATTAGGGTCTTTGACCCAACCCAAAACCCCTACGCAAGACCGACTATTACAAAATTGTACCAAAAACGCAGTTTAGGGAACCTCGTTCCAACAAGAATAAAAATAATATTATCTACTCTTCCTTATCTTACATATAGTATTTTTATCATGCACTTTTTATCAATAATGTAGAACCATTTTTATTTTTATTTTCTTTTGGAACTATTTTCTTTTAAATATTTTTTTTCCTTTTAATTTATTTCTCCTTTTTTTCAAACATTCCTTCTCTCTTTTTCTTTTTTCTTTTTTTAATTTTAATGGCCAAAGGCCTAGAGAAACGGAAAAACTCTGAAATTTAGTGTAGTGAATGCTTCAATTGACTTCGAAATTTAGTGTAGCGAATGCTTCAATTGACTTCGAAATTTAGTGTAGAAAATGCTTCAATCATGATGACAACAAGGTTGACCAAGAGTTGATGGCCAAAGTACGGATCAGACGTAGCTCTGATACCAATGTAGCGACCAATAGTCGTATACACAACATAAATATTAAAATACTTCGTAGACAAAGACATCCATTGTAGGATAGAAATTGTAAATTGTATATTATATAAAATAGTTGATGATAGGAAGATTACAAATGAGAATGAGGGCCCCTTTATATACCCTAGGTAGGTGTCCTTTCATGAATTGCTATGTCTCTAAGACATGCCTCTTCATCACTAACTAATTAATCATTAGTTAATGACTTATTATTTATTATTACATTTTCATTATATTTATTATTATTTTATTATGAATATTATTCATAACAATTGATAAGGGTTTTTGTAAAGTACCAGGGAAAAGCTGGGAAAGGTGCTACCTGGGCATGGGGAGATCACATTGCCTTATGTCTTGGAAACTTCTCTTTCCAAAAACAATATTTCCATACGACATGCATGTCACAATTTCAGTCATATTTTTATTGTTCACCTTATATTCTATCTGACATCTCCTCTTTTGAAGATCAAGATGGGCTCCTGTTAGCTTCTCAATTCTTAACTCTCCCAGTAGACCCTTATGTCATTCTCAGTGCCACTACCACTTCTTCTTCTATCAGACTTCGCAACACTTCTCCTGCTTGGTGCACATCCTTATTTTTCCTATTAATCTCCTGCATTTCCCCTTCCCACTAGCTCTCTGCTATTTCTGCTCTTCGATGCGCCCTTTGATACTTAGATTTATTGAAGTTATCTTCTTCCATATTATTAATTTCCTCATATCTCCCCATCTCATAGCATTCCTACCTTTAGGTCCTTCCCCTAGTACTAGGTTTTTAGGCTTCCATGCTCAAAACATGGAAGACCAACAAATCTTCTTCCAACATCGTAACTTTAATCCACAACATGATCTCCTTCAACATCTTCACCTGCAATCCTAATCTGAATATATCTTTGGCGTTAGAAAAGGATTGGTGGCTTACTATAGAAAATTCAACAATGTACCCTTTTAGCATGGATTGTACCAAGAATTTTACCGCTCAGGTTAGATCCCTGTCCAAAAAATGGAATGCTACTAGATCTAATTGCGTCGGGGTGCGACGAGATCAGTTTTGTTTGAGTGACTTTCCTTTGATCTGTAGCCTCCGCACCAATTATAAATCTCTTCATGGAATTTACCCCAAAATATCTTGTACTGATCACTTTCTGAATATGAATACAATATTTTTTCCTTCAATTTCCTTTCCTTTTGTTGCCAGTGTTGGGCTTATTGTGAGATGAATCGATCTACATGGTTATCTCAGCAACTTTGTAGTTCTCTCTTATATATCCTTGATAACATATTCCAACTCTTCCTTAAATTGCAGGGCCCAGCAACAAAACCATTTTTTGGTTGAAAATATTAACCGGGTAAATACCGAGGTTCAGGAAAAGGGGCCAACAAGGCTCTGTTGTAGTCTAGGACAATCTTGACATTTTCACCTTACCCAAGACTGAGTAAGGAGTCTCACCCAAGGCATGTCGTAACCTTAATAAGATGAGAGAGTTGAGAATGGGATATCATAAAGCACCATCAATCATTACTTCTTTAGTATATAGCCATCACAACTAAGGAATCATTCCACAAGATCTAAACATACCATTAAGTGAAAAGGACTGAGAGATAAATAATAAAAAAGTTTTAATTTCCAACTATTCAGATAATAGCAGTAATCCAGAACATACAAAAAATATATAAGCCAACAAGAATCTCTTTATATTATATTAATCACAATATATTACATCAACCATAGATATGTCTCTCCCAGAGAACAGTTGGGACTAACAATATAGAGTTGCAAAGAAACCACATCCGAGAGTGGTATTCTTCTCTTTCACGACTGTCCTCCCCCCTCTTCCTTCCTATTTTTCCTTCCTTATCCCCCTTACTATCCAACTAAACTTCAAGTCTCTCCTACCCTTGCACTTGGTTTCCTTCGCAAATTAGTTGTTCTTGCTCTTTTCTATTTACCTTCCCAACTCAGAGTCTACTCTAGTTTACTCCTTGTCTCTTCCGTGACTCCACGACGGCTGTCTCGCCACCCGTTATCACTCTAGTTGTCTCAAAATTGCTTTTTAATTCCAAAATGAAGGCCCCAACAGGGTTTGAAACTATTTTAATGCCATAGAAAAGGTCGACGGGAGGGGATAAGAACCTGCCTTGGGCAGGGTTCCCACTAACCCCAAAATAACACAACCTAACCCCACAGGTAACCTGAGTTCAAAAACCGGGGGGGGGGGGGGGAACTATAAAACAAACTCTACATCCAAATGGTCAAAAGAGCGCCACTTGGGGTGTTTTTATTGGGTCATGGGTCTTGACCAAGGAAAATTAATGAAGCGACAATTTTCACCAAGTGCGGTAGGAATCTCGTTGGCGTGGGGTGAATTTGTCGCTCCACGTGTCCACAATAGGTGAAAATTGTAGAAAAAATTGCAGAAAAGTGTGAATTGTGGGACAGTTAGTAGAAAAACTTCTATGGAGCATAGATTTCTCAGTTGTTGACCTTTTTTTGGTGCAAAAAGAGCCTAACTAGGGGTTTTTTATTGTTCTGGAGCCATCAGAGACATTATTTTAGCATTTTGGGCATTGTAACTTGATGTAAACACATATTTTTTACCATAATGAAAAAGGCCCAACATTAGAATCTAGACCAGGAGATGTAGCCCAAGAGGGGTGAACTCCTTCATCATTTGTTGTCTTGTGTGTATTTCTATGGTACTGATGTCTTATTTATTTTCTGAAAAAATGAGTTTCAAAGCATGTTAATGTGTTAATGAATTTTACATAATTGACTAAAAACCCTAATCATTTCACTAGAAATTTGTATCGTAAACTCTCAAGCTTTCATATACAGATCAATCCCCTTTATGCAAATTTTTTCCTGAAAATCCTAGAAACTTAGTCAAACCATGGAACTTGGATCATGGGGAGATTGCTTATTCATATTTCCATTCATTCAATTCCCTAGAAAAACCAACAACTAGTGTTGCCCAAGAGGGAAATAAATGTAGGGTGTCTATGTGTCTTTGCTATGAGATATTTGTGGATGAATTTTCCAGTAGACATGGATGCTTGAGTAATTGGAAATGATGATAATAATAGGGTGATTTTCTACCCGTTCAAGAATAATCAAACTTAGATTTTTGTCCCTAAATATAGGTGAAGTGTTTGTCTCAAATTTCGAACACCTCAACATGAGAACACAATAGTCCAGAAAAAAATCTCATCATCATATTGTTAATTGTGAAAATCTACATGCTAAAAAAAATCAAAATTTCCACTTTATTGTAATAGAGGATAAAATGGGAAAAAGGTGAGGAGAACATATATATGAAAAGGATTTTGATGATGATGTTAGAATGGAAATAATAGTTTTGGGACAAAAAAAGGATCACCTCTTAACAATCCAGGTGAAAAAACTAACCAATATCCTCTTTTCAAAATGCCAACAAATGAAAATTTTGAACATAGAAATGTAGTGCCTTCAATATCAAGTGTAGTAGTTGTAGGCATTGTGCTAGGGAAATATCCAAGGAAGTGAGCATAAGATATCTTTGGCGATTTTGGCCCAATGTCCTCTAGTTAGATGACTTAATCTCAACTAAGTAACATGAAAATTTGATCCTCTTACATGATTAGAAGTTATTTTTAGAAGTTTAGATCCAATTTACCATATAAATTAAAATAATAATTCCATAACCATATTTAAATTTAATTAATAATCACATAAAATTTTAAGATTCTTTACCATGAATATTCACCGACATTTTGCCATGGATAGTATTGACATCTAAATGGGCTTTCTTACAATACCATGGGTCAATACCATGGCTTATCAATGTACCACATACCCAAAAACCATAGCTCATTTCAAAAATATATGTATAAATATTTTATTTTATTTTTTTAACATTTTTTTAATTAAACTTAACACTTAAAATAAAACAAAAAATATAAAAATATGATTAACCATGGATATTGACCCCTATTTTACCATGGATATTATTAAATTCTGAATAAGATTTGTTACAATACCATGGCTTATGAATACCACTTTCCCAAAAACCATAACTTAGGCTCCCTTGACATCTCATACATGTAGTAGACCACTAAAAATTCCCCTCATTTCGGATATAGGGTGAGAATTATTCTTCATCACTACAAGGCTCATCAACACACTCGAGCAAATCCTTCGGTATGAGCTGTAAATATTCTTGGCTACTTTCATTTATTTCGAAGAAGCAATCCATCCAAAAATTAGTTTTTCTCTTGTAGTATTCTTATTTCTCGAACATCTCTCTGAATGGTGATTGCACTTTCCTAAATGCTCACACGGGTGAAGATCAAAATCCTGATCTTTCACGTGTTCAAATCTATTACATTTTTGGCATCTATCAATTTTTTCTGGAACAACACCATCTAGAAATCCTGCACATCGAAATTGTATTGGTTTAGAAAATTCTAGAATATTAAAACATATGTGTTTGTTATGTGAAATATCTTCCCACAGTATTATAACAGTTTTCACATCGAAAATTTTAGCTACATCCAAATTTTCTCTTGAAATATTCTAATCTATCCCTAACTGTAGTTCAGAATCACACATTTTCTTTTGAAGTTCATCTCGTTGTAACTATGACTCTAGCACCAAGAATTCAATTTTTATTCTAGTGTTTTTCAAACATGATTGGATGTCATAGAGTGTGTCCTTGGTGATTTTGACATTGTTATTAACAGTAGAATACATTAGAGTACTTAATAATTGTAACAAATTATCGAGTTTTTCCAGCTTCTCCAACAATCAAATTTGAAAAAGGGGTATCGGTTACCCCCGGGAATGCGCCTGTTTACAATGAAAATTCAAGAATAAAAATATAAATAATGCTATATAGCTTCAACTTGGACAATTACTTACTTCTATCTTTTCTCCATAGGGTGACCACTAAAGAAATATTAGAACTCAAGTTTGTTGTGAGTTATATCCAATATACATGAATTATGAGTATCAAATAGTGATATGTTTAGGTAAAATTGTAATTACTACAAAATCGACCCATGGAAAATGAAATCATGTTCTCTTCTTCTTGTGAAAACTTCCTAAAAAATATCTCCCAAAATTACCTTCACAGAGATTTGAACTTGTGACCTGATCTTTAAGATACCAAATGAAATTTTCTAAACACAATGCTTTTTATTTCCGTGATTTTATACTCAAATTTGTTATAATTTAAACTTCACTTGACATACACATGAACTCACATATTCAATTCTTTCCCTTTTCAAATTTTCAAATTTGTGAAGTACTCCTCTAAAAGAAAATATAAATATCTTTCTCCTTTTGTTTTAAATAAAAATTGTCTTAGTGATTTGATGGTGGGCTCCAAAAATAATCCAACAAACAAATAGGTTCAAATATCATTGTTTCCCTTTTTCTTTTTCTCTTCAAATGTTAAAACTTATTTCAAATCAAAACAAACTTGTCCTGAAATATTTTCACCACTTTTAACTCCAATTTAGTTAATTTCATAATTAGCCACTTTTACTTTTACTTTCTCATTTCACCTTTATTTAAAAATTTATTTAATCACACTTTTGATACGCTTTCCATTCACTTAATACTCACCAACTTTTTCTCTTATTAACATTCACGCTCCTTTCTCTGTTCACTTTCACCATTCCTGCTCTGCTTCTTTCTATGTTCACTTTCACCTTTCTAGCTCTGCCTCTTTCACTGTTTACTTTCTCTATTCACTTTCACATTTCTAGCCTAGTTCTCCTTCTTTGTCTGTTCACTTTCACCTTTTGGCGTGGCTCTGCTTCTTTCTATGTTCACTTTCACCTTTATGGCTTTCCTCTATTCACTTTCACCTTTCTTGTTGTGCCTACTTCCACACAAAGATGTTGATTTTGGAAGTAATATATATATATATATATATATATATATATATATATATATATATATATATATATATATGAAATGTATTAACCTTACTTGTGATCTCATATTCTGGAAAATGTCTCCTTATTCATTTAATTTTTTTCAAATCTATATCAAAAAATTATATAAATCCTTTCCTCTTTTTTTTACTTTAATTTTCATGAACCTTGAAGTAATAATAAAAATCAAAGAAATATATTCCTTGATCTAAAATTCTTGAAAATACCTCGTATAAAATTTTAAAATTCTATGAATTTTATTTTACGAGATTTTTCCCTTTGATAAATTCTTGCCACATTTTGATGCAGGAGCATTGGAATTAGCCAGCAATGTGAAGATTTGTTCACATGTTGTGGCTAAACAGGGTGAAATTCACTGACTGTTGGTCAAATTCATTTTTACTGAGGAGGTTGGACTTCTCAAATAGTTTGTTATTGTAATAAGTGAGAGATTGTCTTATTTTAGATTAGAGATAAGATTTGTTTGTATAGATGTGTTTGAGAAGCTATGAAATAGTAGATTTATGTTTGATCTATAAAAAATATGAAATTGTTGTTAGATATTTTAGGAAAATTATTCGAGTTAATAAAAAAAGGAGTAAAAATGTTGACGGGAGAGATTCTTTAGAGATTTTTTTAGTAAGGCTTGGTGTGGAGCGAAAAGCTCAGAGTTGGGTGTGAACTGTATTTTTTTAGACAAAGGTTTGTTCCTTGTTAATTGGGCCTGAGGTCGAGACTCTGTTCTACTATTTGTTGTAAATAAAATTAATGTTGTGTGATTCTTTGTATAACGATCCCGTGAAGCTTGAACACTGGGTTTTTTATGTAATTGCTTGTGATGGTGGTATCCTGTGTTTTTATTTTAAACTGTAAAAAAATTCCTACGATGAAAGAAAACCTGGCATTGTTAAGTCCGTGAGCGTAAAAGCTATTAACACAGAGAATTTGTGAAGTAAAGCACTATCGGAACCTTGGAGCGGATCTAAAATAATATATTGGTTAATTGTATGTGTTATCGGGTCCGTGCAACATCGCATCGGGACCGGAGAGATATTATATATCGCATCATATAACAATAGACCGGACGCGAAGTGTTATAAACTGGTTTGAAATTGGATCGGGTTCGGAAATATTGCATCGACATTGTGGAACCTACCGACGATTGTAACATACAATCCCTGCGACGTGCGATCTCCGATAACCATCGCATCGGAGTTGTGGGAGTTTTACACAATTGTGACAATTAAAATCTTTGCGAATTGTGATCGCCGATTGGCATCGCATCGAGGCTGTGGTGAACACCAATGGTTGAAACGCATTTCCAACTGCGATTTGCGAATTTTTCTGAGTAGTCGGATCGGCCAGATCTGAGCACAGAAATCCATATAAGTTTATGTGGGTAAAAGGTGATCAATGCGATTTTAAATAGATTAAAGTTATATATCGGATAGAAAGAAGAAAGGATATTTGAAATCCTATAAAAGGATTTCGGTTCCAATATATATATATATATATATAAGTTGTTATCAGGTTGTGAAAGAACCATTGTGGGTTTTTTTTAAATAATTCCATTGCTTCCGCTGCACCAATTTTTTGTATCAGAGTAGAAGAAAGAGGTATTGCAGTGAAGATGCCACCAAGAAGGGGAATTGGTCGAGGAAGACCATAACCAAATGCAATTCTGCTAGAAGAAGTGCGGAATTTGCGTGCACGAATGGAGACAATGGAGACAACCCAAAGGAGAGTGCCTAATGATGGTGTCGAGAGTTCTTCAGAAGAATCTGATGTAGATGTGGAAGAAGTAGAAGAAGACAATGAAAATGTCAAATTCATCAAGATGCTGGCAAAAGTTGGAAGCAAGCCCAAGATGGAGATTCCTATGTATGAAGGGAGTCTGAATGCGGAGGAGCTTATGGATTGGATCAGATCCATAGATCAGTACTTTGATTATGAAGAGGTTGAGAAGAATAAGAGGGTGAAGTTTGTAGTCACTAGATTTAAGGGTCATGCAGCTATCTGGTGGGACGAGGTACAGACATCAAG
This sequence comes from Pinus albicaulis, assembly GCA_034641835.2. Taxonomy (NCBI): domain Eukaryota; kingdom Viridiplantae; phylum Streptophyta; class Pinopsida; order Pinales; family Pinaceae; genus Pinus; species Pinus albicaulis. Next base: position 65,639,575 of record CM076573.1, on the reverse strand, counting down.
AACGAGAAAAGGGAAATCTAAGATCAAGTAGTGGGATAAAATGGTAAGTAAACTAAAAGCCAAGTTTTTTCCTAAAGACTATCATTTGAATCTTTTTAAGCAAATGCAAAATCTGAAGCAGAAAGGAATGTCTGTTAAGGAGTATACAGAAGAATTATATAGATTAAGTATCAAAACAGGGCATGTAGAAGATGATTTGGAGAAAATAGCTAGATATGTAAATGGGTTAAGGTATGAAATACAAGATGAGATTAGCCTGTTAAGTCTGAAAACTGTTGAGGATGCCTATCAAGCAAGTATGAAGGCAGAAGAGAAAATATTGAGGAAACAGAATCAAAGGAACAGAGGAAAGAGCTCAGCGAGAGGTAGAGGAGCTGCCAGATCTAGAGGAACACAACATCAGTATGAAACAGGAAGTTCAAGTGGCAGATCACCACAGAAGGGTGAATCTAGTAGAGGAATATTTTCACCCAGAGGAAGAGGGCGAGGAAGAGATGTTAGGTGTTATACCTGTGGAGAATGGGGACACATGTCACGGGACTGTCCTCATAAAAAATCAGCAAGCCAGAGGGGTGCAAATGTGAATGAGGCAGAGCCAGAACCACCTCGACTTGTGGAGAAAGAGGAACCACCTGAAGAAGGTGAATCACTGCTGCTTAGAAGAACTTTTCTTAGATCAGAAAAGGAGGCTGGAGAACCTGCGCAAAGGAAAAATTTGTTCAGAACTACATGTAAATCAAAAGGTAAGTGTTGTAAGGTTATAATTGACAGTGGGAGTACTGAAAATATTGTGTCCACAGAGATGGTGGAAAAACTTGGGTTAGCAAGGACGGCGCATCCTGCACCTTACAAAGTATCTTGGCTACAGAAGGGCCATCAAGTTATCGTGATAGAGCAATGTAATGTGGAAATGCATATCGGCACATACAAAGACGTGATCCTATGTGACATAATGCCCATGGATGTATGCCATGTGTTATTGGGGAGACCATGGCAATTTGACCGGAAAGCGATTCACGATGGGAGAAGAAACACATATACTATAGAGAAGGACAGAATTAAACACATGTTGCTGCCAGTGAAGAATGATGTTGATAAAGGACTACCTAAAAATAATATCATGTTGATAAGTGGTAAAGAACTGCTACAGGAGGTCGATAAAAGCGAGTTGCATTTCGCTATCCTAGGGAGGCCCTAGGTAATCTTAACCTCTACGAATTTAAACGATTTGCCTGAATAAATTCAAGCTGTGTTAAATAATTTTATGGACATCATCGTGGATGAATTACCAAATGAATTACCACCGATTAGAAGTGTTAGCCACCATATCGACTAAATACCAGGAGCGAGTCTACCTAATAAAGCTGCATATAGACTAACTCCCCAAGAAAACGCAGATATTGCAAGACAAGTACAGGAACTGATGAACAAGGGGCTGATTCGAGAAAGTTTAAGCCCGTGTGTTGTGCCAACGGTACTTAGTCCGAAGAAGGGAGGAGAATGGCGCATGTGCACCGATTCCAGAGCTATCAATAAGATAACATTCAGGTACAGATTTCCTTTGCCCAGAATGGATGATCTAATGGACTGTTTAAGTGGATCCAGGTACTTTACTAAGATAGATTTGAAAAGCGGGTATCATCAGATCAGAATTCGGGAAGGCGATGAATGGAAAACGGCCTTTAAAACAAATAGTGGACTGTATGAGTGGTTAGTGATGCCTTTTGGGCTTACTAATGCACCCAGTACATTCATGAGACTAATGAACGAGGTCTTGAAGGAGTATGCAGGTAAATTTGTCGTTGTTTACCTTGATGATATTCTGGTTTTTAGCAAAAGTAAAGAGGAGCATTTAGAACATCTGAAGTTAGTTCTGAAAACTCTACAGAAGGAAAAACTACTAATCAATTTGAAGAAGTGTAGTTTCATGAAAGAAGAGCTGGTGTACCTAGGATTTGTGATTTCCAAAGAAGGCTTGAAAATGGATCCAAAGAAGGTACAAGCAATCAGGAACTGGTCTACTCCTAGAAGTGTATTTGAGGTAAGAAGTTTTCATGGACTTGCTAGTTTTTACCGAAAATTTATAAAAGGGTTTAGTCAAGTTTGTGCAACAATCCTTGAGACAATCAAGGAGGTCAATCAGCCATTTCAATGGACAGAAGCAGCAGACAGGAACTTTAATTTGCTGAAAAAGAAGATAACACAAGAGCCAATTCTAGCATTGCCAAATTTTGAGAAAGTCTTTCAAGTAGAAACCGATGCAAGTGGAGTAGCAGTTGGTGCGGTACTGAGTCAAGAGTAAAGACCGATAGCATATTTCAGCGAGAAACTAAATGATGTGAAAAGGAAATATTCTTCATATGATAAAGAGTTTTACGCTATTGTGCAGGCATTGAAAAATTGGAGGCATTACTTACTGCCAAAGGAATTCATCTTATATTCAGACAATCATGCTTTGCAGTTTATTAATAACCAGCCAAAGATAAATCAAAAGCATGCCAAATGGGTGGAATTTCTACAAAGTTTCACTTTTGTAATAAAACATAAAAGTGATAAGTCTAATAAAGTAGCAGATGCATTGAGCAGGATAAGTCTTCTTTTGCAAGAGTTTAAAGTGGGTGTTGTAGGTTTTGAAAAAATGATGGAAATGTACAAGGATGATGAGGATTTTAGAGACATCTACACAATAGTTTAGAATCCAATGATCCATAATAGAAGTCAATGGATGGACTACCTTATTCAAGGAGGGATATTATTTAAAAGCAACAAGTTATGTATTCCTAAATGTTCCATGAGAGAGAACATAATTAAAGAGAAGCATAGTGGAGGGTTGTCTGGTCATTCTGGACAAGATAAAACCTTCGCTCAGGTGAATGCTTTTTATTACTGTCCTAAAATGCAAACTGATGTTAAAAATTTTGTTGAGAAATGCAGGGTATGTCAGTATGCCAAAGGAAGGAGTCAGAATACAGGTCTATATCAGCCATTGCCCATACCAGATCGACCATGGGATGCAGTTAGTATGGACTTTGTTCTGGGTTTACCAAAAACTCAGAGAGGAAACGATTCTATTTATGTTATAGTAGACGGATCTTCTAAAATGGCCCATTTTATTGCTTGTAAGAAAACTAATGATGCAACACACATAACAAATTTATTCTTTTCGGAGACTGTAATATTGCATGGTTTACCTGTAAGCATTGTATCAGATCGAGATACTAAATTTGTAGGGAATTTATGGAGGACACTTTGGAAGAAGCTGGCGAATAAACTCAATTTTAGTTCAGCGTACCATCCTTAGACAAATGGACAAACTGAATTAGTGAATAGAAGCTTGGGAAATATACTAAGAATTTTGGTACATCAGAATCCCAAACAGTGGGATTTGGCATTAGCTCAAGCTGAATACGCTTACAATGATACACCAAACCGAAGCACTGGAATGAGTCCATTTCAGATTGTTTTTGGAATGCATCCAAGAGGAGTATATGAGCTTAGAGAGTTGGGAAAATAGGAAACCGGGAGTGCAAGTGCTGAATATTTTGTTGAACAAATGCATAGGTTACAGGAAGAAGTCAAAGGTAAATTGCAGGAAAGCAGCAGAAGATACAAGCAAAAAGCAGATCTGAAAAGAAGAGAAAAAGAGTTTCAAGTAGGAGATTTAGTTATGGCATATTTGAGAAAAGAGATATTTCCTACAAAAACTTATAACAAACTAAAAATGAAGAAGATAGGACCTTGTAAAATTAAAAGGAAATTTTCAGCCAATGCATATGAGATCGAGTTTCCGGAAGAAATCGGAATATCCCCCATTTTTACTGTTGCAAACTTATATCCATTCAAAGAGGCAGAGACTGAATTGCAGAATGAAGTCACAAGTGATGAAGTTCAAACTGTAGATTGGGAGGAACAGGTACCAAAAGCATCTAAGAAATAAGTTGAGGTTATCTTGGATCAAAGAATATCCAAGAAAACTCGAGGGCAGACATATTTCCAATATCTAGTGAAGTGGAAAGAGCAACCAATGGAAGATTCCAGTTGGTTGACAGCAGCTGAATTACAGAGATACGGAATAAGCCCTGAAAATCTGAAGGACAAATCTTTTCTTCCCCGAGAGTCTGATGCAGGAGAATCAAAATTAGCCGGCAATGTGAAGATTTGTTCACATGTTGTGGCTAAACAGGGTGAAATTCACTGACTGTTGGTCAAATTCAGTTTTACTGAGGAGGTTGGACTTCTCAAATAGTTTTTTATTGTAATAAGTGAGAGATTGTCTTATTTTAGATTAGAGATAAGATTTGTTTGTATAGATGTGTTTGAGAAGCTATGAAATAGCAGATTTCTGTTTGATCTATAAAAAATAGGAAATTGTTGTTAGATATTTTAGGAAAATTATTCGAGTTAATAAAAAAAGGAGTAAAAATGTTGATGGGAGAGATTCTTTAGAGATTTTTTTAGTAAGGCTTGGTGTGGAGCGAAAAGCTCAGAGTTGGGTGTGAACTGTATTTTTTTAGATAGAGGTTTGTTCCTTGTTAATTGGGCCTGAGGCCAAGACTCTGTTCTACTGTTTGCTGTAAATAAAATTAATGTTGTGTGATTCTTTGTATAACAGGCCATGATTGCGCAATAGAGGCAAGGCAATTAGTGGTGAGTTTTGAACCAGTAACATGTTCAAAACCAAGCTAGTTTGTGTGTAACTTCATGAGAAAGTACTGAGTACTTGTGAGGAGTATTGTACTGATTTTGTTACATGATTTCTCCATTATAATATACACAATAGCTGTGGGGTTTTCAGCTATAAGCTTTCCCCATACATACTGTGTTAATGTGTATGATGAATTGATGTGCTATCGCTTGTTTTATTTCCGCATGTTTGATGATCTGAGTGGAAGAGATTATGTGTTGCATATAAATTCGAATTGTATGTGATCAGGATAGTCTCGGTGGATAATTGATCATTATTCAGCAAATTTCTACACCCTGATTAGCCTCACCACTCCTAGAAGACCCCTCATGGGCTCGTACCACTCATCTCTATCCCATTTTCACACCCATAACCTCAGTACTATGTTTTGCCTATGCTTAACCCTTCCACTTTCCATCTAGGATTGCCAAAAAACCCACCCTTTCCTCATGTTCATCAAATGCCCCAAGCATTGATGGTCTCAAAACTAGCTCTATAGGCTCTTTAGATAAATCAAGTACATTGGATTTTGGATCTACAATACCTCAATTTGTCAAAAACTCTATTTTTTATACTTGAAGACCCCAAAGTCCAGCTTTCAGTCAAAGTCCAAGTCCAAAGAGTTGTCCATTAGGTCATTATGGTTTCATAGGTTGTAGGGTTAATCTTGGTGTTCTTAATCATTATTTTTCATAACTAAGAGCTAAATCAAATGTGAAATAAGGGCAGCACCTTTTTTCCCAAATCAGATCAAGAAAACGTCTCCAAGGAAGGTCTCCTTGTCAAGTTTAAATTCTACAAAGGACAGTTTTTCATTTTGACATTTCTGCAGGAGTGTCAAGGTGGCTATCAACAGAAAATTAGGTAAGGTAAGAGGCCTGCCCCTCATTAGAAGATATACACCAGCAAATGGAAGAGGAAGCAGCCCATGTTCAAGGAAAATCAGGGAAAGCATGAAAGAGTATCAGTGTAAGGAAGGTCAAAGCCTTCATTTTCAGTCATTTTCCCTCAAATGATCAAAGGACTCAAAACATAGGGTTGAGGTTCAAAATAGAATGCAAAACTGATCATGAGGTCACTGCTATGAAAGCTTCAAACTCCAAGAGTGATAGAAAGGGCCAAATCAGTATGACAGGGCACCTACAAATCAGAAATGGCCAAAGAGAGTTAGCATATAGGATGGTGAAAGTTGTGATACTTGTCAAAGATAGAATTATCATGCTTGGAGGTAAATAAGAAAGATAAAAACAACTTCTTCAGTCACCCATCAAGCCAAGGACCATTTGATGCCCAAGATAAAAATAAGGAAGTCCTAAGGATTTTGTCACCATGCAAAGCACCTGAAGTTATGAAAATAGATGAAAGGCATGAACAGGCCAAGACACAGTAAAACATGACACTCAAGAAAAACATCTGCAAGAAGAATGAGAAAGGCACAAATAGGTCAAAAGAGGTAAAAATCCATCTTGTCAAAAACTGAAGAGTAGTTAAGAAACATTCTTAGAAAGAAAAGGGATCATTTTTGTGTTTTTAAGCCACCCACTGCAAAACATAAAAGAATGTTAGTGAAATAATAAAGAGATTAACAAACATTACACGGTGGGTTTTGCAAAAGATAAATATGTTTTCCTAAGAGACTATAAACGGTCAAATTTTCTTATCACTCAGCTCATTGCACATTTGAAAGGAGTGAAGAACCTTCAGAAGGAAATTTTTCTAAGTTTCGGAGAAAATCGGGCTAAGTCACTAGGCACTGTTAGGAGTAGACGTTATGCCTAGGGCACTCGGCGCTACACGTAGAGGAGAAAAAGCAGTGTAAATTTACACTGTGTTGCACCTAGGTCAGAGCACGCTGTGCCTACAGCCAGGCACTACCCATTCACCCAGCGGAACGACCCAACAGGCACAGGGGAGGCCTGGAAAACTTGCACGCGGGAAGCGTTATGCCCAAGAGGATCTGACTTGCCCAGTGTTGCACCTAAGGGACCCGACAGGCCCATCTCTGCCTGGAACTGCGCTCAGGGATCGGCAGGCCTACACGAGGCGTGCAGCACTACGCCCGAGAGCCCGGCAGGCCTGCACGCGGGTCGTGCTGCGCCCAAGAGCACCCGACTCGCCCAGATTTCTACCTAGCATTGTGCTTAGGCAAAAATGACCTCTTTTGCTTGCAAAATTTCCAAAATTTATGAAAAGGACCACTTTCAAGCTGCTTCCAAGGACCTGCAAGAGAATGACTATGAAGAAGAAGATGATGATGACGCAAGCCAAAATGAAGGACCAAGGATGGAGATTGAAAGAAATGAGGGTGATGATGGTGAAAATCAGCCTAGGAGAAATGAAAATAGTAAGGCTCTTAATGATGAAGAAGAAGAGGTCAACCATGAGACAAAAGACATGGAGATAGACGGAGGTGACAACCGAGACAGCAACCTTGATGACCATGCAGGAAATCAAAACAGTGAGATCTATGATGATACAAAGGACAATGCAGAAGAGAGTATAGAGGCAGAGAATGTGCAAACTGATGATGAGTCTAGTAATGACAATGAAACTAAGGACTATCATGACAGTGAAGGTGATGATAAAAGTGAGGAAGATGAAGATACTAATGACAGGGCAAATCTCAGTGAAGGAGAGGACATTCATGACACTCATGACAACAGTAATGACAGTCATGAAAACAATCGAGATAGTGAGCCCTACAGTGACAATAATGATACTAGGGGCAGCAGCAAAACTCAGAACCACAATTACAGTAAGAACAATGAGGTCCCTAGTGATACTAAGAGAACTAATGAAGAGGAAGACACCACAGTGATCACTAACAAACCTCCTCATTAACCTATCACAGAGGGGAAAAGCATGTGTTTGATGCCTCTAAAAGGAAAGGATCCATGTTTTCCTCATTTCCAAAATCACTAGACAAAGGAAAAAAGAAGGTAAAGGAAGGAGAAGATCAGCATGAGATTGAACAAGAGTTTGACATCATTAACCTTGATAGTAAGAAAGAAGATAAAGGGAGGGCCACTAGCATACTACTCCATAGCAAAAATGTAGAAATTAGAAAGCTAGAAAGGTGCCTTTGCATGGCCATGCATAACATTGGATATTATAAGGATGAGCACAAGCATATGAAGAAGATAATAAGGACCTTGAATATCCAAAGAAAGGTGACCAAACATTATGCCCGAAGGAATCAATTTGCAAGGGCTAAACTCAAGAAAGCCAATGCCAAGCTACAGGCACTAAAAGAGGAAAAAGGTCGAGCTAACCTTTGAATTTTGGCTCAAGCTTCTCTATAGCTCTCTCAAAACCCATGAGGCACACATCCACCAAATTTGAGATAATTTTGACAATTTTTGGTTTTTTGTGAATTTGGAGGCCTCTAAGCACAACACCCCAGACGCTACGCTTTCATCTCAGACATCTTCAGAGGGATAAATTTACATTTTTTTAATCCTCATGTCTATTACATTATTCTCAGCAAATTTCATAGCATTTGGAGCATTTTTAACCCCTCAAAAGGCCAAAAAACACCTCATTTTTCACCTTTTTGCCTCATTTTCAGACTTGGTGCTACGCCTAGACCAGTGTTGGGAAAATTGCCTTTTTGATAGGTTCATGAAGCTCATTCAGAAACCATAGGGTATATTTGGAAATTATACTCTACCAGCTTTCCAACGGGCCATCACGGAGCAAATTCTGACATTGGGAAGGTCACCAAAACTTGACTGCAAGTGGACCCATTTTATGTCCGGGAAGGTGTTGTGCGTTCAGACCTCACTGTGCATTTTTGGCCAAAAGTCAACAAAAGACACTCATTTATTGAAAAATGATATTTTAATGTTTTTTTAGGCAAATCACTCCAAAATTAGGTGCTAGGAGTTATTTGGCATTTATTTCGTGAGATATTTTGTGTCTTGGGCCTTGCATGGTCTCTTAGGCATAAATGACATTTATGGTGTACTTATGGTTTCTAGAAGCCTCTTAGGGTTTCCACCTCATTTGCTAGATAAATAGAGCAAGTAGGTCTTATATATATGGTTTTCATTTGATGACTCTTTGGAGCAATACATAGTTTTTTTGGAGATTGGAAAAGAAATTGTTGTGGAGTTTCTGAATGGCTTGTCTTGATTGATGATGGAGAAGGCTGTTTGCAGGATCCCTGAGCTTGGTTAATGGTGATGTGATTCTATTCAGTTATCATTTTCTTATGTATCATTGTGTTTCATCCTTCTAAATTGTAGTAGGACAAAGGTTTTAGACTAAGAAATGTTTTCAAAGGCACCTTATCTCTGTTTGTTCTTCACTGCCCCTATGTTTTCCTCTTCTAGGCCTTTTTAGAGAATTCTTAATTACTCTCTAGACCCCCCAAGCTTGTTTATTTCATGAATGGTTTAATACAGTAGGTATCAAAGATTATTTATGGTTAGCCCTGCTTGTTTGATGTCTCTAAACACTGTTCTTGAGGTCTCTCTCCAAAGTACCATTGATTAGGTTTTCCAAAGAGGCTATGTTTCGATCATACCCTTTGTCCATGCTTGAATAATTGTTTTGGAGATCTTCATAGCTATGATTGTTGGCGAGAAATCAGGTCTCGCGGACAAGACCCAGGTTCAAGAGTTGTGGCCAACAAAGGGGTCCGGTGTAGTCTAGGAACACGTCGGCATTTTCACCCTGCTCAGGAGAGCAGTGCGTCTCACCCGAGGCGTGCCGCAACCACATGCAAAAGGGGATGAGATCAAGAGCAAGGAACAAACCCGCAACTAAAGAAATACGGTTCATCCATTCATGTATAAAGTTATATGCGCAAGATTATTTAATAAGCATTGCAGACATTCATAAATGAAAATTTAAACCAGCATACACGCATTACATGCACATGAACATCTTATTGAGACAGCAACCTTCCATTATATTAATCTCTTGGCCCAATACATGATTACATGGCAATCTCTCCTGTTAGCTCACAAAGCTGATACAAATGAATCTCAGAACAGAAGGGTAGAATAGAGAAGGTAAGAAACCATATGGAGCACATGCATGAATCCTTCGCAGCTGCTCTGCGCGTCCTTCCCTACCTCTGGCCTCGCGACTTCTTCAGTATGCATTCAACTCTTAGCATTCAACCTCCTGAACAACCTTCGGCATTCAACAACCTCCTCTTTTCGGCCGGGTGACTGTTATTTATTCACCCGCACCCGCGACTATCGGCTCTTCTGCGTCTTCACTTCGGCTTCTCTCAGCTTCTCTTCTGATGTCTGCGTGTTCCATTTTCCGTTTTCTGCTGTGTTTCCTTCATCTGCACTTATCTCCATTCTATCTCCAGCTATCAAGTGCTTCTGCGCCGCCTTGGTAGCTCCACAACTCCTGGTAGGTGCGGCGCGGTCGCGGTTTCCATGTGTATTTATTCCGCGACTCAAAAAGGGTCAAAACTCAAAATGTCTTGGCCAAGATTCCAAAACTTAAACAAAACAAGGGCCCCAACAATGATCAAGGATTTTTAGGCGTTCCCTCTTCTTTGATTAAAGTTATATGTGTATCTTGAATGTTTTCTAACATTCAAGGTGAAATCACTAGAAGTTAAATGAGTTTCTCGCCTTCTATATTTCATTGGATTGTATGTATGAAATGTTTATTTACTTAAGTTGAATCAAAGAGTTATTAGTATGCCATGTCTATTGATTTCTTCTTCATGCTAAATAATTAGCCTAAAATCAAACCCTAAAAGAAAATAATTTCACATCCTTTGCACAAAATAGAGAGAGCCCTCTCTGAGTCTAGGAAGGCTAGGTCCTGGGACTCCAAAGACTGGTCTAATGTTACCTTGTGCATTTGATCTCACCAATATAACAAATCACGGGACTCCAACACATATATTCCACATGTCTATTACCCTTTTTAATTCAAATATGCACTAAGATCTCAACTTGTTATGAGTCATCTATCTTTTTCATAATGCATTCAAAGTGTGTGAAAAGAGGAGTGTTGAGGAATGCCACAAAACAAGTGGCTCTCCTTAATCACCATGCGGATGAACTACCCACTCTAATACCATTGTAATACAAACAAACTAGAAACCAAACTCAATAATATATTAATGAATGATCTCAATGAATGATGTACATGATGTACATATAAATATAACAAGAAATTTTTGAATCAGTTCTCGGGTTTTCTTGGACTCTAATAACCAACTACCTTAACAAAAACTACCCCTAGGATTAGCTATCTAATATTTAGAATTAGTTCTCGTTGGTTGTTGACAACTCATGATATAACCATGACCTTTGTCTTGGTGTTGGGCCATATCATTTGTTTATTCATTCTTAGGTTAAATTTCTTTGCTATTTTTTTTCTTCATCCTTAGAAGAAATATTCTTTAAAAAATACCACCCTTTTGATCTATTAGAATACCTCTTTTTCTTCTTAGGATTCATGTTTTCTTATGGGCATGACTTCTGAAAATGTCCTAATTGAAACTATACACAACATTAGAATGTCTTGTTCCTATAATCAAGAACTTAAGACCACAGGAATTATTTTGTTTCAATTTTTTATGATCTAGGATCTCTTTGCCAAGATTAATCTCCACACATATTCTCACATATGTGAAGAGACCATTTTATGTTCTTTAGAGATCTTCTTTTTTTAAAGGAAGTGAGATGCTTGGAACCCTCACCCAAATGGGCATGGTGGATACCACCCTATAATTTTCATCAAATTCAAGCAACCATGGTGTAACACCCCTATGATTTTGCTTTCAAAACATTTACTACTTTTACACAAAAAAACTGCTTATGAAATCACATAAGTACTTTATGTATAACCAATGTAAAAAAAATTATATATATTTAGCAATGACAAAATTTACGGATGTGCATTTTCCATTTAAATTTGTGTTTGCAATTATAATTTCCATAATCCTCAACTAAGCATTGCTGAAATGGGCCTCCTAAAGAAAATGTACAGTCAAAATTCACTTTATGAGAACCAATCACATTTTAGGGAATGACATCATCCCTAATGGTTGAGGTGGCATTTCTTGAGTTAAAAGATACTTACTTGTCACATTCTCAATGGTGGATAAAAACTCATGGTTAAACATGGTAGTGTTCTAAGTACTTTTAAAGTCAAAGTAAAGTACTCATAATAAATGTCATTTCACACTTTTTGAATAAGAATATATTATTGTCATTTCATATTTCTTGAAAAAAACAATGCATATCCATATACATTTATTATATTATATTATATTATGTTATGTTATATTATATTATATTATTTTTATATAGTATATTAATTACATGTTATTATACAATTTAAATAATATAAATTTTAATTAACAGCATATAATATAATTAATAATTTATAAATTTATATTTATATTTTGTTTTAAGTTATTTAAGTACAAAGGACAAATGCATTATTTTTTCAATGATAATGACTTTTTCTAGAAAATCTCATTCTTATTTATAGTCACATCAACACAATTTTTTTATTAATTTTATTTTTGTACAACTTTTTAATTGAATTTTAACTATGGTTACATGGATTGTGGTGCAAAAAGTGAATTTCATATTCATATATATTATTTTATTGATTTAGCTATTATTTTATTATTTTTTTAGGAGGCTCATCTTAGACCTCAAAATTCCCCAAATGACAGACAATAACCTGAGAATCTAATACTTTAGACTTATAACCTTCTGATCTTGCACTGGCATCTCGTCATTACGAGATTCTGGTTCCAAACTTCTAAGTTGATTCTATCTAATTTTCCATGAGAAATTATGGATCCAAAGATCGCTACATTAGGCATTTTTTTTGTTGAGATAGCAATTTCAGACTATAAAGAATTCCTAGTTTTAAGATATTAGGTTATATAACTAGCAATAAAGACCTCAGGGAAAATATTTATATTTTTCGATTTCTTGCCCATTATGAACTACCAACACCAAACATACTACTACCCACAATTCATCTTTTAATACTAACTAATAATATCTGAGAACATACTACTACCCAAAATTCATCATTGGATACTAACTAATAGTATCTGAAAACATACTAATACCCAAAATTCATCTTTGATTCTCATTTTCATAGGATATTATTTCAAATTTTTATTTAAATATGTGAATTGAACTCGTTGATCTATGGCATTCTATTTCAAGGATATCTTACTCTCTTAAACCATATAAAAGTTTTCCCTCAATATTTTCTTTTGCATCTAAAATTTTCCTATTTTTTGTATAAATATATTTTGGTTCGAAGTAATATTCCTAATTATTATCATGAAAAAAATTGTACTTATGTTACCTTGGGACTTTTAAAAAAACAATTCCTCTAATACTCATTTCTTATCCAGTCTTCCTAATATCTATGATTTCTGACATTAAATATATTCTCTTATTATCCCATACTGGAGGATATGTTATTTGACCTCAAGGATGTCCTATTCCAGTGCTATATATTTTCCAAGGATATTATGAAAATATTATATTTCCACTATTTTAAGTTTAGTTTCTCATGTTTAATTTGTTTTCAATCCTTTTAAGTAAGTAAGTATATGTGGGAGATTAAAAAACAAATTATATTTGAGCTATTCCAAATATTGGAGTTTAGCAAAGTTTTATAAAATTCTTTTTATTTTTTAGTATTTTTCTTAGTAAGCTGAGGGAATAGTTTGGGGATTTTGAGTAGAGTATTTTGTGAATTTTACTATTTTGCTTATTTTGAATAGAGATTGGATTTTTTTTAGGTGAAATAAATACTTTGATGGTCTATTTGGATTAACAATAAATTGTTGTAAATGAAAAATGATATAGACTTTCAGTATTAGTATGAGAATCAACTTTATAATTGTTCCTTGTAAATAAACCATTTGGAAAATTATGTCTACCATGTTTAGCCCATCAATGAGCTCTCAAAGATATAGCATCCTAAATATATCATTTACTCTAGACTGAAGTCAATACCTAAATCATATAATTATCCATCTCTCCACTTTCCTCTATATGGATAGTAGTATTGAAGTCATTAGAAATTATCCATGGCTCCTCTTTATTCTATATCAGTGTATTGGAGCTACCCAAAATTATGTCTTCTTAATAAGATTTTGATGGTATTTTTATATTGAAGGCCAATAATCCAACTTATGCTTTAGAAATGTAGGTGCATATCAATTTATTAGTCTCCCTTTAATATTTGAATTTACATAAAAAAATGGTGTGGAGGGTAAAAATTTATTGTCATTTTTATTTAGTTGAAATTTCATTATAAAGTTGTTATCTCTCCTCGAAAGGGCTTGAACATTTCACAATGGCTTCCTAGCCTCCTTTTTATAGATTGGGTGAGAGGTTTTAATCTAAACTAAATTTTGTTTCTTGCAAGAGTATAGTAATCAATATTTTCAAATTACATCATTTTACTTAATCACTCCTCTTTTCTCTAGAAAATTCAACCATATTATCTTATATGAGAGGAGTTATTTAAAATATTATTTTAAGGAATGGAATATGTACCTGATGCACTACAACAATAGTATTTCAGTACTCTTAATTTTATAATTGGAAGCTAAATTTACAAGGATTCCATCTTTGAATGGTTTAAGGCTTGGATATGAATAGTGGAGAAGCCTTCCAACTCATAAAAACATCCTTCTCTTTATCTTTGCATCCATTAGTTGATGACCTCAAAAAAGGTATAATTCATTATAATCATTTTCTACAATATGTTCACATTTTGATGATAGGAGGTCTATGTTTTATAGCTCATTCGAGATTTTAGTGAAATCTTCCATATTTGTGAACTAAATTTTAACATAAATTTTTTCTTCCATTATTTATTTAATTAATTCTTGTTTTTCCTTGTCTTGATGATCCCATGCCATGCACATAATTAGATGGAAAAAGTATATTTTCCATGGTTAGGAATCTAAAATGGATGGAGGGTACTTTTTTTTATGATAACATGTCATACAAGGAGTTAGATGGGATAAAAGGTATTTTCAATTGTTATGAATCTAAAATGGATAGAGTGTACTTTTCTTGGAGAATCATTTTTTCACTGGTGTTTCCTCTAAGTGATCTCACCATTTGATGCTCTCCATTTTTATAAACATACTCATAATTTCAAAAGTTTTCAAATATACCATTTTCCATTACTTCCTTTTCTTTTTCTTGGATAATCTTGTTTACCTTAAAAACATGCATGATCTCAATGGCCCTAGTGCAACTAAACAAGATTTTTTCATAATTTATTATTGAACCCAATCTTTACTTTTGTTTCCTTATATAAGTGATTGAAGTAATGACTTTGGTCATGAAGACATACATTCTTGAAATTTTGTCTTTATTTTTGTGGTTTTCAATATCTTAACAACATGAAAGGATTTAATACTTCAAATGTTGAACACTAAATTTTAATTTTGTTTCAAAACACTTGAGTAGGTAGAAAGAATGAATTTTTTATTGTAATGTTCCAAAATTTTAGCCTCAAACTAAAAGGAACATTATAGTTAGCATTATCTTTTGGTAGATGAATAAAATGGGTAGGGAGGCCCATTAACCTCTTTAGGAGAGAAAATAACATTCCTCATGTGAAAAGGGAAGAATAAGTAGCTGGATTGAGCACCTACAGGTGTGAACATGATTGGGTCATGTTGATTCAGTCATATTTGACCAAGTCCACATGCACTGTCTAGATACATTGTATCTCCATGATGGACTGCGCAGTTTTAATGGAGGACAACTTGCATGGGCTAGGTGGCACATATGGATGGGACCCATTGTGGAGAGGAGCACTTGCTATATATGGAGAGGAGGGCAGCCATTGTGATGCATGCTTGGATTATTATTTTCTTTGGTCTGTTTAGACTTTGCTTCCTCTTGCTGTTTAGCAGGGTTGCACTGTTGTTTAGCACAAGGGTGTTCCCGGTCGGGAATCCCAACCTCATCCTCAGGGAAGGAGAGGTTCTTGAGCTTCATTTCCTCATTCTGGCATTTTGGCCAAGCTACCTCCCTCAGCTACAGCACAGTTTCTGTTTATAGCTGGGTTGTGTTGTAGGGTGCAGCAAAAGAGGATATCTTTGAGCCATTTCTGGGCTTGTTTTTCAGTGGAGAGCTTGTATATCCATTAGAGGATCAACAAGGGAGGCTCCCGAGCATATTTTCACATATTGGCGTTGGGCCAAAGAATCTATACACTTTTACAGCGCAGTCCCTTGCAGGAACTGCATCATTTTTCAGAGATCAGCTGCAGCAAGGTTTGATACCTTGATTTTTGGCTAGCTTCCTTGGGAAAGGGCCAACCCTTCCCCTAAAAAGCTAGGAAAATGGATTCTAATCCCTATTGTAGTTTATTCAGCCATGTGCATGTAATGTTGTAGGGGAGTTGTGTTATTTTGCTGCTGAATATTCAGATCTATTCCTTTTGTACTTGTACTCTCATGAAACCCTTGCCGGGTTATCTTCACATTGTATAAAAGAGGCTAGATCTCTTTTTTTCTCTGTGCTTTGGCTAAATAAACTCTAGATCTATTGTATTCAAAATTTCACTATAGAAACTCTCTTGTAATTACACTGTCCTTGCTTCAGAGCTTTCTGTATGGTTTAAGTCATGGGTTTTCAGTGTTTTCCAGCCATATAAGAACCGAGAGATCTGTTTAACTAAGCTAAACTGATTTGTTTCAGCTCCCATTCAATATGTGAGATTTATATTGTAGAAATAAGGGATCCAAGTCCCATTTCTCACTGCTACAACGTTATTTCTTGGAAATAGCATTTTTATGGTCCATATCACTACTTTTCCCCACTTGAAGATAACATATGGAGACATATTTTTGCTGCTATGATCCTAATATAATTTAAGAATTTTTATTTCCATAGCTCACATTATTGGGTTCAAGTATTACTGGATATCCAACTTAAGAATATCTTCAGATATACTTATTGTTGTAGAAATTCCCTATTTTAGGATATTACATTTATTTCTTAGAGATCAAGTAGGAGTTGTATGTTGTTGATATTTGAGATATTACATACACTTATTATTACCAAAAGGTAAATTTAAAAGTGTATGCATAATTTTTACTTAATAGTCAATTGAATATTGCATGGCCATTTTACTAGGACTACATGCCATCAATTTTATTCAATGCATGTCTGCATATCTCTATATTCATTAATATGGAACATTAGTACAACCATGTAGAGTATTATTCATATGTAATTCTCTATGTTATTTTTCTTTTGGGTGAATATAACTATTTTATTCTTGTTAAATGATTAATTCATTTCCAATTAACTAGGACTAGGTGTGAGTTTTCTTCAATGCATGTCCACATCTCTTTGTACTCACTACTATGGAACATTAGTTCAACCATGTAGAGTATAACCTATGTAATTTTTTTCTTTCATTTTTTATTTTGTGTGTGAATAGAATTCTTCCAAAGGAAAAAAAATTATAATTTGTATTAATAGTTTTAGACACATATAGTATGTAAGAAAATAGGAATAATAAAAAGCATAACAAATATGAAGAGCTAGAAATAACAACATCTAGGTTATTTTAATGACTTAGAACTACATATCACATGCTAAGAAAAAACAATAAAGAGATAAGAAAATTAAGACTTACAACTAGTGTTGATATTTTCATTCTTGTGTTTCCTTTTTTGTACCTTTTTCCAGCCATCAAATATTGGTTCAACAAGAACCAAATCCAATTCTTGTACCAAAAGAGGCACCTATTTTTTGGAATATGAGCCCTTTAATACATGAGCTCCTTTTATGTCCTCAATTTCATCAAATTTCGAGGAGTGTTTTGTGTAAGACAAACAAAATGGAAACCAAACTCAGCAATATATTAATGAATGATCTACATGATGTACATATAAATACAAAAAAACCGTTGAATTAGTTCTTGTGTTTTCTTGGACTCTAATAACCAATTACCCTAACACAAACTAACCCTAGGATTAGTTTTCTAACATTTCCCCCTTAATCCGAAGGGATATACCAAAGTTAAATAATGAGAGATCAAAATGCAAAAATGCAAGTGATCCAAGAGCTAAATGTCTCTAAAAATGGTTTTTAAGGATGACCACAAACCAAGATGGGAGAACTCAAAATCTCAACCAACACCAACTCTAGAAGTTACATAGCGGTTCTCTTAACAACAAAAAATGTGGTTTTAAGATGACCAACTATCACAGCAGTTCCTCGAACAATTCTGAATCTGGAAGTGTTTTTTCACAAAAAACTCAATCAACTGAAGTCTCACAACTCTAGCTCTAACTAGTACATTTGTGGCTCAAGATGTGGATCTTTGACTTAATCTCTCTTGACATCTCAAACATGTAACAGACCACCAACAATTTCCCCCATGTCGGATACAATATGAGAATTATTATTCATCACTACAAGCCTTGTCAACACACTCGAGAAAATCTTTCAATATCATCTATAAATCTTCTTGGCTTCTTTTGTCCATTCCGAAGAAGAAATCCATATGAAACTTAGTTTTTCTCTTATATTATTCTTCTTTCTCGAACATATCTATAAATGGTGATTTATCTTTCCTAAATGCTCACACGGGTGAAGATCAAAACATTGATCTTTCACATGTCAAATTATGTTACATTGTTGGCATCTATCAACTTTTTCTAGAACAAAACCATCCAAAATTCATGCACTTCAAAATTGTATTAGTTTAGAAAATTATGGAATATGAAAAAATACATTCAAAATATCCTTGTTATAACCCAAACCAGTTCTATTTTTGTTATGTGAAATTATCTTCCTACGGTCTTATAACATTTTTCACATCAGAACCTTTAACTGCATCCAAATTTTCTCTTGACCCTAACTGTAGATTATAATCAGACTCAAACAAAGAGTTGTTCTGAAGAAACACCAGTTCAGAATCACACTTTTTCTTCTGAAGTTCATCTCGCTGTAACTATGACTCTAGCTCCAAGAATTTTTTTTCTTTTAGCGTTTTGAAAACATGATTGGATGTCAAAGAGTGTGTCCTTGGTGATTTGGAAATTGTTATTAGCAGTAGACGACATTAGAATACTCAATAATTGCAACAAATTACCGAGTTTGGCCATCTTCTCCAACAATCAACTTTGAAAAAGGGGTGTCGGTTACCACCGAGAATGCACCCTTTTATAATGAAAAATCAAGGATAAAAATATGAATAATGCTATATAGTTGAAACTTGCACAATTAAGGACTTCTATGTTTTCTCCATACAATGAACACCAAAGGAATGTGGAAACTCAAGTTTGTTGTGAGTTATATCCAATATTCATGAATTATGAGTATCAAATAGTGATATGTTTAGGTAAAAGTGGAATTGCTACAAAATTGACCCATGGAAAATGAAATCATGTTCTCTTCATCTTGTGACAACTTCCTAAAAATATCTCCCAAAATTACCTTCACAAAGATTTGAAAATATCTCCCAAAATTACCTTCACAAATATTTGAACTTGTGACCTCATATTTAAGATACCAAATGAGCTCTTCTAACCACAATTCTTTTTCTTTCCTTTATTTTATACTCAAAAATTTTATAATTTAAGCCTCACTTGACATACACGTCAACTCCCATAGTCAATTCTTTCCATTTTTTAATTTTTTAATTTTTTGAAGTAATCCTCTAAAAGAAAATACAAATATCTTTCTCCTTTTGTTTTAAATAAAAATTGGCTTAGTGATTTGATGGTGGGCTCAAAACATAATCCAACAAAGAAATAGGTTCAAATATCATTGTTTCCCTATTTCTTTTTCTCTTTAAATTTTAAATCTTATTTCAAATCAAAACAAACTTGTCCTAAAAATTTCCACCACTTTTAACTCCAAGTTAATTAATTTCATAATTAGCCACTTTTACTTTTACTTTCTCATTTCACCTTTATTTAACCTTCTTTTTTTAATATAATAAAGTAAATGAGAAATATTTTCTTTAATCACAATCTTGATACAGTTTCCATTCACTTGATACTCACCAACTTTTTCTCCTATTAACATTCACGTTTATTTATCTATTCACTTTCACCTTTATGGCTCTTCTTATTTCTTTGTTCACTTTCACCTTTCTGGCTTGTCTCTGCTTCTTTCTCAGTTCACTTTCACCTTTCTGGTTGTGCCTACTTCCACACAAATATGTTAATTTTGGAAGTAATATAAAAAAATATATAGGAAATGTATTCACCTTAATTTTGATCTCATATTCTGGAAAATGTCTCCATATTCAGTTAATTTTTACAAATCCATATCAAAAAATTCTATAAATCCTTTCCTTTTTTTTTACTTTCATTTTCATGAACCTCAAAGTAATAATAAAAATCAAAGAAATATATTCCTTGATCTAAAATTCCTAAAAATACCTCGTATAAAATTTTAAAATTATGTGAATTTTATTTTACGACCTTTTACCCTTTGATAAATCCTTGCCACTTTCATCACAAATTCGAGCATGCCAAATATATTTAAAATATCACTTTAGAATATCCCTTTAACCTCCATTTCCATAACATTTTATTAAAAAAAAATATTTCTTGAAAGGGCTTTCCCACTCTTCGACTGCATTTTTTTTTACCACCATGCATATATGTTACGCTTCCTTTTTAGTTCAATATTAATAAAAAATTAATTCGATTAAAATAAGAATTCATAACTTTTTTGTATGCTACAACATTATTTCTCCATTACAAACTTCTCCAGGTAACTGGTTCTTCTTGCTTCAACATAGCTTCCACATGTCTATTTCCCCATTTAATTCAAATATGAACCAAGCTCTCCATATGTTCTAAGTCATCTATCGTTTTCACAATGCGTTCAAATTATGTGAAAAGAGGAACACCGAGGAAGGACACAAAACAAGTGGCTCAACTTAATCAACAGACAGATGAACTACCCATTCTGATATCATTGTAAGACAAGTAAAATGGAAACCAAACTCAAAAATATATTAATGAATGATGTACATGATGTACATATAAATATAACAATAAATTGTTGAATCAGTTCTCGAGTTTTCTTGGACTCTAATAACCAATTACCTTAACAGAAACTAACCTTAGGATTAGTTTTCTAACATTTAGAATTAGTTCTCGTTGGTTGTTGACAGTTCATGATAGAACCATGACCTTTGTCTTGGTTTTGGGTCATATCATTTGTTTCTTCTTTCTTAGGTTTAATTTCTTTGTTTTTTTTCTTCATCCTCAGAAGAAAGATTCTTTAAAAATTACCACCCTTTTGATCCATTAGAATGCCTCTTTTTCTTCTTAGGATTCTTGTTTTCTTATGGACATGAGTTCTGAAAATGACCTATTTGAAAGGATACATTACAATGTCTTGTTATTATAATCAAGAACTTAAGATGATGCAGGAGCATTTAGACCTAGCCAGCGATGTGATGGTGTGATCACGTGTTGTGGCTAATAAAGGGTTGTAAGATAAGTGGTTAGTTAAAATTTAGTTAATTTAAATGTATGTGAGTAGTTTATTTGTTTTCAAATTATGATCAGAAAAGGGAAAAGTGGAAATTTGATCCTCCCTGCGTGGAGATCAAGCCATGTAGTTAGATTATTTGGTTATAATAGGATTTGAGGGATTTAAAAAGATTAATTTAGAGTTTGTTGAGAAAAGAGTGGAGCCGAAGAGAGACTTTAGGAGAAGGTGAAAATTTTCTATTTTGAACCTATTGACGGGAATAAATGTCCGGCCAACAGTAAGGGATCTCCCAGGTAAAAATTCCCGATTAGACTCTAAACCGTTTGTGATAGGGATCCCATCCAGGGTGTGGGTCCAGCTACCGCTGAATATTCCTTTTCTTGGACACAAGCGAGCCCTGCAGACCTATGAACACACAATTATTCGGATGATATAAGACAAATGGTTGATGAGTCTTATTGAACGTAAAACACTACAAATAGAAAGATCATGTAAAGCATGTAGCCAAAGGAAATGCTGTTACCAACACATCATTAGGGTCATGCTTGTAAAAGTTGTTCAAACTACAAAAGAAACAGTTCTTTATGGTTAAAGCACTCTTCACTTCCTTAAGCGGTCTCAAAGATAAGATAAATGTTAGTAACGAAGTTGCTAACATCTCCTAAGTAAACAACCTAACATCATTCACACATTTAGTGAGCTAAAATTTATAAATGATATAAGCAGAAAACGCAGATTAATTAATCATAAAGATATCAGATACATAAGACAAAAATATTCATAGTGTTACACCATTTTTTGGTCATCTAACCTATTGTTATTAGATGAACCCAAGTACACCATGTAAGACCAATTTTACCCTAAGTAAAATTGCATTCACTATGAAAAATAACTTAGTAAACCACCTTTATTAAGTTGTTTATGGTCTAAATAGGAAACCCCATGAGAAAATATTAAATAAATCTACATTTTTTTTATTTTCCTCAAGGAATAATTAGTTAAACAACAATTTAATTAATATTCCTGGTTATATTTAAACCAAAACAGGGAAATTAATTAGATAAATCATTATCTATCTTATTATTTCCTACGAATAATTATTTAAACCTTATTTAAATAATATTCTTTGTTGAATATGACTAAATCACTCATAAATAATTAAATAAATCATTATTTATTTTATTATTACTCAACCACATCCTTAAAATGATAAATAAATCATTTATTTATTTATTATTTACAAATAAAGGGATTTGACCCAAGTCAAATTCCTTTTCCATGTAGCAAATATAATAAAATATTCCATAAAAGTTGGATCTTGATTTGGTTAATAATATTTTAATTATGCACCAATAGCTAGACTAACTCAATATTTTGTTATAAATAGAAGGGTTTTTCCATTCATTCACTACCTTTTGTTGCCTAAAGATCACTCTGGATCTATACTTTTGGTCTGACTTTGATCCACGATCATAGTCATATTTTGCTACCATTTTTTGTCTGGGTTTTCTACACCATCAAGAGAGAGGAATTTTAGATATGAAGTGTTGAGGACTGACAAGAACCCATCCCATTGAGGAGAACTGGCAACACCCTTCTATGTTTTCCTCCCAGGTGCCATTAATACAAAATTCATTCAACATATTCTTGTCTTGTCTATTGGATGCATGGAGTAAATCTTGTTTTATCTACTGCTTAATATATTTTGATGCATAGATCTAGATTCTTGCAGCATTTATCTTGATCAACTAGCTGCAAATATGAAGATATTGGCAGCCATATTTTTTGTTAGGGCTGTTTGTTATGCGCAGCTAAAATGGTATTTTTTCATATGCTTGGAATTAAGATTCATACTAACAACTGGCGACTCCACACGGGTTTATGATTACGACCGTTGTCGTTTTTCTGATCCTTGCATATCGAGCTACTTAAAACCCTAGGATTTCTCTTCAGCCTCTTGTTTTTTCTTTTCTTAATGTTGGTTTTAACCTATATAACCCTAAAACAATAAAAATTCTAACTTCCGTGTGTTTTCGGACCTGTTGCGCAGGTGACAGACATCAGCCGCAGCTGAGACGACACTTTTTTCTGAAATCTGCCACCGAAAGTGCCGAAAGTGCATGTCGCACTTTTTGGCCCAAAACCTGCGATATGGAGCTTTAGGATGCAAGAATCAACCCAAAAAATGTGACCTCTACTGAAAACAGGTCAGAAACTACGACCTAGATTTTTTGCAGGAGTTTTTCTGAAAGTTTTATGGGTTATTCTGGGCCTCTGTTCAGGGTTGTCTGACCACCGTCTCCGCCCGTTTTGGACCTATACTTGTTCTATTTTACTCAACTAAGTGGAAACCTAGCCCCCTAGGGCTTCAGTACCCTCCACACTTTGTGGAAGAGCTTTAGCTGCTGCAGGTTGTCTGAAATTTTCAGAGAGTTCAACCATTTCTCATATCTGATACCTCACCTTCAATTCGCTTCAGATTGGCTTGTTATCCATCCAAATCACTTCATTTAGATTTGTTTTTTGTTTTCCTCTAGGGTTCATTCTATTTCCCTCCAAGAGATAGCCTTTATAAAACATTGAAATCAATTGATCCTGCACCTCTTTGCCCTTGTTTCGACATTGTAATCAGTTGATCTTGCACCTCCTTGCCCTTGTCAGTCTCTTTTTCCCTTGTGCCGTGTTTGTGTCATCATCATTTCACCACCAAGGCATTTATCCTGGAGACTTCTTGGCCTTCATCCTCAATTTCCGGTAGGAAGACTTACTCCTCCACGTAGGATTTGAGTTAGTCCTCCACCGAGTCCACACTCTGACTCTTCTTCTGGTTCATTGGGTTCTCCTTCTTTTTCTGCCCCCGGTTTTCCCCCTGTCACCTTCACCATGTCTGGTGCAGGACCTAATGTTGGTGGTAACCCCAGACCTAATGTTGGGAATACCACTAGTGGGACAGCAACGGACACTACCCCACTTGTGCCCTTGCTCCCCTACATGGCAGGCCTCAACCTTCCTGATTTTGACCAGTTGATAAATGATCCTATACATCATGATGTTGGTTGGCCTACAATTCCAACCAAGCTCCCTTTCAACATCCCCAAGTTCGAAGGTCTTGCTGGCGAAGATCCTACAAATCATGTTCGATCTTTCCACATGTGGTGTTCGTCTAACTCCATTACCTATGACTTTGTCCGTCTTCGGTTGTTCCAACATACTTACTGGTGAATATTCTAAGTGGTATGTTGATTAGGCCCCTTCCTCTCATACCACATTTGCGACTCTTTCCCGGGCTTTTCTGTCTTACTTCCATCTTCCCCTTTGTTATGACACTTGTATCGAACTTTTGACTTCTTTCCATCAATCATCTGTGACCCGCCTATCCAATCATGTCCAGGAATGATGGAGAATAAAGAGCCTATGTCGAGCCCCTACCTTCGAAGAACGTGTCTACATGGACCAGTTCCTTAAATCTCTCTTGCCTCCTATCGAGAAATATGTCACATCACATTTTCCTCAAACCGAAGAAGCCACTCTCCAAATGGTGTTAAAATATGACCTGATCTACGCTCAGTCAGGTTATGTTTATACTGTTTTACCTGATCTTCCTAGACCTAGTGGTGCCAATGCACCGAGGGCACCTCATGTCACCGACGATATCATTGGAGCTCTCTCTAATCCATAGGCTCAACCTCCCATGGGCTATGGTTTTCTTGGGGGGGGGAGGGCAGCACCTCCTGCACTTTTCCCCCTCCCGGTAGCACGTATCCAGGATATGGCATGCCTCCTCTTTTTTCCCAACCTCTTGTTTACCACACTATTACCCAACCTCCTTATTATCTGTATCCACAGCCTGGTGCTCCAGCTCCTCCAGCATTAGCACCTCTGCCTCCCTTGCCTTCTCAACCCCCGCAACAACAGCCATCACCCCCTCAGGGGCAGGTGTATGCACAGCAGGCCGTGACTAATCCTCCTCCCTCCAAAGAGATGAGGAAAGGCACTCAAAATCAATCTACTCCCAGTAATCCTAGACCTAATCCTCAAAATAATGCACCTAACACTACTAACCAGCAATAGGGCACTCAGCCCAAGCAGGACAGGCATGTTCCCACGAACCAGCCTTGTTCTTGTTGTGGTGTTTATGGTCATTACATGCACAATTGTCCTCTTTTACAACAGATGAAGTAGATGTGGGAGTCTCAAGAAGCATTGCAAGGACAGCAAGCCTCTACTTCCATCGCCTTCCAAATCCCTGTCAAAATCTGAAACGCTCACGTTTCCTGGTGTATCATTGATGAGGGGGCATCCACCATTGTGATGTCCACTTTGGTTTGGAAGTAACTCGGATCACTCGAGTTGGCTCCTTCCACGATCACTCTCCGAGCGTGGGATGGCCATGCCTCCTAGCCCATTGACATGTTCTGCAATTGTCCTATTACTCTTGCGGGCAAGACTGTTTGCGTTGAAGTCGAAGTCATTGATGCCCCCTTAAATTACAACATTCTATTGGGTCGTAGCTACACCTATGCGATGTCTGTTGTCTCATCTGCGTTCCACCGCAAGATTTCCTTCCCTCATAACAGAAAGATAGTCACCATTGACCAGTTGACATATTACAAACCGAAGTCTCAGACCTCCCCTGAGTCCATCATCTCTTCGGTGGCCAATAAGCACACTGTCTATCCTTTAACCAGTGTCTCACCCGAAGTCTACAAAGTCTCCTCTTTGCTTGGTACATTCCCTGGTCTTCCTCCTCCTGTCTCTAATCTCAGCTCATCGAATGTTTGCATGATGCAATCGTCTCAGGTTGCTCTCAAGCGGCCTGCTTCGGCTAGTCAGTAGCCTCCTCGCCCTCCACAGCCTGCTCCTAGCCCTTCGATTCAGCCTTTTGGACCTCCTCCTCCTAGCCCTTCACCTACAGCTGGTATTCATGAGCCTCTTTATCCCTCTAGAATGGTTCCTCTAGGCCTTAACCATCTTGGAGTCATCCCACCTGGCCATGACCCCTCTAGTCAGATATCGTTCCTAGCTCCCCCTCCCAGAGCGTAAACAGTACCTGTTATGGATACCCTCTCTCTTCCTAACCTAACCCTGGGGATTCCTGTCTGGTATCTTGATCCCCCAGCTGCTACCCCGCCTGGTCAACCCAAACCTTATATTGCTTTGACCCCAGTTCAACCGGTCCACATGACTTCTCCCGCTGCTACAGTGCCTTAGCCACCTCAACAGGAACCCTCTCCTGTTGTGACAGCTTCGGGTAAGAAGGGAAAATCTCACAAGAAGGCAACTAAAGACAAGGCTGCCCCGACAAACCCTGCCCCTCCTCAGCTGCCAAAGCATACTATCCATTGTGCTTTGTGTGATGTTGCGGTCATGCCACCCATACCTATCCAAAATTTCCTCACCTCAAGCCCATGGTTAACAAAGCGTTTCCAGAGTCTGATATCACTATACCTGATTCAGTCCCGAAACTCAAGTCTTTGTGCATAAATCACCCATGTGCTTTGTGTGATTTCCATGGCCACTATACTAACCTTTTTTCCCGTCTTGAGGACTTTTGCACCTCTCTAGCGGAAGTTCGCCAATTCGAGGCCAAGCGCAACGAGTCCACTACTCTATTATTTGCACGTTTTGCTTCATCAAAACGAGAGGACACATCCACTCCCATATACATTCCCCCTCCAGATGTCGAAATGATAGAGTCTTTGACCACTGTCCACTACCTATCATCATCTATGAGATACTCGGTGGAAGAACCCCCTGGGCCTTCCTCTTCTGTTTCTCTTGACCTCCCTTCAACGATCACCTTGGGCTCAACATCGGTGGATCCTTCATCTACTTGTTTTTTTGTCACCCCTTGTGATGATGCGCATGTGAACCTCTCTTCTCATGATTATGAGTCAGGTAGCTTCGCCACGTCAGGTGGTGTTTCTTCCACTAGTCACCCCATTTTCTATTACGATGACAACATTATGGAAGTAGTCACCACCCCTGACTTTATCTATCCCCCCTTACATCAAACCCATGCATTCGAACCACATACACCTTGTGGCCATTACATTTACACCCAATGTTTGGGTAAGGGGGCACCCATATTTGAGACACCAGGAGAAGCAATTCTCTAGAACTCTCCTAGTGTATTTGGTCGTGTCGACTCTAGTACCATTATTCTTCCACATTTGGAAGAACCTCTAGAGTCCCATATCACTTCAAAGCACTCTAGGGATGATACCCCTCATCATTACTTCATCTTACATCAACAACCCATTCCCTTCGACATTCTTGTTGACCAATGTGTGAGTTTTCTAGGATAGCACCAGTTCATTATCTCCAAATCCTCTCTTTGGGATAGTGACACCATGTATGCCAACCTGGAAACTTAAATTCCATTTGATTCATATATGTAGTACCAAAAGAGATTGGTAATCCTCCCTTCCCTTTCTCAAACTACATAACCATAACGAAAATAAATGGCACACCACATCATTAAAATCTGTTTAGATTCCCCTTTTTCTAAATACATTTTGGCATGACCACAACATGCTTGGGGGCACCTACACCCCTCAACCATAAAAATCCTAGATCTAAGCCAAAAATAGCACTGAAACCCCCTTTCTCTGACAAGTTGCACTTTTTAGGTCATTTCCTGGGACAGGTCGCAGTTTTCTGCCCAGTACCTGCTACGCAAGTCGCATTACAGACCCCTAAAAGTGCAGCCTGGCCTATTCATGAGCTCTGGGGACCTAAATTGAACTTTCAATCCATTGAAATGAAAGAGTAGGGTTATGCCTCTTACCTGCAACTGAAGAATCTCAATTCCAATGGTCGGTTTGTATGCTATGCTAGCCGAAAGATTTAGGGCCTTCTCTCCTCTCTACATTCACCACAGCTCCACATGCAAATGAGTGAATTTTGAGGAAAAACGCCTTATTAAAAGAAAACCCCTGATTTTTCTTTTGCCTACTGCGGCCAAACCGTAGCTCAGTTTGACGAACCATTTGTATTGTTGAAAGCTCTCACCGAGCCCTCAAATGGGTATCTGTTAGTTTTTAGTGATTTGATACTTCACCATGAAACTTTTTATCCAGGAAGTGTCATTTCACCCCTCCTCAAAATCGAATTTCTTCACTTGCAACACTCGTACTAGGGGCACCACTTTGCCTCCATACTTGTTCACGCCCGTGTCGATTTTCGTCATGAGTTACCATCTTGTACTCATGTTTCTATGCTCCCCCATTGGCCCTTTACTGTGTGGCAGCACCATCGAGTCACCCTTGTTTAGAGCATCTGAGTTGAGTCATCATCGCATTCATGGAGTCTATCCTGAGTCCCTTTGTATCCCACTATAGTCCTCCATCCTTCATTGCTTGGTCCCTATCTTGTGTCACACATTATGGCCTACAGTCCCACTGTCCCCTATCCCTCATGATATTGTGTCAATCACTGCCAGGTCATCCATGCCCTTTATCCTCTAATAAGGGAAGTCGTCCATCTGCTACTCAGTACCCCCCCCCCCCATTTCACCATCACCCCTGGTGTTCGTCTTTCAGTCGCTTTACTATTTTCTCTTGTGTCGTAGTTGAGGAACCCTTATTGCCTCACCTATGGCAGACCTCCTTCTATCAACATCAGATTATTTATTCTATAAAACAGGTCTAGAGGGTGGTGTACCTTGGTTCTAGCTTCCACTCTTGTTCGGTGCATCGGATCAAGAAAAGGGACTCCTTATAGCCCTTTGACTTGAATATTTCTCAACTCTAACTCCTTTCAGCATGATCGATATCTGTATACTCGATGGTTCAGTGATGTGGTAGATTGGACTGGTGATTCCTGGGTGTGTGTGAGATGTCTCAGCCCTCATGAGGGGGTGGCCCTACAGGTAGCCCCCCACATGCCTGGATGACCTCTTCCTTTCAGCCTTTGATGCAGCTCCATAGATTTGATGATGTCGGCCTCAGGCACTTGCAGCGCCTTTTTGATTGCATGTATCAGTCAGATTTTTAGATCCCTTTCCTGTTTACAGGGGCATCTGGGTTGTATTTTGTATCTCCTGTACTCATATATTAAAGTACAAGTCCTGGTTGTTATTCCAGGCACAGTATGTATGTGAGATTCATTATCATGTTCTTTATTTGGCCCATGTTTATGCCAGCATGTACTATATTGTTCAGTCCCTTGTTTACTGGATGCTTTATTCTTTGTACTTTGTCTCGGTGGGCATAGGTATGCCTCCCCCGCCGCCTATAGCACAGGTACTTATTCATAAAAAGAGACTTGTCGCACTTGTAAGTCTCACCTCCTCAGGGTCTAGTCCTCTCAGCACTTTGGTCTACCTTACATTTCTCTCTCTTTGACTTCCCCTTCGGTGTCTATTGATTGAGTTCTTACAACGTACTTCGATCATACGATTCGTTCCTAACACTCGCACGCTCGGGGGGAAATCTATTACACCATTTTTTGGTCATATAACCTATTGTTATTAGATGGACCAAATTACACCATGTAAGACCAATTTTACCCTAAGTAAAATTGCATTCACTATGAAAAATAACTTAGTAAACCATCGTTATTAAGTTTTTTATGGTCTAAACAAGAAACCCCATGAGTAAATATTAAATAAATTTATATTTGTTTGATTTTCCTCAAGGAATAATTAGTTAAACAACATTTTAATTAATAATACTGGTTATATTTAACCCAAAATAGGGAAATTAATTAGATAAATCATTATATATCTTATTATTTCCTAAGAATAATTATTCAAACCTTATTTAAATAATATTCTTTGTTGAATATGACTAAATCACCCATAAATAATTAAATAAATCATTATTTATTTGATTATTACTCAACCACATCCTTAAAATGGTAAATAAATCATTTATTTATTTATTATTTACAAATAAAGGGATTTGGCCCAAGTCAAATTCCTTTTCCCTCCAACAAATAGAATAAAATATTCCATAAAAGTTGGATCTTGATTTGGTTAATAATATTTTAATTATGCACCAATATCTATACTAACTTAATATTTTGTTATAAATAGAAGGGTTTTTCCATTCATTCACTACTTTTTGTTGCCTAAAGATCACTCTGGATCTATAATTTTGGTATGACTTTGATCCACCATCATAGTCATATTTGCTACCATTTTTTGTCTAGGTTTTCTACACCATCAAGAGAGAGGAATTTTAGATATGAGGTGTTGAGGAATTACAAGAACCCATCCCATTGAGGAGAAATGGTAACACCCTTCTGTGTTTTCCTCCCAGGTTCCATTAATACAAAATTCATTCAACATATTCTTGTCTTGTCTATTGGATGAATGGAGTTAATCTTGTTTTATCTACTGCTTAATATATTTTTATGCATAGATCTAGTTTTTTGTAGCATTTATCTTGATCAAATAACTGTAGATCTGAAGATATTGGCAGCCATCTTTGCTGTTAGGATTGTTTGTTATGCGCAGCTAAAGTGGTCTTTTTTCGTACACTTGGAATTAAGATTCATACCAACACATAGTGTTAACACATTAGTCCTCATAAAATCCAGGAGTGGAATCAAAACATGTGTTTGTATTCATTCTCAAAAATGTGTATTCAAGGCTATACAATTCTCTTTGCTCCTTTGGAGTCCCAAAAAAAATATCCTTTACAATTTCTTGAAGGGAGTATTTATAGAACAAAATTGACCCTTGGGTCTCCCTGACTTTCTGCCTTCCTGACCATTGACATACTCTGCAACTCGAATGAATTTACGACTTGTGACCTCGGCTTTGACTGTGACCTATGACCCCTCCTATTTGCTGTGACTTGGTCATGGGAACAATTTGGTGATTGTGAGATCAGGGATGTCTACCTATTGTTGTTCTTTTAGGTAATTTTACCAAGCTCGATAATCCGTGGCAACTTGGGAGACCAAAGGAGTATCTTCCCTCAATCTATGGAGGCACTCAAGAGCGTTTGGATCAAAGTCTCTCTCTTGATCGTGATCTGATTGGACAGGGAGGCCAGGTTGGTGTAGATATGGACCGATGTCACGATGAATTGAACAAGGTTTTCTTGTGATTTCAAAAGGTCCTGAGAAGCAGCTGCTTGCCTTATGGATTGTAGAAATGCTTGAATGTCTTAGGCGACTTCTTCCCATGTCTTTTCTTCGTCTAGTGCACCCAGAGAAGGAATGTGGTGTACTTCGGCCATTAAATCGATTCCACTAATCAAATGTTCATATGTGGACATCACTTTCTCTAGATCTTTGACTAGTTTCTCTTTAGATTGTACCATTATCCGGATTTGAGTTTTGTCATTTTGGGTGCAAATCCAATCTTTCCTAGGCAAGGTGTCCGGAGCCTGTGGATATGTGTTTGACCATTCTAGAATTTTTTTCTAGGCAGTGGAAGCTTCATTCAGCTGTGTGGTCCTTCTCTTGGCTTCTGCTTGTACTTTTAGTAGTGGCGCGACTGTCTTCTTTATTGTAAATATTTCTTCATATAATTTTTTCATAGCGGCTTCCAAAGTGGCCAACTCTCTTTGAATGGTAAGGGGCACTTGATTAGTTCATGTGCTTGTGAACTGTAGTCTCTGAACTTCTTCTTCCAGTCCTTTCTTATCCTATTCTGCCCGAGCTGCTCTCTACTCAGAATTTTGTAACTTGTTCTGTAAAGAGAGGATCTCCCTGCTCATTTGGCTAATGTTATCCTCTATGGCTGCTACAAAGGTGGTACCACCTAATGAAATCATGATTGGATTGGTCCTGGTATCCAAGACTATGTCCTTTTTGGTTGCGGCTGTAAGAGGAGCGGTAGGGTTCCACGCTAGGCATCTTCTCTTCTCTTGCCTGATCTTGTGTGTGAACTGGTCATACATTAGCCTTTTCATATCCAAGACTTCGTCTTCTTGTTCCTCAAAGGGGCCAAGTTCTGAGAGAGTAAAGCGCACACTTGTCCTGGGGGTTGTCAGAGGTACCTCGATGTGTGGTATCTTTTTCTGTATCCTTGTCTCTGAGAGAGGGGTCTTGCTGCCTTCTGCTTCCTTGGAGGAATCTTCCTTTGATTTCCGACTTTCTTCCTCCTTCCTCTTTTGCTCAGCTTCCGCTTCATCCTGCTTTTCTTTTAACTGGCGCTCAGCTTCTTTCTTGTCCTTTTCTTCCTTTAGCTTGCGCTCAGCCTCTTTCCGTTCTTCCTCTCATTTGCGCATAGCTTATTTCTTGTCTTGCTCTTCCTTTAGCTTGTGCTCAGCCTCTTTCTGCTCTCCCTCTTCCTTCTTCTTCTGTTCCTCTTCCTCTTTTTTCCTGCGGGCTTCTTCTGCTTGTTTCTTATTTTTTTCTTCCCTCAATGGTTTCTTTCGCTTATCCCCTTCCTTCTTCTTTTTTCGCTAGGGCTTCTTGAGTTCTTTTAAGTTCCTCTTCCTTCGCCTTCTCCTCTGATTCTTGTTATGCCTTAGCCTCTTTTTATTTTTTCTCATGTTTCTTTTTGGAAAGAGAACTGCCTGTATCAGTTCTTCGTTTCTTGGCTTTGGAAGATGAGGCTCCTCCTAGTGTGTTCATTATTTCCTCCATAGTTTGATCATCTTGTTCATCTTGATCAGTTGATTCCTCTGGAGCAGCCTCCCTGTCATTGTTGTACCAGTTCCTAACCCGATCCTCGGTTGGGCACTCTGTGTGCTGGCAACTCCATTTGAATTTGGCTCGTTTCTAATGCGCAAGGAAAATTCTTTCAGGATCATACATCCGGTGTGATACAGGTGGCATAAAAAAACCTTTGGTTTCTTCAGCCTCTTCTTCTACTTCACTAAAATATCTGATTTTGTAGGCGTCTATAGTAGGTGGGAGAGTCAGCCATGCTTTCTTCTTGCCTTTGGTGAGAAATTTGGAAAACCCGCACGTCATCTAGTAACATACTTCTTACAAGAGAAATTTTTCAGTGACGAACTAGGGTAGTGCGTGGGGACCCTTATATGACCCGAAAACCCTAATAAAAGTACTATCTTTAACAAGAAACTAGCTGGCTACTTGGGTTATTGTCTCCATGGCTCTACTAGACATGCACGGGCAATATTTGCCGAAAAATTTTCCATAGAGTGTGGGGATGAAGTTATGTGAGATTGACTCCATGTCTTGCTTGTACTTAGAGGCCCAGAATACCTGCAACTCTTTGTGAATTGGCTCGTCGCACTCTTCATCCCAGTTATGAGGCCGCACGGTAAATTTACATCTCGCGCATACTGCGTCCAACAGATAGGAGGCCATATAGAATTCGAATGCACACCCTTCATCGGGTGCTTGCATTGATGATATGTTTGACTTGAGGGATGCTACTATTAGGCTAGCCTAGTTGAAGTAAGTGCCATATGAGGTAACAACGTACATGAGGGAAACCCAGGAACCGTTGAAGGTGGTGGCATCTGGTCGACCATACATCCTGCATAACATTGTTGCCACCAACTTATAGACTTTCTTGAGGCCTGCTGTTTTTTATTCCTGATCCTTCCTAAATTTGAACTTTTCCGGGTCCTCCAACCATCCCTTTAAGGTCTTGAGTATGGGGACTACGTGAGTAGTATCCCATTCAGCGTTTAAAGTTTGTTCCCATGTTGGGAGTGCATAATAAAAATTCGCATATTTCCCCTTTATATTTTAAAATACCTTTCCTGCATTATCTTGAATGACCCAAAACTTGGAGTCGACCTTTTGTAAGATCCATTCAATCACCTCTACGCACGAAAAAATGGGTGGATGGGACCCTGCATAATGTAGTTTAGACCTTTTGACCTGAACATACACCTGCCGGTCTGGGAGGTCTTCTGGAAAATCAGGCTTCGTGAACTCTTGGTATATCTGATACCAACTCATGATATCTCCCTTCCCAAACACACAAGCGATGTCTCCATAGATAGGGGGAGGGGAAGGAGGCATCCCTTCTTCTGAAATTTCTATTTCAAGACTCTTGCCTCTCTATCGCACTACCGGGGGCCCCATGTCGTTCGAGGCCGAAGAGATGGACACATAATCGAGCTTGGTTTCGATGTTCCCTGGCATATTCATGAAATAGTCCCACGATAAGACAAATGTCATACTGATAAATACTTGGGTTTCTCCTATCCCTACTCAACTAATTTTCAAGGAAATGGATGGACCTGTGACTTGGCAACCTTGTGACTAGGTCGTTGGGTCACTAGGTCACGTTGGTTTAAACTTTCACAGAAATGCAACTTGGCAACTTGGCGACTCACGACTAGGTCGCGAGGTCGCTGAGTCGCGAAGTCGCGCTGGTTTATATTTTCACAGAAAAGAGACCTAGTGACTTAGTGACTTGTGACTAGGTCGCGAGGTCATTAAGTCATGAAGTCATGTTATTTTATACTTTCATCGTTATGTGACCCTGCGACTTAGCGACCGAGTCGTTAGATCGTGAGGTTGCGGAGTCGCGGGGTCACTCTAGGGCTTGGCAGACGGGTTACGCAGTGAAAAGGGATTTCATTTTTTTTGAAAAAGGATAGGTAAGCCAATATATCAAGTGGAAAGCATACATCTGGGCCTTGAGGCTTCTCATACAAAGGGGGCTTAAAAGGAAACTTGAAACAGATTAATGCAAGGGAGATTTTCAGAGGTGGAAAACAGAGAAGTCAAGCTATGGGGAGGGGCAAGCTCAACAATAGAATTAATGGGAGTTTTAAAAAGAAGCTAGGATGAGTTTTAAATAGGCCATATCAAGGGTAATGGAGGCAACAATCAAACAAAAGGAAACAGCAGGAGGATTAGGAAACTTACTCCAGCTGGTTTGTCAGAGGCGTTTTCTTGCTTCGTCGTACAAGTCGAATGTGACCTACGCGACTCTTAAATTTATAAAGGGGTCGCACGTGCGGTCAATAAATGAGGGTCGCAGGGTTGCAAATTAGCTGAGTTGATGAGATATGCGACTTTGCGACTTGGGGGTCCCAAGGTCACAAGGTTGCACAGTCACAATTCTTTGGTTTCTGGATTATGTGCGACCTTGCGACTTCGCGACCTAAGGGGTCACAAGGTCGCAAGGTCACAAGAGTTTTATTTGACCAACTCTATGACTTTGCAACTTTGAGGTTTTGAAGAGTGGACCTAGGCTAAATTCTATCTTTGCAAAAGGTTAGGGGCTCAAAAAAATTAAAAGGGAAAAAAAAATTGGAGGGTGTTGCAGTGACTACAACAGAACCAAATTGATTCATGAATCTGTTTTTAGATAAAATGGTGATCCTTTGAGACAGAGTAGACAAAGGGAGTTAGTGAGTAGGAAGTGGATTCGTAGATAAGGTCGAACCAGTCGCATGTGACTATGTTCTTTGTAATTAATTTATAAAATATCAGTACAGTGTGGATTATATATATATATATATATATATATATATATATATATATATATATATATATATATATATATATATCTTGTGTAAATATTTGTATCTGTTCGTATTTTATAACCTTATGATGCATTGATTATGAATCTGAGAAATACTTGGGAATTCTCTGTGAAATTAAAGGGTGAATGATTGAATACTTTTTGCACCATATTTTTCTTTAGAATTGAATCACATTCACTTATGATGGTCAATTGACGATTTTTGAATAAAATCAAATCTCTGCATAGTAATCATATTCTGGAAACCGTTTTGCAGTTGAAACGTTCTGTGGCATAAGTTTCAAGCTAGGAAACTCGAACCCTTGAAACCGGGAAAATTTAGGGCCGGAGACTGGGAGGAAGTATGTTCACATGTATCCAATTGTAGCAGTTGAAAAGACCTGTGCAATGCAGGAACAAGATTGAAGAGATCAGGATTTCCTTTATAAAGGGATGAATTAGTTGGAAATGTATTATGGTTAATAAAAGTGCAGAACCATCAGGTTAATAGTAGGTCGAGTTGTATAATGATGTATTCTTCAAAGGGGAATTGTGAGTGAGACTATGGAACCGAGATGTTGTATTTAAAACAGCTAATGGTATATCGCACCACTTTTGATCAGCAAGTGGTATTTATTCAAATAGTGCGATACATTCCTGAAGGTGACACGTAGCACAAGGATGGGTTATGAAAACCGCTTTTATCGCAAGATTTTAAGGATTTAATGAACGTGTTGTTTGAAATGTGATATCCGTCAGATGGGAAGTTAAATGGAGGAGAAATGTGATGATCGTCAGAACTGTAGGAGTTAATTGAACGGTGATGATAGTATGTATTCTGAGGATTGAAAGAATTAGATAAGTCAACGGTGGTTGTTCACAGTTTTAATGCCTTTGTTGATGATCTGAAAATTAAAGTATTTGTAATGTTGTGCAAAGTATCCATTCTCATTTAATTAAGTGTGCAAAGTGTTGATCATGTCTTGCAATTTAAACAAAGTGTTTTTGGTAATTGTTTCTGCGTTTATGTGTGAGGGAATGTTAATTAAAATTACTGTTTAACATCTTAGATAAGAAATACACAGCAGAAAAACTTCACCATCAGATAACACAACAACATGATGAGGCATTTCACCCCTCCTGGGCTACATCTGCCGGGTCCAAGGCTCGCAATGGGCATGTCCTTGCTCTATTAAGTTGCTCAAATTGGTATTACAGTGAGAAAAATGCCTAAACAAGAAAAACCAACTATGAAATTGAATTCATAAGACATAAATAAGCTAATAATGTCTTTTATTTCACCTCAAATAGTGAAGTATAGCCCAATGCAACTCCATTTCCCTCATGGCCCTGATGGCTCTCCAAGATTCCCTGAAGAAAAAGTGGTTGAAGAACACCTTTGTTAGCTCTGCAACCTATCCCAAACTCTCCAAAATGCTCATAATACCCAAAATTGACCAAAATTTTGTCCAAATTGGTCCAATACTGGAGAAGTCACGACCAAAACAAACTTCTGCCCAATGTCAATTGAAAACCCCACTAAATGTGGGCTAACTGCAGTTAACCACACTAAAATTGGCACTAAGGCCTGATTTGGTGGAACGAACCCAAATAAGCCAGAACCACTAGCATTTAACTTAAATGTTGAATGGGGCGAGGTCACATGGGACTGTTGCCCTAACCGCAAGAAGAGTTGTTTGCGGCAACCGTGGTCATCGCATATAATGCGGAGCTTGCTGGCCACATGTCCGCATTAACAACCGTTTTCCATAACTGTTGGACCAACCATAAAATGTGACATTAATCATCACTCCATATTCTAGCACATGTAATGGTTTTTTAACTGTTTTCTCCGCCGTGATTAAGGTTTTGGGAACACGGCTCTTGGGATATGGGCCTATGGGGAGGAGCTGGCCTGAAGGGCTGGCCCCTTCGCTCCACTGAATGATAAATTTGAATAGTTTAAATATAAACTCCAAATCATAGGGGTTAAGAACTATAGCGATAGTATGACGGTCGGGCCTGTGGGCTGACAAGCGGGTGACCCGGGGTCGATTCCTATCGCCATATGAAATTTTGATACGCCAACTTTTCCACGGCCTGGGGCCATGTGGCGGCCTCCGAGCTTGCCACGTGGCACCCTTTGATTGGCCGAATTCAACAAAGTCAACCAAACAACCAATAAGTATGTGCCTAATGTCGAAGCCTCATTCGCCTAGATGGAATATTTTAGGGAATATTCTAAGGAATATTCTCAAAATATTCCAAGGAATATTCTTTTTTTAATATTTCCAAAGTCAAAGTCAACCTTGGTCAAAATGGATTTTTGAAGGATACTAAAAACTTTAAACCTGCATAACTTACACATACGACGTCGGATTTGAGTGTCATTCACGACACCAGAATCATAGCAACGAGGCCTATCTGGTCATTTAGGTTTCAACCAATTCTGAGAAATTCCATTTTTGAGCATTTTTTCAACTTTGGACAGATCACCTGATCACACCTTCCAAATGGGAAGATTTTGGACCCCAAAAGCTCTCTGATTTACAGAAATTGAAGACGAGGAGACTGATTCTCCACTCTTCCAATATTGAACCACTGAAATCTTCTTGACTTCATCAAATTGAGCTTCTTATAAAAAGATAAATTCTTCCTTGAATCCGTTGACCGACTGTTGCTAACTTTGACTATGTCATGATGCAAATTTTTGAAATTTGCTGAACAGCAACTGAGATTTTTAGAATACATATTGTTCCTACAATGGTCCAACTTCAAAGGAGACTGAAAATAAGATTCACCTTGCCAACTGTCCTCATGGCGAATTTTTGACCAATGAGCCATGTACTTGGATCGAATCCCGACCAAGTTTTCTCGCCATACCAATCTGCCATTCTGAAACCAGCATTGACCCATGCTAAACATTGTGCCCTCTTTTCTTGCATGCCTTTCCCTTTCTTGGATTCTTGCACCACATTGCACCAACACTTTGTTCTTTGCACTGATTGACACCAAAGGCACTTTCTACAACATCTTGTCATCTTCCAGAGACGATCTGCTTTCAGGATGAAACATATCATCATTTACATCAAAAATAACATGAAAATGATTATGTACAAAATATTTTTGCTTAACCATCAAAAAAGTCAAATTTTGACTTGCATTGACAAGACTTTTCAATTGTCCTGCGTTGACTAAAGAAGATTCTAGCTTCTTCTGATGTGCTCTCACAATAAACTCCTTACCATCCTTGAACAAATGATAATTGTTCTCATGGAAATGGAAGATCGCTTTTCTGTCATATAAATACGGACTACCCAACACCACACCTATAATTTCAAGCGGTACCACATCCAGTTCCACCAAATCAACATAATGAGCTGTTATGGTGAAGCGCAACATGCACTTTCTTGAGACTTGTAAATTAGCATCCTTGCAAATCCAACCAAGTGGATATGGCTTTGGATGAAGTATGGTCTCAAGTTTCGGCTTCTTGACTAAGTCTTCTAAGATGATATTTTCTTGTGACCCACTATCGAATAGTTTGTCTATCTTTATGTGTTTTGAGATTATCCTTATATGAAATAGCTCTATCCTCCTCTTTTTATTTTGAGCTTCTATGTGACAGTTTAAAGAGCTAGAACTAGGATATTTTTCCTTAACAATCTCTTTCCCCTTTATGTTCCTTAGTACCATGGCTATGCTTTTATTTTCATCACCTGATTTAGACCCTAAGTCTTGTTCAGCAGTTGCAACTGTTTTTCCCTTTTCTTTGGCCTTATCTATGTTTTTAAATTTTTCTGGTTTTAGCTCCGAATGAAGCTTCCAGCAATGGTCTTCATCGTGGCTTGTGTTGGAACAGTTTTTACAAAATAACTTTCCTTTTTCTTTCCTAGAGTTTTCATTTATTTTCCTCCCTTTTCCTTTGAATTCACTATCCATATTCCCATCAAAAGATTGTTTCCCTCTAGCCTCTAAATGCGTAGCTTGTACACAAACTTCGTCTAGACTAGTAGGATTAAACATAAGGATAGTATGTATAAGATAGTTGTGTAAACCACTTATATATTTCAGCAAGGTATCTTGACTATGCAAATCAATTCCAAGTAATAAAGCCCTTCTTCTAAACTCTTGAGTGTAATCTTGAACACTTTGTCCCTTAAGTTGTCTAAAACTTTTTCAATTCATGATAGCCTTTTGTAAACGATCTAATGGATAAAATTGTTGTTTAATTGCAGAAATAAATTCAGCCCATGATAAATTGATCTTACCATGTCTTTTAATTTCATTCTTGGTCTTGGCTTCCCACCATACCAATGCTGCTCCTTCCATTCTCAAAAAGGCTAACTGAATCTTGGTGTAGTCTTCATGAAGGTTTTGTATCCTCAAATAAACTTCCAACTGTCTTATCCAATTGTCAAGTTTCTATGCGTTGACCTCACCATTAAACCTAGGAAACTCAAATTTAACATCAAGCTTTAAAAATGGACTTTTACCAGTGGTTTTAGACTTGTGAGGTTGATTCACCGAAGTTGAGGATGACGATGTAGAGGAAGAGGATGAAGATGGGGATGGTGAATCACCATTTCCTCCGTCTCCTTTCTTTGACTTTTCATCACTTTTCTTTCCTCCTAAAGAACCCTCTCCTTATTTCTGGTGTCTAGACCCTTCTTCTACAAACCTATCATTCATTTCTTGGTAGAGTATCCTTACCATCTCACTCATGTCTAGGAAAGCTTTTTGGAATACCCGTTCTTCTTCTTTGGGATCAATGTCTTCAGGAGCTTCTCCCTCTCTTGAAGACATGCTTGAAGCTGCTTCTATGGCTCTTGGAGGTGGCTCTCTTTCCCTTCTTGGTTGTGGATTACTTTTTGCACTAACCAAGTGTCCTTCACCTCTCTTGATTTTAAGCCTAGTAAGCATCAAAACTTGCAAACAATCAAATATATCTTTGCACAAAACAAATACTGAGTAAAAATCTAGCTCCTAAGGCTCAAATCCTTAAGCTCTGATACCATCTGATCTAAAAATGAAAGTATTTGTAATGTTGTGCAAAGTATCCATTCTCATTTAATTAAGTGTGCAAAGTGTTTATCATGTCTTGCAATTTAAACAAAGTGTTTTTGGTAATTGTTTCTGAGTTTATGTGTGACGAAATGTTAATTAAAATTAATGAAATACACAACAGAAAAGCTTCACCATAAAATAACACAGCAACATGATGAGGTAGTTCACCCCTCCTAGGCTACATCTGTTAGGTCCAAGGCTCCCAATGGGCATGTCCTTGCTCTATTAAGTTTCTCAAATTGGTATTACAGTGAGAAAAATGCCTAAACAGGCAAAACCAGCTGTGAAATTGAAATTGGAAGATAGAAATAAGCTAATAATGGCTTTTATTTCACCTCAAACAGTGAAGTATAATCCAATGCAGCTCCATTTCCCTCATGGCCCTAATGGCTCTCCAAGATTACCTGAAGAAAAAGTGGCTGAGGAACACCTCTGTTGGCTCTGAAACCTGTCCCAAACTCTCCATAATGCTCAGAATACTGAAAATTGGCCAAAATTTCGTCCAAATTGGTGCAATATTGGAGAAGTTATGACCAAAACAAAATTCTACCCAATGTCAATTGAAAACACCACTAAATGTGGGCTAATTGCAGTTAACCACACTAAAATTGGCACTAAGGCCTGATTTGGTGGAACGCGCCCAAATAAGGTGGAACCACTAGCAAATAACTTAAATTTTGAATGGGGCGGGGTCACATGGGATCACCGCCCTGACCGCCGGAAGAGTTGTTTGCGACAACCGTGGTCGTGGCATATAATGCAGAGCTTGCTGGCCACATGGCCGCATTAACAATTGTTTTCCATAACTGTTGGACCAACCATAAAATGTGACATTAAACATCACTCCATCCACTAGCACATGTAATGGTTTTTTAACCGTTTTCTCCGCCGTGATTAAGGTTTTGGGAACACGGTTCTTGGGCTATGGGCCTATGGGGAGGGGATGGCCTGAAGGGTTGGCCCCTCTGCTCCACCGAATGATAAATGTGAATAGTTTAAATATAAAGTCCAAAGCATAGGGGTTAATAACTATAGTGATGGTATGACGGTCAGGCCAGCGGGTTGACAGGCGGGCGACCCGGGGTCGATTCCTGCTGCCATACAAAATTTTGATGCACCAACTTTTCCATGGCCTGGGGCTATGTGGCATCCTTCGGGCTTGCCAAGTGGCACCCTTTGATTGGCCGAATTCAACAAAGTCAACCAAACAACCAATAAGGATGTGCCAAATGTCGAAGCCTCATTCGCGTAGATGGAATATTCTAGGGAATATTTCGAGGAATATTCCAAGGAATATTATTTTTTTAGTATTTCCAAATTCAAAGTCAACCTTGGTCAAACTGGATTTTTGAAGGATACTGAAAACTTCAAACCTGCATAAGTTTCACATACGACATCAGATTTTAGTGCCATTCATGGCGCCAGAATCGCAGCGACGAGGCCTATCCAGTTATTTAGGTTTCAACCAATTCTGAACAATTCCATTTTTGAGCATTTTTTCAACTTTGGACATGATCACCTGAGTAGTTGATGACTTCAAATTTTCTAAAATGCAAGTATACGTAACGTCTTATTTTTATGGTTACATACAGTAAACTATCATTGGAATGCATGGATAATTTCTACATAAGAAATTTGTTGTTTGACTCCAGCAAGACAAAGAGGAAGAAGCTGCAACTTTGTTGCGTCTTTTGTATAAGGTGTAGTTGGGCTGCGTCATAATACCACAAGAATTTTCTTTGTTTCAAATTTATATGATCTAGGATCTCTTTGCCAAGATTAATCTCCACACATATTCTCGCATATGTGAAGAGACCATTTTATGTTCTTTAGAGATTTTTTTTTTTGAAAGGAAGTGAGAGGCTTGGAAGTCTCGCCCAAATGGGCATGGTGGAGGCCACAATAGAATTGGCATAAAATTCAAGCAACTATGGTGTAACACCCCTATTATTTTTCTTTCAAAACATTTACTATTTTTACACGTAAAAAACTATTATTGAATTTAATGACTAGGGAAGCCATGAGGAGTATGTGACAATGAAATTGTTTTATTTTAATTGACCTATAGTAGTATAAGGCAAGGGCCAAAAAATGTAATTTATACCCTTATATGGTTTTTCTATATAAAATAAAAGCAAACCCTAATCGTGTCGTGTAAAAAAATAAAGAAGTCAACAATTAATTTTTTCAATATTATAAATAGCTTTTTGCAAACTAGTCCTCATTCCATCACTTTGTAAATAGAATTACATACCTGTGACACAAATAGCACTCATAAGGATCATAACCTAAAATTGTGATTATGAAAAGTAAAAAAAAAAACACTTTGGGTAACCAGAGAAAAAATAATACACAATATACTTGGGAGTTTAACAAGGTGGTGTGTGATTCCACTTATGTAGACGTAAAAAAAAAAAAAAAACCGAAATATTGAACATATTAATTTCACGATTTCAAGATTTTAAAAAAGAAAACCTAATGGTAAATTTAAAGTTAAATTTGGGGAAAACTTACTATTTTCTATACGAAGTCATCAACAAAAATTGTGAAGTCCCAATTTATGCATCTAACCCTCACTCCCAATGTATGCATTGAACCCTCGCTAGTGAGGTAGATACCAGTGTTGAGAAAAAAAATAGAAACCCAGGAAATTCCAAAAATAATGAAAAAAATCAACATATCTCTTAAAATCACAGATAAATGACATAATCATATATGCTCAATGTTCCAAGTTATGACCCAATAAAATAATTTATGCTCAATTGAAATTATATGGACTTAAAACAAGGAAAATACACTAGATAACAAGATTTGAGTAAAACCTCGTCAAAACAAAAATGAGGAAGATGAAATAATTCTAGGTTAAAGTTTTAAGTGTCGCCTAAATAACCACTTACAGCCCTCTCTCATTCCTCCTGTTGGTGTCCCGTGTTTTGATAGTTTGGCAAATCAAAATACAAGGCAACATCAGAACCAATCTTTAGAGTCCCAGGATCTAGTCCTCCTGTTCTCAGAGAGGGATCTCTCGAATGTTTGTTTGCAAAGGTTTATCTTGTGTGCTTGATATGGATTTTGATAGTTATTAAGTGCGGAATATTTTGTTTGTTTTGTTGGGTTGAGTTGATACCACAGACAAAGATCTAGAGGAAAGATATATAGAGCGGACTTATCTGGTTCATTGGCAATGGAGTCAAGAAGAGGTCATAACACACTCATCAATGGATATGGGATATCAGAGGGCAAATCTAACTTGGCCGCAGGATCCTTTGGTTTTGGAATGAGATGGACATCAATGATTTGGAAAGAGAAGTTTAATTCTCAAACAAAGGGAATTTGAAAGCACAACTTGAACAATAAAGAGCTATTTGGTAGACAGGACTAACCATTAATTCTACAAATCACAGCTTTAAGCAAATAATGATTTCAAAACAACTTTTTAAATGAAATCTAAGATTAGGGGAACACCCTATTTCCTCAAAGATTTTATTTCAAATGACTTAGAAAACATAAAATATTCACTGATAATTGCAGTCATAGAAGAGGGAACACCTAACACATCTATGATTACAACTATAAAGACCTTCAAGGCAACTGTTTAAGCAAGGACAAAGGGCAAGATCTGAACAGACCTCCTTGATTCACTATAAACAATAAACTTCAAAGGGAGACTTCAATAACAGTTTTTAAGTGGCAGCAGACAAGCAGGGAAAACCATAAATCATGTTGAAACCAACTATTCGAACTATTAAGGAAATAAACAAGCATGAAGACTAAAGAGAGAGATTAAAGACTCTAAAATACTTCAACAGAAGAAAATATTTAAACAGTGAAGGATGAACAGGTCTAAGGTGCTTCCAGGAGTCATTTCTTAGCCTAAAACTTTCAACCTACTGTAGTAAGATATTATGGAACATAATGAAAACAGGAGAAAACA
Organism: Pinus albicaulis; assembly: GCA_034641835.2. Classification (NCBI taxonomy): domain Eukaryota; kingdom Viridiplantae; phylum Streptophyta; class Pinopsida; order Pinales; family Pinaceae; genus Pinus; species Pinus albicaulis. The sequence goes on along the minus strand of CM076573.1, from coordinate 65,595,056 downwards.
TCAAACAGTTCAGAATAATTCACCAACAGCCAAGCTCATGGATCCAATGATAGAGCCTTCTCAGGAACAAGCATGCAAAAACATCATCAAAGCTTCCAAGACTTCAGTTTCTTCTTCAACTTCAACAGACTATGTATTTATTTCAGAGAGTTTCAATATTACAACTAGTGATCAACCAACAACCAACCAACAGTTTCCCATCTTCTACAGAAGTATTTATAGAAGAATGAGGAGGTGAGACCTGATAAAAGATCTCTCCGGACAATTAATACATATTCAAGACTTCTCGGCCTTTGAGGGGCTCGATGGAGAAGTTTACAAACATTCTGTCTGTATTAACTGTTTTACATTTATGAATTAAGCTCGGTGAGAGCTTTTATTGACTTTAAGGCTCTGTGTCTTGTTTGGAGTAACTCTGCAGATATTTTTAGTATTAAATTTCCTTGCAGAAGTGACTCTCTGGCTGCGCTGAGGCAAATATCTTCATTTGATCAATAACTTCGGCCTCTGTTTTGAATGCTTTGAGGCACAGGTGGCACTTATGGCAGCTAGGAGGAATCAATTCACCTCAAATGTGGCGGTGGAGGCCTTTCTGTCTGTTAAACACTTATGATGTTCCTTTAATTGTGTTTTAATTTTGGGAATTAGGCTTTTGATAATCATTTTTAGCCGTAATTCCCAAATCTGTCTTAAATCTTCTGTTCTGCTACACTTAATCTTCAACGCTGATACTCTTTAACTCGTGGTTTAATAAAACAGTGTCTTGTCGATGTGCAGGTTACGCAGGGCTCGTATGGCATCACTGCCTCATGAAGTAATGACGAGACATGGAGTAGAACCCGTGAATGGTTCCCTTTGATAAATCGAAGGCACAGGAATCGTCATCCCAGGCCTTCAGCCTTTATATAATGGAGAACCCATCAAACACCTGCAAAACACAGAAAATATTATAAAATCCTGCGTAATTGGGGAAAACTGCTTTAGAAGGCGTGGGAGAAGAGCATGGTCGTTGGATGGCATCATCCAACGGCGGAGATCAACCAAGAGGAGGTTAAAAAGGAGAGCAGGGGAAGAATAAAACAGAACCATTGATCGTGCAATGATCAACGGCGACGATTGATTTGAAAACCCTTTGTGTGAAAGGCGGAGGGTGATAAAATAACACGGGAATGATCTGGGACCGTCCGATCTGAACATGTGGACGGTCCAGATCCAATCGGAGGATCGCAATCGGGGGTAACACTCAAATGGCACCGATGTAAATTTGCGATGCGATGAAGCGCTGACCGTTGATCTAAGGATCAGACCAACGGTGGAGAATGAATCGGAGAGATGGCCGATCGGGAGGAAAAAAAAATGCATCGATCGAAAAATGCGATGCTATTGAGCGCGGGCTGTTGATCTAAGGATTAGATCAATGGTGGAGCATGAATCGGAGGTTTAGTTGATCGGAGGGAGCAAACAAAGGCATGCGATGAAAAAATCTGATGCGATTGATCGCTGGCCGTGTGATCGGCTTACGATCAACGGCGAGGATTAGTTTTTAGAACGAACCAGCAGAAAAACCCTTATAATATACAAACCCAAAAATAATCCAAAGTCTTAATACTTTCGGCGCGGGATATATATTTTATGGTATGGTCTGGCACCCGACTACGGGCCTTCGGATGTATGGAACCAAAATAGACCCAGGGCTATATATATGAGGGCCAATCGCATCGGAACCATCGATCCCGATATTTCAATCAACCCATTGAACTTTTCGGATGCGATTGCACGATTGGGTCTTTTTAATCTAACCATTTTCATTTAACACGTGACTTTGGCACAATAGATCAAAACTTTGGAATACAGGTTTTTTTTGTATTTACAAAGGAAAAAATGGATCGAGAATGGATTTTTTCAATGTTTTAAGCGCCGAAGGCGGGCCCACGGGTTATATGGCAAAATAATATGATCGGGGTTTATAAGCACGGGGCTTAATCACATCAGAGTTTTTGTAATGGCAAAAAGACTTGCGCACTTGGATCTTTGCGATGCGATTAAGCACCTTGTGGGCCTAGCGCCGGGTTCCAGGGTGTGGGCATGTGGGGGAAGTGGTTTAAAACTTAGCCCAAGGGGGCTTAAGTCTTTGGTTAATAAAAACTTGTTTTTTATGAAATTTTTCAGAGTTTTCAACGGATTTGGGGGTTTCGATAAGGTTAAAAATGAGTTTTTAACCTTGTAAAAATGATTTTCATGCATGGAAGAAGAGGAATCATGAAAAATAGAGGAGTTTTATGGAGGAAAAGGGAAGAAAAATGAAGGTTAGTTTGAGTGGGGGAAGGGGAAAAACGATGGTTTTGCAGTAGTGTTTTCACTTATGAAAATAGCAGAAATTCTGAGTATAAAATGGGAACAGCAGTGAAGATTTGGACAGAGGTATGAGGCCTTCAAGAGTCTTCAAGAGCCAACACTTTTTTTCAATAAAATTTGTTCCTTGAAGGCGCCAAAAAATGATTTAGCCACCTTTTGGTATTAACAAATTTATAGGTGGCTAACAGTGGCTCCACTTGGGGATGGTGCCATCCTGAAGGCATCAAGAACTTGAGACTTGCATTCTCTGGGAGGCTAACCTATGCTTGATCCATTGGGCTGCCCTTCCTTTGTTGGGATGATATTTCTCTGAAAACATATTAGCAGCCATAAAAACAATGGTTCTTTCATCAACAAGCTTTCTACCTACCTAATCCTACTGATCTAACATTTTTTCTTCATTAGAGTGCACTTGGATTAGAAAACTCTCTCACAACATTTTATTCTTTCGAAAGCAGGAAATATATTCTATTTCTACTCCTTATTTCTACATGGACTCAGATTAAACAGTTGATTCCATATGCTTCTCTAACTAATCTACCATCTGTTGGGATTAAACTGTCCAACAGATTTTTATTTTTCTAAATTCTATAACAGAAATTTAAAAACAGTCAAGTCAAGATTAAGTTGTTTGACTTGTTGTGATCTATGGCATGAAAAACAAGCTGCACATAGACATTATTTTGCACAAAATTTAAAACAAAAATGAAGGCTTAAGATCTAGTTTTTCAAAGCACTTCCTTCATCCTTTTGTACAGCTCTGTTTTGACTTTTGTTTTTTGAGTTGTTCCTTTGCTAACTGACTCATATTTTAAGCTAATTAGAACCAGCTATTCCTTTGCTTGTGACTCAAAAATTAAAAAAGATTTGAGTCATCTCTTTTTGGAAACTTAGGTTAAGATTTTGAGCATGTTTGAACCTTTAACTCTATCCTAAACTATCTACTGATAAGCCAAGATTAAACAGTTTTGGCAAATCAAATTCACTATCCTATCAGCAGTAAATTTAAAACTAATTAGTCAAGATTAGGCTGTTTGACAAACTAGAAGTGTGTTCTTAGGAGTGGCATTTTAAGCTTGCACACTTTCAGAATTTGTTTCTCTTTTTTGGTACGAGGCTATACCTTTCTTGTTTTTATAATCTGCCCTCTTTTCTTTCTTTCCTTTGTTTTTGTATTTTTGAAATTTTGATTTTACTTCAAAAAAAAAAACAAAAACTAACTACATGCTCAGAGCTGAGCTTTATTGACATTCCTATCTAACCCAATCTAACTCTTGAAATAGTTTAGCTCTATATAGTACAAAAGTGCCAATGTAGCCAGTGAAGTAGTGACAAAAAGGGGTAGAAAATCTGACTGCTTGTCAGAGATAGCCATAGGGTACTTTGAATGTGGGTCTTTAAAACCAAGGCCACCACCAGTGGTGACCACTCCTGATGTATCTGGCTTTTGCAAAGGGTCAATGATTGGGAACTTGAGCCAATCAGGGCCTCTATATATTCTGCCATAGGATCAGAAAAAACATGATCTAAACTTTCTTCTTTCAGGCCTCCCATGACTGGTAGGCTATCTACATCCTTGACAGCTTGTTTCACTATATCTTCAGTGTAGCTCTTGAAATTATATTCATATTTTTCCTGCACATCAAAAGGCAGTGAAATTTCTATTTGTTTTTGGGGAGGGAGACTTTCCAAAAATGCTTTAGGGTCTCTGAATTGGTATGATTATTCTTGTGAGTTTAAAATTTTAATTTTAGTTTCATACTTTTCAACCACCAATTCTAAAAAATTTTCAGTTCGTTTAGCAGTTTGAATTGTGAGCCTAGAAGGAGAACCTTTTTGGAAGGTCTTCACGAAGTTCTACCGTATACTGATATTCAAACAAATTGCTATGGGACTTGGCTGCATTTCTGTAATTTTTTCAGAGTCTTCTATTAGTGGATTCATTAGGTCTTTTGGGATTATGGAGTCGCCAGGTGGAAGATTTTTAACTTTTATGTCCACCAACAGCACGATTGGGTTTGCTCAATGTATTTCCAGGAGAGCTTATAAGGACTAATGAAGTAATAGGCCTACTAGAGGCCAATGGAATCACCAGGTGGAAAATTTTTAGCTTTTGTAAAGGTAAAATGTTTTATGGTTCCACCACCATGTTTATTATGAAGCCAAACTAAATATTTTGGGGTTTTTTTGAGTTACTTCAATCTTAAAGGTTAATAGAGTGTCCTAAAACTGATTTAACACTTAGCTAAGGTGTTTAATAATACAGAATTCACTCTTATGGCTTGGTAACTGTTTCCTTCAAGGTTTGATAAGGTTTAATGAGAATCCTAAGGGTTACTTAGTTTTTCACTAATTCAATTAAGTCCTATCATGATTACCATTTGTTAGGTAGTGCTTGAAGAAGGTTACTTATGTTATACTAGACAGTGAGTGATTAATTTTGAAAATTTTACTTAGGGTCCCACCTTGATCGCCATTATGTTGGTGTCCCGTGTTTTGATAGTTTGGAAAATCAAAAGACAAGGCAACATCAGAACCAATCTTTAGAGTCCTAGGATCTAGTCCTCCTGTTCTCGGAGAGGGATCTCTCGAATGTTTGTTTGCAAAGGTTTATCTTGTGTGCTTAGAATGTGGATTTTAGACTAGTTATTAAGTGCATGTGTTTGTTTGTTTGTTTGGTTGGATTGATACCACAGAACATAAAAGATCTAGGAAAGATATATAGAACGGAAAAACATCTGGTTCATTGGGCAATGGAGTCAAGAAGAGGTCATAACATACTCATCAATGGATATGGGATATCAGAGGGCAAATCTAACTTGGCCGCGGGATCCTTTGGTTTTGGAATGAGATGGACATCAATGATTTGGAAAGAGAAGTTCAATTCTCAAACAAAGGGAATTTGAAAGCACAACTTGAACAATAAAGAGCCATTTGGTAGACAGGGCTAACCATGAATTCTACAAATCACAGCTTTAAGAAAATAATGATTTCAAAACAACTTTTAAAATGAAATCTAAGATTCGGGGAACACCCTATTTCTTCAAATATTTTATTTCAAATTATTTAGAAAACATAAAATATTCACTAATAATTGCAGTCATAGAAGAGGGAACACCTAACACATCTATGACTACAACTATAAATGCCTTCAAGGCAACTGTTTAAGCAAGGACAAAGGAAAAGTTCGGAACAGACCTCCTTTATTCACTATAAACAAGAAACTTCAAAGGGAGACTTCAATAACAGTTTTTAAGTGGCAACAGACAAGCAAGGAAAACCATAAATCATGTTGAAACCAACTATTCGAACTATTAAGGAAATAAAAGAGCATGAAGACTAAAGAGAGAGATTAAAGACTCTAAAATACTTCAGCAGAATAAAACATTTAAACAGTGAAGGATGAACAGGTCTAAGGTGCTTCCAGGAGTCATTTCTTAGCCTAAAACTTTCAACCTACTATAGTAAGAAGTTATGGAACATAATGAAAATATAGAAAACACTCAGTCAGTTTGTTAATTCACCAAAATCTGCTTCATGGATCCATTAGAGTGAGCCTTCTCGGTGAACAAGCATGCAACAACATCATCAAAGCTTCCAAGACTTCAGTTTCTTCTTCAACTTCAACAGACTATGTATTTATTTCAGAGAGTTTCAATATTACAACTAGTGATTAACCAACAACCAACCAACAGTTTCCCATCTTCTACAGAAGTATTTATAGAAGAATGAGGAGGTGAGACCTGATAAAAGATCTCTCAGGACAATTAATACAGATTCAAGACTTCTCGGCCTTTGAGGGGCTCGATGGAGAAGTTTAAAAACATTCTGTCTGTATTAACTATTTTACATTTATGAATTAAGCTCGATGGGAGCTTTTATTGACTTTAAGGCTCTATGTCATGTTTGGAGTAACTCTGCAGATATTTTTAGTATTTAATTTCCTTGCAGAAGTGACTCTCTGGCTGCACTGAGGCGAATATCTTCATTTGATCAATAACTTTGGCCTCTGATTTGAATGCTTTGAGGCACAGGTGGCACTTATGGTATCTAGGAGGAATCAATTTACCTCAAATGTGGCGGTGGAGGCCTTTCTGTCTGTTAAACACTTATGATGTTCCTTTAATTGTGTTTTAATTCTAGGAATTAGGATTTTAATAATCATTCTTAGCCGTAATTCCCAAATATGTCTTCAATCTTCTGTTCTGCTGCACTTAGTCTTCAACACTCATACTCTTTAACTCGTGGTTTAAAAAAACAGTGTCTTGTCGATGTGCAGGTCGCGCAGGGCTCGTATGGCATCACTGCTTCATGAAGTAATGACGAGACATGGAGTAGAACCCGTGAATGGTTCCCTTTGATAAATCGAAGGCACAGGAATCGTCATCCCAGGCCTTCGGCCTTTATATAATGGAGAACCCATCAAACACCTGCAAAACACAGAAAATATTATAAAATCCTGTGTAATTGGGGAAAACTGCTTCAGAAGGCATGGGAGAAGAGCATGGCCGTTGGATGGCACCATCCAACGGTGGAGATCAACCAAGAGGAGGTTAAAAAGGAGAGCAGGGGAAGAATAAAACATAACCATTGATCACACAATGATCAACGGAGGCAATTGATTTTGAAACCCTTTGGTGAAAGGCGGAGGGTGATAAAATAACATGGGAATGATCTGGGACCGTCTGATCTTGACACGTGGACGGTCAAGATCCAATCGGAGGATCGCAATCGGGGGTAACACTCAAATGGCGCCGATGTAAATTTGTGATGCGATGAAGCTTTGACCGTTGATCTAAGGATAAAATCAACGATGGAGAATGAATTGGAGGGATGGCCGATCGGGAGGAAAAAACAAATGCACCGATCGAAAAATGCGATGCGATTGAGCACGGGCCGTTGATCTAAGGATTAGATCAATGGTGGAGAATGAATCAAAGGTTTAGCCGATCGGAGGGAGCAAACAAAGGCATGCGATGAAAAACTCTGATGCAATTGAGCGCTGGCCATGTGATCGGCTTACGATCAACGGTGGGGATTAGTTTTTAGAAAGAACCGGCGGAAAAACCCTTATAATATACAAACCCAAAAATAATCCAAAGTCTTAATACTTTCGGCACGGGATATATATTTTATGCTATGGTCTGGCGCTCGACTGCGGGGCCTTCAGATGTATGGAACGCAAATAGACCCAGGGCTATATATATGGGGGCCAATCGCATCGGAACCATTGGGCCCGGTCTTTCAATCAACCCATTGAAATTTTCCGATGCGATTGTGCGATCAGGTCTTTTTAATCTAACCATTTTCATTTAACACATGACTTTGGCACAATAGATCAAAACTTTGGAAAACAGGGTTTTTTTGTATTTACAAAGGAAAAAATGGATTGAGAATGGATTTTTTCAATGTTTTAAGCACCGAAGGCGGGCCCACGGGTTATATGGAAAAATAATATGATCGGGGTTTATAAGCACGGGGCTTAATCGCATTGGAGTTTTTGTAATGGCAAAAAGACTTGCGCACTTGGATCTTTGCGATGCGATTAAGCACCTTGTGGGCCTAGTTCCTGGTTCCAGGGTGTGGGCATGTGGGGGAAGTGGTTTAAAACTTAGCCCAAGGGGGCTTAAGTCTTTGGTTAATAAAAACTTGTTTTTAATGAAATTTTTCAGAGTTTTCAATGGATTTGGGGGTTTCGGTAAGGTTAAAAATGAGTTTTTAACCTTGTAAAAATGATTTTCATGAATGGAAGAAGAGGAATAATGAAAAATAGAGGATTTTTATGGAGGAAAAGGGAAGCAAAATGAAGGTTAGCTTGAGTGGGGTAAGGGGAAAAATGATGGTTTTGCAGCAGTGTTTTCACTCATGAAAATAGCAGAAATTCTGAGTATAAAATGGGAACAGCAGTGAAGATTTGGACAGAGGCATGAGGCCTTCAAGAGTCTTCAAGAGCCAACACTTTTTTGCAATAAAATTTGTTCCTTGAACGCTCCAAAAAATTATTTAGCCACCTTTTGGTATTAATAAATTTATAGGTGGCTAACAGTGGCTCCACTTGGGGATGGTGCCATCTTGAAGGCATCAAGAACTTCAGACTTGCATTCTATGGGAGGCTGACATGTGCCTGATCCATTGGGTTTCCCTTCCTTTGTTGGGATGATCTTGATTTGAAAACATATTAGCAGCCATAAAAACAATGGTTCTTTCATCAACAAGCTTTCTACCTACCTAATCCTACTGCTCTAACATTTTTTCTTCATTAGAGTGCACTTGGATTGGAAAACTCTCTCACAACATTTTATTCTTTCGAAAACAGGAAATATAATCCATTTCTACTCCTTATTTCTACATGGACTCAGATTAAACAGTTGATTCCATATGATTCTCTACCTAATCTACCATCTGTTGGGATTAAACTATCCAACAGATTTTTATTTTTCTAAATTCTATAACAGAAATTTAAAAAAAGTCAAGTCAAGATTAAGTTGTTTGACTTGTTGTGATCTATGGAATGAAAAACAAGCTGCACATAGACATTATTTTGCACAAAATTTAAAACAAAAATGAAGGCTTAAGATCTAGTTTTTCAAAGCACTTCCTTCATCCTTTTGTACAGCTCTGTTTTGACTTTTGTTTTTTGTGTTGTTCCTTTCCTAACTGGCTCATATTTTAAGTTGATTAGAACCAGTTATTCCTTTGTTTTTGGCTCATAAATTAAAACAGATTTGAGTCATCTCTTTTTGGAAACTTAGGTTCAGATTTTGAGCATGTTTGAACCTTTAACTCTATCCTAAACTATCTACTGATAAGCCAAGATTAAACAGTTTGGCAAATCGAATTCACTATCCTATCAGCAGTAAATTTAAAACTAATTAGTCAAGATTAGGTTTTTTGACTAACTAGAAGTGTGTTCTTAGGAGCGGCATTTTAAGGTTGCACACTTTCAGAATTTGTTTCTCTTTTTTGGTACAAGGTTGTACCTTTCTTTTTTTTACAATCTACCCTCTTTTCTTTCTTTCCTTTGTTTTTTTATTTTTGAAATTTTGATTTTACTTCAAAGAAAAAAACAAAAACTAACTACATGCTCAGAGCTGAGCTTTATTGACATTCCTATCTAACCTAATATAACTCTTGAAATAGTTCAGCTCTATATAGTACAATAGTGCCAATGTAGCCAGTTAAGTAGTGACAAAAAGGGGTAGAAAATCTGACTGCTTGTCAGAGATAGCCATAGGGTACTTTGAATGTGGGTCTTTAAAACCAAGCCCACCACTAGTGGTGACCACTCCTGATGTATCTGGATTTTGAAAAGGGTCAATGATTGGGAACTTGAGCCAATCAGGGCCTCTATATATTCTGCCATTGGATCAGAAAAAACATGATCTAAACTTTCTTCTTTCAAGCCTTCCATGACTAGTAGGATATCTGCATCCTTGACAGCTTGTTTCACTGTATCTTCAGTGTAGCTCTTGAAATTATATTCATATTTTTCCTGCACATCAAAAGGCAGTGAAATTTCTATTTGTTTTAGGGGAGGGAGACTTTCCAAAAATGCTTTAGGGTCTCTGAATTGGTATGATTGTTCTTGTGAGTTTAAAATTTTAATTTCAGTTTCATACTTTTCAACCAACAATTATAAAAAAAAATTCTTAAGTTCAAGTTTAGCATTGAATTGTGAGCTGAGAAGGATAACCTTTGGAAGGTCTTCACATTTAAGTTCTACCAGTATACTTGATATTCCACAATGAAACTCTGCTATGGGACTTGGCTGCATTTCTGTAATTTTTTCAGAGTCTTCTATTAGTGGAGTCATTAGGTCTTTTGGGATTGTGGAGTCGCCAGGTGGAAGATTTTGAACTTTGTTGTCCACCAACAGCACGATTGGATTTTCTCAATGTATTTCCAAGAGAGCTTATAAGGACTAATGAAGTAATAGGCCTACTGGAGGCCAGTGGAGTCACCAGGTGGAAAATTTTTAGCTTTTGTAAAGGTAAAATGTTTTATGTTTCCACCACCATGTTTATTATGAAGCCAAACTAAATATTTTGGGATTTTTCTGAGTTAATTCAATCTTACAGGTTAAGAGAGTGTCCTAAAACTGATTTAACACTTAGCTAAGGTGTTTAATAATACAGAATTCACTCTTATGGCTTGGTAACTATTTCCTTCAAGGTTTGATAAGGTTTAATGAGAATCCGAAGGGTTACTTAGTTTGTCACTGATTCAATTAAGTCCTATCATGATTACCATTTGTTAGGTAGTGCTTGAAGAAGGTTACTTATGTTATACTAGACATTGAGTGTTTAATTTTGAAAATTTTACTCAGGGTCCCACCGTGATCGCCATTATGTTGGTGTCCCGTGTTTTGATAGTTTGGGAAATCAAAAGACAAGGCAACATCAGAACCAATCTTTAGAGTCCCAGGATCTAGTCCTCCTGTTCTCAGAGAGGGATCTCTCGAGTTTGTTTTCAAAGGTTTATCTTGTGTGCTTAGAATATGGATTTTATACTAGTTATTAAGTGCAGGTGTTTGTTTGTTTGGTTGGTTGGATTGATACCACAGAACATAAAATATCTAGGAAAGATATATAGAACGGAGAAACATCTAGTTCATTGGGCAATGGAGTCAAGAAGAGGTCATAACATACTCATCAATGGATATGGGATATCAGAGGTTAAATCTAACTTGGCTGCATGATCCTTTGGTTTTGGAATGAGATGGACATCAATGATTTGGAAAGAGAATTTTAATTCTCAAACATAGGGAATTTGAAAGCACAACTTGAACAATAAGGAGCTATTTGGTAGACAGGGCTAACCATGAATTCTACAAATCACAGCTTTAAGCAAATAATGATTTCAAAACAACTTTTAAAATGAAATCTAAGATTCGGGGAACACCCTATTTCCTCAAAGATTTTATTTCAAATGACTTCGAAAACATAAAATATTCACTGATAATTGCAGTCATAGAAGAGGGAACACCTAACACATCTATTATTACAACTATAAAGACCTTCAAGGCAACTATTTAAGCAAGGACAAAGAGCAATATTGGAACAGACCTCCTTGATTCACTATAAACAAGAAACTTCAAAGGGAGACTTCAATAATAGTTTTTAAGTGGCAGCAGACAAGAAGGGAAAACCATAAATCATGCTGAAACCAACTATTCAAACTATTAAGGAAATAAACAAGCATGAATACTAAAGAGAGAGATTAAAGACTCTAAAACACTTCAGGAGAAAAAAACATTTAAACAGTGAAGGGTGAACAGGTATAAGGTGCTTCCAGGAGTCATTTCTTAGCCTAAAACTTTCAACCTACTGTAGTGAGATATTATGGACCATAATGAAAACAGGAGAAAACATAAAACAGTTCAGAATAATTCACCAACAACCAAGCTCATGGATCCAATCATAGAGCCTTCTCAGGAACAAGCATGCAACAACATCATCAAAGCTTCCAAGACTTCAGTTTCTTCTTCAACTTCAACAGACTATATATTTATTTCAGAGAGTTTCAATATTACAACTAGTGATCAACCAACAACCAACCAACAGTTTCCCATCTTCTATAGAAGTATTTATAGAATAATGTGGAGGTGAGACCTGATAAAATATCTCTCAGGACAATTAATACAGATTCAAGACTTCTCGACCTTTGAGGGGCTCGATGGAGAAGTTTACAAACATTCTGTCTATATTAACTGTTTTACATTTATGAATTAAGCTCGGTCGGAGCTTTTATTGACTTTAAGGCTCTGTGTCTTGTTTGGAGTAACTCTGCAGATATTTTTAGTATTTAATTTCCTTGCAGAAGTGACTCTCTGGCTGCACTAAGGCGAATATCTTCATTTGATCAATAACTTTGGCCTCTGTTTTGAATGCTTTGAGGCACAGGTGGCACTTATGGTAGCTAGGAGGAATCAATTCGCCTCAAATGTGGCGGTGGAGGCATTTTTTTCTGTTAAACACTTATGATGTTCCTTTAATTGTGTTTTAATTCTGGGAATTAGGCTTTTAATAATTATTCTTAGCCTTAATTCCCAAATCTGTCTTCAATCTTCTGTTCTACTGCACTTAGTCTTCAACACTGATACTCTTTAACTCGTGGTTTAATAAAACAGTGTCTTGTCGATGTGCAGGTCACGCAGGGCTCGTATGGCATCACTGCCTCATGAAGTAATGACGAGACATGGAGTAGAACCCGTGAATGGTTCCCTTTGATAAATCGAAGGCACGAGAATCGTCATCCCAGGCCTTCGGCCTTTATATAATGGAGAACCCATCAAACACCTGCAAAACATAGAAAATATTATAAAATCCTGTGTAATTGGGGAAAACTGCTTCAGAAGGTATGGGAGAAGAGCATGGTCGTTGGATGGCATCTTCCAATGGTGGAGATCAACCAAGAGGAGGTTAAAAAGGAGATCAGGGGAAGAATAAAACATAACCATTGATCACACAATGATCAACGGCGAAAATTGATTTGAAAACCCTTTGGTGAAAGGCGGAGGGTGATAAAATAACACGGGAATGATCTGGGACCGTTCGATCTGGACACGTGGATGGTCCAGATCCAATCGCAGGATCGCAATCGGGGGTAACACTCAAATGGCACCGATGTAAATTTGTGATGCGATGAAGCGCTGATCGTTGATCTAAGGATCAAATCAACGATGGAGAATGAATCGGAGGGATGGCCGATCGGGAAGAAAAAACAAATGTACCAATCGAAAAATGCGATGTGATTGAGCGCGGGCCGTTGATCTAAGGATTAGATGAATGGTGGAGAATGAATCGGAGGTTTAGCCGATCGGAGGGAGCAAACAAAGGCATGCGATGAAAAACTCCGATGTGATTGAGCGCTGGCCATGTGATCGGCTTACGATCAAAGGCGAGGATTAGTTTTTAGAACGAACCGACGGAAAAACCCTTATAATATACAAACCCAAAAATAGTCCAAAGTCTTAATACTTTCGGAGCGGGATATATATTTTATGGTATGGTCTGGCGCTCGACTACAGGGCCTTCGGATGTATGGAACGCAAATAGACCCAGGGCTATATATATGGGCGCCAATCGCATCGGAACCATCTGGCCCGATCTTTCAATCAACCCATTGAACTGTTCCGATGTGATTGCGTGATCGGGTCTTTTTAATCTAACCATTTTCATTTAACACGTGACTTTGGCACAATAGATCAAAACTTTGTAAAACAGGGTTTTTTTGTATTTAAAAAGGGAAAAATGGATCGGGAATGGATTTTTTCAATTTTTTAAGTGCCGAAGGCGGGCCACGGGTTATATGGAAAAATAATATGATCAGGGTTTATAAGCACGGGGCTTAATCGCATCGGAGTTTTTGTAATGGCAAAAAGACTTGCACACTTGGATCTTTGCGATGCGATTAAGCACCTTGTGGGTCTAGCGCCTAGTTCCAGGGTTTGGGCATGTGGGGGAAGTGGTTTAAAACTTAGCCCAAGGGGGCTTAAGTCTTTGGTTAATAAAAACTTGTTTTTTATGAAATTTTTCAGAGTTTTCAATGGATTTGGGGGTTTCGGTAAGGTTAAAAATGAGTTTTTAACCTTGTAAAAATTATTTTCATGAATGGAAGAAGAGGAATCATGAAAAATAGAGGAGTTTTATGGAGGAAAACGGAAGCAAAATGAAGGTTATTTTGAGTGGGGAAGGGGAAAAATGATGGTTTTGCAGTAGTGTTTTAACTCATGAAAATAACATAAATTCTGAGTATAAAATGGGAACAGCAGTGAAGATTTGGACAGAGGCATGAGGTCTTCAAGAGTCTTCAAGAGCCAACACTTTTTTGCAATAAAATTTGTTCCTTGAAGGCTCCAAAAAATTATTTAGCCACCTTTTGGTATTAACAAATTTATAGGTAGCTAACACCTCCTCTATCATCAAGGAATAAATTATAATTAACATACGACCTATAGAGGAATGGTTTTTTGGATGCAAGAGAAACTTCAAGCCGCCTTATTTTGATGGCCTCAGTGAAAAACCCTGGGAATTACTTAGAGTACTTATGAATAAGAGTGGGAAAATTAGTATTAGGAACTGTACATTGTAACAAATAGATCATGAAAAATGAAAATATGATATTGAGACAACTGTAATGGTCAGATGTGAAATAGTAAGTAAATAACCCAACTGAATAGAGGAAATTCAGTAAGGGCACAATCACCTATTGATATAAGTCTAATGAAAAACACCTTGATAGGTGAAGATGAGCACAATGAAAAAAATGTAACTGATCCCAATATTTTTTACTCAGTAAACTTAGAAAATAATCCATGTTACCTTCGAAAAACGCGTACATGATCTTCAATGGAAATAAACTAGAAGGGTTTGGAGAGTGTTGGTGTCCCATGTTTTGATAGTTTGGAAAATCAAAAGACAAGGCAACATCAGAACCAATCTTTAGAGTTACAGGATCTAGTCCTCCTGCTCTCAGAGAGGGATCTCTCAAATTATTTGTTTTTGCAAAGGTTTATCTTGTGCGCTTTGAGTATTGGTTTTAGAATAGTTATTAAATGCAGATGTTTGTTTGTTTGGTTGGTTGGAATTGATACAGCAGAACCTAAAATTTCTAGGAAAGATAGATAGAAAGAGGAAATGTCAGCTTCATTGGGCAATGTAGTCAAAAAGAGGTCTTGGCAAACTTATCAATGGATATGGGATATCAAAGCACAAATCTAACTTGGCCGCAGGATCCTTTGGTTTTGGAATGAGATGGACATCAATGACTTAGAAACAGAATTTTAATTCTCAACAAAGGGAATTTGAATGCACAACTTGAACAATAAAGAGCTATTTGATAGACAGGGCTAACCATTAATTCTACAAATCACACTTTAAGCAAATAATGACTTCAAAACAACTTTTAAAATGAAATCTAAGATTCGGGGAACACCCTATTTCCTCAAAGATTTTATTTCAAATGACTTAGAAAACATAAAAGATTCACTGATAATTACGGTCATAGAAGAGGGAACACCTAAATACATCTATGATCACAACTATAAAGACATTTAAGCCAACTGTTCAAGCAAGGACAAGGGGCAAGTTCAGAATATACCTCCTTGGCTCACTGTAAACAAAGAAACTTCAAAGGGAGACTTCAATAACAGTCTTTAAGTGGCAGCAGACAAGCAAGGACAACCATAAATCATGTTGAAACCGACTATTCGAAATATTAAGGAAATAAACAAGCATGAGGACTAAAGAAATAGATTAAAGACTCTAAAATACCTCAACAGAAGAAAACATAAAACAATGAAGGATAAACAGGTCTAAGGTGCTTCCAAGAGTCATTTCTTAGCCTAAAACTTTCATCCTACTGTAGTAAGAATTTATGGAACAAAATGAAAACAGGGGAAAACATTAAACAGTTTAGAATACTTCACCAACAGCCAAGCTCATGGATCCAATGATAGAGCCTTCTCAAGAACAAGCATGCAACAACATCATCAGGGATTCCAAGACTTCAATTTCTTCTTCAACTTCAACAGACTATGTATTATTTCAGAGAGTTTCAGTATTACAACTAGTAATCAAACAACCAACCAACAATGTTTACAATGGATTCATCAACAAGTTTTATAGAGGAATGAGGAGTTCGAAAGAGATAAAAGATCTTCTAAGTTCAATTAATACAGTTAATGCTTCTCGGCCTTTGAGGGGCTCAAGGGAGAAGTTTACAGATATTTTCCTGTATTAATTGGTTTGCATTAAGTAATTAAGCTTGCTGGAAGCTTATGTTGACTTTAAGGCTCTGTGTCATCTTTTACAATAACTTCTGCTGATAGTTTATATTAGCTTCTTTGATTCGAAATAACTATTCATCTGTAAGGGGCAGATATGCTCTGTTCTAGTCATTACTCGGCCTTTGTCGAATGCTATGAAGACACAGGTGGCAATCTGGTAGCTGAGAGGAATCAATTTTCCTCTGATGTGGCAATGGAGGCATCCTCTGTCTGAAAATATTTTGATTTTTCTTTAATTATGTTTTCATTCGGAGGATTAGGCTTTTTATTTTCGATTTTAGCCGTAATCCTCCAAAACTGTGAAAACGGTCTTCAATCCTCTGTTTCTGCTGTGTTTAGGTCTTCAACACTGATACTCTTTTATTCTGATTTAATTCATTGTGTCTTGTTGATGTGCAGGTTCTGCAAAGGGTCCATATGGCATCAATGCCCATGAAGCATCAACGAAACGTGAAATGGAACCCTCTATAGTAATTTTCATTTGATAAATGAAAGTCTAGAGGATCGTCACCCTCGGCTTTCATTTCCCTTTATTTTAATGGGAAAATCCTTTAAAACCTGCAAAATACAAAAAATATTATAAAATCCTGCGTTATTGGGTAAACTGCTTTAGAGGTTGTGGGAAATGAGCAAGGTCATTGGATGGCAGCATCCAATGGTGGAGATCTGCGCATAGTGATCAAAAGGAGAGTGCTGGGAAAAAATAAGTCAGATCCATCGATCTGTAGAGATTGACGGTCATGATTAATCGGGAGGAAACATAATGCGAAAGATCATATTATGGAGAAATGGTGGAAATATGAAGAGATAAGGTTAAAAACATTTGGCGGAGGAAGAAATGAATTAAAAATCAAAGCGGGTTTCAGGAGGAATTTGAGCCGTCATATGAGATTGGCTGATAAGGATCAACGGCTGAGGAGGCACGCGATGAATCATAATGGAGAAGAGGGAAAGCGGTTTTGGGAGGAAAAACCACGGGTTTCGAGCGGTAAAAAGGCAAGGAGGCGGTTTTGCCTTTTTTAATGCGATATGCGTTCCCACCCAACACGTGGCTTTAGAAAACAGCTTATATCGCGTGATTTTTTTAAATTATCCTCCATGCTTAAAGTTATGCGATATGGGATACTGGCCATTAGATCTGGGGTCCCAAATCTGACGGCTGAGAGCGAGCATGAATTTGGAAAGATGCGCGGGCAGAAGCTGGAAGGGCAGTTTTATTATGGACCGTTTGATCAAGGGATCGACGGTGGAGATTAGTTATGGAGGGAGGCAGGACCCACAGGAGGCAGGCCTGTTGGGTTAAATATGGGTCGTTGGATGTAGAAGATCGATGGCTAGGATTGAATCCGGGGTAAAAATGAAATAATATACAGGCGGAGAAAGGTTCAATAAGGACCGTTGATCTGCAGAGATCAACGGCTGTAACTGGCCGAAAAAACATTATGAGTGGGGTTGCATAAAATTTAACCAAAGTCGGGAGACACAATCCAGACTGTTCGATCTGGACACGTGGATGGCCCATATTCAATCGCGGGCACGCGATCGGTGGGTGAAGAACTTGTATGGTGCCAATGCGATTGAGCGCTAGTCGTCGATCTGCAGATCAGATCGATGGTGGGGAGTGAATCGGAGGGGTTCAAAGGCGAAGGAAAGGTTAATGATCAGAGCAAATGAGGGTCTTTGGATTAAGGAAGGCGGGGATTAAATCAACGGCTCACGATTGATCGGGAGATCTTCAATCGGGTAGAGAGAACAAATGCACCCGATAATGAATTGCGACGCTATTTTGCGCAAGCCGTCCGATCGGTTTTAAGATTAATGGTGGATATGGTTCCAAAATATGCACTAGCGGAAACCCTTTAAAACTTTATAAAAACCAAAAATTAACGAAACACGAAGGTTTAGCGGCTCGGTGCAGATTATACATATGAAATGCCTTGGCGCTCGTCTGCAGGGCCGTTGGTCTATAGAATGTGATAGACCCAGGGCTTATATGTATAAGGGCCAATCACATCAGAAGGTTGGGCTTGGTCTTTCAATCTACCCATTTAGAAATTTTCTTCGATGCGATTAGCGCTTTATGAGTCTAGCGCCTAGTTCTAGGGCACGGGCATATGGGGGGAAGTGGTTTAGACTTAGCCCAAAGGGGCTTAAGCCTGCAGCTCAAAAAAATTATTTTTTATGAAATTTTTCATAGTTTTTGATGGATTTGGGAGTTTCGGTAAAGTCTAAAAATGAGTTTTAGACTTTGTAAAAGGGATTTTTATGAAGGGAAGAAGGGAAAATATGAAAAATAGAGGAATTTCGTGGGGAATAAAGGGGTAAAAAATGAAGGTTAGTTTTGAATGAAGGAGGGGGAAAATGGGATTTTGCAGCAGTCTTTTCTTCATGGAATGACAACAGAATTTCTGAGTTCAAAAGGGGAATAGCAGTGACGATTATCCAAAGGATAGGATATCATCAAAATACTTTAAGCACCAACAATTTTATCAATAAAATTGTTTCTTGAAGGCTGTCCAAAAATGATTTAGCCACCACTTGATATGACAAAATTTTATAGGTGGCTAACAGTGGCTCCACTTGGGGATGGTGCCTTCTTGAAGGCATCAAGAATTTCAGACTTGCATTATCTGGAGGCTGATCAGTGCCTTATCCATTGGGCTGTCTTTCTTCATTTGGATGTTCTTCTTTTTCTTTGAAACATGTTAGCAACCATGAAAAATAATGGATTTCTCATCAACACAAGCTTTCTAGCTACCCAATCCTACTGATCTAACATTTTTTCTTCTTTAGAGTGCACTTGGATTGGCAAACTCTCTTACAACATTTTATTCTTTTGAAAGAAAAAAATCTAATCTAATTCTACTTCTTATGTCTCCATGAACTCAGATTAAACAGTTGAGTTCATATGCTTCTCTACCTAGTCTACTAATCTGTTAGGATTAAACAGTCTAACAAATTTTTATTTAGTAAATTCTAAAACAGGAATTTAAAAGCAAAAAAGTCAGGATTGGATAGTCTAACTTGTGGCTAATCTATGGCATAAAACAACAAGCTGCACATAGATATTATTTTGCATAAAATTATATCAAAATGGAAGGCTTAAGGTCTGGAAGTTCAAGCACGTCCTTCATCTTTTTTCAGCTATGTTTTTATTTCAGTTTGAGTGGTTCTTTGCTTGTTCTCTGGTTCAGATTTTGGGTTGATTAGAACCAGTTTTACTTCTGTTTTGACTCAAAATTTGAAACAAATTGGAGTCATTCTTCTCTTTGAGAAATAAGGTTCGGATTTTGAACATGTTTGAACCTTTAATTTCTAACCTAATCTACCTACTGATAAGCTAAGATTAAGTTGTTTGGAAAATCGAATTCACTAACCTATCAGCAGTCAATTTAAAAATAATTAGCCATGATTAGGTTGTATGGCTTACTTAGAAGTGTGTTTCAGTAGTGGCATTTGAGCTTGCACACTTTCATATTTTGCTTCTCTTTTTGGTATGGGGCTATACCTTTATGTTTTTACAATCTTCCCTGTTTTCTTTCTTTTACTTTTTTTGTATTTTTATTTTTCTAACTTTGAATGCAACGTTCAGATTATGATATTTACAGTGAAAAGTAAAATTCTTTGAAACTCATGATTCCTGGCAGAAGTAATGCTTTAGCATCCTGCCATTAACAGGACCTCCATACAGATCTTCTCCATTCAATTCTCTCAAGAAAAATGCATTCTGGCCCCTCTCAGCATGAACAATATAGGGGCCTTTCCACAAGTTATCAAACTTGCCATGTTTTCCCTTCTCTTCTCTCCTTGAATCCCATTTAAGAACAACATTTCCAACCTGGAAATTTTTTGCCTTAGTCCTCTTATCAAATAGTTTCTTTAAATTTTCTTGGACTAACTGCATCCTTTCATAGACGTCTTCTCTGGTTTGTTGTAAATGGATGGTTTGATTGTTTCTCTGTTGCATATCATTCTCTTCGACCTACACTTCTTGAAGGAGTTTCATGACTGGAACTCCTAATGAGGTGGGAAAAAATGCATCCATGCCATAGACCAGCTGATAGGGGGACCTATTTATTGACTTATTTGTAGTTAGCCTATCAGCCCATAAGGCATGAACCAACTTACTGTGCCATGATTTATGATTCTGTTCCAACAGTTTTTTGATGATATTGATGAGGCTCTTGTTGGAAGATTTAGCTAATCCATTTCCTTGGGGATAGTAAGCAATGGAATGGCCCAAGGTTATGTGGTATTTGTAATAGAAATCAACCATCTTCTTAGATTTAAAAGCAGAAGCATTGTCTATTATGTTTTTTCTGGGACAACCAAATATGGATAGGATATTTGTTTCAAGAAACTCGATAATGATAGAGTCATTAGAATTTCTGGAGGGTATAGCTTCTATCCACTTGGTAAAGAATTTAGTGGACGTGAGGATTCACTTATGTTGGGCTGAGGAAGATGGGTGAATTTCCCCAATGAAGTCTAAACCCCATTGTTGAAAAGGTGCCTCAACACTGATAGGATGTAATTGTAAGGGAAGGAGTTTTCTTTTTCCATCAAAAATTTGACACTTATGGCAAGACATGACTAACTTCTGAGTGTCTGGGAACGTGGTAGGGAAATAGTGGCCAGATCTAGGAATTTTGTTTGTTTTGGCCTTCTAGTAGAGGTGTCCTCCACATTCTCCATCATGCAACTCATGCATGATCTTCCCTGCATCATATTCAAGTAAACATTTAAGAAAAATTCCAATAGAATTTTTCCAATATAATACCCCATCTAAGATGCAAAAACTCAAAGCCTTTTGTTTCAAAAATCTAGCTTTAGTTTTAGACAAAGAAGGAGGGGCATTCAAATATAAAAGCACATAAATAATGTCAGCATACCAAGGAGAATTTAGAGTATTAGATTCTTCTATTTCTTCCAACACATCTACCATATTCATGTCTAGTGCTTGGAAGTGAGATTCGGCCATAATTTTTGCTAATTCATGCCCTTTAACTAGTTTGGTGGGCTTGATTTCTAAGTCATACTCAAGAATAGTTGCAATCCATTTTCCCATTTTACCATCAGGGTCTTGACTTAGAATGTCCTTGAAAACAGTATGTGGTACAAAAGAAATTATGTGAGAGTGTAAAATATAGACTCTAAAGTCCTTTAAAGCTTTCATTAATGCTAAGGCTTGCTTCTCCATGATGTTGTATTTGAGAGGAGCATATATTAAGGCCATACTAAAGAAGGATATTGGTTGTTCTTGCCCCAAGTCATTCTTTTAAAGTAATACTGCAGCTATTGTATGCTCAGATGCAAAAGAAAAGATATAAAAGTCTTTGGTAAAATCTGGACTAATCAGGACTGGTGTTTGAGTAAGTGCTTGTTTGACCAGTTCAAATGATTGTTTAGCTAGTAATGTCCATTTTACACCTACATATTTCTTAAGCATGTTTGTAATGTTTTTTAATAGCTCAGCTAGATTGGGGATAAACCTTCTCATAAAATTAATCTTTCCAATGAAAGATTGCAACTCTTTGAGGCTTCTTATATTGTTGATTTGTAATATGCCATCTATCCTTGTGGGGTATATTTTGATTCCCTCTTCTGAAATTATATGGCCAAGAAGTTTACCTTCTTGGAGACTGTTAGCCCTTCTATGAAATTTTTGACAAGCAAACAGGGGGCTAAGATGTTGTTGAGCCTTCAAGGAATGCATTTCCCTTGAAAACACATCATCCTTGAAGTCTCCTTGTGCCTTTTGTCCTCTGATAAAATCCCCCCTGCTGATTTCCCTTATAAAGCCTCTCTGTTTGTGAAGAAATGCCAGAGGCCTTCCTTTTCCCTCTTATTTCCCCCACCACTTAGCCTCTATTTTATTCCCCCTTGTCTCCCCTTCCATTTCCCTTCTTACCCTCTAAATCTCCTCGAAATCCTCTTTAAATTTCCCCACTAGCCTTTGTTTACCATTTTTCCCCCTTATTCCTCTATCGTTCCCTTCCTTGGCCTTCAAATTCCATTTAAATGGGCTAAAACCCACTTTCCGACCATATATTAGGCCTTAGCCCATTTTTACGTCAGCCCTAACCACTTCCCACACATGCCCATGCGCTAAGGCCAAGCGTTTAAGCCTTAAGCACTAATCGCATCGGAAGATCGGGTCAGAGCGTTAAAATCCTTTGTAACACAGAAATGTTCCAATGCGATTGGCTTTCTACGTTAAGTCCTCCGCTCTCTTCTCCACCGTCGATCCGCCATATAGATCGGACGGCCCGCGCATATCGCAAAACCTTCGCAATCGCAACTCTTGTGGGACGACCACCGATTGGTCCATGGAAAATACTTGCGATGCGATTGATCGCATCGCGCCCCAATCATTCCATCCTCTGATTGATCGCAAGTCTTTCCGCCCAAGCTCCGATTGCGATCCTCCGATCTCATCCTGACCGTCGATTTTCCCGCCAGATCGGACGGTCAGCGCTCAATTATGCCCCGACCGCCGATCGCCATCGCAAGCCTTCCCCACTGTCTCCCGATTTAATCCCAGCCGCCCATTCCCTTCCAGATCCGACAGTTGGCGCTCAATCGCAGCATCGCTCTGAATGACCTGATTGCAAGTCCTATCCCCCGATTCCCCAATCGCACTGCCCCTCCGATTGCATTCCCCGTCGTTGATCTGGACCCGAGATCAACGGTTAGTGCTCAATCGCGTCCCCACTCCCAATCGCAATCGAAAATTTTGAAATGTGTGTTGCGATTGTCACCCTCTCCGATCTCCGGTTGCGATTAGACCCCGGGCCCACCTCGTACGTCAGTCCATCGCGTTCCATTTTCATTTCATGCATTTTCTATGTATTTCCGCCAAAATCCCAAACCTTTGTGTTTTGCATTAAGGTTTGATTAATCGCCCTCCGCCCCGCCAGGTACCACATCCAAGGCTCTGCTCCCTTGTTTGTTGGTGATTTCCTTTGTAATTCACCCAAATTTAATTGTTGGGATTTTACACTATTAATCATTTCTCCGCCACTTTGCATTCTTTCCATTGTTTCTCCACTGTTCTGCCACCATTCCTCCGCCTCCGCAGCATTTTCTCCGCCACCACTGCCCGGGGTTTTAAACAGTTCATTTTATCGTGCAGATAGCACAGAGAGGCCATTACAGCTGCCAGCACAGCAGCAGAGACGGATTTAAGGGATTTAAGCCTGAAATTGGAGATTTAAAGTGTTAATCCCGTGTTCAAAGGATTAAGGATCAGTCTGAAGACTAATGAGCGCACCAGCAAGTCATAAATGCGCTACCTAACAGCAGAACGTGTTTTCTCTAGAGGTACACCTTCCTACAGCAGTCTCCATACTTCCTCGAGCCCATAAACAGTTAATTGCACTGACAGAGCTTCATTAAAGACTGTCTGAGCAGCAGTAATGGAGATATGGAGAAGCCCACAGACTTTAAACCAGTTAACCACATCCAGAAGGCAGCGCGGAGCTCCAGACAGCCGAGAGGATTACAAGAATCATATCAGAGGTCAAAATCGACCTGACAGAGATCTCCGAACCAGTCTCAGAGTACATACAGCGTTGCAGAAATCCATTAAGCAGTAGGGGCGTGAACACTTCCGCCATTCTGTCTTAATGAAACTCATTTAACAGTTTACCTACTTCTGTTTCTTCTTCTTATTCTATAAGAATCCCCAAAAACACACTGAAAGGGTTGTTGTTGTCTAGTTGTTCGGCTGTTGCTGTTAGAGGGATTCAGTTTGACTGTTAGAACAGTCTTGGGAGGGAGTTACAGAGTAGCTTGTAAGTAATAGACTGGGAGGAGAATTCTGGACTGTATTATCCATTGATCTTATTGTACATGACTGGTTTTGCATCAATTAATCAAAGCACATTTCACAGGATCCTGGTCTATTACTATTGGTGATGTTTTTCCTAACTCTGTTCATTACATTTTCATACTATTTTATGTTCTTCTGGTAGGCAACAGAAGTATAACATAGGATTCACCCTTGCTAGGTGCCCTATGTTTCCTACTCTCCCTACCTTTAATGTTTTCTGCTTTATGTATTATCTAAGAGTGAATTCATGTGGTTTAACTAGTGCAGCGGATGTTATTGCCTGCTGGCTGATGTATGAACTTAGGGGTTTGCTGCTTGGATGTTTCTTTGTCAAATTTATCTTTGTTTTTTCCCTTGGAGTTGCTAAAGCAGACCTGGAGTTAAATCACCTCTGGTCCGATCTATAAGCAGCCCCTTTGTCCCTCTCTGAGAGCTGCCTTTGAGTATGTCCAAGCAGGTCTAGAGTTAAATGACCTCTGACCTGATCTATAGACAGAAAATTGGTTGTATTTCCTTCTTTCACCTTCCTTCCTTGATGTTCCATCCCACCATCTAATCTAAAAGATCCTTTAGTGTAGATGACTTGCCCTCTGAAAGCCATGGATAGTGGTTGCAAGTAATTCTCCTTTCATGACTCCATAGCCCAATGGATGGCACTTTCTTGACCTATCCTCTTTGCTGAAATATCCTGTTGCCATGTTCCTTTCCTCCCAAAACCTTCTCAGTCTATGATCCCATAACCAACCTAGCAACCAACCAACCAAATCATTTAAAACCCCCCTTTGTGCTTCATAACTAGCCTAATACCTCATTTTGAGCTCCAAAGATATATCATTCTTTGCTCTATTTGGAGAGATCCCTCTCCGGGTCCAGGAGGGCTAGATCCTAGGGCCCCAAAGTGGTTCTGATGTTGTCTCATCTTTTGGTCTTGCCAATCTGGCGAAAACATGGGAACCCCAACATAATGGCGACTCCGCTGGGGAACGAATCTGAGAGTCAAGAACTGCTAATAGTTGGTCTATTTCCCATTGTCGTCACCAACATAATGGCGACTCCACTAGGGACGAGACCACTTTGCCTTTAGATTGGCATTCAATTTTTGATGGTGGACAGAAGCCTGCTCCAAATAGTCAAATTCATCCACCTGGCGACTCCACACTCCACACTCCACAATCCTCGAAGACTCCACTGGAGGAAGAACCTGAAAGATGGCCAGACCTCATAGAAGGGTAGAACATACTGGTTGGATTTGGTTTAAAGAGTTTATTGTTTTTTTCTATCACTATGTCCTGTCCTATTTTAGGCCAAATCGAGTGTACAAAGATGAGACCCATGATGAGTATGGGAAAGATCTCAAGCCTCAGTCTTCAGACCGTGAGCAGACCTATACTCCTGTGAAAAACCTGGCGGAACAAGAAGCTCATGTTGTATCTCCCACCCCTCAAGAATCTTCAAGCAGCCATGAGTCCATTGTTACACCACCTACACCCACAAAGGTCATAGAAAGATATAAGCCTCTGGTTTTACCTCTTATCTTCCAACCCCTCCCTTTAGAATTAATAAACCAGCTGCCTCATTTTGATGGGGAAAATAAAGGGTCCACTGCTGAAGAGCATGTTCGAAACCTTGAGGATTTAATTGAATTGTATGAGATAGAAGAAGATGATGTGTGCATTAGAATGTTTGCCCTGTCATTGCAAGGAAATGTCAATAATTGGCTCAAAGGCCTTCCAGTGGCAAGCATATTCAGCTTTCATCAGTTTTCTCAAGTTTTCCTAGATAGGTGGGCAGCCCCAAAGAATGCTCTCCTCGTCCTAAAAGAATATCAGAATTTGAAAAGGCAGCCAGGAGAGACAGTGCAGAAATTTTCAGCCAGGTTTAATAAAGTATATGATGCTATACCTTCTGATATAAAGCCACCTTTGGGATGGGCTCTGTTGCACTATCCAAGTTCTTTTGACCCAGAGCTGGAATTCCATATAAGGGAAAGAGAACCTTCGAGCCTGGAGGAAATGCAGAATATAGCAATCGCTATCGAATACAACATAAAGTGCAGGGAGGAAATATTAAAAGCAACAAGGAAGGACCAAGTAGAACAAATAGTGCAGGTCTCTTTAGAAAACAAGCTGCAAAGATTGATAGAGACCGCCAACTCCTTGCTAAATACAAAAGAGCAAGAATATGAGGATGAAACTAGAGAGGATGATTGGAAAAGACCTGCTCCTCGCCCTCAGAAAGGACATACCAGATCATTGCAAGACGTAAGCGGCATGCCAAGCATTTATGATGAACAAAAGTTTGGATCAGAAAATAAACTTGCAGACTATTTTGAAGAAAATCTTGCTGAAAGTCCCGAAGACTTGATGGGTGACTACGCTTATAATTATGATTTCGTTGATGCCGACCTATCTAATGATGATTTTTTCCAAAGGGAAACCGAATTTGCAGGGCTATCATCAGTAGATTCATGGGAGGAAGATCACGACCATCAACTTAAATAAAATGATGAGCCAATGCAGGCCATCTACGATACTGATGAAGAAAACATCGGAAGCATGATAGCAGACGAGGATTCACTGAATCTTCTCTCTGTTTTATATTCGAACATCAGTTATACTTGCAAAGAGGACAGAAGCTAGTAGCTCTTCAGCGCAGAGGACGAGGAGGAAAGAGATGAGGAAAGTCCTGAGCGGAACGAATATCCAGAGCCTTCTCCCAAAGGGATTGAGGTAATCAAAGAAGCCCCCGCTCAAGAATATGTTAATTTTTTCACAGAGTTCAGTCTATTTCAGCGGAACCAACTTGCGGTAGTAGGGGATAGCGCTGTTGAATATAATGAGCCCTCTAGCTCAGGCCGCATTAAAGAAGAGATAGATCTCGTTCCCCACAGACATCTTTGTCTTGATCCAGAGGAGGACGAGATACTCCTGGTTGATGCACATGTGTCAAACACTCCCAGCCAGGAGGAGGAGGAGTGTAATTACAAAGGCCTCACTGCAGATGCAGTGATTGAAGTTGCCCGGGATGCAGACAGCCTATCAGTCATGGTAGGCTTTGAAGAAAAAAGTTTACATCATGATTTTGTTGATCCTGTGGCAGAATACATGGAGGCCCTCATTGGCTCAGTTCCTCAAGCATTGATCTTCTGCAAGAGCCAAACACAACAAAATTGGTCACCACTGCTAGTGGCCTCAGTTTTGAAGAACCACATGCAGAGCACCCTATGATTATCTCTAACAGGCAGTCAGTGCTCATATCCTTTTTTGCTGTTATTAGACTGGCTGCATTGGCATTATTGCATCACCTAGAGCATCAGGGATTTCCAGTTAGAGTAGGGTAGGTAGGAAGTCTGAAATAAAGCTCAGCCTGTGAGCATGTAGTTAGTTGTTTTAACCTCTACAAAGTCCAGCGAACTAGACTGTCCAATCCTAGTTTGACTGTGTTTCGTTTTCTGTCTTAGAATGTAGAGAAGAAACCTGCTAGACACTCTAATCCTAGCAGGTAGTAGTGTAGGTAGAGAAACATATGAGGCCAACAGTCTAATCTAGTCTCATGGAGTAATAAGGGTAGAAGTAGAATAGGTTTATTTTTCCTGTTTGTAAAAATTGATGATGTAAAAGGGTCTACGAGTCCAAATGCACCCAAGAAGAGAAAATGTTAGGACTATAGTGTGGGTAGGTAGTTGTTTGGGAGAATGTTACTACTGATATGTTGTCTTCATAGTTTGTGGCAGCTAATCAAAGAAGAAGGGATGCGCCTAGCAGCAGGCATCTGGCCTACACCAAAGATCATGTTCTGGATTCTTGACTCCTTCAAACTAAAACCATCCCCACGGTGGAATGAGAAGCATAACCCCCCTATGAAATTTTTGACAAGCAAACAGGGGGCTAAGATGTTGTTGAGCCTTCAAGGAATGCATTTCCCTTGAAAACACATCATCCTTGAAGTCTCCTTGTGCCTTTTTTCCTCTGATAAAATCCCCCCTACTGATTTCCCTTATAAAGCCTCTCTGTTTGTGAAGAAATGCCAGAGGCCTTCCTTTTCCCTCTTATTTCCCCCACCACTTAGCCTCTATTTTATTCCCCCTTGTCTCCCCTTCCATTTCCCTTCTTACCCTCTAAATCTCCTCGAAATCCTCTTTAAATTTCCCCCCTAGCCTCTGTTGACCATTTTTCCCCCTTATTCCTCTATCGTTCCCTTCCTTGGCCTTCAAATTCCATTTAAATGGGCTAAAACCCACTTTCTGACCATATATTAGGCCTTAGCCCCTTTTCCTATCAGCCCTAACCACTTCCCACACATGCCCATGCGCTAAGGCCAAGCGTTTAAGCCTTAAGCACTAGTCGCATCAGAAGATCGGGTCGGAGCATTAAAATCCTTTGTAACACAGAAATGTTCCGATGCGATTGGCTTTCTACGTTAAGTCCTCCGCTCTCTTCTCCATCGTCGATCCGCCATATAGATCGAACGGCCCGCGCATATCGAAAAACCTTCGCAATCGCAACTCTTGTGGGACGACCCCCGATTGGTCCATCGCAAATACTTGCGATGTGATTGATCGCATCGCACCCCGATCGTTCCATCCTCCGATTGATCGCAAGTCTTTCCACCCGAGCTCCGATTGCGATCCTCCGATCTCATCGTGACCGTCGATTTTCCCGCCAAATCGGACGGTTAGCGCTCAATCGCACCCCGACCGCCGATCGCCATCGCAAGCCTTCCCCGTGGTCTCCCGATTTAATCCCAGCCACCCATTCCCTTCCAGATCCGACGGTTGGTGCTCAATCGCACCATCGCTCCGATTAACCTGATCGCAAGTCCTATCCCCTGATTCCCCAATCGCACTTCCCCTTCGATTGCATTCCCTGCCATTGATCTGGACCCGAGATCAACAGTTAGTGCTCAATCGCGTCCCCACTCCCAATCGCAATCGGAACTTTTGAAATGTGTGTTGCGATTGTCACCCGCACCGATCTCCGATTGCGATTATACCCCGGGCCCACCTTGTACGTCAGTCCATCGCATTCCATTTGCATTTCATGCATTTTCTATGTATTTCCGCCAAAATCCCAAACCTTTGTGTTTTGCATTAAGGTTTAATTAATCGCCCTCCGCCCCGCCGGGTACCACATCCAAGGCTCCGCTCCCTTGTTTGTTGGTGATTTCCTTTGTAATTCGCCCAAATTTAATTGTTGGGCTTTTACACTATTAATCATTTCTCCGCCACTTTGCATTCTTTCCATTGTTTCTCCACTGTTCTGCCACCATTCCTCCGCCTCCGTAGCATTTTCTCCGCCACCACTACCCGGGGTTTTAAACAGTTCATTTTATCATGCAGATAGCACAGAGAGGCCATTACAGCCGCCAGCACAGCAGCAGAGACGGATTTAAGGGATTTAAGCCTAAAATTGGAGATTTAAAGTGTTAATCCTGTGTTCAAAGGATTAAGGATCAATCTGAAGACTAATGAGCACACCAGCAAGTCATAAATGTGCTACCTAACAGCAGAACGTGTTTTCTCTAGAGGTACACCTTCCTACAGCAGTCTCCATACTTCCTCGAGCCCATAAACAGTTAATTGCACTGACAGAGCTTCATTAAAGACTGTCTGAGCAGCAGTAATGGAGATATGGAGAAGCCTGCAGACTTTAAACCAGTTAACTAGATCCATAAGGTAGCGCGGAGCTCCAGACAGCCGAGAGGATTACAAGAATCATATCAGAGGTCAAAATCGACCTGACAGAGATCTCTGAACCAGTCTCAGAGTACATACAGTGTTGCAGAAAGCCATTAAGCAGTAGGGGCGTGAACACTTCCACCATTCTGTCTTAATGAAACTCATTTAATTGTTCACCTACTTCTGTTTCTTCTTCTTATTCTATAAGAATCCCCAAAAACACAATTAAAGGGTCGTTGTTGTCCAGTTGTTCGGCTGTTGCTGTTAGAGAGATTCAGTTTGACTGTTAGAACAGTCTTGGGAGGGAATTACAGAGTAGCTTGTATGTAATAGGCTGGGAGGAGAAGTCTGGACTGTATTAGCCATTGAGCTTATTGTGCATGACTAGTTTTGCATCAATTAATCAAAGCACATTTCACAGAATCCTAGTCTATTACTATTGGTGATGTTTTTCCTAACTCTGTTCATTACATTTTCATACTGTTTCATGTTCTTCTGGTAGGAAACAGAAGTATAACATATGATTCACCCTTGCTAGGTGCCCTATGTTTCCTGCTCTCCCTACCTTTAATGTTTTCTGCTTTATGTATTATCTAAGGGTGAATTCATGTGGTTTAACCAGTGCAGCGGATGTTATTTCCTGCTGGCTGATGTATGAACTTAGGGGTTTGCTGCTTGGATGTTTCTTTGTCAAATTTATCTTTGTTTTTTCCCTTGGAGTTGCTAAAGAAAACCTGGAGTTAAATGACCTCTGGTCCGATCTATAAGCAGCCCCTTTGTCCCTCTCTGAGAGCTGCCTTTGAGTATGTCCAAGCAGGTCTGGAGTTAAATGACCTCTGACATGATCTATAGATAGAAAATTGGTTGTATTTCCTTCTTTTACCTTCCTTCCTTGATGTTCCATCCCACCATATGATCTAAAAGATCCTTTAGTGTAGATGACTTGCCCTCTGAAAGCCTTGGCTAGTGGTTGCAAGTAATTCTCCTTTCATGACTCCATAGCCTAATGGATGGCACTTTCTTGACCTATCCTCTTTGCTGAAATATCCTGTTGCCATGTTCCTTTCCTCCCAAAACCTTCTCAGTCTATGATCCCATAACCAACCCAGCAACCAACCAACCAAATCATTTAAAACCCCCCTTTGTGCTTCATAACTAGCCTAATACCTCATTTTGAGCTCCAAAGATATATCATTCTTTGCTCTGTTTGGAGAGATCCCTCTCCGGGTCCAGGAGGGCTAGATCCTAGGGCCCCAAAGTGGTTCTGATGTTGTCTCATCTTTTGGTATTGCCAATCTGGCCAAAACATGGGAACCCCAACAGAGACCAAAGAGTGTCTTCTTTGGATTCAATGACAAGCCAAATTTCCTACACTTCTCAAAAACTTTTCTCAAGTGAATCAAATGTTCTTCATCAGTTTTTGAGAAAATGGTTATTTCATCAAGGTAAATGATTATGAAAAAGCCAATATCTTTAGAGAAGGCTATGTCCATGGCCCTTTGGAAGGTGGCCCCTGCATTCATCAATCCGAAAGGCATTTTTACATACATAAAGGTGCCCCAAGGTGTGGTAAAAGCGGTTTTGATTTGATCACTTGGGAGCACTAACACCTGGTTGTAACCTGAGAACCCATCTAAGAGGGATATCCTTTTTGACCGAACTACCCTTTGAAGTATATGGTCCATTTTGGGTAAGGGGTATTTGTCTTTTAAAGAGGATCTATTTAAATTTTTAAAGTCAATAGAGAACTTGATTTCCCCTGTTTTCTTTCTAACAAAAACTAAGTTTGATACCCATTCTGAATATCTAATGGGTACTATGATCCCAGCATCATGCATCTTTTCAATCTCTGCCTTAACTAAAGGTAGTAAGAGAGGGTTTATTCTCCTTAGCTTTTGTTTGAAAGGCTTTTGATTTTCTTTGAGAGGGATTTTTTGTTGAATGATGTTGGTATCATACGATTTCAGGTATTTGTATCCCTAAGCAAAAACATCATTAAACTCTTTGAAAAGCTCTATGTATTGCAATTTTATGTGATCCGGGAGAGTACTGGACAGTTTAATCATCTTGGGTTCTACTAGTCTGCCTATGTTATGTTCTTCTACATTTGTTTCCACAGGCTCTATTCTTGGTTCTTTGTCTACATCGTTAAAATCGAAAAGGTGTTCTAAAGGTGTGAGACCTTTTGGAATCATATCGTTCTTACACTGTAAAACTTCCAAGTCTTCTTGGTTTGCGTTGTCAATTATATCTGCTTCAAAAGGATTCTCATAATGATTTATATCAGCAAAATATGTCATTTCAACTTCTAGGATTTGTTCAATATACAAACAGTTTTCTTTATGGCTGGTTTCTGATATTGGTATGTCAAAATTGTTTTCTGATTTTAAGAAATCATCTACGTGCTTGTCAAAATCAAACACTTGCCAGTGATCTTCGTTATCAGGCACAGCAAGCCTGTGTTTTACTTTAACGCTAATATGTTCATTTATCTCAGGTATTTGGCAGTTGCTTGCATTGAAAGCGAGTTCATTTCCTAGATGATTCAGTGCTCTAGGAATGAAAATAAGTTCATACTTTTTAGAATTTTTCAATAAATAAAGGGAAGCGTTCCGATATTCCCTAAGCCTTGGATTTCTAGCTGAGTATTCTCCTTTGATTTGTCTTATGATAAGTTCAGAATCTCCTAAGATTGATATCTTTTGGGCTTCTAATTGTTTAAGCAATTGTAAGCCTAGGATAAATGCTTCATACTCAGTGATATTATTAGTGCACTGGAAATCTAATTTATATGAAAAACTCTGATTCGTATTTTGAATCCAAACACCTGCCCCTGCACTTGTTTTATTACAGGATCCATCAAATTTTATTGTCCAAAGTATGTTTGCTTCATTTTCATTTTCTTGTTGTTTTTTATTGTCAATGTTTTGTATCTGATTTGAGGGAAGTTCTGATTGTTCTGGTAAACTGGTTGGGTCTATATTTTCCTTTTCTTGTTGATTAATTCCATCTTCGTTGCACAAGATAAAGGAATCTAACTTGATTGAATAGAATATATTGGAAAGTTGTTTGGTTTGTCTATGTTGCTCACCATGTACTTCATGTGAGATTCCCTGTAAAGTCTTCTGTTTTGGTTAAAAACAGGGATGGTGGCATAAGACATGTCCATTTGAAGGCTTCCCTGAAGTTTGGCTCCCCATGATCTTGATAAGAGCATGCCATACTTAGGGGGAATGTCAGCTACAACTATGTCCATCACTAGACTCTTAGCATGGATTTGAGCTAAGTTAACACATAAATCTTTGATTAAACCCAAAAATTTGATTCTGCTTGAGTCAAGGGAATACAAATCTTTGTATGGTTTAGTAATTTCTAAGCCTAAGCTTTCCATTACTACCTTGGGCATTAGATTGTGTGAGCCCCACAATCTAGCATAACATTGTGTAAAATTTTCTCATGTATATTCAAACTAACATAGAAGGGAGGGACAACCCCTTCTTGGTATTTCCCTTCAACTTCTGGACCAAACAACAACTCAGGTTTGTCATATTTCAAGTTTAAGGTGTCAGTATCACTTCCTAGGTTCAAAGCTTTTAAAACCTGGTTTTTGTACACCTCTTGGGTTACTAGTTCAGCTAGGGGGATGGTAATTTTTATCTTAGAAATATCTCCCTCAAGGCTGAAAGGAATAATTGACTTGTTCATATTTACATATGTTTTTTCAATTAAAATCTTTTCAGCAGTGTTGATTTGTTGAACTTTGTTTGGACTGGTAATTGGGACAGTTTTGTTAGGACCACTAGCTGAGGTGCTAGGAGTACTCTGTTCAACATTTGGCTGGATTTTTTTCTCCTTGTTTAAATTTGGTTTTTTAGCCAAAGTGATGGGTTTATCTAATATCTTCTTAGACTGACTTTCTACATTTTTCTTGACAGCAGTGCTAGTGTTCTTATCTTTTGAATTGTCTACGTTCCCTTTGCTCCTAATATCATATTGTTTGTGTACCTCCATGATTTCATTTTCAAACCCCAATCTATAATCATCAGAATCTTCATAGGTTTTTGTATTTTGATCAGAGAAGAAACCTTGTTCTTCCTTAGTGAGGAAAACATCATCCCCACTGTCTGATCCAATCAAGTTTACATGAGCTTCTCCCAACCTTTCCATCTCCCTATCTTCCTCATATTGATCTACATAGTTTTGCTGGAAGGGAGGTCTAACCTGTTGGTCACTTTATTTTTGCTTATCTTGATTGTTGTCTCTTCTATAGTTCTGATTTCTATTTCTGTTTTGGTTGTTTTCAGGTTCTCTTGGTGGCACTCTATCATTTAAGTTGATCTTCTCAAGCATCCTCTCCATCACCTTCACTAGGTTGTCTATTTTAGTGTCAGATTTTGAAGTTGAGGGCGTAATGTCATCTTTATAAGTTACCCTCTTCTCTAATATCAACCTATTTCTTTTCTCAATTATGTTTGCTTCTATGCTCACAACTCCTTTCTGCATGTCTTCTAAGGTTAAGTAATCTCTCTCCCTTAACTGATAAGCCATTTCAGCATCAAAGCCTTCGGGATACCTTACTAAGGCCATGCCTTGGGGAGGTTTCATGTGAGGTGGAAGAGCATTGTAAACGCTATTGAACCTAGTGGAGTAGTCATGAACACTCTCCCCTTGATTTCTCTTGAGGCTGCTATATTCTGGTAGTATTTGGAGAGGGTTCTTTTTGAGTTCCCATTTGTTGATGAATATTTGATGCAAGGCAGGAATATCATTTATGCTGTTAGGAGGTAGGTTTTTAAACCACTTCTTTACATCTCCTCCTAAAATTTGGGCGAAG
The DNA here is from genome assembly GCA_034641835.2 of Pinus albicaulis. Lineage (NCBI taxonomy): Eukaryota > Viridiplantae > Streptophyta > Pinopsida > Pinales > Pinaceae > Pinus > Pinus albicaulis. The sequence goes on along the minus strand of CM076573.1, from coordinate 65,560,567 downwards.
ATCCTCATGTTCACAGTTTCTTCTTCTATCTCCATGTAATCGAATGCATCCTCCATCCTATCTACATGATGTTGAGCTATTGTAGACTCTTTTCCAGTGAAGTGAGGAATTTTGGATTGGTAATCATTTGGTAAAGAAAGTAGAGGTTGTGGTAACACTAATGGGGCATACCACATTACCATGGCTGGAAATAAGGGTGGATTTACAAGAGGTGTGTCAGCGCTTGAATCTACCTTAGGCTGAAATAAGGCAAAACTCAAGGCAACATCAAACCACGCTCAGCCTCGTAGCTAGCCCTACGAGGACAGGAGAGGGCTCTCTCCGGGTCTATCTCGGCAAAAGATGTCCAATAGGGCCTGAGATGACTTATAATGGATACTGATTTTAGGCTAGTAAATAAATAGGAGGGTTTGATTTTGACTTTTAGGGGTTTTGTTGGAAAAGGGGGAAAGACAATTTTTGGGCTTGGGGATGAGGCCAATTTCTTGCAGAGTTCAAGTTGGGGCGAGGTAGGCAGCGGCTTTGATGTCTTGGATCAAGTGAATGGATTGAAAAGACAGCTGAGGAGTTGAAGAGAGTAAGAGAGAACAAGGATCCTCTTCAAACTGAATAAAAACATGTAAAACGAAACAAAAGTATAAGGCAGAGCATCAGCATATCAATGAATTCTACCTCAATTACTCATTTGTTTAATTCAGAAGCATAGAGAAGGGAAATGGCATACATATAACATTAATGAAACTTACAATAACATGGAGAAAAACATCATCAAAACTCAGAAGCCACAAGGATCCCAACAAGTGTTGCAAAACTCTCGTCTTTCCTTTGCCAAAAACTGAAAATGGATATACAATGGAGTGCCAAACTATTCCCAAGAGTCCAACCATGAAAATGTCTAAGAAAATATAATAAATAGACCATCCTAACCCCTTCCCATGCCTCTAGGGGTCGAGCTCACCCTTCTAGGAGCAGTTTGAACCAATTCTAAACAAGGAGCTGAAATCTAGGCAGCCAAACAACTTGCCTCTAAAAGGAAGGAAACTGATTCATTCATTTAATTTTCACTTTTTAGTGAATGAATCGTCTAGAACAAGTAAATACATGCCAAAATTACATCATGGTTACCAAATTACATCAATACGGATCAATCCCCTCATGAAAAAGTAAAACTAGTCAAAACTGGCCGAATTTCTGAGCTAGAAGGCAAAAATTGGGCTAAATTCCTCTATGCGCCGCGCTCAAAAGCTCTATGCGCCGCGCTAATTTGAGCCTACTTTTGGGGCACTTACTGAAGTCAAAATTGAGCTCATGATAGCTCGTTGGAAATCCCTGGATGTCTGCTATCCAACCCAAGTGGAATTTTCCAATTTGGAGCTCATTTGCCCCTCCAAAACTTCAATCTCCCAAGACTACTTCCTGCTGGTGCAAAAGGTGGCAAAAAGGTGATTTTCATGGTGTTTTTGGCCCTTTAGGCAGCCCAGAATGTGATGAAATGCTTCGGCCATTCCTGAACATGCATAAATTTCCATGAAAAATCCAAAAATGTCAAGTTTTCCTCCAGAAGATGTCCCAATCATAAGCGCGCGTCGGGTGGCGCGACGCGTCGGGCGAAAAAACCTATTTTGCAACCAAAATTTTCAAAAATGACAAAAAATTCTCCAAATTTTCTGAAATTTGGAGTGAAGGTCCCCCATCATGCCTCATGCTCAGCCAAGGAAGCCTCAGCCAAGATTCTAAGCGGATCAGGCTTTTTTCACCGTTTCAGTGCTTTCCTCAATCTCGCCTTCAGGATCTTCATCCTGGCTCTGCAGACGTGTGTACGGGCCCAATAGTGATTCTTCATATGTCTGAGCATGTCTTTGTCCCTATTGGACTTTGCCAAAAACTTCTCAAGATGCCTGTTGACTCTCTCAAGCCAAATCTTCCGCTCAATGGGTGTCATGTCACCGGGTCTCTTTCAAGCCAACTCTCGGTCTTCACGGATCTTCTGCAAGTCAATGATCATTTGCTGATCCTCTAGTTGTCTGTTCCGCTGCTCCAAGTAGTTTATCACCCACTGTGCTCTCTGCAATCTCTCATTTAATGTGCCAATCTCGGCTTTCTGCTCCTGGATGACCTCCCTCAGCTTTCAGCTAGGAGAGCTCGCATCAACATCAATCAATGTAAACTCAGTATCTTGGCCTCCTGAGGGGCCCTCATCCTACATCGGCCTCTTACCTCTATCCTGAATCTACACCTGTGCTGATGTCGAAGGTGAGACCCCTTCCACACCATGTGGAGATAGTACTCGCGCTGCTGATGAAGTCAACGAGACCCCTTCCACCCCGGGTGGAGATAGTACTCGTCGTGATGCTGCAAACAAGGCTCTGGCGCCTCTCTGATATGTGACTGCCACTTTTATGAGATCTCCTCGGTATATTAAGCTCGGTAGATGAATCACTATCTTGCTCATAGCCCTACTCATATGGTGAATATGTCTCTGACATGGTGCTAAAAGCAAGGTGTTTGACAAGTATATGCTGATATATGTAAAGTGAAAACAAGAGTTTTGGTGTATGTTTTAATGCCAAATGTGCCACAAATGAAATGAGAAGATGCAAGGAAGTATCACCATGAATGCAATAGACTGTCAAGTGAATTCAGAGTGGAAGGATAGTCACTCACTGCTTGGGGAACTTCAGGATTATGAACCTTTACAAGTGATATAGGAATAGGTGATAATGATGGGGGTATGTTTAGGCAATAGAGACAGCCTTTGAATACTTCGGAAATTAGGATTTCACCAATGATAGGAAGGGAAGGAGATGATGGAAAATGATAGGATTTGAGGATTCAAAAACATGGAAATAAAAGGGAATAAGGGATATGGGACAGCAGGAATAGGAAGGCACTGTGGTATAATAACAATGATAATAGCAGTGAGAACAATGATATGAGTGATAAGAGCAGAAATAAAAATGGAATGAAAGTGTTTTGGCAAGTTCAAGTTTTGACACCCAATTTCAAAATAAAACCACCTCTCTTCAAACCCTAGGGATCAGATTTCAATATGGGTATAGGGTTATATTTTTACCATTTAAACTTTTGAATTCCTCCTCTTCAACACGCAGCAAACACACCCTAAAATCAATGAACAGGCTTTGTCAACTTACTTGGAAGAAAATGAACCGAATTGAAATGAGTTTTGATGAAGGAAGATAAGTTTCAGCCTTTGGAGCTCTAAGCGCCGCGCATAAGCCCAATGCGCCGCGCTCAATGGGTGTGCCGCGCCAGTGTTAATTTACACTGAGAAAAATTGCTCTATGCGCCGCGCACCTTCAGTGCGCCGCGCTCTTACCCAATGCGCCGCGCCATAAATGGTGCCTTTTGTAGGAGGCTTTTGGAGGCCTTCCCGGTGTCCAAATTGGGCGCATGATAGCTCGTTGAAAATCTCTTTGAGTCTAGTTTCCAACCCAAGTGGAATTTTTCAATTTTGAGTTCATTTTCCTTGTCAGAAATGAAATCTCCCAAAACTTGTCAAAATGAGCAGAATGAGGCTGCCTCAAGGCAGAGCGCTGTTGCAGTCAACTTTTGAAGGTCTTCCTCAAATCCAAATTGAGCTCATGATAGCTCATTGAAAATATATTTGTGTCTATTTATCATTTGACTCATCAAGCAAGTCATTTGGCCAACCAAGCTAGGAGAAATCTTGATTTTCCCAAGGTCACTTCAGAGGTGCATCAATTCTCCCAAGGCGATTGTATTTTTGACATTTCTCTAAATTCGTGATACCTCTGTAAAAAGTGAAGGATTTTTTTCTTATTTGACATGTTTTGGACAAAAACCTCTCTCAGTTTTCCAAAATTCATCTTTTATTGCTCTGAAATAGCATTTGAGTGAAACTTATCTCGATGTGTGGAACAAGGGATTTGTCGAAATGAAGCAAAATGAAGGGGATAAGGGGCTTCTAAATTCTTGAGAAAATTTTGGGAAGTAGGGAGGGATGTTAGGAAGCAGGGGAAAGTGGAATTTCAGAGATTGAGTGAGGGGAAGGGATCCAAAAGGGCAAAACACAGGCCTAGCCTAGAAAATTGCCAAGTTGTAGCAAGAAACTAGGGTTTGTGCGAAAATGAGGAATTTGGGGGATCTCAGTGATGGGAAGTGTTTAATAAGGTACATTAAGGATAGGGGAAGGTGTATGAACATCAGGATACAAGTTTTGCTAATGATTTGACCATCCAAGAGAAATTACCTTCAAAACCCTAGGAGAGGGAAATGAACCTTACCAAGGCACAACTGAAGCATGAACAAGGTGTAAAATGACCCATTGGAACCTAACATGATGATGAAAACCCTCTGAATGATGGTACACTCAACTGAATGGTGACATGGACCGACATTTGGACAACTTTGAGAAGAGTAAAAGCAAACCCTAGACTTAATACCTAGTGACCAAATTTTGCTTGAAGACTTACTGAAATGACAAAATTTGATCTTGACATCTTAAAATCACTTTGTAACAGCATGTTTGATCAGTGGAGGAAGGCTGAAAAGACTGACACTAACATTGGCTCCAATGGGGATGGTAGCTCCTTGGAGGTGCCAAGAACTACAGATCTTTGGAAAGCAGACAATGCCTTCATCCATTGGGCAATGGAATCAAAAACTCAAGCTGAAATGCATGACTAAAAACTGATGACTTGATGACACAAAATGACTCTCACTCAACTAAAAACTGACTCGATACTTAAACACAACTGACAAACTGGAAAAGATGCTCAAAGTAGAGCTTATTCAATACAACCTACTCTAATTGTTCCATTCATCACCTGATCAAGTGAAATGAAACAACCAATGCAACCATGTAAGTATTGCAGCTGCTGTTTGGATTCTTCGCAAGTGCTCGTTTATGAACAACAAGAGAGAACTATTGAAAGGCAACTCCCATGAAAACTTGTGAACAGATCCGTTGAATACTATGGATTCTCTATCCGCCTCCAAAAACACTGCATAAGGATCTTGAAATTCATGCTGCATAAGGATCTCAAAATGCACACTAGGACTTAGCTCATCCAATGGATTACTTCTCTTCTCCTCATACCATGAATGCAAACTTTGATCTGAGCTTTGTGATGAGCTTTGTGACGAGACTCCTGCTAAAAAGGACAAAGAGACTAGCTGCCGGATCAAGTCTATATCAGCACATGTTTCAACCTTACATAAAGTCAATGGAGAAAGACTTTGACTGCAAACATCATCCAACACATCAGCAATAGGATCATCAAAAACTTGAGAAGACTGTTGTGATGTATCCATTGAAACTGTATGACCTCCTATTGACTGTTCATCTTTTGCTTTAGAGAGATTACGAAGATTCTGCTTTATGAACAGAAATGCTTCGAAACAAAAGGGTATAGAATCTTCCTGCATCATCAAATCATGTATTTCATCTTCCACGCCTTCATCTGTAATCTAACATTCAATTTCATTTCGTGGCTGCAAATCTGATGCTACAGGCTGCTCATTTGAAAATTTACTATGCAATTTACCCTTCAACAACTGGAATGATTCAAAACAAAATGGTACGGAGTCACCTTGTAGCATTAAATCATGTGTGCCAGCTTCTGAGTCTTCATCTGAAACTTGACAATCAATGACTTTCGGGGGCTGCAAATCTGAATATGAGAAATTTTCATTGCCCTCAAGATGGTCTGGATCGAGACTTGTTGACAGTTGATTTATGATTGCATGGAAGTTGTCTCTGATGAACTGAAATGAATCAAAACAAAAAGGCAAAGATCCTTCACCTACTTCAAAATTTGCTGCACTTTCCTCTTCATTGTCATAGCTGATATGCATCGGTTGATCATTGTACTCAAACTGCTGAAAGTGAACTTCCTCCTCGCACAAACTAGCTGTTGATTCGTCTGCAAGATTAGCTTCTGTTTGGAGAACATAATCATCATCATACTGATCAAACTGAGGCAAATCATCAGTATACAACACATCATCAAGCATACATGTCATATCAACAGCTCTCTCTTCTTCAAGATGATCTATAAAGCAATCACAATGACAACTGGGATAAGAAACAAAATGTTTTGGATCAGCAACTTGTTCTTCCTCAATCAGCGAGCCATGGGCTTCAACATTATACTCATTCTTTGTGGTTTTCTTTTGTATCATCTCTTCTACTGCACCTACCAACATGTCAAGCTTTACCTCTAGAGATGCCAATTCCTCCGAATCTATGTTTTTCATCTCTTCCTCTTTCAGCCTCGCTCTTTTGATCAGCAAATGAGACTCTACATTTATGCACTGTTTTGCATCTCGTGGAGTGTTGCAATATTCTTTTCTCTCAGCTGAAACTCCATTTCCGGATCAAAGGCACCCGGGTAGTGCAAGAGAGCTGATCTAGGAGAAGGTCTTATATCAGCTGGCATCGAAAAATATACTTGGTTAAATCTGGCAGAAAACTGTTGTACTGTCTCCCCTGACAGTCTTTTCAGCTAGTTATACTCTTCTATAATCAACAAAAAAATTTGTCTGATCATCCACTTGTCAAGGAAAACTGTGACGAACTGCTGGTAATCCAAGATGCTTGCATCAGGCAGGGCTTTGAACCAACTCTTGACTTGGCCTTGAAAAGAAAGAGAAAAAATCCTAATACTAACATCTTCGTCATCAACTTCAAAAAGATCTAGAAAAGTCTCAACATTCTGCACATGTTGCTCAGCGTTGACATTGTTACATTCACCGTCAAATCTTGGTAGATATAGGTCATAATTTGCAGGGAAAGCATGGAGAACAGAAGGTAAAACAAGAGGTTTATACCTATCTGGGACTATAAAAGGTGTAGGAGTATATACAAGAGCTACGGGATCAGTTTTGTTTTCTTTAGGCTCATCACTCTGAAGAGAGTCATCATAAGATGTGGGAAAAGTAAGGAGGCCAGGATCAAAGGGAAACTCAGCATTTACACTTTTTGAATGGGTCGAATGAAGATTTTGATCACCTTTCTCATACAACAAATTCTGAAAAACTTTCAGGATAGCTTCAAGACCAGCAAAGAAGTAATTTACAAGAAAGCAGATTAGATCCTGAATACCATTCCACTTTAGATACCTGAACTTTGTGTAAGATCCTTCCATTTTCTCAGAGAAAGAGTCAGTCCTCCAGTGGAGTCTCTACTTTGAATTGGAGTCACCAGGTGAATGATTTCAGCCTTCTTATGTCTGATCATTGTCCACCATCAACCATCAGATCTGAACTTGATACATGTACTGGGGCAATTGGAAGTCAAGTGTCACGTTCACAAGCTAGACCGGAGATTGACTGAAGCAGCGTTTATCTACTTTCGCTAATGCAAAGAAAAAGTGTTTCGAAGGCTACCTGGCTAACTTCAGGCTCCGTATGTAGCTTATAAAACAATTAACACCAACAAGAAAACCATTTTCTTCCCCAGTATGGTCGCCACTATGTTAGCGCTTGAATCTACCTTAGGTTGAAATAAGGCAAAACTCAAGGCAACATCAAACCACGCTCAGCCTCATAGCTAGCCCTACGAGGATAGGAGAGGGCTCTCTCCGGGTCTATCTCGGCAAAAGATGTCAAATAGGGCCTGAGATGACTTATAATGGATACTGATTTTAGGCTAGTAAATAAATAGGAGGTTTTTATTTTGATTTTTAGGGGTTTTGTTGGAAAAAGGGGAAAGACAATTTTTGGGCTTGGGGATGAGGCCAATTTCTTGCAGAGTTCAAGTTGGGGTGAGGTAGGCAGCGGCTTTGATGTCTTAGATCGAATGAACGGATGTAAAATATTGCTAAGGAGCTGAAGAGGGCAAGAGAGTGCAAGGATCCTCTTCAAACTGACGAAAACATAAACAACTAAACAAAAGTCTAAGGCAGAGCACCAGCAAATCAATGAATTCTACCTTAAATACTCATTTGTTTAATTCAGAAGCATAGAGAAGGGAAATGGAAAACATATAACATCAATGAAACTTACAATAACATAATAATAACATCATCAAAACTCAGAAGCCACAAGGATCCCAATAAGTGCTGCAAAACTCTGGTCTTTCCTTTGCCAAAAACTGAAATATGGATGTACAATGGAGTGCCAAACTATTCCCAAGAGTCCAACCTGTAAAATGTCTCAGAAAATACAATATATAGACCATCCTAACCCCTTCCCATGCCTCTAGGGGTCGAGCTCATCCTTCTAGGAGCAGTTTGAACCAATTCTAAACAAGGAGCTGAAATCTAGGCAGCCAAACAACTTGCCTCTAAAAGGAAGGAAACTGATTCATTCATTTAATTTTCACTTTTTAGTGAATGAATCATCTAGAAAAATTAAATACGTGCCAAAATTACATCATGGTTACCAAATTACGTCAAGATGGATCAATCCCCTCATGAAAAAGTAAAACTAGTCAAAACTGGCCGAATTTCTGAGCTGAAAGGCAAAAATTGGGCTAAATTCCTCTATGCGCCGCGCTACTTTTACCCTTCTTTTGGGGAAATTAATGAAGTAAAAATTGAGCTCATGATAGCTCTTTGGAAAGCCCTAGATGTCTTCTATCCAAACCAAGTGGAATTTTCCAATTTGGGGGTCATTTTCCCCTCCAAAACTTCAATCTCCCAAGACTACTTCCTGCTGGTGCAAAAGGTGGCAGAAAAGTGATTTTCATGGTGTTTTTGGCCCTTTTAGGCAGCCCAGAATGTGATAAAATGCTTCGGCCATTCCTAAACATGCATAAATTTCCATAAAAAATCCAAAAATGTCAATTTTTCCTCCAGAAGATGTCCCAATCATAAGCGTGTGTCGGGTGGCGCGACGTGTCGGGCGAAAAAACCTGTTTTGCAACCAAAATTTTCAAAAATGACAAAAAATTCTCCAAATTTTATGAAATTCGGAGTGAAGGTCCCCCATCATGCCTCATGCTCAGCCAAGGAATCCTCGGCCAAGATTCTAAGCGGATCAGGCCTTTTTCACCGTTTCAGTGCTTTCCTCAATCTCGCCTTCAAGATCTTCATCCTGGCTCTGCAGACGTGTGTACGGGCCCAATAATGATTCTTCATATGTCTGAGCATGTCTTTGTCCCTATTTGCCTTCGCCAACAACTTCTCAAGATGCCTGTTGACTCTCTCAAGCCAAATCTTCCGCTCAATGGGTGTCATGTCATCGGGTCTCTTTCGAGCCAACTCTCGGTCTTCACGGATCTTCTACAAGTCAATGATCATTTGTTGATCCTCTAGTTGTCTGTTCCGCTGCTCCAAGTAGTTTATCACCCACTGTGCTCTCTGAAATCTCTCATTCAATGTGCCAATCTCGGCTTTCTGCTCCTGGATGACCTCCCTCAGCTTTGAGCTAGGAGAGCTCACATCAACATCAATCAATGTAAACTCAGTATCTTGGCCTCTTGAGGGGCCCTCATCCTACATCGGCCTCTTGCCTCTATCATGAACCTGCACCTGTGCTGATGTCAAAGGTGAGACCCCTTCCACACCATGTGGAGATAGTACTCGCGCTGCTGATGAAGTCAACGAGACCCCTTCCACCTCGGGTGGAGATAGTACTCGTCGTGATGCTGCAAACAAGGCTCTGGCGCCTCTCTGATATGTGACTGCCACTTTTATGAGATCTCCTCGGTATATTAAGCTCGGTAGATGAATCACTATCCTGCTCATACCCCTACTCATATGGTGAATCTGTCTTTGACATGGTGCTAAAAGCAAGGTGTTTGACAAGTATATGCTGATATATGTAAAGTGAAAACAAGAGTTTTGGTGTATGTTTTAATGCCAAATGTGCCACAAATGAAATGAGAAGCTGCAAGGAAGTATCACCATGAATGCAATAGACTATCAAGTGAATTCAGAGTGGAAGGACAGTCACTCACTGCTTGGGGAAATTCGGGATTATGAACCTTTACAAGTGATATAGGAATAGGTGATAATGATGGGGGTATGTTTAGGCAATAGAGACAACCTTTGAATACTTCGGAAATTAGGATTTCACCAATGATAGGAAGGGAAGGAGATGATGGAAAATGATAGGGTTTGAGGATTCAAAAACATGGGAATAAAAGGGAATAAGGGATGTGGGACAGCAGGAATAGGAAGGGACTGTGGTATAATAACAATGATAATAGCAGTGAGAACAATGATATGAGTGATAAGAGCAGAAATAAAAATGGAATGAGAGTGTTTTGGCAAGTTCAAGTTTTGACACCCAATTTCAAAATACAACCACCTATCTTCAAACCCTAGGAAGCAGATTTCAATATGGGTATAGGGTTATATTTTTACCATTTAAACTTTTGAATTCCTCCTCTTCAACACGCAGCAAACACACCCTAAAATCAATGAACAGGCTTTGTCATCTTACTTGGAAGCAAATGAACCGAATTGAAATAAGTTTTGATGAAGGAAGATAAGTTTCAGCCTTTGGAGCTCTATGCACCGCGCGCAAGCCCAATGCGCCGAGCTCAATGGGTGCGCTGCGCCAGTGTTAATTTACACTGAGAAAAATTGCTCTATGCGCCGCACTCCTACCCAATGCGCCGCGCCATAAATGGTGCATTTTGCAGGAGGCTTTTGGAGGCCTTCTCGGTGTCCAAATTTGGCACATGATAGATTTTTGGAAATCTCTTTGAGTTTACTTTCCAACCCAAGTGGAATTTTTCAATTTGGAGTTAATTTTCCTTGTCAGAAATCATATTTCCCAAAACTTGTCAAAATGAGCAGAATGAGGCTGCCTCAAGGTAGAGCGCTGTTGCAGTCAACTTTTGAAGGTCTTCCTCAACTCCAAATTGAGCTCATGATAGATCATTGAAAATATATTTGTGTCTATTTATCATTTGACTCATCAAGAAAGCCATTTGGCCAACCAAGCTAGGAGAAATCTTGATTTTCCCAAGGTCACTTCAGAGGTGCATCAATTCTCCCAAGGCGATTGTATTTTTGACATTTCTCTAAAACCATGATACCTGTGTAAAAAGTGAAGGAGGTTTTTCTTATTTGACATGTTTTGGACAAAAACCTCTCTCAGTTTTCCAAAATTCATCTTTTATTGCTCTAAAATAGCATTTGAGTGAAACTTATCTCGATGTGTGGAACAAGGGATTTGTCGAAATGAAGCGAAATGAAGGGGATAAGGGGCTTCTAAATTCTTGAGAAAATTTTGGGAAGTAGGGAGGGATGTTAGGAAGCAGGGGAAAGTGGAATTTTAGAGATTGAGTGAGGGGAAGGGGTCCAAAAGGGAAAAACACAGGCCTAGCCTAGAAAATTGCCAAGTTGTAGCAAGAAACTAGGGTTTGTGTGAAAATGGGGAATTTGGGGAATCTCAGTGATGGGAAGTATTTAATAAGGTACATTAAGGATTAGGGAAGGTGTATGAACATCAGGATACAATTTTTGCTGATGATTTGACCATCCAAGAGAAATTACCTCGAAAACCCTAAGAGAGGGAAATGGACCTTACCTAGGCACAACTGAAGCATGAACAAGGTGTAAAATGACCCATTGGAACTTGAAATGATGATGAAAACCCTCTGAATGATGGTACACTCAGCTGAATGGTGACATGGACCGACATTTGGACAACTTTGAAAAGAGTGAAAACAAACCCTAGACCTAATACCTAGTGACCAAATTTTACTTGAAGACTCACTGAAATGACAAAATTTGACCTTGACACTTTAAGATCACTTTGTAAGAGCATGTTTGATCACTGGAGGAAGGCTGCAAAGGCTGACACTAACAAGGTGGATTTACAGGTGTAAAAGTGGGCTGAACAAGAGTGTTTTGCACAATGGTAGTATGGATTGGAGTGGAAGAAACACTTGGGGCAGCAAACTGATTTTACACTAATGGGGCATACCACGTTGCCATGGCTAGAAATAAGGGTGGATTTACAAGAGGTGGATTTACAGGTGTAAAATTGGGCTGAACAGGAGTGTTTTGCACAATGGTAGTATGGATTGGAGTGGAAGAAACACTTGGGCCAACAAACTGATTTTGAGCAGACTTGTTATGGAAAAGGCTAAAGTGATGAAGAAGTTAGGAATCAGGAGTGGAAGGTGAGGCTTCTCTACTGAAGCTTTGTTGCAAATCTGCAATGTCAAGATCAGTTTGGTTTAAATCACCTTGAGATCTAGTTCTAAAGATGTTCTTTGTACGATGTAAATTGTTAGTATGAATCTTTTGTCAGAAAAATACCACTTTAGCTACGCATAAAAAATAGCCCTAACATCAATTATGGTTGCCAATATCTTCAAATCTGCAGTTAGTTGATTAAGACAAAGCTGTACAAATCCAGATCTATGCATAAAAAGACATTAAGCAGTAAAAATGAATTTTTGCTCCATGCATCCAATAGACAAGACAAGAACAATATTTTTGAAATAATTTTTTATATTAAAGGGCACCTAACAGGAAAAAAAGAAAGGTGTTTCCAATTCTCCTCAATGGGATGGGTTCTCGAAAGTCCTCAGCACTTCAGATCTCGAATTTCTCTCTCTTGTTGGTGTAGAAAACCCAAACAAACATAGAACTCAAAGGGAGCTCACAAAGCAAATAATGGAGAATGTGACAATGATAATGGCTCAAAGTCAGACCAAGAGTATAGATCCAGAGTGATCTAATATGCAATGAAAGGTGACTAATGAATGGGAAAACCCTTCTATTTATAACAAAATATTAGGGTATTCTAGGACTTGGTGCATGAATAAAATATTATTAACCAAATTCTAGAACCACTTTTTAGGAATATTTTATTATATTTGTTGGAGGGACAAAGTATTTGACTTGGGTCAAATCCCTTTATTTGTAAATAATAAATAAATAAATGATTTATTTATTATTTTAAGGAAGTGGTTGAATGATAATTAAATAAATAATGGTTTATTTAATTATTTATAAATGATTTAGTCATATTTAACACGGAATATTATTTAAATAAGATTTACATAATTATTCCTAGAAAATAGTAAGATAAATAAGGATTTATCTAATTAATTTCCTTGTTTTGGGTTAAATATAACTAGGAATTAAATTATTGTTTAATCAATTATTCCATGAGGAAAATCAAACAAATATAGGTTTGTTTAATATTTCCTTTTGGGGTTTTATATTTAGACCATAAAAAACCTAATAAATGTGTTTTATTAAGTTATTTTACATAGTGAAAGCAATTTTACTTAGGGTAAAAATGGTCTTACATGGTGTACTTGGGTCCATGTAATGATAGTAGGTTAGATGACCAAAAAATGGTGTAGCAGATTGCCCCCCAGCGTACGAGTGTTAGGAGAAAATCGTATGACCGAAGTACATTGTAAGAACTCAATCACCAAACATCAAAAGGGAAGTCAGAGAGAGAGAAATGTAAGGTAGTCTAAGGTGCTTAAGAAATAGACCCTGAGGAGATGAGACTTACAGGCGCAACAAGTCTCGTTTTATGAGAGGGTACTTGTGCTAGAGGCGGCAGGGGAGGCATACCTATGCCTGCCGAGACAAAGTACAAAAGAATAGTGCGTCCAGTAAACAAGGGACCGAACTATAAAGTACATGCGGGCGTAAACATGAGCCAGATAAAAAATATAATGAGGAATCCCACATACATGTTGTGCCTGGGATAACAGCCAGGACTTATACAATAATATATGAGTACATGAGATACAAATACAACCCAAATGTCCCCTATAAACGAGGAAGGGCTCGCAAAATTTGACTGATACATGCAAATCAAATAAGTGTTGCAAGCGGCTATGGCCAAAATCATCAAATATATGGAGCTGCATCAAAGGCTGTAATGAAGAGGTCATCCGGGCATGTGGGGGGCTACTTGTAGGGCCACCCCCTCATGAGGGTTGAGACATCTCACAAATACCCGGTGTTATCACTCAGATTTTCCTTGAAGTTGTTGGAAGAGGAAAGGGATCCGAGGTAACCACAAACCAAACTTCAGATACATAATCTAGCCAATCTGTATCCAGAGAGGGCTCTCTCTTTTAAAATTTAGCTTTGTTCTTAGAAAATATTAGGCTAGTTATACGTCCAGGGTTTTTGTTTGAATTTGAATGGTGGAATCCACCAATTGAGGGTAAGTTTGAGTATTTCAGACCATTGGGCTATGGAGTCGAAAGGATGGCTTTACTAGATTAATTTTTTACACTAAATATGGCTTTGCAGGGCAAGATAGCCAAAACAAAGAACAATTTTGGATATTTAAAGTGAATGGAATGGATTTTTAAATGGATGAAAGGCAATTAAGAATCTTTCAACATGTTTAAATGAGGGAAAATGAGTGATTACCAATAAAGAGCAATTAAGAATTCTTTACTAAGTAATCAAATGCTTAAACCAAAAAAACAAGAGCAATTAAGAATTCATTGTTTATAACCAATTTAGAAGAAAACATTTAGAATAATAACAATTGAAATCAGAGTACACTTAAGAAATTTATGATTTAATCCTTTTTGTTAATTATTCAGAAATGAAACACAGTAATGTAGTAAACATATATAAAACTTAAAACACAGGGTAGAAATGACTTATTGAACTGTATTCTGACACATGAATCCTGCAAAAAATCTTGAGCTTCAAATCATCATCCAGCAAGCCACAAAGAAATTTCTCCAAAAGCACTTTATTCCAAAAATCAATGTTACAGCAGAGTAGAAGAATCCACCCTCAATAATCTGATTGAGGGCTTATTTGTACAAAAAAATCATACAAAATATCTCTTAACAAAACGAGATATAATCTCAGATGACTCATAAATAAGTTACAATAAAAATAGAGACAGATGTTCTCGTGGATAAGATAAGAAATAACCGATGTTGTGCTGTCCCCTCCATTCGAGAATGTGCTGAAGGCTGGACCTACATTTCGGCTTATCGTTGTCTTCTTCAGTAATTTTTTTCTAACTAATTTGCTTCACTGATACTCTTTGTTTTTATTGATACTCTTTGACCTTTGTTTTGTCCCTTTATCCTTTATACTGTGGTAAATAGGCAAAATTTCATGTAAGGATAAATTTTACAAAAGTTCCAACATATCTTCCCACCATTTCTCTTCTGCTATTCTTGTCCGTTGAAGCTTCCTTAATGTTTCATCAGCCTCGGTATATTTGAAGAAATTAGGCTAGTTAGGAAACAAATGCCTTAATTCATGTTCTAGAAAAAACAAATTCTCTAATCTGTCATGAAGATTCCTTCCTGTAGGTAATGTTGCTTGTGATGAACTGGCTGAGGAATTGGCTAGATTGTGAGCATTTATGTCCAATTTCCTAACATAAGTTTCCAGGTCCATTATTTTATCTTCTGGAATTATAGGGCTAGGCAACCCTTTATTCAACAAAACATTGAATCTTTCTCTGAAAGAAATTATTTATGCCTGCATGTCAAAGCACCTTCGTTCCAAATTTTGCATAAGAGTTCTTTTGGTGAAAACTCTTTTTATTTCTAAGATTGTTGCAGTTCTATCCTGAATACCCACTTCTTCAAGCTGATGTCTGGTTTGGGTGTTTAGAAACTGAATAAGCTGATTGGCTTCCTCAGCCCTATTTCCTAATTCTGCTCATGTGTTTTCAACTTCATCCAGAGCTGCTTTGACCAAATCATTCTGCTCGTACATTATCTGAATTGAAGGCCAGATGTCTTTTATTGATTGGATAATATTATCCCAAAGAATTTCATTTATTTCTCTCAAAGGCTTCTCTAATGTGAGATCCTTTTCTAATGCTTTAACCAATTTTTCCAATCTCTTGATTTCTCTTGATTTGTCAGCACCACTCATTTTTGAAAGATCATATCTCTGTTCCAAATTGATAAGTTGTAACTTTGTGTGCTGAAGTTCTGTTACTTGCAGTTTCAAGTCATTCATTTGCTTTACTAATTTTTCTGAATTCAAATTTGAAGTGTCTACCTGTGATGCCTCTGCTGGTTGACCTGTTGTCTATGTACCTGCACCTGTGATTGCCTCTGTTGTAGATACTGGAACACTGGACTGCTTGTCTTTTAATGCTTGTTCCAGTTCTGTTTCTGTTTCAATTAGTTGCTCATTCATTTTCAAAAGCAACTCCATCATTTCTTCTTCAGAATTCTTCTTTATTATTTCTTCGGTTTGAGGATGTCTGGAGGCTGGAAATTTCAACTGTTTTCTCAAAGCTGTAATGTCATCATCCTTTTTCTTTATTAATGCTTCTATACCTTTGACATCCTTTGGATTGTGACCTAATCCAATTATTATTTCCTCCAATGTTTTTATCCTGTTGTCTTTGGCTTGAAAAGAAGCCTTTTCAAGCTGCAATTGTGTATTGGTGTTTTCTAAAGAATCTTGTAACCTGTGAGTTGCCATTGCCTTATCAGTCAAAGTAGAATAGATCATTTCTCTAGTCTGCTTGTGTAATTCAATTTGATCCAAAGGATGGATGTCTTTTGCTAGGACTTCAAAGTTTGTTCTAATATAATCAGCAGTTGTTTGTGGTTGCTGCACCTTGGGTTTGAAATGGCTCATTAACATTTTTCCCTGTTGGATGTCAAAAGCTGACATCAATCTTTCTTGATTCTTTGGAGCCATTTTCAGATATTGATTATATACTTACATTTTCAGTGGATCATTCCTAGCCTTGATATTGATAAATGTCTTTTTTATGTCCCCGGTATCCTTAACTGGTATTTTGAATGAAGATATTTCAATACTATGGTGCTTTTGTAACTCTTTCCCTTGCGAAGTAGTGGATGCCCCACTGACTGTATCTGTTTACTGACTGCCTGATTGTCCTTGTCCTTGACTGTCATAAATTTCTTGAAATGATTCAACTTCTGGAGGAGTATTCGATTTCTGTTTCTTGGCCTGAGGTTGTTGTGAAGATCCAGTGAGAGGGGTAGCAACTTCAACATCTCTCTTTTTTCCCTTTTCTTCATTAAATGGAGTCTGAAAAATTGGCATTTCTACTGGATTGGTTTGAACAGGAGAAGGTTGTACTTGATCCTGTCCCTTGGAAGTTTGAGGTTGTTCTGTCATAGTGAATGTTTCTTTAACTTGTATATCAACCTCCTTCTCTTTTCCCTTAAATGATACTGCAATGTTTTCTTGTAACTCTTGCTGAATAATCCCAGTTGAGGAAGGGCCAACTTCTGATCTTAGTACCTATGCAAAAGAATCCAGGTCAAGCATCTTTTCAAGATCTTTCATAACATTGTCTACATTGACCTGCTCAGTATCCTGCTCTATCAATGTGCCTTCAATCCATTCATCTGTATTAGCATATTTTTCAATCTCTGGAATTTTGTGATGGATGTATGGTGCTGATTTATTTTTCATTCTTTTATCACAAATGAAGTTGAATGGGTCATAAGGTGCCTAATAAAAACTCTTTTGTAATCTGAAACGGTCTTCTAATATCTTTTCAGCTTCTTCCCCTCCATCCCTAGAGTTACAGATAAATGGACCTAATTGACTTTTGATCCGGAGTTGAGCCTTCTTCTTTGCATTACAAAAATGAATTATATCAGAGTTTTTCATTTTCCTGAAGTACTCTAATGCAAAGAGTCTCATGGGGACATATTTTGGCAATTTAAATGGACATAATTCACATCCATATATCCTGACTTCTGTGTGATTTTGGTACAAGTACCAATCACCAACCTTGTATTGTTTTAAAAGCTATAGAGTTTTCTTGATTTCATTGGTGAATCGAGGAGAAACTCCTGTCAACAAGGTGGTTGCAGGGTGTATAAAAAGATCAATGAAATCTTTATAGGAATAGAGACAATCTTGAGAACTATGGGTGATGGCTGACCAAAAGATAACAGATCTAGGATTCCCTTAGGCATCAAGCTTTTTGGTATAGAAAGGGAAATTTTCCGACTGGTAATATAGCATGAGGTGATAGATGACAGAGGAATATTTGAATACTTTCTCATTTTCTAATCTCATGAATTGATCATGGATTTTGTTTGCTATGTAAGATGCAAAGTCATACCTGACAGCAGGAGGCTGTCCAGGGGTAAAAATAGACAATAATACTAGAACTAAATGGTCAACACAGTCACTGGTATTAAAGCCCATTATAAAAGATATCATATCCAAAACAAGTCTACCCTCCTTAGTGAAAAAAGCATACCCATAAGGGGGAGGGCCTTTAGGCTGATGATCAGGCAACATAAAGGTCTGACAGATGTGGCTTAGTTCTTCATGGCATAGTTTTGTAGATTTCTCAAGAAGGTCTCCCATGGACAGGGGAGTGAGGGCTTGATCAGGTTGAAAATGAAGCATCTCATTGATTGACTGAGCCGTAATTGGGAAAAGGACGTCTTGGTTTGGGGATAAGACTGCTCTCTGGTTAGGATCATAATTGGCATGGCAAAAATGAATTATTTCAGGGAAAATATGAACAGAGGGAAAAAGGTACCGGGGAAGATTAGATTCCCATAACCCAATCGTATCCAAGCCATTCAAATAATTGTCTCTGCAGCGACGAAATATTCGAAGAGGGCTTTCACTAAAACTCAGGTCTTTGATTTGGAAATCCCTATCGACTAATGATAAATAATCCAGGTCTCTGTGAGGGGCGTTCAATGGGGCGATGTTTAAAGCCACAGGAACTTCCATTTTTCGTTCTTGTGTATTCAAAAATGGAAATTCGGCTTATGGTGAGCAATTGAGTAAATTTACAGGTTTCAATGGGAGAAATAGGTACAATTTCAGGTTGGGAAATCAATTACAGTTCTTCAGGATTAAGGAATGAACCAGCAATCAATTTTTTAACTCTATTTTAGTGAAAGAAAGAGGAAAACTGAGTTTCTTACAGAGTTTAGTGCGAATTTAGGGTAAATACCTGTTTTTGGAGAAAACAGCGTTTTGGATAGGTGCTGGTTAAGGCGGATAATCTTCTGAGAGGCTTGTCTGCAATCTTCTTCGACAGGATAAGGTTGGCGGACTTCACAAATTTGAAATTCAAAATTTCTGCATGGAGGGCGTATTTTGTTTTCTACGTACGAAATAATGAAAACGACGCAAATGTTTTGTTTTATTGGCAAAGTCAATGGGGGCGAATTTTTTATTAATTTAATAAATGACGTCATCCTGTACGAAGGATGAGTCACGGGGGAGTGGAGGTGGTAAGTGGTTTATTCCGCACTACTTTTGAGGGACGGTTGTTTTGGACGGGAAGGCAGTGAATCCATAAAACAATCGACGTGCGTCCAGGGTACTATTTGAAAACCGCTGCGATTTCGCGCGTTAACACTCGGACCGGGGATGGCCAGCGGAATTGACGAGAGCCGTCGATCTTGGAGCGGATGATCTGACGGTTGACGGAACAGGGAGATGGCGGGGAGTTAATGGTGCGGGTCTGACGCGTTTAACGGTTAATTGATCATTTCGGGAGTTATTTTATTGGCTGGGGAGGTTATTAATTAACCTGGAGGGTTAATTAATCCCTTGGTTTAAAAATGTGGGAAAATGATCGGGCGCGGAGAAAATATACACGGATAATGGATTTGTTTCGAAGTTTATTTTGAATTAAACTTCGAAATTATTTTGTTTTAAACACATATTCCATATGTTCAAAGTTTTTTCATATTCTTATTATACGATAATTAAATTAAATTAATTCAATTACCATAGGGGGCGGGATTTATTTATAATGATATTTTTTAGCCAAAGGGCATATAATGTGGGTTCTTTATTTGAATATATGGGGGTTAAATACTTTGGCTAAAAAATATAATATATGGGTTTTTGGGATATTATAAAAAAAGAGTTAAATATAATAGGACAAGGTCATTTTTATGGGAGTTAATACATAACTTAGAGTTAATATGACCAAGGGAAAATGTAAACTCAAAATTTATTAATATAACCAAGCAAGTGAAGATTTACAAGCAAATTGCATTATAATCATTTCATCACTTGGACTTAGAATAAAAAGTGATTTTGAGGGCTTTTTATGAAATATTGAAGGATTTTCCTAAAAAATGGGATTTTACTTAGGAAAATATTTTTGAGAAGTGAATGAAGGTGATAATCGATGATTTCAAGTACTTAGGTTTTTCAATTATTGGGCCGAGGGTTCGGTCCCTCCAAAAGTCAAGGAAATGCCTTGAGCCCCTTTAATCTCCAAATACCTTAGTGCTTAGGGGAATTAGTAAAATGTTTAGGGAAAATGAGAGGGAAAGTTAATAATTTGACTTTGCTCTGCTGTGAACTTTTCCAATGTAGTATATGCCTTTGTACTTATGATGAAAGTAAAATTGAACACATTTAGAACCATCATTCATCACATGTAATTCTGCAACAACATCTACCTACCCTACCTACTTTACTCTACCATTTTTTCTTCTTTATTAGGGTGCACTTAGACTGGCAAACCCTTTTCAATCTTCTTTTTCTTTTACATGGAAAACCTATCTAAATCTACACTTATTACATCCAAGGGCTCAGATTAAACTGTTAAGCACCTTTTATTAACTCTACCTATCTACTTATCTGCCAAGATTAAACTGTTTGGCCAGATATTTATTCTCTATTCTATAGCATGAAATTGAAAAATGAATGAGTCAAGTTTAAACAGTTTGACCCTTCATAAATTGTGGAAAAAAGTTTAACAAGTTGCACACAATTTCTTTATTATAAAAAATGACATAGTAGTGGCATTTAGGCTTGCACACTTTCCTTGGCCTTCTTTTGGTGGGGTTCATTTTCTTTCACTTTTTTGGCCATTTTATTTTTTAACCCTTTGATTTTTCTTTTAGGGTATACCCTCTTTACATTTTTATAATTTTTTTTATTTTTTGATTTTTTAAGAATATGGAACACCTTTGCAACAAGAAAAAGGTTTGAACATATTGCATAGTTCAATAAGTCAATCATGAAAAATGACACCTATTGGTATAAGAGTCTAACACCCAAGAATCGCCAATAGTTGTTGCTGTATCACTAGACCATCAAGTATACGGATCTTGAGCATGCTGAAAGGAGCTGGAGTTGAGAAACAATCAAGTCAAAGGGTAATGAGAAATCCCTTTGCCTGATCCGAGGCACCAAACAAGTGTGGAATCTGGAACCAAGATACACCGCCTTCTAGACCTGTCTTCTGGAATGAATAAGCTAATGTCGACAGAAGGAGGTTCGCCTTAGGTGAGGTGATAAGGAGTCCTTGACTAAGGCATGAAGGAAAATGATAGAGTGACTAACAAACTAATACCAATGATGATGATGAAATGGGTGGAGGTCCAAAGGGGACCATAAAAACATGAGTACAAGATGGTTTTTCATGACGAAAATCAACACGAACAAGAACAAGTATGGAGGCAAAGTGGTACCCCCAGTAAAAGTTTTGTCAATGAGGAACTCCGATTTTTAGGAGAGGTGAAGTGACCCTTCATGGACAAAATGTGTCCTGGTGAAGTAGCAAATTACGAAAAACAAATAGATGTTGGCTATCTAAAAGAAAATAAAACATGCATTTCGAGAGGGAAATGTTAAGGGTAATATTTCTTAAGATAGAGTGCATTGCGAGGATTAGGAAGGGGGTGGCCTTTGAATTCTTCTAAGAGTTATGCCCCCTTACTAAGATCCTTACTGATGATGTAACGACCTAGCTATAATGAGTCAAACTTCCCATGACCGAGGGCATCATGGGCCCAGTCATATACTAGAACAAGGTCGCCTTCGTGAAAGGTGCGAGGGTGGAATTTTCGATCATACTGAGCTTTGGTGCGCTTTTTAGCCGCTTCAAGAGTTTGCAATGCAACACGACGGTCTTCAGAGGCGCGCTCAAGCATGATGAGTCGTTGTTCTAGAGGTTGGGTATCAGGGAGAAGTTTGACGGCCAAGTGAAGGGAAGGAATTTCACACTCGATCGGTAAGACTGCCTCTTCGTCGAAAACAAGGTGGAAAGGGGTGAAACCAATGGCAGTTTTAACAGAATTTCTATAAGCCCACAAAGCAGGGAAGAGCATAAGATGCCAATTGGTTTTGTGCTTATTCACCGTTCGTTGAAGCATGGTCTTAAGGATTTTGTTGACCCCTTCAACTTGGCCATCACCTTGGGGGTAATAGGATGATGAATATTGGTGCTCAAAACCCAATAATGAGGACAGCTCGCACCATATCTCATCTTCAAAATGTCGGCCATGGTCAGAGACCAATTGTTTTGGAACCCCGAATCGATCAATGACATGGTTAAATAAAAAGAGGGTTGCAGTTGCTGCCGTGTTGTTGAATGTTGGCATAGCCTCGGCCCATTTTGTGAAATAGTCAACCGCCACGATGATATATTTGTGGTTACCAGTGGATGGAGGTCGACACTCCATAAAGTCGATGGCCCATTTACAAAAGGGGCCAGTTGTGATGACAGGATGGAGGGGAGCTGGAGGAGCTCGCGCCTTAGGGGCGAAATGTTGGCAATTGGAACAGTGTTTGACTGCTTCAATGCAATCACTGAAGAGAGAAGGCCAAAAATACCCAGCGCGCATGATTTTTTGGGCGGTAGAAAGACCGAAGAGGTGGCCACCATAAGCACCTCTATGACAGGCATTGAGGACTTACTCGGCTTCAGCATGTGTGAGACAACGACGAAAGACAATATCTACTCCGCGACGATAGAGGTCATCACCGATCAGAAGGTAGCGAGGGGCTTGGTGTTGGATACATCGTCGAGCATCACGGTCAAGATGAAGGGCAAACTTTTGGGTTCGCAAGTAAGTAAGGATATCACCGTACCAAGGGTCGTCTGTGGTAATGGCGAATAAGTGTTCATCGGGAAGAGCATCATTAATCGGAGGATCCTGCGTACCGGTAGGTAATTCAGAAATGAGTTCAACGAGGGCTAAACCTTTCTTACTTTTTGGTGTGACAAATTCGAGGTCGAATTCTTGAAGGATAATGACCCAACGAGCGTACTTCCCACTGAGGATGTGATGGCTCAATAGGAAAGCCATGGGGTTGGAATTAGTCACAACCTTGGTGGAATGCATGAGGATGTAATGACGCAATTTTTGGACCGAGAACATGACAGCCAACGCTAATTTTTCTTCATGTGAGTAGGATACGGGTGGACCAGCAAGGTTCTTACTGACATAATAGATCACATGTTCGATACTGTTATCATCTTCCTGGATAAGGACACCAGCGACCGAATAGGTGGAGGCGGAGATGTACAGGATGAAGTCCCTATCAAAGTCAGGAGGACGAATCAAGGGAGCGGATGTGAGAGCATACTTGAGGGCATCAAAAGACTCATGAGCATAGGTATCCCAGAAAAATGGGGTGTTAGATCGAAGAAGTCTAAGGAACCCATGTGCGGTAGTGGCATAGTCAGGAACGAATCGGCGAAGAAAATTAGCTTTACCTTGGATACTTTGTATCTAGTGTAAGGTACAAGGAATAGGAAGTTCAAGAATGGCTTGAACTTTCAAAGGGTCAAGATTTATACTGTCTTTAAACACGATGAAGTCTAGGAAACGGTCGGCAGGAACGTAGAAGACACATTTCAACGGGCTAAGGCGGATATTATACTTGCGACATCGGAGGAAAATGGTACGCAGATCATGGAGGTGTTGCACCCGATGTTTAGAACGCGCAGTAAGGTCATCTAAATAGGCAAGGATAATATGAGCTAAGTCATGGAAACAATAAGACATGGCTCATTGAAAAGTGGCGCCAGCGTTTTTAAGGCCGAATGGCATGACTCGGTATGCGAAATTTCCCCACAGACTAATGAACGTGGTTTTAAGTTGATCAGCACGACGGATAACGATTTGGTTGTATCCGAAGAATCCATCCATAAAGGATAGAACCTCATGCTCCGCACACTCATCAATGATTTGGTCAATAAATGGTGTGGGAAAGTTGTCTTTGGGACAAGCTTTGTTCAAATCGCGAAAGTCAGTGCAGACACGGATGGTTCCTTGTTTTTTGAGGACAGGAACTAGGTTGGACACCCAAGTGGTGTATTCGATGGGATAAATGAAACCAGCTTGCTTGAGATTATCGATTTCGGCTTTGATAACTTCACGTCTAGAAGGATGAATGGGTCTCAACTTTTGACGGACTAGATTGGCATCAGGCCATGTGTCGATATGGTGTTTGACAATGGCTGGATCGAGTCCAAACATTTCTAAGTAGGACGAGGTGAAAATATCACAGAATTTTTTGAAGAGCTTGGTGTAAGATTCAATTTATTCCGGAGTGCATTGGGCACCCAAGGTGATATGTTCTTTGATTCCTGGTTTGACATAAATGTCAATTTTTATGGTAGGAGAGATATTGGCCATATTACCTTCTTTGAAAGCGTCAGGTGCAGGGATGGGATTTTGAAACCAATCGACTTTATCGGGGATGAAGTCTTTAGATTATACAGCATATTGTTCATGGGACTGATGTGGAAGGAAGTATGCACGATGGTGCATATCATCCCAAGGAAAATCAGGTTCAGTCATGGCTTCCATAATGTCTTCATCTGACTGGAAGATGGGAAGAGTGGAAGGAAGAGGATCACCTAATGAGGTAGAAATATCAGACTCCAGATTGTGGGGAGAAAGGCTTACATGCGCAACGTCATGGGGGGTGACAGAAGAGTAAGCAAATGGGGGGTCAGGCGAAACATCAGGGGAAGGCACGAAGGGGCCGGCCGCCGAGGATCACAATGATGATGAGAGGTAAGAAATGGTGGCTGAAGACTCGGTCATTTCAATATCAGGAGGGGCAATGTTAATTGGGGTAGACAGGTCTTCTGGTGCTAGTGAATAAGGTATGTGGTCATGCGTGGATTTGAATTGGCAGTATGCGTCTAAAGAGGAACGATACTCGTCAAGGCAAGGACAGAGGTGGGTATAATGGCCATGGAAATCGCACAAAGAACAAGGGTGATTGGTGCGCAAGTTTTTAAGTTTCGGGATTGAATCAGGTATAGTGACATAGATCTCAGGGATATCGAATTCTAGAAACGTCTCATTGACCATGGTCTTGAGATGCGGTAACTCATGACGTGTATGGGTGGCGTGACCAACAACATCGCACAAGGCACACTGGATAGCGCGCTTGGGCGGTTGAGGAGGAGCAGGGTGCGACGAGGTAGCCTTGTCATTGGATGCTCCCTTGCGAGCTTTGTCGTTCTTTTTCGGAGCTGTCACAATAGAAGATGGGTCTTGTTGAGGTGCTGGGGGCACTGTAGCAACGGAAAAAGCTAATGGGAACGGTTGAACCAGGGCCAAAGCAAGGTAAGGTTAGGGGTGACCAGGTGGGGTAGTGATTGGAGGATCAAGGTACCAGACGAGTATACCCAAGGTCAATTTGGGGAGGGATAGTTTGGCCATGATGGGAACCGAAAAAACTCTGGGAGGGGGAGCAAGGAAAGGTATCTGACCACCAGGGTAATAGCCAGGAGGGATAGCGCTAAGATGGTTGAGATTGGGTTGAACCGACCCAGGAGGGTAGAGGGGTGCATGGGAACTATCTATAGGAGAAGGGTCATAAGGAAGAGGTCCGACTAGCTGAGGCGAAGGGCTAGTAGTTGGTTGTGGTGGGCAAGGTCGAGGTTGCTGACTAGTCGAAACGAGCTACTTGAAGTCAGCCCGAGACGATTGCATCATGCAAACATTCGCTAAGCTGGGATCGGAGACAAGATGAGGAGGAAGACCAGGGAAGGTTCCAAGCAAGGAGGAGTCTTTGTAGACGTCGGGGGAGACACTGGTCAAAGAATCGATGGTTTGCTTATTGGCTACAGAAGAGATGGTCGACTCAGAGGAGATCTGAGATTTTGGCTCATGATATGTCAACTGGTCAATGGTGACTATCTTTCCATTGTGAGGGAAAAACATCTTGCGGTGGACATCGGATGGGACAACAGACATGGCATAGGTGTAGCTATGCCCCAAAAGAATGTTATATTCAAGAGGGGCGTCGATGACTTCAACGTCAATGCAAACAGTCTTGCCCGCAAGGGTGATAGGACAATTACGAAATAGGCCAATGGGCTGGGAGGCATGGCCATCCCATGCACGAAGAGTGATGGTGGAAGGGGCCAGCTCAAGAGATCCGAGTTGTTTCCAAACCGAAGCAGACATCACATAAGGAATCTACACCTAAGTATTGGGGAGTATTCCTTGGTCTCACAATTTACCGTTAAAACCTTATTTTGTAACAATAGTGATATAAATCTGGGTTCGCGCTGGATGGAATCACCAGGGTCATTCGTCCTTAATACAAAAAATAAGTTTTTAACATTCTCCTACAAAAAGAAGAAAATAACGCTACAGGACATCAACTTAAAGCAAATTCAGTGACACATGAAGACATTCAAGAAATTTCAAAAGTAATTTCTCAAAAAAGTAAAAAGGCGATCTAAAATATGCAAAAGGAAATTGACAAAATCACAACTAACAAGAATGAAGAAGTTGCTCGCCTCAAGGACCACAACGAAAAATTGCTAACGCAAATTAAGAAATTGAAGAAGGACAAGAAGTCGTTGGAAAACAAGGTGCAACAACTTGTCGAAAAAGAGTCGTCGAAACCAACAAATGTAGAAGTTCGAGTTGCAGGAAAAACGAACATTGATCCAGTAAATGTCACAACTCAAGAAGAAGACGGGCAAGTTGCAAACGATACAAACTTCGATGTTGCAGTTCAGACAAGGAGCATTCTAAGTGAAGGTTCTGTAACCTACTCAATAACATCCTCGCCAAAATAAAATCAAAGTCAAACCAAAAAATTTCCCTATCGACATCCAAATCATGGGAGCAGACAACTCAGCAGAGCTATGTATTCAGAACAGAAACAAGCTGATATTCTGAAGAATACTAACGAATCATCACAAGTTTCCAGCCATCGTAAGATTCCACAGAAGATTGATTTAGGATGGTCTGATCCATTCTCAGTACGACAGTTTTGTTTGTCACTTAGAGGATCATATCAACTTGTATCGACAAGGATGACTGCCCTGAGACGAGAAGATGTTCGTAGCAGGAAAATAAATTGAGGCCTTTCATCGAAAAGCATTGAGGACAAATCTTTTTGAGGGGAAGGAAATGTAATGAATAAATAATGTAAATAAATGATAAATTAGTTAATTAGTAATTATGCTGAATGATCGTGTCTGATAAGACATGACCTTTCATGAAGAGGCACCTGCGTAGGTATATAAGCAGGCCTCATTTGTAACATTCAATCATCTATCTGATATCTTTTATAATATAATATTTGTATCCTCATGGATATCTTTGTATTCCAAGTGTTCTGGAGTATTTTAACTTGAGAATGAACTTTGTTCGCTTCACCTTGTATATAATATTTTTTGCAAGCCAAGATGAAAATACACGTCACTGTATGGAGGCCGACTTGAAAGACAAGGTGCAGGTCGGCTCATTGTCAAAAAAATGTTTTTTGAACTTTAAAATTCAATACCTCACAAACTATTTGGAATTTCAGGGCAAGTAAGGGCTCATTGGAAACAAGAAAAAATCCTCTTGAATATGGTTTAGGTCCCATTTAGAAAATAAGGTGGAATATATATATATATATATATATATATATATATATATATATATATATATTTTTTCTCTGACTGTCTTTAAATTTTATGCATAAAAAATTTGGGATAGCATGAGGAATGTTTGGGATAGTATGGCTTCTCCATTGTTTGGCTTCTTCACCATCATAGGATCATGTAGGATATCCATTTCATCCAATAATAGTGCAGTGATATGTCACCAGCCATAGTGCAACATTTATTAATTTTCTATTAGGATATTTCCAAGTCCTTCATGTCATGGCTTTCCATTAAGTGACATATCACTTCATTTAGTCAACAACATGTGTTGTTGGCTGGAGTGATCAGGAGACTTCTAGATTCAATTTGCTTTCTTCTCCATACTTGTGTATCTTTCTTCTTTGGCATGGTTCTAGCTTGTGTAGAGGCCCAAGTCAAGTTAAAATCACGTGCCATATGTCCATTGTTATGGCAATTGAAGCACTCTATCTTGTTCGTGAATAAGAAATCATGACAACTTCTTGCAAAATTGCTTCTAGGAGATTGATGAGGGCCAATATATTTGTCTTTGTGATATGCCCTACAGTATTTTTCCATGTTCCCAAAGTTTATACAAGAATATCAATAACCAAGAAATATACTTTGGTACTTGGGAGATGAAAAGTTCCTTGAAGTACTTCTGAAGTCTTTTTGCCTTGGATCTATTTGATGATAATAATTTCCTTTTGTATCTTTGACATCATTTGTAAATCTCCTTGGAGTAGGATTTCTTCCATTGTCATCTTGATTCTTGCCTTTGCTGGAACTGGGAGGATCAACATCTCTTTCTAACATCCTTACATCCTTGCTATTTGAAGCATTATCATTCTTGCTTGAGGGTTCACCTGCATAGCCAAGGCCTGATTTATCAAGGGGGGACCTTTGATGACTTAGGATGTCATCTGGGTTTTGAGAGCTTTTCAATTTCTTATTCAGCAAGACAACTTCCTTTTTGAGATTGACAATTTCTCTTTCAATTTTTCACAATATTCATCTTTCATGACTAGTTGCCTCTTCATTTCTTCCATTATCCTTGTTGCTTCATGTGCTTCGATTTTAAGGGAGATGGTACTTGATTTCATTATGAAGATTTATTCATTTTACTTTGCTACACTACTTTCCATTTCTTCTTTCATTCTTGTAGCTTCACATGTTTCGGCCTTGAGAAGATTGATGTCTGATTTTAGTTTGAATATTTCTTGATCCCTTTCTTTTAGCTGGTATATCACGGTGTTTCTCTCCTTTTATGCTTCATCAACTTTTCCTTCTATGAATGTTAAAGATTACATCACCTTCTGAGCTCCTTGTGCTTGTTTCCTTGCTTCTTCTAGTTGAGATCTAAGACATGAGACCTCTTCCTTGTATTGACCAATCTCTGCTTCAAATTTGTTCAAGCTCTTAAGTCTTTGTTCAAGGTGGCTTGACAAAGTTTCTTCCCTTTTCTTTGTCTTATCCAATTGATTTGTCATGGATATGACTTCTTGATGATGATTTCTTTTGTTTTGATGAAATTCCTCCTTAATTTTGGTGAGCTCTTCATCTCTTTCTTGAACTTGAAGCTTGACACGGTAA
Organism: Pinus albicaulis; assembly: GCA_034641835.2. Lineage (NCBI taxonomy): Eukaryota > Viridiplantae > Streptophyta > Pinopsida > Pinales > Pinaceae > Pinus > Pinus albicaulis. Next base: position 65,531,470 of record CM076573.1, on the reverse strand, counting down.
ACTTCCTTCCTTGTATAGTTTTGGTCACCAACTTGTGCTTTCTTCTTAAGTTCCTCATTTTCCTTTTTCAACCTGTTAATCTCTTCCATGGAAGCCCTAAGTTTATTAAGGAGATATTCTTCAAAGTCTTCTTTGTTCTATTCATATTCTAGACTATAAATCATTGCCAACACTCCTTTTGAGTGAATATCATGAATTTTGTCCCATATGACTTTTGTTGACGAACATTTTTCAAAATTGGCCTTCATAGAGTTTGGTAGCCCATTCAAAATTTCCTTCATTGCTCTTGCGTTGTACTCCTTTGATTCTTCGTCCATCGTGTCATCAGTAATAACTGATGTTCAAACTTCAATTCCTTTAGTCTTCAAGAAATTCCTCATTCTTGCCTCCCATATATCAAAATTTCCATTGAACAATGGAGTTTTTTTTACCTGGTTTACATCTGAATTCTTAACTGAGGAAGAGGAATTTTCACATGCTTTGGAGACTTTATTCCTTGGCTTTTACATTTGTGTTCTAATGATAAACCTTCAAGTTGTTAGGCTTTGAAGGAAAGTACTGACTGGTGAGCCCTGGCATTGCACCAAGAATGCTACAACTCCCAGGGGCTGTCATACTTTACTTTATCGACAAGGTGTTCGTACAAACTTGGAGGTGACAGTGTTATATACATAGCAGGTGAATTTTGTTCATTTCATCCTTTTTTGCTATACGAAAGGGTGCTACTTCTAGGGGTTCTCAGTGAAGTCTGTCACACTTCAATGAAACTAAAATAAATTGCAGAAAGGAAACGACATAAATGAAAATAATTCAATTTGCAGAAATGAAATGGGAGAAATGAAACTAATTTAAATTGCAAAAAGGAAACTAATTTAGACCGCACTTAACTTGGCCAATCGGCTAAACACACCCTACTCTATCTATCATGCTCCTATGTATGCAGTTATTTATGACCTAATTATAATTTGAAGAAGTGTGCTTGTAGTTTGGAGGAAAAAGGGCTAAAGAGGCTAATGGAGGGCTTAACGCATGAAACAATGCTTAGAAGTGGAAAGAGCGGGGTTAAACCTTATAAAACCTTATTATATCACATAAATTTCTTTGGAGTGGAATGTTTTGAAAAGTGTGATGGTGGAGAAGCAGGAGTACAGTTCAGGAGTGGGAGAGAAGCGCGATTTGTGAAAAGGTAAAATCTGTGAAGTGCGAAGTGTAACGGGGTAAACATTGCATTTGTGATGTGATAAATGTTGTGAAGTGCAATACGCGATAATGCAATATCACAATCAGCGGTTGGAAGCGGTAAGTGTTAGCGAAAACTAATTAAACGATGCGAACTGTGAAATGCGACAGGTGACGTGGCAGTGAGATTGGCAGCGTAGCGCGATCGCAATATTGCAATCAACGAATCAGAGCTGTAAGTCTTAAAAGAAAAGGGTAAATGTTGTGAAGTGCGATTGTGATGTGCGGTAGCGGGAGAACCGAGAAGAAAATGGCGGAGGTAAAACTTTGATGATTTGTTAAGCATTTTGAGTTAAAATGGTTGCGATAGTCGCAGAACATGAAAATGAATGAATAGAAGGCAGACTTGGTGGTTTTGAAGTGTTTTTGGGAATAAAAAAGGGTGTGATAGCTGCAAATAAGTGAAAATGGAAGGGATAGAAGTGTAACAACGGAGATGGAAAATGAAGCGGGAAGGTGAGGATGAAATTCTCCGAAACTTTAACACTGCTTCCTACAAACAAACCTGCAGATTCATGCACGAGAAACATAAAAGAATGTGTGATAAAAATAGTGAACATAAATATATTTTTTTGGCCTATGGGAAAGCCTACCCCCCTCAAGCTCTTTTGACAAAGATGAGAAGGGAAGTCTAGATCCACAACTTTTAGATTTTTATCCTCCATTCTATTAAGCAAATGAAAACCTACAACAACAATTCGAAACAACAACTTGAAACTATCAGAAGCAAGATTAACTAAATGACAAAAACAAAAAATAACTAATGGACATAAACAAACTAGCTAAATGACAAAAAGGAAAGAATGGTAACAGGAACAGAAGCTGAGGCACATGGATTGGGCCCTAATCCACGAGCCCAACTCTCTGGAACTAGATCAACGAAAAGTCATCTGAATACTCATTGCATTAAAATGAAATATTATTACATCTCGAAGGTCTTAAACAACAAAAGCCTAATAGAATGGAAAATGGATGCCATGGGATGGACTGTATCGAATGGACCAGAATCGAATGGTTGGACCAGAATCGAATAGAATTGACCCTAATTAGCTCTTGATCAGCTTTATTTATCCTCAAGGGAAGCTACCAATAGCTCCCTAAAACATAGTGATTGAGTCCACTTTGATTCCAAGTAAACAAAGATTGAGTGCACTCCTCTTTGAGTTGCTTGGCTTCCTCGGGAACTCAAATTGTTGGAGAGAATCTTTGGGGTGATTGAGTCCACTTGAGTCCGAGTAAACAGAGATTGAGTTGCTCAGTTGCCTCTCGAACTCGAGTTGTTAGAGATAATATTTGGGGTGATCCACTTAACTCCAAGTGAAGTATGGCTTGAGTGTACTTGGTCTTGAGTTTCTTGGCTCCCTCTGGAATTCGAATTGTTGAGGGGATATCATGAGGTTCCTTTGGTTGCCTTTGAGAGTTAAGGAGGGTGGACAAACCCCTTGAATCTCTCCAATATTTCTCCATAATTTCCTCACATTGTGCTCATTTATTCTTCAATCTTGATCTTCCAATGGCAGGGAGCAAGTCCCTAAATTATATCCTTCTCCAAATCTGCATAATCTACCCAATATTCTCACAATATTCTACAAAAATAACCAATATTAGGCACAAATATGCAATTACCTTTAAACCTTCCTAAGAAAATATTGAAGCATAAGAAAACATTATTAAGTGCAAAAGGAGAGATTTAATGTACATTTTAGTGTACATAAGGAAGGTTAGATGGGCCATAATTTATGTCTAATTTAGAGGCCCATCACTGGCTCTGATACAAATTGTTGGAAATACTGAGAAGGGGGAGGGGGGTGAATCAATATTTCTTTCCAGTTGTTATTTTTACCAGTTAGATAACTTATATTTAGAACACAATATGAACAATAATAATAAATTATTTTATTAAATTATTCTTTACAATAAAATAGATACAATAAGTGTAGGGCTCCAACCCTAGATGAAGACATCGATCTTCAATCGCCCAGGCTCCAACCTGTTTCCAAGCACCAACTTGGACTTTTGTGAGGCTCCTACCTCTAGGACTTTGACCCTATCTATCCAAGGCACCAACCTTGCGTTTAGAGGCTCCAACCCCAAGGACACCCTTCTTTGGTTCAGGCTCCAACTTGGTTTCTTGAGGACACCAATCTAGGGATCCAACCCACTGCTTCAAATATTCAATATGAATCCAATGGTTCTTCAAGGCTCCCGATGTCTTCTTCAAAGAGCCTTGTCAATGATCTTCAACTATCCATTCACTTAGTCTTCATCTCACGTTGTGAATGACAACCTTGATCTCTTCTCAAGAAGGTGTCTCTGTTGTTCTTCATGGTACCCAATCAAATTGTTCAAGTCACATCATGATGACATCATGGTATCCGATCGTCTTCTAGATGACTCTCCAAGGTCAGCTAAAGATCACATCCAACTGCTCTTCAACATCTCATGATGGCTTCAATGATCTCCAAAAAGGGTCTCCAAGATCAGCTTCTACAAGTCTTCAGATGTCTTCAAGAATCCTCAACAATATATCCACAATAAGTTTTCAAGGTGCTCTTCAAAAACTTTGTTGTCCTTCACCCTTCTTCAAAAATTCTAGCTATCGGGCTTGCTCTAAAGCTACAAACACTGTCCTGAATATATCTACACAATCTCAACAAAGGTCTCTTGCAACTGCCTTCAATACACTTCCAAGAATCTGCTTCAATTCCTCAAGTTTGCTTCAAGACTTCTTTAAGTTCTTAGATTTTCAAGGATCTTCAAAAAATGCTGCTAAAAAACCCAGAGATAGGCTCCAAAGGTTTGCATTGTTCAAGCCAACAAATCTGAGCCTTCTTATTTTTCTCCACAGGACTGTTTGTTGGGTTGAGATCTGTAACCTATACCAAGTCCGAGCTTCTTTGGAACTAGGAATCTGAACTTCATAAACTTGTTGTGTGTCATAGCTCCATTGTCAAATGCTTGCTATACAAGTGACTATCACTACAGGACATTTTGAATGGTTTTGAGACTTCCAAGGTGAGTTTGAAGTGCTAAAGTTACAGGTGCACAACTATAAGAGCTTCCAGGTGAATGTTTGTTGTCTATGCAATTAAATTCACCATAAGATTCAATCAACAAAACTGAGCTTCAAGTCTGCACTTGTCTAGGCTTCAGTTTATGAGGACAATCCGAGGTATGGTAGATATTCACCATAGAAAAGCCTTGAGGTTGCAATTTGGAAAACCCAAACAATTCTAACGGTGCTAACCCTTAACTCCAGCAACTGCAATAATAAAAGGTTTGAAGTCCTATACCTATCTCTTGTCCAAGGCTGCCAAACAGGGAAGTCGTGTAGCTATCACTCAATAGATCCGAGGTTTGGTTCAGAGGTATGCAACTTCAGGTTTGCACAATTCGAAGTTTAAGGGTATAATCTGAGTTACTACAAGAATAGTTTAGACCCAAAACTCATTTAAATCATTCTTGTGCCATATATTTTCCTTTATCCGAGCTGTTGTGGTGCTTCTGTGATAACCGAGGTGGATGATTGAGAATGAGTTTTGAAACCCTTATATATAGTATTTTTTTCAGGCCAAGATGAAGAGACACGTCACTGCATGGAGGCCGACTTGAAAGACAAGGTGCAAGTCAGCTCAGTGTTAAAAAAATAATTTTTTAACTTGAAAATTCAGTATCTCATAAACTATTTGGAATTTCAGGACAAGTAAGGGCTCATTGGAAAGAGGAAAAAATCCTCTTTAAGATGGTATAGGTCCCATTAATAAAATATGCCTTTAAGGTGTAAAGTAATATTTTTCTTTGTGACCGTCTTTTAATTTTATGCATAAAAAATTTGGGACGACATGAGGAATGTTTGGGACAGTATGGCTTCTTCATCATCATAGGATCATGTAGGATATCCAGGTCATCCAATAATAGTGCAGTGATATGTCACCAGCCATAATACAACATTTATTAATTTTCCATTAGGAGATTTCCAAGTCCTTCATGTCATGTCTTGCCATTAAGTGATTTCCAAGTCCTTGATGTCATGTCTCCAATCATTGTCCATGTCATTAAGACCTTCATCAAGTGCCATCACGTATGACATCATCAAGTGTGGTAATTCATGTATAGTCCTTCAATATCAAGGGTAAGGACATCATCCAGGTTCTACGCTTCTTCATCAAGAGTAATAACATCATCATGCTTTCTAGGGCTTCTTTATCAAGGGCAAGGATACATGAGGTTATGGTGTCTTCATGATTAGTTCAACCATCTAGGAAAAGATATCTTCTTAGTGGCTTGACATCATAATTACATCATTAATAGCTTGACATATTGATTAATGGCATCCTTATCAAACAAGAGGGACTTGTCACTGTGAGCAAGGGCATCATCATATTATGCATCACAATAATATTTTCCATCCCAATAATGCCATATCAACACCAATGACAACCTTGATTAACAATCTCCCCCTTTTTCATTGATGGCAATATTATTTCCCTTCCAACATTCTCTCCCCCTTTGACATCAATGGCAAACGGGGTGCCCAAGTACTCCCCCTCTCAAGCTACTTCTTTTCTTCATCAATAGTAGTTCTTCATAGGTATGTTACTCCCCTATCATGGTGCTTCTTCCTTTTGGAAATGTGGTCGATGATAGATGTGTTTACATTTGTTCATGTGATGAACCAACTCCCCCTGTCTGTATAAAATCCTCTAGCTTCAAAAAATATTGTTGCCTTGCGATCAAGTGGAAGAAAGCCAGTTCATCAGATGAATAAGGGATCATGTTCTTCAATGAAGTTGCTCCCAAGAGATGATCTATCAAAGGATGATCGTCCAAGTGTGACTCATCACGGTTTTCATAGGGCCTATTCACGGATAGCCTCTGCAAGAATGGTCAAGAATCACAAGCTCCCCCTAACAATACACATAGTCTTCTTCTTGGCATAAATTCATCATCAAATACCTGGAATATCAAGGATGACTTCATTAAGTCAACAACATGTGTTGTTGGCTGGAGCGTTCAAGATACTTTTGGATTCAACTTTCTTCCTTCTCCATACTTATGTAACTTTATTGTTTGGCATGGTTCTAGCTTGTGTAGAGGCCCAAGTCAAGTTACAATCACGTGCCATATGTTCAATGTTATGGCAATTGAATCACTCTATCTTTTTCATGTGTTATCACAAAATTGCACTTGATTTGCTGCTAATCAGACAACTCTATGTAACTATTTCAAACCAGCTTGTGGCTGAAGCTTAGACTCTTCAGTCCGAGAGGGCTCTCTCAAAGGGGTTTATGATATTAGATAATGATGAAACTAGATGGCTAACTCTATTTGAAAAATAACTTGATTTTGATGTATGTAGGTTGAAAAGGGTACAAGTTTGCAACCATTGGGCTTATGGAGTCAACCAATCAGTAGTTTTAGTGGCAAGGTTTCTTGACATGGAAACTGAGGTAGATAAGAGTTTTTAGAAAAGGTAAATCACACATAGAACATAGGGAAAAACAATCATTTCATCAATAAAGGAAGTCAGAGCATAAACATATGAATTATGAGTAATAAAGATGAAATCTACTACAAGTGGTACACATAAAGATATAGATCAGGAAGACATTAAAAACTACATGAGAATCTCAGGTCTATCAAGAAGAAGTCATTTGTATTACTGATATAAGTCAAATTACATAAAGCAACAGTAGTGCAAAAAATCTCCAACCCTTTACAATTTCGATAATCTGCCCTTTAATAGACCTTCTTACATCAGAGATGATCTACCTCTTGGCTAGATTCATCAAACACTTCCTATGACACCTTGCATAACAGGAAAACATGTGCTTTAATCAGAAAATGACAGCTACACTCTAAAACATATATTTTCATAATAGGACTCAAACTCCTATTTATTACATCAAACTACCTTATATTTTAAAATAGTTACATATCTGACAACTAAGCCTCACATGTTCGAATAGGCTGTGACATAGCTCATCACTACTTGATATCTTAAATATCCTCCTCAACATATGGAACCAAACCCTATTTTTCAGGAAAATAGGACCCTATCTTCAACGAATGCTTCAACTGATGAGCTGTGTCCATTTCATGGTCTTCAAGTCATGGATGATTGTTGGCAAGGTCCCTTGACCTGTTAGATGTGTCCACCTGTCCAAAATTGCTCTTAAACTGCTCAGAAACCTTCAAAGACAGCTCGCTACAAAAATAGGGCAGTTTCATAGCGTGCTTATGTAACATCCAAGAAATGACTTTTTTCACTCAAAATTTCTTCTTCTTTGTTCTTGCATGGTGTCCATCGTGACCTGACACATCATCACTACCATTTTCCCTCCTTGAAAGTTGCAAAAAAGTGGTTTTAGAAACAAAAAGAAAGCTACAGAAATTTTCGTAGCATTTTCCTAGCTTCAAGCCTAGGAAACGCTACGAAACTGTGGAAAACTGTGAAATTTCCAGATTTTAACCCTATTTCAAAAAGGTAATCTCCAGCTGTAGAAACTTGGTTTTCAACGTGCAATTAACCTCTTAAATCACAATCAATCTCAACTTAAAAGCCTTGAGTTGTTTCCTCTTCATTAATGATGAGTTGAGCTATGGGTTCCTCAACTACAGGCATCTTTAAGCCCTTTTTCTCCAGCTCCTCGTGGATCAATTCTAACTGCTCTTGGAGGTCTTTGACTTGGTCCTTCAGCTTTCTGTTACTACATTTCAAGTGCAGGTTCATGCTTCTAACATGTTTCACCTCTCTTCTTAATGGCTGAGTCCATCTGATTAATTGCTATGTGTTATCTAAGGTCTTTGACACATTGTCAACCTGCTCTTCCCAAACTTCTTTCATTTTCTCAAACTACACCTTCTGAACATTATGTTTCCTTGCCTCTTTCTTCAACATTGTCATTTCATGATTTGCTAACTTCAACTGTTCCTCAAGGATCTCCATCTCTTTTTTTTCAATGATTTTCTCCTTTCCTTTATTTTGCTTGATGACTAGATCTTCTTTTGCAAGTGATGATAAGTCAATGATACTTGGTGGTGGTTGGGCAATGTCAATGACCCTTTGAACCTCTTTACTGATTTACAAGAGTTTTATTGCATGTCTTGTCATGGGTTTCCTAGCCTGAAACATGAAACCTGCATCCTCACCTTCAAACTGTAACTTCTTTGCTGATTTGGCTTTCTTAAGCTTCTTTCCTCCCTCATCTATATCCTCAGCTTGGACTATAGGAGTCTCTTCAATATCAATTGCATGCAGAATGTCTTCTAATTGCCCTTAGACATTGTTTGGCTTCTTGTAATCCTTTTGCTGCCATGTTTTCTCACAGTTGGCTCTTGTTTTGCAGATTTGCTCACAGTAGGCTTTTGTTTTGCAAATGTAACAACAGGTGTATCAAATTTTTGCAATTGCTATATTTCCATGATTACTGGTTCACTTTGCTCTGCCCCTAAAGGTTCACTTTGTTCTGCCACTGAAGGTGATGTTATACATTTAGGTTTAGGAGTTATTTTAGGGGTAATGGCATCCATTTCAAAACCACTGACAAACATAAAAGAAGACCAATCTCTACCTAGTCCTTTTAACTCCTCTAAAACCAACAACTTGATTAAACCATGATGAAAGAGTGAGATTTCACTTCCTTCAAATTTAGCTTGAACTTTATTAGCCATTTTTTCTAAGCTTCTATATAAATAAAAAGGTAAATCAAGAGTTTTCTTACCAACAAAATGTAGCAGAAGCTTGAAGTGGTAAGAATAAACCTTATGATACGTCCCTTTCACAAGTGAAGTATTTCTGAATGATAAGCAGCAGCTTTGAGAAATTATCTTCATGAAGCTCCTTGGAATGGCATTTGTAAGGTCAACCTCACTATGTTCGGGCTTGATAAATTCTTTACATTCCTGCATGTTGAATTTGAAACCTTTGAACCATTGTTCTCCTCCTCTTGGAATTCCTGTTGATGCTCCAATAGTCTCTGGTGTTATAGTGAGGTTCAACGTTCCTACTTTTGCAGCTATCCCATTGAAATTTAGGGAAAACTCTTTTGAAACCTATACATGGCATCCTTGCAGTCTTTGGCACAACTGCAAACACCCTGTTCTTCTGAAAACTTCTGAAGCTGTTGGGTCTTCATTTATCAGGTTCATGTCTGATGGCTCATATCTGAGACAGTGACCACCTTTGTTTGTCTTCCTCTTTGCAGCCATTATACTTTTATGTCTTCTCTGCCTCGCTTGATTAGTGATACCTGCAAACTTTTGAAAATGCCATCCATAGCTTGGGCTTAGTGAAATAGCTCTCTAGAGCTTAATAACATGAAAGGGGGAGCGAAGAATGACAAATGAATCAATTGGGAAAGGTTTTAAATTTTCGATGACAACTCATGGTATAATAATGACTCATACATGCTTAAAATGGTAATAATGATTTCAGCCATGACCATTGTACCTTGATTTAACCCTAACTGACTCGAATGGAATCTACCCTAACCCTTTCAATCATTGATTGACACATAGCACATACAGACACCTGTTTTGAAAAGAAAGACATGAATACTTACTTTCTTAGCGTACTTTGGTATTTCTAGGAAGTTTCACTACGAAAGTATTAGCAGTTTCATGTGAAAAAGTGCGTTTTTTTTTTTTCCTGTGTAATTCGCTTCGAAAGTAGGGAATCTTGGCTAAAATGACCTTTTCGGAGTTATAAGCTTGGGAAATGAAATATGCCAGGAAATCATAATTGATGTGACCTGAAAAGAATTGAATGGGGGTGGGTTTGGACCTTAGGATAGTCTAAATAAGAAAAATTAAAAATTTTCCTTAACTAAGCAATGAAAAATGAATTCTACGACCATACCTTTGACACATGAACCTCTAAGACTATGTCAAATGATATTTCACTTTAATCTAAGTGATAACAGTGGCTCCACTTGGGATGGTGTGCCCCTGTGGTACACCAAAGAACCTGTAGTTCCAGTGCTGCTATCCATCTTCTTTGAAAACAAAAACTCTGAAATTTGCCAAGCTTTCCTTCAAACTCTAATGGCCTTCACCTCAGGCTCAAGCTTGATGATCAAATTGTCTTTATTAGCAGAAAAACATATAAAAATGGAATATATACAATGGAATGAAAGATCAATAGAACTTAAGAGGAATAGTGCTTCAAAAACCTGCCATTGACAGGCCCTCCAGCACAAGGTTGTCCATCCATCTCCTGCAGAATGTAAGTGTTGCTTCCATGGAATGCAGCTACTCTAAATGGACCTTTCCATATATTCTCAAACTTACCATGTTTCCCCTTTTCTTCAATCCTAGCCTCCCATTTCAAAACCACATCTTGGATGTGAAAGTTTTCCTCCTTGACCTTCCTGTCAAATGTCTTCTTGATTCTGTTTTGAGATTGCTGATTATTGTTATAGACTTCCTCCCTTTTCTCCTGCAATGCTATCAACTAATTAATCCTCCTTTGAATTGCATTTGGCTCCTCCTCCAATCCTTGCAACAACTCCATGATAGGTACTCCCAAGGATGTAGGGAAGATAGCTTCAGCTCCATGTACCAACTCATAAGGTGAAGTTCCAATTGATCTCTTTGTGCACACTCTATCATCCCACATAGCATACTTTAGCTTCAAATGCCATGACTTCTTATTTTCCTACAACAACTTCTTAATAATCCTCACAATGCTCTTGTTAGAAGATTCAACAAGACCATTACCTTATGGATAATATGTAGTAGAATGCCCAAGTGTAATGTGCTATTGATGAAAAAAACTGATCAGTTTCCTGGATTTGAATGCCTGTGCATTGCCAGTGATGATCTTCATAGGGCAGCCAAACCTAGACAATATATTATTTTCCAAAAATGAAATGATAACTGAATCATTTGCTTGTTTAGTTAGGATTGCTTCAACCCACTTGGTGAAATAATCAGTTGCTGTCAGAATCCAACGACGTTGACCTGAAGATGATGGATGAATCTCACCAATAAAATCTAGCCCCCATTGTTGAAATGGCACCTCGACATAGATAGGCATCAAGGGTAAAGGAACAAGCTTCGTCTTACCATAAAAAATCTAGCATTCATGGTAGACAACAATCTTTTTGTAGACATCTTTGAACATAGTAGGCCAGTAGTACCCTGCTCTGAGAATCTTATTTGTTGTAACCTTCCAATAATGATGACCTCCACAATCTCCATTGTGAAACTCCTTAATCACTTTTTCGGCCTCCTCTTCCAGCAAACAATTCAAAAGAATACCCCCGATATATTTCCAACACAGATTTTTATTAATGATGCAGTACCTCAAAGACTTTAGCTTCACAAACCTTGCCTTAGACTTTGTCAACTCAGCAGGCGCTCTATGCTGATGTAAGACAAAAACAATGTCTTTGTACCAGTAAGAAAGGATATACTTTTCTTCAATGGGAATCAACTCTTCATCTTCATTTGATAATTCTGAAATTTATGCAATTAAATTAATATCAAGACAATCAAAATTTGACTGTGCCATCAACTTTGCTAGCCCTTGACCTTTAACCAATTTTGTGGGCCTGATCTCTATATCATACTCCAACAAGTTAGCTATCCATTTCCCTCTCTTACCATCAGGATCAACTTGAGTTAGGATGTCCTTCACAACATTATTAGGAACAAAAGCTATAACATGAGAATGCAGAATGTAAATTCTGAAATCTTTGATGGCTTTGACCAAGGCATAAGCTTGCTCCTCTAAGATGTTGTACTTCAGCTCTGAATTAGCTAATGTCTCGCTAAAAAATGAAATGGGCTGCTCAGTACCTTGCTGTCCTTTCTGCAACAAAAATCCAACAATTGTATTTTCTGATGCAAATGTAAAAACCATAAATTCTTTTGAAAAGTCTGCGCTGATCAACACTGGTGCTGGAGTGAGTGCCTTCTTAATCTCCTTAAACGAGTGCTTTGCTTCTACTGTCCACTTGATGTCAGCTCCCTTCTTCAACATCTTTGTTATGTCTTTTACAATCTTAGCAAAATTAGGAATAAATCTCCTCACAAAATTTACCCTTCTAAGGAAAGACTGAATTTCCTTTATGCTTCTAGGCAGATCCACTTTCTGAATTACATTGACCCTGTTTGGATCAATCTGAATCCCATCTTTAGAAATAATATGCCCAAGTAACTTCCCTGAAGTCAGAGAAAAAATTCTTTTAGTGGGATTGAGAGAAATTCCAAACCTTCTACACTTCCAGCAAAATATTTTCTAGGTGCTTCAAGTGATCTTCTTCTCTCCTTGAGAAAACTTTTATGTCATCCAGATAGAGAACCACCATCTTGTCCCTCTCCTTAGCAAAGGCAATGTCTATTGCTCTTTGAAAAGTTGCTCCTACATTCATCAGACCAAACTATCTGGAATTTCGGGGCAAGCAAGGGCTCATTAGAAAGAGGAAAAAATCCTCTTTAAGATGGTCTACGTCCCATTGAGAAAATATGCCTCTAAGGTGGAAAATTTTATTTTTCTTTGTGACTTTCTTTAAATTTCATGCATACAAATTTTGGGACATCACGAGGAATGTTTGGGACAGTATGGCTTCTCCATTGTTTGGTTTCTTCATCATCATAAGATCATGTAGGATATCCATGTCATCCAATAATAGTGCAATGATATGCCACCAACCATAGTGCAACATTTGTTAATTTTCCATTAGGAGATTTCCAAGTCCTTCATATCATGTCTCGCCATTAAGTGATTTCCAAGTCCTTGATGTCATGTCTCCAATCATTGTCCATGTCATTAGGACCTTCATCAAGTGTTGTCAGGTATGACATCATAAAGTGTGGTCATTCATGTATAGTCCTTCAATATCAAGGGTAAGGACATCATCTGGGTTCTAGGCTTCTTCATCAAGAGTAAGAACATCATCATGATTTTGAAGGCTGCTTTATCAAGAGTAAGGATACATGAGGTTTTGGTGTCTTCATGATTAGCTCAAGCATATAGGACAAGATATCTTCTTAGTGGCTTGACATCTAATAGCTTGACATATTCATTAATGGCATTCATATCAAACAAGAGGGACTTGTCACTATGAGGAAGGACATCATCATATTATGCATCACAAGAATATTTTCCATCCCAATAATGGCATATCGACATCAATGACAACCTTGATTAACATGATGTCGATGATAGGTGAGAGGATGGTTGCAGACGTTGAGGATTGCAGGGTCACGAACGCGTTGTCGAGGTGAGTAATGAGGGATAACTATCTACCTTACCTTAGATTTGGCACAAATCCGTTAGATTCTAGTTTATGGGTTACATCCATATCGCATAGATTCTGGTTTACAGATTTTTATTGAGTGGAATGAAAGAGTAATGCAAAAACATAATGTCCATTGGGCACTTGAAAGTGCCTCTCCAAGCAATTATTTTAATACTAATTTAATAATTTAAAATAAATATTTTACCCCCTTCCTCTTTAATATTAAAATTTGACCAAATTTATTAGTATTTTATTAATATCAATTTTCCAATTAATATAATTTTATAATTTTTCTATTTCTTTAAATAATATATTCCACCTATTCTAATTTAACCTTCGCTCTTCCTCACTCTCAAAATTTTATTATTATTATTAATTAATAAATAATAATTATTAATAACCATAACAATTTAATTATTATAAATAATGAATAATTATTATTACACCGAAAGCATTTTTACAATGGGGTTCTATGGGTTCTATGTTGTAACATTGTACAGATTCATTAAAGATCTCTTGCATCTAGCATCCTTCAATAGATTACCTTAACGCCCAAATCGATCTAACCAAGACCCCAAATAATTAACTTGACTGTCTTTTGCCGTCAGCGTTTCTTTGCCATGTGTAAAATGCTAGTTTAATTATTTGGTCTGGCACACTTAGTATTATTAATTTGAGCCCAGCCTAGCACGCAAGACACGTAAGATTCTCAGACAGTGAAGTTCTTTAGATAAAATCATCTATTTCTAACAACTTGTTTTGTGTTTAAACCGCAACATTTTTATAACTTGGGCGAATCCATCATTGAAATGGACATTTGCATTGTTCAATGTCTGTGTGTAAATACCATGGCTATGCACCCGTTACCTGAAAGAAAATGAGCGCCAAAACATTTGAAAAAGGCACAACACTGAATTCTCCAGGCGACAGCTTCTATACCATTCTTGTAGCATTACGGAGGCGTGCTCAGCCCAAGCCCTTTCATTCGTAGGCTTTAAAATCACTAGCTAGATATGGAAGATAATTTTCGGAAAGCATTACAGAGCTCCCCAGAAGAATTTCTGGATTTGGTGGAGAAACATCAGTCGAGGTCGGAAAAATCCTGTCTTAAAACCCTCGTATGGTCACTCAACAACAAACCATCTTCCAATTCCATTTCCAAGCTCTGTGATGCCCTCTCTCTATACACAGCTCGAGCGAGTTTCGCCTTTGAAAATTTATCCAACGGCTATGGCCAGGAAGATGGGGAAGAAGGCAATGCAATTTTCAAAACGCCATCTCCACAGAAGAAGCGCAGGAGACGGATCACCAGAAGCCAGAGGAGTCCCATACACGAAGCTGTGCGCACCGAGCTGGAAAATGATCGAGGGAGGGCCAAAATATTGAATAGCCTGAGGGGATACTCGTATTTGGCACAGCTTTGCATCATGCATCCTCAAAAGGCATTTTCTCCCGCTGATTTGTTCTCCACTGTACATACATTGCACGACAAGCTTGTCTTGTTCGAGGGCGATTGCGTTTTACAGGATTCTATAACGGCTATTTGCGAGCAATGGTGGCGAGATTCGCTGCCTGGGAAGGAATCTCTCATTGCTCAATCTCTCCCTTGTTTGCTAGCAAAATCTCTGTCAGTAGGTCGGAAGATTGATGTTCATAGGGTGTATTCAATGAGAGAAGCTTTCACTTTCTTTGATTTCATGGACGATAGTATTGATGATCTGAAGCACATGCTGGTTCGATGCGCTTTGACCCCCTCGTATTTGAGAACAGAGGATGGGAGACGCTTTCTGGCATTTCTTTTTGGATTAAATGCTCAGCTGGTAAAAGAACTCATTACCATCTTTCGTTCTCAGATTCCCTTTGGTCGAAATTCCGTTCTGGAAGCTTATGGGGAAATTCTCTACAAGGCATGGAGGTTTGCAAAGGGTTCTTCGCTAGAGGAGATCGAAAACAATTGCATTCAGGGTTTAGTTGAAGGGGCCATATATGCCTCTTCTAAAACGCTCGCTTCGTCTATCAGAAAGGTTTTAGGAGGGTTTATCAGTCAGAGGACTCAGGATGGTGTCGAGGCTTTTCTTTATCGCCTCCAAGAACCTGTACTGTTCAGGGCTCTGCAGGTATGTTCCCAATTACTAGATTTTGACAATTCTTCTTTAATCAAATTGTGCCCTCTTTAAACTTCGTCTCCCAACTGCTAAATTTGGTTTACGTCTCCATATTTGATATCTGTCGTAAAACTGGAAAGATTGAAAGGGTCCTCTGTCCGTTGGTCGAGCAGTAAGTTGGGGGTGATTGCCATGGGGAGACCCAGTTTGGTGGACACCTCTTTCTTGCCAGTGTGAACACTGAGAGTGTAAGAAGTGATTGCCGATACCTGGCCGCCTAACAATCACTCTGCTTGCCTGGAATCCCATGTTATTTGGTTGTCTCAGTGCCCATTGGTTTAAACTGTTGATCCACAAATCTCTAAAATGAGATCAAATGCCTCCAGAAACAAATACGATTGCTATTTTTATTATCAATGCAGTGCATGTTTTACAATTTCCAGGGTGCATGATTACATCAGTAAGTTTGGGCGATCAAAGGACTCTACGCAGATCAATGCACTCTACTAGAGTGATCGACCGAACACCAGTCTTGAGATTACAATGACACTCTTACTAAAATTTGACAATATCTGCTGTGTGCTCAAGTTGTCGCTCCATCAATATTAACTATAATAGTCATAGGCAGGCAGCGTGCATCGGTTTGAAATTTCTATTATGTGCTTCTAAGGTTTTCTTTTTCGTCAGGTAGCAAATTCAAATGTTCGCCGCAATGCATTGCTTTTGCTAGTAGATATGTTTCCTCTGGAAGATCCAGTGGCATCGAAAGAAGAGAAAGAAAGTTTGTTAGAGAAGCAGTTTGTGCTACTTGAGAAATTGCTGGTAGATGATTGTCCTGATGTGCGCTCTGTGGCTGTTGAAGGTGCTTGCCGAATTCTTCGTCTATTCTGGGAAGTTGTGCCATCTACAATTACAGTGAAACTTTTGTCCAAAGTCATGGATGAAATGGCACATGACACAGCTAGTAGTGCAGTCAGGTGTGCAGTAGTGGATGGAATGATATATTTACTTGATAACCCACAAAGTCATGAGCTGCTGAAAGTACTACTTCCAAAGTTGGCACCATTGCTTGATGATCCTGTCTTGCCTGTAAGGACGGCGGTTGCAGATCTCCTTTTAACCTTGAAAGACATTAGAGCACTTCAATTTCATAAAGTATGTCCTTTATTTTGGGTTGCCGGTTGAACTTCTTGGAAATTGCACAACGAGATTGTTATAATGCAAGTCAGTACTTGATTAACTTAGAATAATGCTTCCTCATTTTATAAAACTACTGGAGTGCATTGCTTTCCATCATTTCATTTCAATTTGTTTTTCGATGTAGGTGGTGAACCTGGATTCCATACTTTGCTCTCTTGCAACTGACCAATGTTTGGTCGCCCAACGACTAACCAGGCTTCTAATTCCATCGTACTTCCCCTCGAAAGTGCCAGTCTCTGAGGCATGCAATCGTTTTATTACTCTGGAAAAAAGATCCCCCCTAGCAGCTGCAAGGTTTTGTGAATACGCCATGTCAGAAGGGGTTCCTCCAAAATCTCTTATTGAATTAGTAAAAGTCTTAATTAGTTTGTTCATGGCACCGACAGATTTAGATACTAAGGAAAAAGAAGGTATTTTGCTTGCGATTAGAAATCTTTGCTCCAGCTTAGCCAGCAATCAGTCATGCAAAATAGCCCTTTGTGAGTTATTTTCATGTGATAACTTCAATTGCATGTTAAGTTCCACAAGTAGTCCGTCAGCTTATACAGCTATATTGAAAATTGCTTCAATTATTCCACCCAGAGACATATCAGTTGTTGTTAAACATTGTATCAATCTTATCATGGACCATAGTGCTGTTCTTCAGAATAAAACAAAACAAGAAGAATTTAGAGCAGCTCATAAGTTAATACTTGCATGGGGTGGGTTTGATGATCTCCTAGAAACTTTGTCAAAACTTCTCCACAATGTCTCAAATATTGCTGGTTCTGGCAGCATTGCAAGTGAAATAAATAGGTCAAAACAAGACAGATCACGGAAATCACACAAGAAAACTAAATGGCCAATAAAAATGTCCATGAAATGGAATACGATGAAAGGGAGAGGCCAATCTCATAAATCTGGCAAGGACCATAATGAAGAAAGTCTTACTATTGCCATAGCAGCTGCATGGCAGGTAGAGAACTTACTGGCAGAGGAGGACACTCGAAAGGCCTTATTAGCATCTTCAAAATTAGAACATCTTTCTTCTGGTCTTAAACTTACTGTTCAAATGATTTTTCGTCTGCATTCTGACATTTTGGACTGCATGGTTGTGTCACCTCTTCGAGCATATATGGCTTTAATAATGCATGTCGCTGTTCGACGGAGCTCTCTCAAAGATGCAAAGTATTCTTGCAGCAAAACCAAGAATAAAGATCCAGACAATTCGGTAGCTTCATCTGCTGTAAGTTTTAATTATATTCTTTTACTAGTATTTTTTTATTAATTTACTTTCAAGAAGCATTATATTGTCATGGAAAATTGATGAAATCTATAATTTTCGTTGTTGTGGATGCATGTATTAGTTATTTTGAGTACTCTAGATTCTAGAATAAGATTCATGGACTGCCTTCTGTAGCTACAATAAAAAAATTGAAATCATCACAAACCACTGAATGGAAGTTTTGTCAATTTTCATCCCCAGACATGTAATTCATCCAATGCCTTAAGCAAAATATATGTGAATGGGTATTCCATTCTTCTTCTAATTTTGTTTATTCTCTTTGACTAGTACCTCGTTTTGGACTATAACTGTCTCTACACTTTTATTAACAACTGTCTCGACACTTCTGGTGAGAAATTGGTTTTTACTTCATATGCAGCAACAAGCATGCAGCTATACAGGGACCAGTATTGTTCTAGTGCCCAACTCTTGTCCCTCTTCGGGAATAGCCTACATCTCATATGCCCAAGGTAGTTCCTATTTTCAGTGTATTCAAATTTGTGTACTCCCTTGGAATTTAGAAGCAAGGTTGTAGTATGTACACATACAGAACAATTGGTGCCAGGCAAGATACAAGGACGCTAAGTTTGTGCACTGAAGTCTCGTGCATAACTAAAATATGACAAAGAGATGTTTCTGTTGCCAATGTATAACTTAGAAATTGACATCTGAAATTGTGATCTGTCCTGTGGTCTCTTGTTATGTACAAATTTTGTATGAGCGTGAATTATAGAGAATTCTGCCTCCAATCATGCTTGACATTAAAGAAATGTTTCCATTGCGAATGTATAACTTAGAAATTGTAATCTGTCCCGTGGTCTCTTGTTATGTACAAATTTTGTATGAGCGTGAATTATAGAGAATTTTGCCACCAACCATGCTTGACATTAGCCTTACATTGCCTGTAAAGTCTACAGAGCAAAAAGCTGATGGATGATACAGAACATATTTCTACTATGGTGTCTGGAATTTCCAAATTACTAATTATATAGATCTAAGCTGAAACCATTAGTTTTCTGCTGATTTGATCTAATCTCATGATATGCAGTGTCTACATCATTGAGTTTTCATACAGTGCTTTGCTTAAGCAGATCTGCTGCTTTGATAGGTGTTCCGTAATCTTTAGTTTTTAGATGTAGGAATCAGTTCTGGTCCGGATCTTCCTACCATGTCATGAATATTTAACATGGTATCAGAGCTGCAACTCTGAAATCTTCCAAGAATCTGTGATTGGATAGGGCTTCTGTTTCTGAGAGGTCCGTGGGTGTGATTCCAGGAAGCTCTAGAGATTGGAGCAGATCCATGCCTATGATAGGCACCATAACTTGTGACAGGTCAGTGGGTGCGATGCTTAGGAAAGATCTAATTATTGGAGTGTTGTTCATTGAAATCATGATAGGTCTGGGACCTGTGAGAGGTTGCTTTCTCTAGTGACTGAAGTGGATTTCTTGGCATAATGATCCAAAATGATTTTACATGAGTACCATAGGAATATATTTTTGCTTTAGATTAAGGAGATTAGGATTTGGGACATCTTGGAGTTGCTCTCGATTTTGTAACACTTCAGGACATCAATATTTAATGTGGTTTTGGGGCTTCAAACAATGTATTTTTGGCCTTGTGCTGTTTAGGGTTGCTTTAGGCTTTCCTTAGTGTAGACAAAAATTGTTCTTCTCACCAAGATCTTTCCATCGAGCTATTGTGCACCTCAAATAAAGTTTAGATATGAAAGTTATGGCCATGGCAAGGTAACGGTCCAAATATTTGTTACATGTCCAGCTTGTGACCACATTAGTTCACCATAATTTGAATATGGGGAGTTAATAACATAGGGGAATCCACTAGAGACTCTTAGAAGCATGATGGAGTTTCCAAGGGGTTTTCAAGACCCTAAAACTCACCCTAATTCTAGCTATCAAAAGCCTAGCAGAAGGAGGGAAAAGGGTTCACTTTATTCACTGGACATTGATTGTTCATAGTATATGAGTAGGAGTGTGATGAAGATACTAACAGAGTAGAGAGACAAAAAAACATTTTGTAGATAATATAAGGTAAGTTTATTAATGTTTGACAAATGATCAAAGTAGGTCAACAAGATTGCTCAATGCGTAAGTGGCGAAACACAGTGGGAGTGTAAAGGCTACCGATCTTATGAAATCATAAAGCTGAAATTATCTATAGGATATAAGATTAACTAAGTTAATTACAATGCTATGAAATGGAGTAGAGGACTATAGAAGACCATAGTGACTCACAACTTTGTAGTAAGCTTGGATAATTTTGTAATCTATATTGTAATCTCCATACAATATAGAATATTAAGGAGGAGAGGGTGGAGGAGAGCGACACCTTGGTAAGCTTTGATGTGGTTTCATAGTTTACCAAAATCCCTTTAGATGAAGCAGTGCAGGTTATTAATGAGGTTACAGATCCTGAAATCGCCAAGCTTGTTGAGATTTGTTTACGATCCACCTTCTTCAGCTTCCAAGGAGAATTATATGAGCAGGTATCTGGTGTCACAATGGGGTCGCCACTCTCACCTATTGTGGCCAACTTATTTATGGAGAACTTCGAAAAGAAAGCCCTTGCCTCTTTTCCCTTAAGTCCAGCGTGGTGGAAAAGATTTGTAGACAACACT
This sequence comes from Pinus albicaulis, assembly GCA_034641835.2. Classification (NCBI taxonomy): domain Eukaryota; kingdom Viridiplantae; phylum Streptophyta; class Pinopsida; order Pinales; family Pinaceae; genus Pinus; species Pinus albicaulis. The sequence continues at coordinate 65,510,776 of CM076573.1, read as the reverse complement.
AACATAAAGTGGTCGCATGGTAGGGAGAATCTTGAGAGATTCTTTAATCACCTCAACTCAATTTCCTCAGAAATTAAGTTTACCATGGAGATTGAAGAAAACATGAGCATTCCTTTTTTGGATGTCCTAGTTACCAGAAAAGAAGATGGAACATTGGGGCATCAGGTGTTTAGGAAGAAAACCCATACTGACAGCTACCTTCATGCTGAGTCTTACCATCATCCTACTCAGAAATTTGGTGTCCTTAACACTCTGGCTGTAAGAGCCCTAAGGATATCCGATGAGGAGCACCTGAAAGAAGAGATCACTCACTTGACATCTGTTTTCTTGGGTATAGGGTATAAGGAGAGAGAAATCAGAAAAGCCATAAATAGAGCTGAAGGTACGGTCGTATCCAAGAAGCGCCAGGGTCCTCAAGAAAGCTGTGGAAGGGTCTTTCTACCATACATTAAAGGTGTTACTGATAAGATCGCCAGGGTTTTGGGAAGGAGTGACATCTTAGCACAATTTTTAGCAGCAGGAACCATTAGACAAAAAATGCGGTCAGTTAAAGATAACATTAGTCATGAGCAGCTTAAAGGTGTTTACAAGATTGATTGCTCATGTGGGAAGAGTTATATTGGTGAAACCGGCGCTCTCTTCAAAAGCGTCTTAAAGAGCATGGTGCCGATATTAAACATGAGCGATCTTGAACCTCGGCTCTTGCTGATCACTCCTCGAAAACTAAACATCACTTGCATCTTGAGGATGCTAAAATCATTGCACGGGAGGAACACTATCAAAGACAAAAGATTAGAGAAGCGCTTGAGATTATAAAACACCTGCATAACATTAATAGGGATGGAGGATACAAGATTAGTGATAGTTGGCGGCCTCTAATTCGACAGATGTGCTCCTTAGGTTCGTCCTCATCTCAGGTATAATATCGCATGTTTGCCTCTTCTCCTTATCAGTAATCAAGTTTAGGGTCTAGTCAGTGCAAAACACTAATTATATCATTCACTCGTAATAATTATCCTTATTAATTAATTTTTATTATTTCTATTAATAAAAAATAATTAATTAATAATTATTATTAGTAAATAAAAATAAAAATAAAAATGAAAATTAGAATAAAATTGAATTGGAAATTAAAATTAAAATTAAAATAGATTATATTTAATAATGATAAAATTCATTTTTAAATTAATTAGGATTTAATTAATAAATTATATTTAATAATAATGTAATTCATTTAATTATTAGAATTAATAAATAATAAATAATAACTATTATTTTATTAACATTTATTTAAATAAAGTTCTATTATTATTATTTAAGTAAACTAATATGTATATTTTATTAATTATTAATTTTATTAATTAAGAATAATTATTTTACATATTAATTATTAATTTTATTAATTAAGAATAATAAAAAATCATTATTAGTACCATCTAGGGTTATATCATATAAATATTCTTCAATTAATTAACCCTTAGATTATTAATTTCATTAGAATATTTTAGGTTAATCTTTATAGGAGGTATTTTAAAAAAATTAGTAGCACTTAAGGTTTATTTATAAAAGTTAAATTTTTGAATTAATTTTTTTTAAGAATGAATTAAAAAATAATTTAAAATGAATTAATAAATTATAAATTTAATAAGTAATTATAATTTTTTAAATAACAACAATAGGTGATATTATATACTATTATAAGTATTATAAATTATTAAAATTAATTACAAAATTTTTATTAGATTAAATAAATTAATAAAATCTGTTCTTGTCGGCTCTTCTCATCATCTTTCACTATTTAAACCTTGACCTTTGTGACCTTCTTTCATTTCTTCATTCACTTGTCCTGAAGATGGATCCCCGTTGGGATTCGAAACATCGACCATTGTTTTATGATACTGTGGATAATCCGGATTTTGCAATTAATCTCCATAAGTTAAGATAAGATAAAATTAATATATTAGTGTCCAACCGATGACCACAAAAGTAGGTCAATCGAATTGTGGAAAGTACAATAATGTCGGTATACAGTGGGTGTGCTAAAGTGGCTCTTGTATAAGACAAAAATCAGGAAATAAAAGAACATACTAATCTAAAACCCTAGACGTTCGACTCCAAAGAATGAAGAGGAAGTCTAGGAGAAGGATGTAGAGGTTGAGTGGCTCAATGGCCTATGATACCTACTGTAAAGAGGCGATCCTAGACCATTAGAGCTCTCTCTCCTAATAACTTAGGTCAAATGGAGAAAATAATAGCTTAGGTTAAATGGAGAAAACTTAGTAAGGAAGGGCCTGCCACTAAGGTCTAGCAAGGCTCAACGTGCAATTGAACTTATTGCCGTAATGGAAACTAGTCTAGGGTGCATTTGGGATCTCATTTGGATAGGAATGGAGCTTCATGCCCTCATTGATCTATAATCATCTATCTCCAGTTGCTAGTTGGTGCCCTGAATCGAGTGCATTGTAAAAAACGAAGTAATTTGCGAAGTAAAAGTTGATCTTTGGAGTGGATGTGGCTAAAGGATGGAAGTCCGAAAGTGAAGAGCTTCCTGCATATATAAGGCCAAGCATCTTTTGCCAAGAATCGACCAAGTGTCTGTATATTGCGGAAAAGAAAGTGGAATTGCCCCCGAATCTCATACTAAATTGGACAATGGAAGATGAAGTGCTCCTTAGTTTCTACCTCCTAGAGATGGCACACTTAGCATATCTTGTTTGAAAGGCTAATTTGGTGGTTACTCTCAATACGTAATCTATGAGATCCAATTCTAAACTGGCCCAAGGGTATTAAAAGAGCATGTATCTAGTGGTGAGAGGTATAAGGAGGTCAAATAATAAGTCCATATTCGGGCGTAACCCACGCTAGGGTTTGATCCAAGTGACCCTCACATATTGTAGGCAGATGTACTCTCTGAGGATCATGTTTAGCTCCATTCGTGGAGGTAGAAGGTGACCTGGTGTGTGCTAAAGTGGCTCTTGTATAAGACAAAAATCAGGAAATAAAAGAACATACTAATCTAAAACCCTAGACGTTCGACTCCAAAGAATGAAGAGGAAGTCTAGGAGAAGGATGTAGAGGTTGAGTGGCTCAATGGCCTATGATACCTACTGTAAAGAGGCGATCCTAGACCATTAGAGCTCTCTCTCCTAATAACTTAGGTCAAATGGAGAAAATAATAGCTTAGGTTAAATGGAGAAAACTTAGTAAGGAAGGGCCTGCCACTAAGGTCTAGCAAGGCTCAACGTGCAATTGAACTTATTGCCGTAATGGAAACTAGTCTAGGGTGCATTTGGGATCTCATTTGGATAGGAATGGAGCTTCATGCCCTCATTGATCTATAATCATCTATCTCCAGTTGCTAGTTGGTGCCCTGAATCGAGTGCATTGTAAAAAACGAAGTAATTTGCGAAGTAAAAGTTGATCTTTGGAGTGGATGTGGCTAAAGGATGGAAGTCCGAAAGTGAAGAGCTTCCTGCATATATAAGGCCAAGCATCTTTTGCCAAGAATCGACCAAGTGTCTGTATATTGCGGAAAAGAAAGTGGAATTGCCCCCGAATCTCATACTAAATTGGACAATGGAAGATGAAGTGCTCCTTAGTTTCTACCTCCTAGAGATGGCACACTTAGCATATCTTGTTTGAAAGGCTAATTTGGTGGTTACTCTCAATACGTAATCTATGAGATCCAATTCTAAACTGGCCCAAGGGTATTAAAAGAGCATGTATCTAGTGGTGAGAGGTATAAGGAGGTCAAATAATAAGTCCATATTCGGGCGTAACCCACGCTAGGGTTTGATCCAAGTGACCCTCACATATTGTAGGCAGATGTACTCTCTGAGGATCATGTTTAGCTCCATTCGTGGAGGTAGAAGGTGACCTGGTGTGTAAAGGGAATATATGAAAGGGTGGAGGCAATCAATCATAATGCCAACAAATGCTAGAAGATATGAGACCCCAATGTATCGGCATAGGGAATGAACTAGAGAATTGATGGATGCAATGGGTATTAGTTGTATCCATTTGTAGTATCGACTAAATTCTAAATGCGGTGCAAGAGAGAGACAAAGCCAAACATTGTCTTAGTCTGAAAGGGATAAGCTCCAAACTATGCAAGAATGATTGGGCTTGGGGATTGATGTTTACACTTGATGATGTAGTTAAGAAGGGTGATTTGTACTCTCTCTATTGGAGTCCAATTTTACGCTAATAACCCAAAACCCCACACCTCTGAACCATATAAGACATTGGGTCCTGTTACCCACCAAAATGGGTAATCCTTAGGAGAAAACTTTTTTCCTACATTTGGACAACTAGCCAGCCAACAACTCTTGATACCCCCTTCTTGATGATGATATGCCATATGCCTTTGCCACATGCATCAACAACATACCTCTTGCTATCCAACATTTCCTCTTGGATGAAAGTGGGTTTCTATTTAAAAGGTATTTTGGCCATTTTGCAATTGGGTGCTTATACTTGTTTGTTTTGGGCATTTTGTATGGATAAAGGGGTGATATGGAAGATTGATTGATCTCGACGGTAAATCTATTCTCTCAACTTACCATGGGGATTAATCTTTAGCCCTTGTCCAGTGGGACCTCCCTTGAAGCCTCTGGGTTATAGGAGGGGCATTACGTGGAAAACCTAGATTGAAATATCATGTTCATTTTTCCTAACATCGTACTTAACACTTTCCATCTCACATTACAAACCCCTTATATACTGTTATCACTTAGAGAAAACCCTAGTTGCGCAAAAAACTCTAAGGTAACCACTAACCAATATTTTGAATCGAAAGCTAGCCCTTTCAATTCGAAGGGGGATACCTTCTATAATTCAGGAAAATCCGCATGGTTATGTACTTAACACATCGACTAGATCTGATTGGATTTAAACAAAATTGGTCTGGAAAGGACAGGACAAACCATTATGTATGGAGTCTTTTTGACAAGAAGTTATTGATTACAGACTATATGAACAGAATACAGAGGCAAGGTAGCAACAAATCTCTTAGACAGTTCCTCATTCAGCGATGATAGAAGCAAATAGAAATAAATATCTAAAATATAGAAACTGGTGAATTTTGTAGAAGATATTCAAGTCAAAAACATATAAAATTTTGGCAATTCTAAATTTGAGCTGATAAACAAAATTCAGATTTAATCACTCAATTCCAAATGTAGAAGACATATGGATCAGATTGTGAAACAAAAGAAATGACATGCACTAGAAAACAAATAGGAAACCCATCACACAGGAATCTCTGTAAATATGAGCAAATAACATCGATCACAGTAATTTATTAATGTCAAAAGTATACACACTATACCAAGGTTCTGCAAGAAGTTTCCAACCATTTTTCATTCTACAGAACTTGTCCTTATAGGAAAGACTATAACATACAACATATTTCTAACATATTCTTAATTATAGATTTCTAAAAATAATAGTGTACATGTGAATACATGCACATAAAACATTTTTCCAAGCCTATCTGTATCTAAATTATAAAAACATTCTACAAATTTGGTTGGAAAACAAGGTCAAAATGGTGATCGAACTTCTGCCTCATTCGCTGGAACTTGTGCTTTGTCATCCCTCCAAAAATATCTTCTGCTGAACAACATCTTTCGAGCTTCTTGATATGATAGTATTGACAATCTTGTTGTTATCCTTTTGAAGCCGTAACATAACAATATCGCTGACGGGCTAGTTGTCTGCATTTTTATAGAACCAATTTCCAAAAATGCGCTGGCAATGAAATTGTAAGCGCTCGTTTACCTTTACTAGTGCAAAATCGTTGATAGATGGGTTGTTGGTCTATAATTCAAAATTTCACCTTGACAGTGAACAATCAAAACTGTGTGGTCAAAAATCAACTTTGCTAAGGGTGCTAGCCGCCTCTAATAGGATATCCACATTTGTTCTCCTCTGTCTCTTACTCTTCCAAACCTCCATAGTAGCCCCTTTCTTTGAGTCCTTTGTTTTCTTTTGTCTTTTTGAACTTGTAGCCTTCTCTTGGTTTATGATCAGGTCTCTCTGAGGAGTTTTATCTACATCTATGACCTCCTTTGCTAGCTCAGGATTATGTTTCAACTTGATGTTTAGTCTCAACTTGTTCCATGGCTTGGTGTGGGGTCTTTTTCCACCTTTAAACATCTCTGCCAAGGTGCGTTCCTTCTCTAATGGTGTTTGCTCAGCTTCGGGCTCAATAATTTTTCCCTTAGCTTTCTCTGTTTGCTCACTAACGCCTTTTTCTGCAGGTATAAGGACAATTGGGGGAGAAACAACATTTGATTTTTGTAACCTATCGCTTCTCCTGGTATAAAATCTTGGTAGTTCAAGAACCAAAGGGGGAACTGTTTCCACCTTTTTATGGCTCCTTGTCTGTATAGATGAGGTTCCCTGAGATGAGGTCCCTTGTTCATGATTTTGTGGCTGCGTAACCCTCTTTTTACTACCCTTATTCTTACCCCTTTTCGGTTTTGCAAGATGAAGTTCAAACCCTCCCCAAAACAAAAAGTGTTCCCAGGTCCTTCCAACTCTTCTCAATTGGCTTTCGATTAACAATTTTATTAGACCTTTATGATATATAAAATGGGAGGATGCATCGGTTCTTGCTCTGACCCTAGCTGACATATGTTTTTAGGCATTCCAACAGAAAATAAGGGGTATTAATTCTCAATTGACTTGCTATATGAGCCACAAATCGGTAGTGATAAAGATTGACTCGATTGTAGTGTCCTTCGCAGGTAAAATATGATTAGGCGATCCTCAAAAGATAATGCCATTCGTCCTTTAGCTAGGAACTTTTCACCCTTGATCACCAATTCATCTCTTTAAATTCATCTTTCATAAAGGGTACTTCAATGCCAACTAAAATATGACTTCTGAATACTCTCTCTCCATCTTTAGGCAAGCCTGTGACTTTAGCGATTAACTCTTTTGTTACCTAAAAAGTAATTCCTCCAATAGTCACTTGCTGACCATCAAAGCCTTCATTAAATGCTCTAGCAACCTTGTCATGGTAACTTGCACACCGATTGAAAAATTCCTCCCATCTTGCGTCTTGAAATCGCTGCTGGATTTCAAGATAAACTTCGAGTAGGTCAAGCACCTCGGGTTCACTCCTTTTCAATTTTCTGCTCCTTCCCATGTTTCTCACAGACAGGCGAAAGCACAGGTAAGGGATTGCGATTCGATCCTAGATCTTCGAGGAACACTTAACAAACTATCCACATTTAGCATAAGAAAACAACACTTCAATCATGGGTTAAACAAGTTTTCTATATGGGGTAAATTATTCCAAAATGTGTCAAGCTGCTCATCATTATAACAAATTGACACTGATTTGAAAAAATCTTATAATGCGATCATAATTTTTAAACCCACATACCTCTCGACGACAAAATCCAACAATACATCATGTGATCTTACCATCTGGCTCAACAACACGTGTTTGATCCATGATTGCTCCTTCGCTAACGTGGATTATGTCAGCGCAATATAAGACAATTTAAATTTCTCACTTTGGCATTGATACCTTGGATGTCAGCGCGATTTTAAATTTTCAAAACTACAATAACGCTGACACTCTCGTTGTCATCACTTTAACCCTCTTTATTACAAATTTGCGCTGACACTCTCGTTGTTAGCGCTTTTAAAAATTACAGACTAAAAATGTGATAACAACTGGCTCCATAGGGATGCTGTCAATCATAGATGGCAACAAGAACCCCATAGACCAGAACCCTATTTATTACATTAAGTTTTCTTAAAGCAACACTTTTACTGACTCTATTCAGTAAGAAAATCATGTTTCAAAACTATTCTTTATAGACTCTTTTGGAACTGAACATAAAATAACTGCAGTAAAACAACTTTATTTTCTATTAACCATTTATCAGAACCTTAGGGCCTTCTCCTCAGGCTTCAAGTCGTTCAAAATGTTTATCCACACCTGCAAGTTTTCAAATAACATGGATATATACAATGAAAAAGTGAAATGTTGTCTTTTAAGAGATAAAATGCTTTAGAAACCGTCTGTTGACTGGACCTCCAAGCAATAATTCTCCTTTTATATCATTCAGAATAAAGGCATTCTTGCCACGATAAGCTGTAATTTGATATGGGCCCTTCCAAATATGATTGAACTTCCCATGCTTACCTTTATCTTCAATATGTGCATCCCATTTCAAAACAAGGTACAAACATTTGAAATCATCTTCTTTAGTCTTTTGTCAAAGACCTTCTTGACATTTTCTTAGAGATCTCAAGACTATTCATATACCTTTTCTCTGTTTTCCTGTACCTCTATCAACTGACTGATTCTTCTTTGAAGATGATTTGGTTCCTCTCCTAGCTCGTGTAAGTACCTCATAATTAGTATTCCAATTGAAACTAGGGAAGTTGCATCAACACCATATACTAACTGAAAAGGAGTGGTACCGATTGTTCTTTTTGTAATGATCCTATCTGCCCATAAGGCAAATTTGAGCTTTGTATTCCAGGCCTTCTTATTATCCTCTAATAGTTTCTTGATGATTCTAATTAGGCTTTTGTTTGATGACTCGACCAGTGCATTACCTTGAGGGCAGTAGGCTGTAGAGTGATTAAGACTTATATGATATTCATCACAAAATTTTATCAGCCTTTTGGATTTAAAACATTGAGCATTATCAGTTATGATTCTTTTTGATCTACCAAATCTAGAAATAATATTTTCTAAAAACTGTATAATAACGAGATCAATAGCTTGCCTGCTTGGGAGAGCCTCAATCCATTTTGTAAAATAATCAGTCCTTGTCAAGATCCATTTATGTTGGGTTGAAGATGCCAAGTGAATTTCGCCTATAAAATCAAGACCCCATTGCTGAAATGGTGCTTCCACAGAAATAGGCTTTAAAGGTAGAGATATTAACTTAGCTTTCCCCTCAAACAATTGACATTTATGGCATACTGCAACTTCCTTATGGACATAAAAAACCTATAGGCCAATAAAACCCTGCTTTCAAGATTTTGTCAACAGTGGCTTTCCAATAATGGTGACCGCTGTTGGTTGTTTGGGCTTGACCCAGGTTCGATCTATGCTGCACACCATCAAAACCCTTGATCATCGACCCTACTCCGCGATGTGGCTAATCTACTATGCTACTATTATCTTTTAACGTATATCTTTTTGCGCTGTATAAAACCATTCACTTCGCCACATTTAATAGAACACATTATACAAAATCATAAACTGTGCTATTATAATGCACAACTATAACAACTACTTTGCACAACTGATATTAAGCAAATAGACAAGAAACACATAAGAACACATAATATCATATGAAGGCTTCTTCTTCTTTATTATGATGGATCTTTTAAGTACATTCTTCTCCCCGACCTGCGCACACAGCTATAGGTGGTATGCGCAGTAAGCTGCAGACTCTTCCAGGGTCTTTGTGCACTCGGCTACAGAGCCTTTCCTTTGCTATAAAAGACAGATACAAAACTAGCCCTTAATCATAGAACTTACATTATGATATCATCGACTTACTTCTAACATAACAGTACATCCCTTTATATAATATTACATAATTACAAAACCATGGTCCAAATACCATGAGCTCTATAAAATAAGCAAATATAACCCAAACCTGTAACAAAAAGGAGGGATTTCGACGCACCCTAAAGCCCTTAAGATACCGTTCGGTATATCCAAAATGTCTTGCTATGCGGTATAATTTGCGCTTCGCTCCTCAAAATGCAGAGACTTAGTCAAAATCGAGGCCAAGTTGGGTTGCCCGAACATGCCCCCAATACTCACATGTGCCTCGTCTCGAGTCACTCAATTGCTTTGCCCTTTGATCTTTGTTGCTATGTTGTTGAACTTCTGCAGCACCTCTGCAACTTGCTTCTCTTGTCTGTGGACTTCTTCCAATACTGCCTCTGTGACTGGTCCTGCAATCTTCTTCAATGCTGCTTCTTCCTGTTGTTGAAGCTCCTAAAGCTTCTCGTCCACCTGCTGAGACAACAGGAGAGCCTCATCCTGCCATGGTTGATTTCTCTCCCTCAAAATTTGCGCTTCCTTCCTGAGTTCTTCGATCAGCTTTTGAAGTGCCTTGCTTTCATTGATCCTTGCGAGCTTCTGTGAAACTGGCAAGTTCTTCGCTGCTGTCTTGATTTCCTCCAACTGCTTTTGCTTTTGTTGGATATCTTCCTCTACCTTTTGTACATTTGGATCTACCTGCAGCAAAGTCCAAATCTGCAAGTTTTCTTCCAGTAATACTTTGCACTCTGTCACTATCTCGGAGATGCCTGCCACTGCAGCCTTCAGGTAGTTTTCCCTTTGCACTCGTACTTATGGGGGTGTGGTTGGATGCAAATTCATTTGCAGCTCACTGATGTTGAGCTCATACTCAAACTGTACTTCTGCAACCTTCTTCTTGGATTCCTTGGCTGCAAGGCCAAGCTTCGCGACCTTGTCTTCTACTGGTTCCTCCTCGCGGACATCCATGTTTGGAACTTCTCTGCAAGTGGCTTTGACCACTTCTTTTAGCCTCTGCTTTTGCTATTCTGCCTGGTCTATTTCCTTGATTGCCTGGTCAAGCTGTTTCTTTAGCGCAACTTGCTCTTGTTCTATGTGAATATTTAAATTCGGTGTGCACTGCTCTCGCTCATTTAACTCATGGATAATGCCTTGATGCAGGTCATGCGATACCAGAATAGGCAACACTACAATATTCATATTGACCTTGTCCCAATTTTTTGCTTCTTGCTTTGCCTCAGCTGTGTCGAACTGTAGAGCTCCAACATGTATCTGCATGATCCTCATTCCAAATGTTGTTTCTATCAATCTCTCTCGCTGGACTGCTTGGCTTATCGACGTTGGTTTTCTAGTTGTTTGCGCTAGAAGCTTTAGCTCTACAATGCTTTGCTCAACTACTGTTAGGAGTACGCCGTAGCGATCCTTGATTCTGCCCCATGATACCTCCACCACTTCTTGGAATTTTCACTGATTTCGTCTATGTCCCCATTGGAAGGACCAATGACATTACGCCCTTCGACTTATCAACTTTCTGCTTCTTCTTACTCCTTGGGGAAACTTCTCTGTGCATCTTCCTTTTGCCTTTATCTGTCGCTATATTCTCATTGTCGCATTTATCGCCTACAAGGGGATCTCTGTCTCCAAGAGGATCTGTGCCTCTAAATGGATTTGGCTAACCCCCGTCATGCTCCGACTCATGATCTTTCTCTTGCTCTTCTTTGTCCTTGTCTTTTCCACTCGACCCTCCATGCTCTGATGTTTCTTCATCCAAGTACTGAGGGGTTTTTGCAGTGCATTGTATTAGATATCATTTTTTTGGGATTCAACAACGTTAAGTAAGTCATTCATCTATGACCATTTCCATGAGAGGTAGTCGTAACTGACTAATTTCTCATGATTATTGATTAGTCCACTTAGCACTCATTGCATTTGATGATATTCACAGGGGTGAAGAAGTGGGATTGAAACTATTGAAATGAATCACATAGTGTCAATCATCACTTTCGGGGCTTGCACCCGGTAACCAGGACTTCCCAGGAGGTCACCAATCCTAGATCGCCTTTGGCTCTAGCGCGCTTAACTATGGAGTTTTCCCCACAATCAAGCCCACTTAGCTTGCTACGCCATTTGCAAAACCTTAGCAAGTATTGTGCCTCATGAACCATTCAAGTAGAGCTCCCTTCACTCCTTGTATTTAAGTATTGAGGGGTTTTCACAGTGCATTATATTAGATATCATTTTTTTGGGATTCAACTGTGTTAAGTCGTTCATTTATGACCATTTCCATGATAGGTAGTCGTAACTGACTAATTTCTCATGATAGGTAGTCGTAACTGACTAATTTCTCATGATTATTGAATAGTTCCCTTAACACTCATTACATCAGGTGATGGTCACAGGGGTGAAGAAGTGGGATTGAAACTAGTGAAATGAATCACATAGCATCAATCCTCACTTCTGAGGCTTGCACCTAGGTAACCAGGACTTCTCAGGAGGTCACCCATCCCAGATCACCTCTGGCTCAAGCACGCTTAACTATGGAGTTTTCCCCACAATCAAGCCCACTTAGCTTGCTACCCCATTTGCAAAACCTTAGCAAGTATTGTGCCTCATGAACCATTCAAGTAGAGCTCCCCTCACTCTTTGTATTTAATTATTGAGGGGTTTTCGCAGTGCAGTATATTAGATATCATTTTTTGTTCAACTGCGTTAAGTAAGTCATTCATCTATGGCCATTTCCATGAGAGGTAGTCGTAACTGACTAATTTCTCATGATTATTGAATTGTCCACTTAGCACTCATTGCATTAGGTGATACTCACAGGGGTGAAGAAGTGGGATTGAAACTAGTGAAATGAATCACATAGAGTCAATCATCACTTTCGTGGCTTGCACCCGGTAACCATGACTTCCGAGGAGGTCACCCATCCCAGATTGCCTCTGGCTCAAGCGCACTTAACTATGGAGTTTTCCCCAGAATAAAGCCCACTTAGCTTCCTACACCATTTACAAAACATTAGCAATTATTGTGCCTCATGAACCATTCAAGTAGAGCTCCCTTCACTCTTTGTATTTAAGTATTGAGGGGTTTTCACAGTGCATTATATTAGATATCATTTTTTGTTCAACTGCATTAAGTAAGTCATTCATCTATGAACATTTCCATGAGAGGTAGTCGTAATTGACTAATTTCTCATGATTATTGAATAGTCCACTTCGCACTCATTGCATCGGGTGATGCTCACAGGGGTGAAGAAGTGTGATTGAAACCAATGTTTTAAAAAACGGAATCGGTCAGCTACCAGGCCGAGGTAATGACTCGGTAATGACTCGGAATCGGTAATGACTCGGTCGACCAAGTTTCAATGACTCGGTTTTTGTAAAAAATACATTAAATATTAATTTTTTTGTACAAAAACATAAATTTAAAGATTTTTATTCATGTTTCCAAACACATAGCATTACAATATAGACAAAAGACAACATATGATCAAAGTAGGCTCATGAATAAATCCATTATATCAAAATTGCACCCAGTGCACTGTCCAAGGACCAATACATGATGATGATATAGAGATCAAAACAAAAAACATAACTAAGGAGGCTCTAAATGGCCTCTACAACAAAACATGAATAGTCACTAATAACTACTGCTAGTCATCTAACTGTGACAAGCCAATGTCCTCTTCCCCAAACTCTGAACCAGAGGGGGAAGACACTCGCTCCGCCTCCTCCTCTGAATCAACATCCTCAACTGGAACTATACCCTTTCCCTTACCACCTTGAGAATCAGATAGACGAGCTATGCGTCTCCGTCGTGGCTGACTAGAGGAAGTGCCTGCACCTGCAATTGGATGGCCTGGGACTGGGTCTGCTACTAGTGGATCTACATTGAGCATAGTAGCCTCCAACTCTAAATCGAAGTCAAGTGAACTCTCCCTGTCAAACTATGGTGGACAAGTCTCCACTACCCAATCTGATGTTGGATCAATATCCTCCAACACAATGGGATCTGAATCAGGTCTTTTGTTCAGCAATTGGTTCCGTCTTAGTCGGAGGTTGTACTGGACAAACACTAGATCATTTAATCGTTTTTGCTCCAAACGGTTTCTCTTGTGTGTGTGAATCCTCTCAGAGACAGACCAATTGCGCTCACACCCAGAAGCACTGCAAGTTTGACTCAAAATGCGGATTGCAAACCTCTGCAATTCAGGACAGTGGCTACCAAATGCCTCCCACCATTGTGCTGCAAAAAATGAGTTTCAGTTAGCTCAACAATTTATATCCAAATTTGAAATTGAAATTATAATTTTATAAACAATTATACAAAATAATAAATTATAAAATATAAATTTGAAAATTGAAATTCTTTGTTTACCTGGCTCATCTGATTCCCTTGCAATCCTTGCAAGGTTCTTGCCAAAGGTACCAGTGGCATGGCTGAACATAGTGATCTGCATGTGTATCTTCAACTACTCACTCTCTGTGGGGATCATGCGATCAATGCAGTCGATCAATCCATCTCTAACCTCCCCAGTCAAAGCTCCTGTTTCCTGAGCTTTATAATGATACCTTGGGTTCAGAAAATACCCAGCTGCATGTATCGGGCGATGGAGTTGATTGTTCCATCTCTGATCAATGATTTCCCAAATGGGCCCATACTTAGCCACTCTGTCCTTGCATGTTGCCCTTATCTGCTCCTTTGCTTGATCCATAGCCTCATAAATGAAGCCCATAGCCAATCTTTCCCCATCCACCAAGTGCAACACCTTAACCAATGGCTCAACAAGTTTCACAATGGTTGCTGCCTTTTTCCAAAATATTTCTTCAACGACTTTCCTTTTCATGTCTTTGCCATCCTGTTTGCGAGAGAACTGACTTTCATTCCATTCATCACTAGAAAACATCTTTTGCAAGTTTCTATGTTGGGCACCCATAGATTGCAATGTCAAAAAATGTGTTGCAAATCTAGTGATGGTAGGCCTAATAAGTTCCTTGCCCCTTGTGTATTTCCTCATCAGACTCAGAATCCATGAGTGATTGTAAATATATTTTGTGATGCATTTGACATGCTCTACAGTGTTCTTGATCCAGTCTATTTTGCCAATATCCTCAAGCATGAGGTTTATGCAATGTGCAGCACATCGGGTCCAAAAGATGGTTGGGTGTTTTTCCTCTAACAATTTACCAGCAAGAACATAGTTAGAGGCATTGTCTGTGATGATTTGAACAACATTTGCCACCCCCACCTCTTCAACAACCTCATCCAAAAGCTGTAACAACAATTGTGCATCTTTCACCCTATCAGATGCATCAAATGATCTTAGAAACATGGTTCCCCGTGGGCAAAAGACAAGAAAGTTTATGATGGTACGGTTCCTCTGATCAGTCCATCCATCTGACATGATGGTACATCCTGTACGTGCCCATGAGTTTTTGAACTCTTTCAAATAATCATCAATGTTTGAAATCTCTCTTTTCAAAAAAGATCCTCTTAACTCATGCAGAGTAGGAGGTTTGAAGCCCTTTCCAGCAGCATATATGGCATCAAAAATAGGTTCATAATATGGTGAACGAGTAGCATTGAAGGGAATATCAGCATCATACCACCATCTAGCAATGTACTCACAAGCATTATCTCTCAATTCTTTTTTCCAATGAGCATCTAAAGTGGGCTGCACAGTTGGAGGACTAGGACCATATGCAGTTGCACTATCAGAGGGAGATGAGGGCACAAATTTTTTTTTAATAGTACCCTTATTTCTCATTGCACCCTTACCCTTGTCAGAAATAGACTCCCTAGAGGGAGGAACATAGCGAAAGGGGTTTTTTGATGCATCAATGGAAGGGATAGATGAGGAATCCTCATAATTAAAAGATTCAAAACTTGAGTTGGCAGCCATCATATGTTGTAGATTCCTCTTCCTCCCAATTTCAGCCTCTATTTCTTTTTGCCTATTTTTGTCTTGCTCAAACTTGTCAAATTGTGCTTTCAACTGCTTCCTAATTTCCCCAATGTTTTCTGCTTCACATGTAGTAATTTGGCTTTTAATACCAGCCAAATGTAGTTTCAGTCTATGAATGCCCCTTGCACCATCCTTAATTTTTTTCTTGCAAAATTTGCAAAACATTTGATCCCCAACCATTTCAGCATATGCCCAAGCAGAGTCTTTTGCTCTAGGGGCCATTCTGGACTGAGTTTTTGACTTGGAAATAAAATGTTTAAATCTGAACATGAAAACAAAAAAAAAACTATTCATTCTATGTTCATTTCTTTCACCAAATGGCAAATGCCAAAAACTATGCAAATGCAAATGGCAAATGCTAGATTTGCTAAATAAATAAAACAAACAAAGGCAGATTTAGAAGAGAAAAAATAAATACCTCTAGCCTCTAGCTTCCTCTAGCTCAATGCTGCTCCAAAGCTTGCCCAATAAGCTCCTCACTGCTGCTCCAAAACTTGCCCAATAAGCTCCTCATTGCTGCTCCAAAACCAACTCCACAATCTTCAGAAAACTCTCACAAATGCTCAAGCAAATTGAATGAGAAAGATGTGAGCTCAATAGAGGGGTTGGGTTAGTTAAATGGCATTGGGAGGGCTTAGACAACCTAAAAAAACCCTAACAACGAATTAAAATCGAGTTTCAAGTCCACAAAACCGGGTTTTTTGGCCCCACCGGCCGGTTGTCATGACTCGGCCTGGTTGACTTGGGCTCGGCCTGGTTGACCGGCTTGTTACCGAGCCGGCCGAGTCATTACAAAAACCGACCGGCTCGGTAACAAGCTGGCCAACCTGGCTGGTTTTCTGCCTGGTCGGACCGACCGGCCTAATGGCTCGGTCGACCAGGCCTGGTCGGACTTGAGCCGGCTGTTTTTTAAAACAGAGATTGAAACTAGTGAAATGAATCACATAGCGTCAATCATCACTTCCAGGGGTTGCACCCGGTAACCAAGACTTCTTGTAAGGTCACCCATCCTAGATCGCCTTTGGCTGAAGCACGTTTAACTATGGAGTTTTCCCCACAATCACGCCCACTTAGCTTGCTACCCCATTTGCAAAACCTTAGCAAGTATTGTGTCTCATGAACCATTCAATTAGAGCTCCCTTCACTCTTTGTATTTAAGTATTGAGGTTTTTTTGTAGTGTATTATATTAGATATTATTTTTTTGTTCAACTGCGTTAAGTAAGTCATTCATCAATGACCATTTCCATGAGAGGTAGTTGTAACTGACTAATTTCTCATGATTATTGAATAGTCCACTTAGCACTCATTGCATTAGGTGATGCTCACACGGGTGAAGAAGTGGGATTGAAACTAGTGAAATGAATCACATAGCATCAATCATCACTTCTGGGGCTTGCACCCGGTAACCAGGACTTCCTGGGAGGTCACCCATCCCAGATCGCCTCTAGCTCAAGCGCGCTTAACTATGGAGTTTTCCCCACAATCAAACCCACTTTGCTTGCTACCCCATTTGCAAAACCTTAGCAAGTATTGTGCCTCATGAACCATTCAAGTAGAGCTCCCTTCACTCTTTGTATTTAAGTATTGAGGGGCTTTCGCAGTGCATTATATTAGGTATCATTTTTTGTTCAACTGCGTTAAGTTAATCATTCATCTATGACCATTTCCATGAGAGGTAGTCATAACTGACTAATTTCCAATGATTATTGAATAGTCCACTTAGAACTCATTGCATTAGGTGATGTTCATAGGGGTGAAGAAGTGGGATTGAAAGTACTGAAATGAATCACATAGAGTCAATCATCACTTCTAGCACTTGCACCCGATAACCAGGACTTCTCGGGAGGTCACCCATCCCAGATCGCCTCTAGCTCAAACGTGCTTAACTATGGAGTTTTCCCCACAATCAAGCCCACTTAGCTTGCTACTCCATTTGCAAAACCTTAGCAAGTATTGTGCCTCATGAACCATTCAACTAGAGCTCCCTTCACTCTTTGTATTTAAGTATTGAGGGGTTTTCGCAGTGCATTATATTAGATATCATTTTTTGATCAACTACGTTAAGTAAGTCATTCATCTATGACCATTTCCATGAGAGGTAGTCGTAACTGACTAATTTCTCATGATTATTGAATAGTCCACTTAGCAGTCATTGCATCAAGTGATGCTCATAGGGGTGAAGAAGTGGGATTGAAGCTAGTGAAATGAATCACATAGCATCAATCATCACTTCTGGGGCTTGCACCCGGTAACCAAGACTTCCCGGGAGGTCACCCATCCCAGATCGCCTCTGGCTCAAGTGCGCTTAACTATGGAGTTTTCCCCACAATCAAGCACACTTAGCTTGCTATCCCATTTGCAAAACCTTAACAAGTATTGTGTAATATTCCTAAATTAGCTTGTAGCTAATGGGAATATTAATTTTTCCTTTAAAGACTAGATGGATGAATAAATGGTCAAGGAGGCTCATGAATTGCTCAAATATGAATAAAAATCCCTCATAGTGTGAAAAGGGATCATGAAATAACCAGATCAAGCATCCACATGTGTGAACCATGTCTAAACTATGTGGACAAGGTCAAGTTTGACCAAGTCAACAATATTTATTCTCGAAGTGTGGATCCTAAATAAAGACAGCTCAATGTGAATGGAAATCAAGCTAACCAGTTAGAATGAAGACACCTTGAGTGTGGAAGAGGTTGATCACTTGACCAAGTCAACCATGACCATATCCACAGCGCAGTCTAGATGCATTGAACCTCTTGGAGGGACAACGTAGTTCTAGAAGGAGGTTTTACATGTGAAAGAGGCTAAACTAATGAAGTGGTTTAGGGTTTTGCCAAGACTCCAATCTTATAAAAGGAGGAGGAGAGCAACAAGAGAGGGTTGTTGAAGATTATCATTTTTCTGAAGGTATTGTCTGCTCAGACATCCCTTGTTGGGTCTTCCTGTTCAGGAATCCCACCTCCTTCCTTGAGCAGCTCTTGGATGAGACTTGTGCTATCTTTTCCACATCAGGCTTTCAGGCCAAGCTCACCTTACACCTACAGCGCTGATCCTGTTGAGGGTTGGGTTGTCCTTGTGACTTGCAGTAGTGGAAGACACTAGATCTGCACAGATCTAGCCTATACTAGTGGCTCTTCTCAGTGAGGGTCTTTTAACCTCTTGGAAGAGTGCATTAGCACTTTGAGCTTCAGATCTAGACCTTGGCATCGGGCCAAAGCATTCTCAGAGCCTACAACGCAGTTTCTCTCTCTGGACTACGTTATTTGCAAAGGAGAAGTTGCAGGGTGTTTTGTTTGCATTTTGGAGGAGAGATCTCCGGTGATTGGATCCTCCCTTTCACTATGGTGATCCGTGGATTGGCCAATCAATCCATGTTGTTTTAGATCTGATCTGCTGTACCATTGTATTATTCAGAAATTTCTGAATCATTTTGCAGATCTGCAACCTTAGATCTCAGATCTACTCTCTGTGCTTCATGTTTTGCACAAAACCCCAAGGGGAATGTATAGATCAACATTTCTTGTATATAGATCTGTATTAGACCTAACTTTTTATGTACAGATCTGCTCTAGATCTGAAGATTAATAAACTGTTGCTTCAGCCCCTGAAAATAATGCTGTCATGGTTATACAATCTTTTCTTATGGTTGTAGCACCTCATTTTTGAGGATTTTTCCTGTATAATCTCATTCTTTCTCTTGTACAATGTATGGGCTGTAATGTAAATCTGATTTGCTGTTATAATACTGATTTCTGAACCTCTATATCAGCCTCCTACTGTGCTTCAGTGGATCTGCGTTATTTCTGAAGCAGTCCTTTGCATATAGCTGCAACCCCTCTCTTTGTGCGATTTTCAGCTAGACTAGTTTGTGGGAGATCTGTTTAACCCACCTAGTCTGATTTGTTTTTGCTCTCCTTTTGAATTTAGATCTTAGATGAGCTGATCTAAGGGATCCAGGAGTTGCAAACTCATTTTTGTGCACAAAATCCTCAGAAGTGCGTTATTTCTGCAGGCTTGATGAGCTGTCCCGATTTTGGGATCTTACATATTGTGCCTCATGAACTATTCAAGTTGAGCTCTCTTCACTCTTTGTATTTAAGTATTGAGGGTTTTTCGCAGTGCATTATATTAGATATCATTTTTTGTTCAATTGCGTTATGTAAGTGATTCATCTATGACTATTTCCATGAGAGGTAGTCATAACTGACTAATTTCTCATGATTATTGAATAGTCCACTTAGCACTCATTGCATCAGGTTCTGCTCACAGGAGTGAAGAAGTGGGATTGAAACTAGTGAAATGAATCACATAGCGTCAATCATTACTTCCAGGGTTTGCACCCGGTAACTAGGACTTCCCGAGAGGTCACCCATCCCAGATCGCCTCTGGCTCAAGTGCACTCTATGGAGTTTTCCCCAAAATCAAGCCCAATTAGCTTACTACCCCATTTGCAAAACCTTAACATGTATTGTGCCTCATGAACCATTCAAGTAGAACTCCCTTCACTCTTTGTATTTAAGTATTGAGGGGTTTTTGCAGTGCATTATATTAGATATCATTTTTTGTTCAATTGTGTTAAGTAAGTCATTCATCTATGACTATTTCCATGAGAGGTAGTTGTAACTGAATAATTTCTCATGATTATTGAATAGTCCGCTTATCACTCATTTCATCAGGTGGTAATTGACTAATTTCTCATGATTATTGAATAGTCCACTTAGCACTCATTGCATCAAGTGATGCTCACAAGGATGAAGAAGTGGGATTGAAACTAGTGAAATGAATTACATAGAGTCAATTATCACTTCTGGGGCTTGCACCCGGTAACCAGGACTTCCCAAGAGATTACCCATCATAGATTGCCTCTGGCTCAAGCGCGCTTAACTATGGAGTTTTCCCCACAATCAAGCCCACTTAGCTTTTTACCCCATTTGCAAAACCTTAGCAAGTATTATGCCTCATGGACCATTCAAGTAGAGTTCCCTTCACTCTTTGTATTCAAGTATTGAGGGGTTTTCGCAGTGCATTATATTAGATATCATTTTTTTTGCTCAACTATGTTAAGTAAATCATTCATCTATGACCATTTCCATGAGACGTAGTTGTAACTGACTAATTTCTCATGATTATTGAATAGTCCACTTAGCACTCATTGCATCAGGTGATGCTCACAAGGGTGAAGAAGTGGGATTGAAACTAGTGAAATGAATCACATAGCGTTAATCATCACTTCCAGGCTTGCACCAGGTAACCAGGGCTTCTCGGGAGGTCACCCATCCCAGATCACCTTTGGGCTCAAGCATGCTTAACTATGGAGTGTTCCCCACAATGAAACCCACTTAGCTTGTTACACCATTTGCAAAACCTTAGCAAGTATTGTGCCTCATGAACCATTCAAGTAGAGCTCCCTTCACTCTTTGTATTTAAGTATTGAGGGGTTTTCGCAGTGCAATATATTAGATATCATATTTTGGAATTCAACTGCGTGAAGTAAGTCATTCATCTATGAACATTTCCATGATCGATAGTCTTAACCGACTAATTTCTCATGATTATTGAATAGTCCACTTAGCACTCATTACATCAGGTTATGCTCACAGGGGTGAAGAAGTGGGATTGAAACTAGTGAAATGAATCACTTAGCATCGATCATCACTTCTGGGGCTTGCACCCGGTAAACATGACTTCCTGGGAGGTCACCCATCCCAGATTGCCTCTGGCTCAAGCATGCTTAACTATGGAGTTTTCCCCACAGTTAAGCCCACTTAGCTTGCTACACCATTTGCAAAACCTTAGAAAGTATTGTGCCTCGTGAACCATTCAAGTAGAGCTCCCTTCACTCTTTGTATTTAAGTATTGAGGGGTTTTCGTAGCGCAATATATTAGATATCATTTTTTGGGATTCAACTGCGTGAAGTAAGTCATTCAACTATGACCATTTCCATGTCGTAACTGACTAATTTCTCATGATTATTGAATAGTCCACTTAGCACTCATTACATCAGGTGATGCTCACAGGGGTGAAGAAGTGGGATTGAAACTAGTGAAATGAATCACATAGCATCAATCATCACTTCCGGGGCTTGCACCCGGTAAACATGACTTCCCGTGAGGTCACCCATCCCAGATCGCCTCTTGGTTCAAGCGCGCTTAACTATGGAGTTTTCCCCACAATCAAGCCCTCTTAGCTTGCTACCCCATTTACAAAACCTTAACAAGTATTGTGCCTCATGAACCTATTAAAATTTGGATACTAGAGGACAAGTGGTTCCCTAAGACTTTGATCTTTGGCCTAGGGAAAAGTGTCAAAAAGTATTTGACTTTTTTCTCCTAAAGTGACTTTATAAGTGGTAAAGTCAAATCTAATTTAAAAGTGACTTTATAAGTGATAAAGTTACCAAGTCTAATTTTAAAGTGACTTTAATAAAGTCAATGTGAAATTAGAAAGTGAAAAGTGACTTTAATAAAGTCAATGTGAAATTAGAAAGTGAAAAGTGACTTTGGAAATACAAGACTAAAAGGGTCTTTATTAAAGTGGGGTGAATTAAAAAATAAAAAGTGATATTTAAATGCACATTTAATCTCAACCCTAGATTTAAAACTATCTCAGCCATTGGATTTAGGGATTCCCCAAAAGTCACTTAGGGTTAGGTTAAAGGAGGAAAAGAAGAGAAAATATTATTCATTCTTTCATGAGCAGATTGAGAGAAGAGGAGAAGAAAGCAAGGAGATTTTATCAGCAATGAGAAGAAAGAGGGCAGCAACAAGTATACTTCAGCAAATCCGTACAGTGCCTTATTGGTACAAATCCCAAGGCAAATATCTGTAAAACAAGAGAGGCATTGTTTCTAAGAAATGGAGGCACAAAAATCGAGGAAGAGGGTAGTAGCATTAAGCACAAAGTTCGAGGCAGAAATATAGGCACGAAAATCAAGGAGAAGTGCAGCTGATATTTTCGGCACACAAATCGAGAAAAAGGACAGTAGCTTCAATGTAGATTTCGAGGCAATTTCTAGGCACGTATTTCGAGGAGGGTTCAAATCCTTATAGTTCCGTACCACTGATTTTGGCACATTTTTCGAGGTGGTTGTACAACATTTATTGTCGTCATTAATGTTGTAAATTTTTTTGTTTTGTAAGTTGTTGATTTGGCACAATTTTCGAGGTGGTGTGCAAGCACATAAATTGAGATAAGTTTGTAATTTTGGTTGCTGGAATTTTTACTGTGTTTTTCAGTCTCACTGGAAAAGCAATATTCAGAAATAAAGAGGAGCTTTCGAACTGGTTTTCCCCAATAGTTGTAAAGGGTTTTTCCAGGGTCGTTGACAAAAAATCAGCGTGTCATTTTCTGTGTGTGCGGCTGATATATTTTCTAAGTTTTATCTCTGCATTTTCCAGCACTTTGAAATTTCCAGAATTTGTGTTTTCAGAAATATTTATTATTTCCAGCTTGTTGAATGTATGTTTATGGGAATGGGCATTAAACTACATGGGAGTAATAAGGAGAAATTGATAACCGGGGTTGGGTCAAAATTTCTACATGGTATCAGAGCTTGGGTGGCTGAAAAGTGCAGTTTGGGACATCAAGTGAAAAATTTCACCAAGCTTATGTTTCACACAGAAAACTGAACCTTTACCACAACAGTGAAATTTTCTGTTTGTTAGGACAACAAGCATGTCTTTGGGCTTGAGGGTGGAGGATAGGTTGGATGGGCACAACAACTACAGTACATGGAGGGAGAGAATCCAGAGCATCTTTGAGGAGGCAAAACTCTGGGGCATAATGGTACATACCACACAACACCCAGTAGCAGTACCTGCTGATCCTGTTCAACTGGCATATTTTAATAAGAAGAATGCCAAGGGAAAGTGACTGATTCTGGATGGTATTAAAGACCATGTCATTCCTCATGTGAGAGGAAAGAGATTTGCACATGAGATGTGGACAACCTTGACCAAACTCTATTAGAGTACCAATGAATACAAAAAATCGTCCTAAGGGAGACGCTGAAGGCCATTAAGATGGCAAAGTCTGATAGTGTTACTGCATACCTCACAAAGATCACTAACGTGAGAGATGAGTTGGCAGTTGTTGGAGAGGTCATTCCACCCACTGAGTTGATGCGGATTACAGTGAATGGTATTCCCAATACATGGTTGAATTTTGCGGATGGGATTGTTGCACGAGTGACCCTTCCCACTTGGGAGAGGTTGTTGGATGATTGCATTCAGAATGAAATCAGAAAGAACCATCTTGGGGCAGCCAAACCAGTTGAGGAGGATGACATTGTAGCATTGTTAGCAAGGGGCAAGAAGGGCAAGGGAAAGAAGAAAGCTTCCACAAGTGGTGGCAGGGGCAAAGGCAAAGGTAAAGGTAAGCAGCAGGCAAACTTGGAGAAGGACTATTCGAAGGTGAATTGTTGGAATTGTCAGAAGTTGGGACACTATGCAATTGTGTGTCCGGAGAAGAAGAAGGGAAAGGACAAGACCATGGTAACATTAGCGGAGATAGAGGACTTTTTGGAGAGCTTTGATCGAGAGTTTGGGTTCATTGCTTGTGAGTCCACTAGTGCAGGATCACCTGCCACGGAGGTTGAGAGGGAGTGTGCATTTCCCTCCACTAGCGGAGCATCTTCAAGTATTTGGTATGTTGACAGTGGGGCTTCATGTCATATGACAGGAGTCTGTGAGTACTTCTCAACGCTTTCAGAGAGTGGCACTGATATAAAGGTAGTACTCGGAGACGACAACATTGTTAGAGCAGTCGGTGTGGGGACATTGACATTTGATAGGGAACCCAAACCTCCCTTGAAAGTGTCAGATGTTCTATATGTGCCAGGGATGAGGAAGAACCTTATATCTGTCTCAGCATTGGAGGACAGAGGGTATGAGGTATTGTTCAGGAGAGGACAGGTGCTTATATATCCTAGGGGCACTCCAGCTTCTTCAGCTAGAGTGATTGGTGTACGCCATGCCAAGGTGTACAAGTTTACGTTTCAGCCCCTTATGGCATTGAGCAGTAGTACCGGCAGCAGAGCTAGCAGTTCAGAGCTGTGTGAGATTTGGCACCGCAGGATGGGGCACATGTATCATGGGGCCTTGAGGACATTGCGGGAGATCACTACAGGTGTCCCAGATTTTAGTTCTGATGACATTGATACATGCAGAGGATGTGTTATGGGGAACTTTGCCAAATACCCTTTTCTCAACAGTGACGGCAGATCGGCTGGGATTCTTGATTTGATTCATACTAATGTGAGCGCTCAGATGTCTCATGTTTCCTTGAGTGGATATGAGTACTATGTTTTTATTCATTGATGATCACTCCAGGAAGACTTGGATTTATTTCTTGAAGATCAAGAGTGAGGTCTTCAAGCGGTTTTAGTAGTTCAGAGCTCTTGTGGAGACTCAGACAGGTCGGAAGATCAAGTCCCTCAGGTCGGACAATGGAGGGGAGTACACCCTTGGTGAGTTTGTTGATTATTGTGCGGAGGCAGGCATCAAGAGGGAGTTCACAGTTCCTTACAACTCGCAACAGAACGAGGTTGCGGAGAGGAAGAACAGATCCATAGTTGGTCCTGCCAAAGCCATGCTACATGATCAGGGGTTACCGTTGTTATTGTGGGCAGAGGCCTGCAACACTGCTGTGTATTTGCAGAATAAGAGTCCACATCGTGTCTTGGGGCATGTGACTCTGGAGGAGGCTTTTTCTGGGAAGAAGCATGATGTTGGTCACTTCCGTATCTTTGGGTGTATTGCATACTCCTATGTACCCAAGGAGAAGAGGACCAAGCTAGAGTCGACTGCAGAGAAGGGCATCTTTGTGGGCTACAATGAGACCTCGAAAGCCTTTTGGATTTATATTCCTGCACAGAGGAGAGTTGTTGTCAGGCAGGATGTGAAGTTCGAGGAGGACAGGGCTTTCAGCAGGTCACGGGAGTTAGAGTATCTGGATTCACCAGACCCTCAGGAGCAGCTGAGTCAGTCACATGGATCCAATGGGTAGGGATTAGGAGGTACATCGATTACGGTGTCAGGTCCATCAGTGAGTGGCTCGCAGAGTCAGAGGGGTGGTGCTTCGGGCAACATGCAGAGCAGTTCACTAGGTAGTCCACTGATGGACAGTTCACACGGTACTTCAACATTTACAGGTACAAGTTCAGGCAGGAGGACAAAAGACAGACGTTCAGGAGTTCAGGCTTTTGATGAGGATGAGGACTTTTCCACTCCGGTGGGAGAAGTGTGCTGAGGGAAGAGGAATCCCAAGTGGCTTTAGGATACCTTGAGAGAGGCCACATCTGTTGCTGGGCTGAAGAGACAAGTCAGAGAGAGAAGAACACCTGAGCGGTTTTGTAGCTATATGGCAATGGTTGCCAACATCGTTGACTCTGAGCCTTCTAGCTATGAGGAGGTAGCTAGCCAGCAGGTTTGGAGAGAGGTCATGCAGGAGGAGTATTCTTCTATCACGAAGAATGATGTTTGGGAGGTGGTGCCGAGGCTTGAGGGCAAATCCGTGGTTACTTCCAGATGGCTTTACAAGGTAATGCACGCTGCAGATGGTAGCATCGAGAAGTTCAAGGCAACGTTTGTGGCTAGAGGGTTCTCCCAGGTAGAGGGAGTTGATTATGAGGAGACCTTCGCTCCCGTGGCTCGATATACTTCCATTCGCTCCATTATATTGATAGAAGTAGCAACCATAGAGTCCTGAATGAGATTGGGTCAATTTGTGCGCATGTTCAGGTTGAGTCGTGAATGCTAAAGCATGTCAAGTCGTGAACGTAGGGCAAGTATTCCATGAACAAATAAGAAATGACGGGGTGCAACCAAAGAGACAAGGTCGACAAACCATAGTAAGGGAGCAGTGAGGATTGTTGGATCTAAGTAACGATCAATGACGGAGATTCAAATTGCAATCGCAGATTGCAACTGTTTTAGGATGGGTGCAAGGGTAAATGTTAAAATGAGAGAAATGTGATTTGCGATGAGGTGGGGCCCGTTCAACCGTGGCGCGCATATAAGCCTTGCCTGTTGCCCGCACTTCGTAGTCCACAGGTTTCTAACCTTACCTCTTAAGACTTACGCCAAACCTTGTTTTTCCGCCGATGCGATGAAGCGGGACCCACCATACCTTACCGCATTATCAAAATCGCATGCAATCCTTTGTTTCTGCCTCTGCCTTACCTTTTCGTCTTTTCGCACTTCGCAACAAAAAAAATTTAACCCCCGCTGTGCGCATTATAAAACTTGCGATCTGCGACTTGCGGGCGTGGTCCCACTTCTGTGCCATGTCACCCTTCTCCCCACCCTCCATCACATTTGGCAAAATTATAACTTATTCCATTCTTCCAAACGTTAAAACCTGCGATTGCCGATGTGCAATATCACATCGCACGATTTTTAACTTACCTTTTGAAACGCCCTCAACCTATTTTGTTGAACTTGTGATGTGGTCGGGTCCCACCTTCCCTCCACGTCACCTCATTACTCCTCGCGCTCTGCACATCGCACATTTTAGAGTTTACCTTTACTGCTTCATGGTAAAGAGTTGCGATTGCGATGCGGTTTGGCCCCACCATAATACTCCGCTCACTGCGAATACACCATTCCTTCGCTATCGTTCCCATTCCATTGTTCCACGTCATCATCCTCTCGCCACGTCGCCTCCGTACTTCGCATCGCATCACCGATTCCTTTTCTTATAACGTAGACTTTAAAACATGCGAAGTGCACGGATGCGATGTGGCTTCCGAAATTGATAGTCCATAGATTTTCAAGTCCGGATATATGGGTTTTTTACGATGTTTTGATTAAAAGGGTCAAGTCCGGTCCCAACTTACATGCCACATCATTTCCTTTTCCTCATCGCCCTCCAACTTTCCTCCATCTCCAATCACCCCCTCCTTATCTGACGGTCCTTGTTTCATTTCGCACTCCCCGCAGCTTTCGAACTTTAACCATTGGGGGGGGGGGGGAGGTTCGAAATGGGCGGTATCCATTACTGCCCACCTCTCCACATGTCGTCCTCTTGTCATTTCACACCCCCCATCTCCGATACTGCTTACCATTTGAGACCCCCTTTGAAATCCGGTTCTCGTTTTGCAATTCAAAAACACCGCATGGGCTTTTGAGGCGGAACATGCAGTTATGGTTTATGCAATCTGCTCAGGAGATCTCTGCTAAAGTACCAGGTGCGCGCAATACTACAGGCCTCTTGATAATGGATTAAATAGAAATCACCAGACTGAAGGAGTGGAGGTTTGTAAGCAATAGATAGAATCGTAAAATGACAATCAACCTGTTCACCTACGACCACTCCTCGCCATACCGTCTTGAAGGCTCCCATTATTGGCCTCAATGGGTAACCATGTCCTTTCTGCTTTCGGTTTAATTTTGATGATTTTGCTGGTGAAATCTCAATTTCGCTCCATTCCTATTTTAATTCTCTTAGTACAGAATTAATTGCTCAATGTACGCTCTGCTAGTTAGGTAGGGTGTTTTGATTTCATAAGTATGGGTCGATCATAAATGATTAGTACCGTAAGATCCTCGAGGGGAACTCTATATGTAGCTCGTTCCAAGATTAAAGAAGGGTTCTGGAATTTTGAAGAATTTTGCTGTAGTTTTGTATGTTTGTGCTCCCTGTGCTCTAAGATACATATTTGGGAGAGCTGTTTAAAATTAATATGATACAGAGCTGTTATTTGGATTCCAGATGGAGCAATGAGTAGTATGCATCTGTTTCCTTCTATTATCAGTAATCTCCTTTTTACGTGTAATCATTTTCATGATATGCTACTTTGATTGGTTCGTGTAATGTAGTTGCTGGCAGTCTGCAATTTTATTCGTGAATTCGTGCCTGAATAACGCCCAGGTGTTAACGCTCATATTTTAAGCTTGCTGCACTCCCTTAATTCGCTCTCCACGAATCTCTGTTGTTGCCCATATCTCATTCATATTCGCTTCCTCTGAGATTGCGGGGGACATATTCTTAAATCTCTTAAGCCTGTCTCTTGTGGGTTCCTTCTCTGTTCTTCCTCAACGCCTCTGCACATTTTAAAGCTTCTGCTCATTGTTTTATTCTTGGCCCATCTAATAGCCATCAACCTCACAGCCTCCTGAGCTCTCTCTTCATTTGGGGAATTCACATGAAGCAGGCTCAAATGGTCTTCTCCATTCTCGAAGCACCAAATCTATTATTCTCATGATCCATATTCTGTCAGAGGTATTTATATAATTGTCCATTTTGAACCTCTGATTTTAAGATGTCCTAGGCACTGGCTTTTGCAACTCAAGGCCGTCTCTAGGAGCTACAACATCTTTTTGGTGCCATTGCCGAGGAAACGAATTAGAAAACCTTTTCCTTGGGATAGGACATTATCTTCACCCTTCAATCAGGTAAGCACGAAGGGTTGAGAGTTGCATAGGACTCACCTTGGCGACTCCACTATTATTAAAGTTCAAGTCAGTCATAATCCTGGCTTACAAAAGGCCTCATACTCGATGAGATACTTTCCAACAGAAAATCCCTTCTGTGTCTGATCCTCAAAAGATTAAATTTAGGAGAGTTTGATCCAGCCAGGCTGACCTTCCCTCATTTACTCTAGAAGCTCCGCCTTTCTCATCTCATAAAGTTGCCATCTATGGTCCTGGTACCCAGCCCGCGTACTTGAGTATTCTTCAGAAGCCTTTGCTTTAGCCAGTTCAATCATAAACAACAAAGCTGAATTAGTTGATATTTCTTTGCCTCCCTTGCACCCTACTCTCGAGGCCGAAGAAATCAAAGAAGTTGCAGTACTCCATAGCTTTTTACAGAACAATATAGCAACCTCTATTTAACACACACCTGTTATACCATAGCCAATTCATCCTCAAAATTTACCTCCACCACCCCTCATGGCTATACCTAACTTCCTCCTCAATAAATATGCTCCATTGGCTTTACCTCAAGTATTGAATGACATGCCTTGAGATTATCTAAAGCTCCTGCCTCGGCTCACCGGGGAAGATAGTACTTTTGCGCAGAGACATATTGAAAACTTCTGCGCCTTTTCTGAGAATGTAAATGTAGAGCACCTAGATGTGGTGTTGAGGCTTTTCGTCCAATCCTTGGATGGAGAGGCTCTGAAATGGTTCAAATCTCTTGCTGATCACACGATCACCACTTGTGAAGAAATGGAGAATTCCTTCACACTAAAATGGGGAGAAAAGAGGGATCATGGATATGTCCTCATAGAGTTCAATGCTCTCAAGAAGAGACACAATGAGGATGTAACATAAATTATAAAGAGTTTCAATAAGCTTTATAATAATCTTCTTGTTGAAATAAAGCCTCCCCAAGCAACTGCTAAGGTGGTTTTCACAGGAGCTTTTGAACTAGAGTTCGGGTTCACCCTAAGAGAAAGAAAGTCTGCAACTCTGGATCAGATTCAGACTAATGCACTAGAGGTAGAAGCAAACTTTGCCTCTACTGGTTGCGCCGAGAGGCGCATCTACAACCCCATATGACCCCGATGTCAGGTATGTCACGTCCTCAATGTCGGCTTAAATTTCAAATTAAAATAAAAAAATAAATAAAAAATAACAATCGGGTCGGCTTAACAAATAAATTTTAAGAATCGTATAAATAAACAAAATTTGTTTTAAGACAACTCAGCTCTAATTCTGCGGAGAGCGAGGGAGATCGGGTAGAAGGGAGGCCAACTGCGGCATAAGCATTTCTGCGGCGTAAGCATTTCTGCGGCATTTGGAGCTGTAAGCGCCGGAGCTGGAGTTCACTCAGGTAATGTATAAAAATTGAAACTTGACTTTCTCCACGCCCTTCAAACCCGTTTTGTTTTATATGAGATGAATTTCTATAATTTTGTGTCCATCCTCGAATACCCTAACCAACATTGTGATTTCGGCATCAATTATTAGCTGAAAGTGTAGGTCAATGATTTAATTATAAAACCTTCGTTGTAGGAATATGCACAGTATTTTCCGCAATGATAAATACATTCTCTCTTTACTCACCTCTTTCTGTTGGTAACAAAATTAAGCTCTCTCTGTTGTGCTTGATGGCTCTTGCATATGCTAATAGGCGCCTAAACACATTTTTCCAATAATTTCACACAATCGAGTGCGTGTAACACTATTAGATGTAGGAACATTTTTTACTATACCATGAATTGTTGGCACTAATTGAGAGATTGACTCTCATGAACCCATAATTAATTTCTCCTTATCGCCAACTGTGAGATATCTACACCTGCAGCTTGAAGACACTTCCATGAATTTGTGAAAATGAATCAAATACATTGAATGACCCAAATTCTCTGCAAAAATGAATTGATGTTCTGCATGCATCTCCAACACCATATTCCATGCAACAAACTCCATTGATCGTGGAATTTTCCCAGATTTCATTGACCTCTATTAAATGTGCAACGTAACTGCCTTTGTGTTGGATAAATAATATTACATGTGACATGGGCCACGTAATAACGTGGCCATATGCCACCAAATATGTAAATACATCGTGCCTATTCATAGGCCTTGAATATTTCCGGCTGATTTGGCGCAACTAAATTATCTCTTCATGGATTTTGATACTCTGTTTCAATTCTTCCCAAGTTAGGGCAGGCCGGAAGAACGCTGGAAAACGTGAATTTATCGGGCCGAATACCTTCTCATTGCATTTGATGAAATAATCCCAAGGCCTCCACGGAAATTCCATGTCGTATATAAGCCGTGATCATTGAGTGACATGGGCCATGTGCCACGTAATTCCATAATTCTCGTTAACACGTATACGCTGAACAAAAGTTAATATTTTGTCTTTTAACTGTTAATCCAGGACATGTATCTAAACCTAGCCTGTCTTTTTGTTACTTTAGATATAGCCATGATCTGCTACATGAAAATCAAACTACCTAAACTATCGGCAATGAAGAACAAACAAAATTAATATATGCCCCAATATTGTCTACCAATATAGTATGTGCAAATATCTTTCAGTTCAATTACTTCAATTTTCGCCAAATGTTGTCAATTAGTATCTCATGGTGACGTGTCTTGAACGAACACAAATTTTGATTTTTAAATTGAGGGTATGGTATTAGAGGTTATAAAAAAATGTTGAGACAAATCACAACAAATCTGGAACATTAAAACTGAGACATCAACATCGAGATGGTCTCCATGATGGTGAATTTCATGTATCTTAAATGAACGAATATCTAGAAACGATTGTGACTTCCACGTTGTTGAGGGACTTTCCTTCACTTTATTATTCCACTTATATTCGTATTGATTGTTGTTACTGTTTTATTTTTTTTCATTAAAATTGATAATACAATTAAAATTAATTTAATGCAAAGTAGCATTCCCATTGTTTTATGATTTTGGTTTTTTCATTAAAACACAATTAATTTAATGAAAAGATGAAGTTTATTACTCATATTTATAATAATATTTATTACTCATATTATTATAAATATATTTGGTCATCATAAAAATGAAATAATTAATATATTAAATAACAAATATATTAATATTTTATAAATATTAATATATAAATATTTATATTAATATTTAATGTCCAAATTTTATCAAACACAATTTACAATATTGCGCGTGTACAACAATTGCTTTATAGACATAGAAGTAGTATTAAATATTTTGTAGTTAGATATTTGATATATTGTAGCTAGGTATTATATATATATATATATATATGGTTAATTGATGTGTTTGGTTTTTTTGTACAGGAATATAATATCATGGGTACTAGTAATGGGGAAACTAATAATAACAATATTGAAGAAATGAGAAGTGTAAAGAGAGAATGAGTTAAAAGACAAGGATCAAATGTTATGAAACAAGTAATTGAAATCGAAAGAGAGCAGAAGAGGGTAGAAAAAAATGAGCAGCGAAGATTGCGAAGACAAAATATGACTGATGATCAAAGGGAAGAACAACGAAAGAAGGAACGTGAAAGAAAAAGGCGGCAACGAGAAAGACAAAATGAGGATGAAAGGGAAGCAGAACGAATAAATAATTCTCAAAGAAAAAGAACAAAATTTGAAGAAATGGATGAGGACGAAAAGGAAGAACATAGAAGAAAACAAAGACAACAATATGTAAGATCACATAGAAAAAGACAAATTGAAGGTCGTGGTGATCTAGGGCCAACAATTGAGGCTCATTCTCCTATAAGTATGAATCTACAAAATCATCAACCAATGGAGCAATGTGACGATGAATGTGAAATGATTTCCAATGTACCAGTGGAAGATGAAGTTATTGCACATAAAAGATTTCGTGAAAGAATTGATAAATTAGGTCATCCTCAAATGTGCCATGTGTGTGAGGAGTTGTATCCTGGCATTCAAGTGGTGACTACAAAGACTGGTCCAATGTGTACAAGATGTAAACAAGAGGGTAATAAACATAGATTTTCATCACAAAATCATATGAATCCGGGGTTGCAGCCTTTGATCCTTGGAAGTCTTACACAAGTTGAGGAAATGTTGATAGCAAAAGCGAGTCCAATTTTGCAGGTAATGCATTCAATAGGTGGCCAATACAAATATAGAGGACACACAATCAGTTTTCCTCAAGATGTTAAAGATGTTGCCAATAAATTGCCTCGACATATTAAAGACTTGGATTTAATGATGGTGGTGCGAAAAAAAGGTCAGCAAGGATCAAGCTATGATTTCACTGTTATAAGGCAAAAGGTACTAGATGCATTACTTTATAAGATTCAAAATGATCCATATTATAAAGGTGTAGAAATTGATATGCATGCTGTGGACGAGTTACCAGAAAAAGCAACAAATGTGTCACATATGATTAATTCTGTTATACTACCAGATATGGACAATGACATAGACATTACGTTGTTAGAAGGTGCTCCAGGTTGTGAAGATGCTTTAGACAATTATGATACAACTTATTTTGCTTTAAGGCCTCCAAATGCACCTAGGGAAATTGAACTTATTCGTGCATGGGCAGATAATCCTAATAGAGAAGAAAACCAACTATATGGTGAAACTACAAATGTCATTAATTGGCCTAGAATTGGTTCATCTCCAATAAATGAGTACAATACTGAAGGGTTATTTGATATGGCATTTCCAAAATTATTCCCTAAAGGAGAAGCCGATTGGTTACAAGCACGACTAAGAAACGTGCATCTTCATGAGTATGCAAAACATCTCCTCAGATTTCGTGATAATAGGTTTGGGAGACATCCTTGATTTAGATACTTTTTACTCAATATCATCATGAGACATCGTGCTCAAGCGTCTTCTGCAGTATTTGTTAAAAAAAATATGACAGAACTACCTACAACAGTTGATGAGTTACGAGAGCATTTACAAAATCTTCCTAATTCTAAAATTGCAGATAGATTGATGAGATTTGGACATGTTCTAAGAGGTACACGTGCATATTGGAGCAAATGTCGTGGCGAATTATGTGACTTAGTACAACAAATTGGATCTCCTACAATATTCTTCACACTAAGTGTAGTTGATATGCAATGGCCTGATTTGCATATATTGATGCCAGGTACCTCTCCTACAGATCCAAAGGAAGCAAGAAAATGGAGACGCCAGAATGTCATTGATAATCCTCACATTGTAGCAAGTTATGTGCATTTAAGACATACATTGTTTCGAGATGAGATTTTTTCAAAATTTCATCATGCTACAGATTTTTGGTGTCGTTATGAATGGCAACATCGCGGATCTCCACATGTGCATGGGTTTCTTTGGCTAAAAGATGCTCCCAATATGGACAAATTGAATTGGAATGACTCGAATCAAGTTAGATTTGCAAAAGAATACTTTGATAGATCTGTCCATGCATTCAATCCACGCAATGAATATCAAATAAGGATCCCTATTCAACGGAACGATGATGATCATCCTTGCTTAAAGAACACTGAACAAATATTTCAATCTGATCCTATGATGGACTATGAACAACTTCTCAATTGTGTTGAGCGCCACATCACCTGCAATGAGAAGTCATGCCTTAGAAAGAAGGGTGGAAAATTGGTGTGTAGATATAAGGCACCATGGGAGCTATGCAAAATGTCAAGACTTTATGTGGATGAGGGTGGAGAAAAAATATATGAACCTAGACGAAATGATGATCGATTAAATACACATAATCGTGAAACGTTGATGATGTGGCGTGCAAATATGGATTGGAAACCTGTTCTTTCTAGGCATGTTGTGATTAACTACATAGCAAAATATGCATCAAAAGCAGAAAAAGGGTCAGAAAGCTTCCATGATATGTTGATGCGTATTTCTTCTATTCAAAATCCAAATGAATTAGCAGCACGTGCATATAGAACATTGTTGTGTGAGACTATCGTTGACAGGGATATAGGAGCACAAGAAACATGTCATATGCTTTTGGAGCTTCCTCTTAATAAATGTAGTCGTACATTCATTGTTTTGAATGTTGGGATAAATGTTTTCAAACAAGTAAAAGTTGATGAAAATAATGACCATAATGATAATTCTCTTATTGATGCATATAGGAAGAGACCCGTGAGTATGGAGCACCTTTCGTTGATAGAAGCTTCTAGATCTTGGTCATATGACAAACGTCGCCGTGATGAGAAATGGTTACCACGAGATAATGTAGCCATTGTACGAGTATTTCCTAAGTTTCATTCAGTTCCCCCTCACGAAAATAATAGTTTTGTTGAGTTTTGTTGGTCTGAATTAGTATTGTACAAGCCGTTTCGTGATTTTCATATAGATATTGGTTTAGAGATGATGACATCATACAAAATTGGGAAAAGTTTTCCTATAATCCTTGGCATATTGATTGTAATCCAATACCTTCAAAGGATCCAGCTCAATGTCCAGATGAGGATGAAGATGTTTTACATGTACAAAATGATTCTAAGCAACATGAGTGGGAGATTATTTCAAGTTTGTATAAGAATAAGTTTATACATGCGAGTGAATTTGACATGATTGGATTTAGGGATCGTGATGTTATGACAAATTGGAGCTCTAGCTTTGTTGATGAAGAGACATCAAGATGTGCAGTGAAATTCATATCTGATAAGAAAAAAGTGAATGCAATTGTTACTACTGAATCATCAAAAAAATATTCATTTGAAAGTTTAGGAGAAAAGCAAAAAATAGCATTTAATGTAGTTTTTGATCATTACAAAGGAGATGACAAGGAAGAACAATTGCTTATGATTATCAAAGGGACAGCAGGTACTGGAAAGTCTTACTTGATTGGTGCAATAAAACAAAGACTTGAAACTGACTCTCTTCCTCATAAGAGCCCATTGCTTCTTTTGGCCCCTACCGGTGTTGCAGCATTCAACATATCTGCATCAACAATACACTCTGCTCTTTATATACCAGTAAGGAACTTCATTGATTTACAAGGGTCGCGTTTGCTTACCTTACAAGAGGAGATGAAACATGTTAAGTACATTCTTATTGATGAGATGAGTTTTATAGGGAGAAATTTGTTGACACATATTGATTCTCGACTTCGCCAATCTTTTCCTCATAATAAAGAAGTCTCGTTTGGAGGTATATCAATTATATTGGTTGGTGATTTGGGACAACTACCTCCTATTATGGATAGACCTGCATATGCATGTGAAGGTCATGCAAAAGAATTATGGAATTTATTCACAACTGTTGTAACTCTTGATACAATATACAGGCAAGATGGACAGAGCAATGATCAAAGATTCTTTCGTCATTTATTAATGAACGTTAGAGATGTGATTCCAACAATAGAAGATTGGAAAGTACTAATGACACGTACAGATTCCAATTTGGATGCTTCAACAAAAGAGTCATTTAATAAGGCTACACATTTGTTCGCAACAAATGATGATGTGCACAATCACAATAAGCGTTGCTTGGTATCCCTAAATCACCATGTTTCACGTAGTGTTGCTACAAGATCAAATAACAACAACAACATGGAAGCAGATGAGGAAAATTTGGATAATGAGGTCCTTCTTGCTGTTGGAGCTAGGGTTATGCTAACTTCAAACTAATGGACTAATGCAGGACTTGTCAATGGTGCTCTTGGAGTAGTTGAAGATATTGTGTATAATCCTGGAACATCACTTCCTAATCCTCCTACATATGTTTTAGTAACATTTGATAACTATGTCGGAGTTGTGTGGGATGAATCATTCCCTCATACTGTTCCTATTATACCTATTGAAAGAGGCAATAATAGATAAGTTCCATTGCGACTTGCTTGGGGATTAACAATTCATAAGTCCCAGGGATTGACACTAGAAAAGGCAACTATTGATATTGGAAGGACAGAGCGACAAGGTCTCACTTTTACTGCAATATCTCGAGTTAAACCTTTGGATGGTCTTCGATTTCAACCACCATTTCCATATGATCGATATGAAAAGATGGCAAAATGTGCCGATGTTTCTAAGAGAAAAGAAGAAGAAGTCAGGTTAAGGCTAAATACTAAATAAATTATGTATTTTTCATGTCTTTTTCAATATATTCTTCATATCACATTTCAATGATATGATAGGTGTATTTGTTATTTAATATATTAATTAGTTCATTTTTATGATTACCAAACATATTTATATTAATAACATTTGTTAGAATTTGTATTGCTAATCTTCAAAATTTCAAAGTATGATGTACATCTCAAAAATATACAAAAATTTTAATAATATGAAAAATGTGACGTTGATGCCTCCGACTGGAACCAGCCTAGATCCATCTTACTTTGGATCTATCATGCGCCGAGAGGGATCAAATCTCTCGAGGTGCAAACCTTTCCTCAAGTTTTGCACAAAAAAAATAGGTTTGCACCTCGAGAGATTTGATCCCTCTCGGCGCATGATAGATCCAAAGTAAGATGGATCTAGGCTGGCAAATTCAAAGGCAAGACAGAGCATGAGGCCAGAAAAAGGGATAGGGAGGAGGCTTCTACCTCTTATCAAGAGAGGGAATCACTGGAGTATAGAATCGAAGAGATGAATAAGCTGATCAACAACCTCTCAAATAAGCTAGTGAAGCTTGAATTGGAGGCCAAGAATTCCCCTCCGCGTCCTAACCAAATGATTCCAAACCGTGGGTTTAATCCCCAGTACCGGAAGCCCCATCTATACAGTTGTTGCAGCCAGAAAGGAAAGAGCAACAAGATCACATCCAACCTCCTCTATACCTGGAAGGGGAAATGGAGGGACATGTCGAGGAAGTCACAGACAGCCAAGAAGATCAATTCCTCGCTTACTCAGAGGATGAAGAAGGTGAACTTGCCCTGTAAGAAGAGCCAGAAGAGAAGGAAGTCCCCCTAAAGGATCGAGATATTGACAATTACTGTAGGCAGTTTGTGGATTTCATGCAAGCTCAATACCACAGGAAATATGATTTCAAGTCCTCCAGGAAGAGAACCAGAGTGCAGGAACAAGATGAAGAGTCAACATCAAGAGAGCAGTCCCCTTCTAGTTCTGCCAGTAAGGGGAAAAAGCCTTTAGAAGAGTCTACCCATCATAAAGCCTCTGCGCCCACCTCCTCAAAACAGGGCTCTGATCCTCCCCAAAATGAGAGATCCACAACTATACCCTTGAAACTGCCTGACCCTCCTAAAGAGCAGTTCAAAGAAGTTATCACAAGAAAAGCTCCCATGACCTTTAGCCTCTAGAAAGAATTAGAAAATGATGCAGGGGCATTAGATTTTAGCTAGCAATGTGAAAGCTTGTTCACATGTTGTGGCTAGCTGAGTTAAAATTCATTCAGTGATGGGTGAAAGTCAAATTTTAATGAGAGGATTGAATTCCTCAAACAAATTTATATTATTATTTACTGTAATAAATTAGGAGAATATTTAGAGATAAGTAGTTTGAATAGGTGTGAGCTTGTTGAGCATATCTAGCTGCAGTTGATAGATTTTAGGAGGATATTAGGCAAGTAGGATTTTGTCTCAATTTAGGAAATTTAATCCTAAATTGAGGAGGTCTCTGTTTTGTAATAAACTATAAATTAGAATCTTTGTAATGGAGAAATTCGGAGTTGGCCGTGAGGAATTATTGTGAGAATTGGAATTAATAAAGATTGCAAAGTTCTGAATTATTGTTTCATAATGGCAATCCCCGGAGATCTTTATCTTCGAAATTTTATTGGTTTTGACATTTTTGTATAAAAGATTGAGGTTAATCGAAGTTCTGTGGTTGCTATTTAGAAGAGAAGAGTTCGATTCCTTTCAGAATTCTTGATTTATATGGTTCAGTCTTGAATTAATTGCAACGCAGTCCCTGTATGAATTCCTGTGTTTACCAATTGTTTATTATCCCACGTCATATCTGGTTGAGTAATACACTCTTATTTGTGTGAAGAAATTCTATTTATATCACATATCAATTCTGATATCGATAAGAGTTTGTTTAAGAGTTATTGGGATTCGATTTGCAAGAATCGATACCGATTTTGGTCTTAAAATTGCCAAACAAGGAATTGATGATGTATGAAGGACGCAGTGAGTTAAAACTTTGATTTTTGAAGATGTATTGAAACATATTGTTTGCTGGAATCAATTCCTTTCAAGAGAAGTTCATTATAACAGTAATGAATTAGTGGCATCAATTGAGGAACTCTGTTTGATTAAACGCTGTTGATGAATTAAATACAGTGAAGTGATTTCTATTCCAATGCAAATTGAAGTCGATTTCAATCTTCAGCGTAGAGAGAGTTGTGTTTGAAAGGAAGCAATTCATTTTGTTTTGCTGGAATGATAATTGTTGAATCAGTCTTAACGCAGAATTCATCTACTTGCCGGAATGATATTTTTGAATCAGTCTTAACGCTGAGGTGAAATTCAGTTTGAAGAAGTGGCTTTGAAGCATGGAAGCCTATAGCGTTTTGAAATAACGCGATCAGCGTTGTGACAGATCTGAAGGTTAATGCGTTGAAAGTTACAGGTATGAACCAGCGTTCCTTTGAAGTTTTAGTTTATTTAAATTGAAAGCAGTTTGTTAAATATTGGATACATGGAGCCAACCATAAGAATCAACGCAAAGCAAGTTTTGTTTTAATGTAAGAAAGTTAAGTTCCAAGCTTAAACTTCGATTTTGTTTCAAAAGGCTTGAAACATAATATTTATACTATGGTGAAAGTTTAAGTTGATTCATGTGTCCAAATATTAAAACTTCAAAAGGATTTGAATTTGATTTTTATGGAAATTAAATTCAAAGATTTATAACATCTTTAAAGGAGCTATTGTTTAAATGACTGGTTAAAGTTATTTCATTAATCAAATTTTCCAAATTTGATGAATGAAAATGAAGATGAAGAATTGAATCCGACTCCTCCAGAATTAGAAACCATTGTGAGTAAATTTGAAAGGCTCTCCTTAACGCCGACACCATCACCGCCGTCATTTGTGGTATCAGAGCCGACTTCAAAGCATTTACCAGAGATTGGGCAGACTTCCAAGAGTCAGAAGAAGAAATCCAGCATGGCTGTTCGAATTGGTAGAGGTGCTGCTGGTAGAAGAAGAGGTAGGCCAGTTGCTAATGCAGAGGTACTGGAGACTATGCAGCAAATCCAAGCCAGATTGGAAGCAATTGAAGTAGGACAACCAAGGGATCCTGAAGATGTCAGTGAACCTGAAGCTGAAGAAGAAGAAGGAGGAAATGTTGAGCTTACTCCTGAGATGAGATTCTTTAAGATAGTTTTAGGATCTACATCCAAGCCTAGACTTGAAGTATCAGCATTTGCAGGAGAATTGAATCCAGAAGAATTGATAGACTGGATCAATGAGATGAATAAATGCTTTGACTATGAAGATATGGCTGAAGACAAGAGAGTTAAATTTGCAATCACAAGGTTAAAGGGACATGCAACACTTTGGTGGGATGGAGTGCAAGCAGAGAGAAGGAGGGCTGGCAAACAACCAATCAAAAGTTGGAGCAGAATGGTGGCCAAACTGAAAGGTAAATTCTTGCCTAGTGATTATCAGCTTACATTGTTTAGACAAATGTAGAATCTTAGACAAA
This sequence comes from Pinus albicaulis, assembly GCA_034641835.2. NCBI lineage: Eukaryota > Viridiplantae > Streptophyta > Pinopsida > Pinales > Pinaceae > Pinus > Pinus albicaulis. The sequence goes on along the minus strand of CM076573.1, from coordinate 65,470,245 downwards.
AACTGATGACTGTGAAAGAGTACACAGAAGAATTCTACAAAGTGAGCATAAGAGCTGGACAGATCCAGGACACAGCAGAGAAGATTGCCAGGTATGTGAATGGTCTCAGATTGGAGATCCGAGATGAAATTAGTGTTTTGTCTCCTAAGTCAGTTGAAGAGGCTTATCAAATGGCCTTGAAAGCTGAAGAGAAACTGCTGAGAAAGCAGTCTGCCAAAGGAAGAGGTACTTTCAGAGGAAAGGTAAGTCAAGGTGGTAGAGGGAGATCTACAACATCAAAGGATGGAGCTAGCAGCAACTCACATCAGCATGCACACACAAATGGTGATGCAAGTGGCAGAAGAAATTCCTACAGAGGAAGAGGAGGCAGAAGCAGAGGAAGAGAAATAAGATGTTACTGATGTAACAAATTGAGACATAGAGCCTTTGAGTGCCCAGAGAAAGAGAATGTGGGTACAAGTCAGAGAAATGCAATTGTTGCTTAGACTGAAGAAGCAACAAAGTTACCTGAAGCAGAAAGAGAAATTGTGCCAGAGAAGGGAGAATCTTTGGTTGTTAATAAAGTTTTGCTGAAGCAAACAAAGGAAGTTGCTGAACCAGCACAGAGGAAAACTTTGTTCAGGAGTGTATGCAAAGTTCAAGGGAAATGCTGTCAACTAGTCATTGATAGTGGCAACACAGACAATCTGGTCTCTACAGAGGTGATAGAGAAGTTGAAATTGAAGACAAGGGAACATCCAACACCCTACAAGGTGTCATGGCTTTAGAAGGGCCATCAGCTGATTGTGAAAGTACAGTGTGAGATAGAGTTGCAGATGGGCAGCTACAAAGATAGAGTAATGTGTGATGTGATGCCTATGGATGTGTGTCACATACTGCTGGGTAGACCTTGGCAGTATGACAGAGGTGCAGTACATGATGGTAAGTGAAACACTTACAAATTCTTCAAGGATGGTATGTATCAAACATTGTTGCCAATGGAAGAAGGAGAAGCATCAAGCAAAAACTCTGATCCAAAGGCTTTATTGCTGAGTGGGAAAGAATACTTGCAACAGATTGAAGAAGAAGAGGTAAATTTTGCTTTAGTTTGCAAACCTAAAGTAGTACTTACTTCTACAAAAATTTCTGATTTGCCAATTGAAATTCAAGAAATGTTGGACAATTATTGTGATATAATTGTGGATGATTTGCCTAATGAGTTACCACCTGTAAGAAAAATCAGCCATCAGATAGATTTGATTCCAGGATCAAATCTGCCAAACAAAGTAGCTTACAGAATGACTCCAGCAGAAAATGAAGAAATCAGAAAGCAAGTGCAGGAATTGGTTGACAAAGGTTTGGTCAGAGAAAGTTTGAGTCCTTGTGCAGTACCTACAGTGTTGAGCCTGAAGAAAGATGGAGGCTGGAGAATGTGCACTGATTCAAGAGCAATCAACAAGATAACAATCAGGTATAGATTTCCTTTGCCCAGAATCGAAGATTTAATGCACTGTTTGAGTGGAGCAAGATATTTTTCAAAACTTGATTTGAAAAGTGGGTATCATTAGATTAGGATAAGGGAAGGTGATGAATGGAAAACAACCTTTAAGACAAATGAGGGATTGTATGAATGGTTGGTAATGCCTTTTGGCTTATCAAATGCACCCAGTACTTTTATGAGGCTCATGAATGAAGTGTTAAGAGAATTTATTGGTAAGTTTGCAATAGTATATTTGGATGACATACTAATTTATAGCAAAACAAAAGAAGAACATTTAAGGCATCTTAATTATGTCTTGAAGAAATTACATCAAGAGAAGTTGCTGATAAATCTGAAGAAGTGTTCATTCATGAAGGAAGAGCTGGTGTATCTGGGTTTTGTTGTTTCTGCTGAAGGACTAAAGATGGATCCAGAAAAGATCAGAGCAATTGTGGAGTGGCCTTCACCAAAAAGTGTTTTTGAGGTAAGAAGTTTCCATGGACTTGCTAGTTTTTACAGAAAATTCATAAGGAATTTTAGCAAGATTAATGCACCTATCATTGAAACTATAAAGAAAGACAAACAACCATTCAAGTGGACTACTGAAGTTGAAAAGAATTTTCAGTTTTTAAAACAGAAAATAACAGAGAAACCTGTTTTAGTGTTGCCTGATTTTAATAAACCATTTCAAGTAAAGTGTGATGTTAGTGGAGAAGCTATTGGAGCTGTCTTAAGTCAAGAAGATGGCCTGTAGCATATTTCAGTGAGAAGCTGAATGACACAAGGAGAAAATACTTTTCTTATGACAAGGAATTTTATGCAATAGTACAATCATTGAAGAAGTGGAGACATTATTTAATGTCTAAAGAATTTGTACTATATTTAGATAATCATGCTTTACAATACATTATGCAGCAGCCTAAGTTAAATCAAAAACATGCTAAATGGGTTGAATATCTTCAAAGTTTCAACTTTGTTTTAAAGCACATAAGTGGCCAGGCAAACAAGGTAGCTGATGCCTTGAGTAGGAAGAACATTCTTGTCCAAGAAAGTCAAATTGAAGTGGTAGGTTTTGATTTTCTTAAGGAACTCTATAAAACAGATTTGGATTTCAAAGAAGCATTTGAAGCATGTTTGAATCCTATTTTGATAGATAGAAGTTAGTGGTTGGATTATTTCTTGCAAGAGGGTTTATTGTTTAGAAGAAATCAATTGTGCATACCAAATTGTTCCATGAGAGAAAACTTAATCAGAGAGAAACATAGTGGTGGACTTGCTAGACATTTTGGTAGTGATAAAACTTATGAGCAGCTGAGTCATTTTTATTATTGGCCAAAAATGAGATCTGAAGTGGAAAAGTATGTGAAGAATTGTAAAATTTGTCAGTATGCTAAAGGAAGAAGCCAAGATGCAGGTTTGTACATTCCATTGCCTATTCCAGACAGACCTTGGGATATGGTATGAATTTTGTTTTAGGACTGCCTAAGACACAAAGAGGGAATGATACAATTTTTGTTGTTGTTGACAGATTTTCAAAGATGGCACATTTTATTCCACGTTATAAAACCAGTGATGCTACTCATGTTGCTAATTTGTTTTTCAAAGAAATTGTTAGATTACATGGGTTGCCTAAAAGCATTGTTTCTGATAGAGATACCAGGTTTGTTGGTCATTTTTGGAGGACATTGTGGAAGAAGCTCGGTACTAATCTGAGTTTCAGCTCAGCTTATCATCCTCACACTGATGGGCAGACTGAAGTAGTAAACAGAAGTTTAGGTAATCTTTTGAGAAGTCTTGCTGGAGAACATCCTAAGCAATGGGATCATATCTTACCACAGACAGAATATGCATACAATGATTCACCAAACAGAAGTACAGGACAGAGTCCATTCCATATTGTTTATGGGATGCACCCAAGAGGAGTTTCTGAATTCAGAAATTTGGGAAAAGCAGAAATGAGAAGTGCTGAAGGTGAAGAATTTGCTTCAGAGATTCAAGCAATTCACGAGCAAGTGAAGCAGCAGTTACAAGACAGCAGTATCAAGTACAAGAGCAGAGTAGATTTGAGCAGAAGAGAAGTTCAATTTGAAGTTGGTGATTTAGTTTTGGCTCACTTGAGGAAAGACAGATTTCCAAAAAGAGAGTATAACAAACTGAAGTTTGAAAAGATAGGACCATGCAGAATCCTGAGAATTTTTTTTGCTAATGCCTATGAAATTGAATTGCCATCTGATATTGGAATATCTCCAATATTTAATGTTGCAGATTTGTACAAGTATGAAGATGGTGGCACAAATGAAAGACTAGAAGACAAAGAGCAGATTGATTGGGTAAAACAGTTACCTACAATGCAGCCATTACAGCCAGAGATGATCTTAGACAAAAAGGTGTTTAAGAGAACTAGAGGACAAGAGTATTTCTAGTACTTGATTAAATGGAAGAATTAGCCAATTGAAGATGCTACATGGATGACAGAAGCTATGTTGCAGAAACTGGGCAGTTCTGTAAAGGAGCTCATGGACAGGAGCCCATGAAGAATTTTGTCCTCCGAAGTCTGATGCAGGGGCATTAGATTTTAGCCAGCAATGTGAAAGCTTGTTCACATGTTGTGGCTAGCTGAGTTAAAATTCATTCATTGATGGGTGAAAGTCAAATTTTAATGAGAGGATTGAATTCCTCAAACAAATTTATATTATTATTTTCTGTAATAAATTAGGAGAATATTTAGAGATAAGTAGTTTGAATAGGTGTGAGCTTGTTGAGCATATCTAGCTGCAGTTGATAGATTTTAGGAGGATATTGGGCAAGTAGGATTTTGTCTCAATTTAGGAAATTTAATCCTAAATTGAGGAGGTATCTGTTTTGTAATAAACTATAAATTATAATCTTTGTAATGGAGAAATTCGGAGTTGGCTGTGAGGAATTATTGTGAGGATTGGAATTAATAGAGATTGCAAAGTTCTGAATTATTGTTTCATACTGGCAATCCCCGAAGATCTTTATCTTCGAAATTTTATTGGTTTTGACATTTCTGTATAAAAGATTGAGGTTAATCGAACTTCTGTGGTTGCTATTTAGAAGAGAAGAGTTCGATTCCTTTCAGAATTCTTGATTTATATGGTTCAGTCTTGAATTAATTGCAACACAGTCCTTGTAGCAATTCCCGTGTTTACCAATTGTTTATTATCCCACGTCATATCTGGTTGAGTAATACGCTCTTATTTGTGTGAATAAATTCTATTTATATCAGATATCAATTCTGATATCGATAAGAGTTTGTATAAGAGTTATTGGGATTCGATTTGCAAGAATCGATACCGATTCTGGTCTTAAAATTGCCAAACAAAGAATTGATGATGTATGAAGGACGCAGTGAGTTAAATCTCTGATTTTTGAAGATGTATTGAAACATATTGTTTGCTGGAATCAATTCCTTTCAAGAGAAGTTCATTATAACAATAATGAATTAGCGGCATCAATTGAGAAACTCTGTTTGATTAAACGCTGTTGATGAATTAAATACAGTGAAGTGATTTCTATTCCAATACAAATTGAAGTCGATTTCAATCTTCAACGTAGAGAGAGTTGTGTTAGAAAGGAAGCAATTCATTTTGTTTTGTTGGAATGATAATTGTTGAATTAGTCTTAATGCAGAGGCAAAATTCATCTATTTGCCGGAATGATATTTTTGAATCAGTCTTAACGCTGAGGTGAAATTCAGTTTGAAGAAGTGGCTTTGAAGCATGGAAGCCTATACCGTTTTGAAATAACGCGATCAGCGTTGTGACAGATCTAAAGGTTAATGCGTTGAAAGTTACAGGTATGAACCAGCGTTCCTTTGAAGTTTCAGTTTATTTAAATTGAAAGCAGTTTGTTAAATATTGGATACATGGAGCCAGCCATAAGAATCAACGCAAAGCAAGTTTTGTTTTAATGTAAGAAAGTTAAGTTCCAAGCTTAATCTTCGATTTTGTTTCAAAGGGCTTGAAACATAATATTTATACTATGGTGAAAGTTTAAGTTGATTCATGTGTCCAAATATTAAAACTTCAAAAGGATTTGAATTTGATTTTTATGGAAATTAAATTCAATGATTTATAACATCTTTAAAGGAGCTATTGTTTAAATGACTGGTTAAAGTTATTTCATTAATCAAATTTTCCAAATTTGATGAATGAAAATGAAGATGAAGAATTAAATCTGACTCCTCCGGAGTAAGAAACCATTGTGAGTAAATTTGAAAGGCTCTCCTTAACGCCGGCACCATCACCGCCATCAGAAAAGGTCAAGATCCCGGCCCCCTTGATCGAGCTCCTAAAACAACCCTCATACAAGGCCCAAGTCTCTCAATTCATGTTGCCCCAGGGCGTAGGCCCTCTCCCTGACAACCTCAATCTCCAAGAAGAAAGACCCATGGTAGTTTTTGGACCTCATGTAGAAGAGCTGGATTCAGCCACTCCTCCATTCTATGTGACTCTAGTTGTACATGACCTGTTATTGCACAATTGCATGCTAGATTTCGGGGATTCACATAATTTGTTGACATTGTCTGTCATGGAGTAGTTGGGGTTGCAGATCACCAGGTCTTATAAAGATCTATATTCTTTTGATTCCAAGAGGGTGAAATGCTTGAGCATGATAAAAGATCTGGTAGTAAATTTAGCCCATATTCTGTCCAAAAGCGTGGTAATGGACATTGTTGTGGTCGATATCCCAGCTCGGTTTGGAATGTTTCTTTCCAGATCCTAGGGTACCAAGATTAGAGGATCCATAAAACTTGACCTCACTTATGTCATTATTCCAGTATTCGGTGGGGAGGAAAGACGATTATACTGTGAGTCCAGATTCGTGAAGATGGTCACGAAAGCTAATGGTTCCACAAATTCTCCGGTATATACTAAGGAGGGCGAATTCTCTTGTCTTATGCTCGAGGACGAAAACTTCCTGCAAGAAACGAAGATCTATCCTCTAATCCAGGATAATATTATGAGCAGAGAGGAAGCGAAATATGGACCTTACAGTTTGATGGAGCTTACTCACGAGAAGGAGACGGGGCCGGGGTACTCTTGATATCACCAGAAGTATGCTTGGTTCCCCTCTCATTTAAGCTAGAATTCGAAGCCACATATAATGTGGCTGAGTATGAAGCCTTGCTGTTGGGGTTGCAGACAGCGCAAAACATGAACATACAAAACCTCAAGGTGTTTGGAGATTCAGAGCTTGTAGTGAGGCAAGTCAGGAGCCAATGCCAAACTAAACACCCGCGACTTAGAGCTTATAGGAAGGAGGTATGGGATTTAGTTGAGAACTTCTTTTCTGCTTTTAATATTCTCTTCATGCCGAGGGAAAAGAGCATAATGGCAGACTCACTAGTTGTGGCTGCTAGTAATTTCTGCCCCCTGCAGAATCCTTTGCTCAGATATGAGGTTGAAGTGCGATATTGCCCCCCCATTCTGGACAATGTTAATCATTGGCAAGTCTTCGAAGATGAAGAGCAGGTCCAGCGTTTTATGGAAATGGTGGGTGAGTTCTCAAAAATGGTGATCGATTCAGTCCTGGAGGATGACCGTGAGGAGCCAAAAACCAGATGTGAAGCGACACTGGCTGGGCACCGTGTTCGGCAATTAAAGGGAAATGTCATCCCCAAGGGTCTTGTGCCATTGGAGAGACTGTTTGATAAGAATGATATCTCGGTGAATCCCAACAAACTTACCCTCGACGAGCCCGTCAGGGATGTGAACATTAGGAAAGAAGAAGATCCAAAGGTGGTAAAGTTGTCGAAAGGGGTCCCTAAAGAATACCAAGATTAGTACCTCAGGCTGTTTCAGTCATATAGTTATGTCTTCGCCTGGTCATACTAGGATCTGAAGACTTTTGATATTGATATTATACAGCACAAGATACCCCTCAAAGAGGACGCCAAGCCTCATAAGAAAAAGCGGAGACAGATCAATCCCCTTCTTCTTCCAGCCATTGAAAAGGAAATAAAGAAGCTGTTGCAGGCCAAGATCATTGTCCCTCTAAGATACTTCGAATGGGTGGTGAACTTGGTGCCCGTTAGAAAGAAGAATGGTGAAATCAGGCTCTGCGTGGATTTTCGCACTCTGAACAGAGCCTCTCTCAAAGATAACTATCCCCTCCCGAAGATGGACCACATCTTGCATAAGGTGGTGGGATCCTCCCGCATGTCCATGATGGATGGCTTCTCAGGATATAATCAGGTGGCCGTGCTCCCGGAAGACCAAAAGAAGACGACGTTCACTACACCTTGGGACCTTCAGGTACGCTTGAATGCCCTTTGGCCTGATAAACGCCGGTGCCACATTCTAGTGGCCGATGGACATTGCTTTCATAGGAGAGCAAGACAAGTTTGTGGTGATCTACCTGGACGACATCACCGTCTTTTCAAAGGGTGACGCTGAACATATAGAGCACCTTCGACGAACCTTTGATAAATGCCGCAGGTATGGGCTGTCTTTGAATCCTCCAAAATCCATGTTTGCCTTGGAGGAAGGAAAGTTGTTGGGGCACATAGTAACTAAGGAAGGAGTGAAAATCGATCCGAAGCGGGTAGAGGTGATAAACGACATTCCCCTGCCAAGAAACAAAAAGGAAGTACAGGTTTTCTTGGGAAGAATAAATTTCCTCAGAAGGTTCATTCCCAACTACGCCGAGATTTTCTGCAACATCATTGGGATGCTGAAGAAGAATAGTGAAGTTAGATGGACCCCTGATTCCAAGGACTCTTTCAACAGGGTCAAACAGGCCTTTGCAGAAGCAACAGTGTTGGCAGGTCCCGATTATGGGACGTCGTTCATGATTTTCTCCTTTGCCTCTCCTCACACAATAGCTGCAGTACTTTTACAGAAAAATGCCGATGGGCATGAACAACCCATTGCATTCTTCAGTCAAGTTTTGCGGGACGCTGAACTGAAATACGATATCCTGGAGAAGCAAGGTTACGCTTTGGTCAAATCGCTAAAGGAATTCCGGGTGTGTGTTACAATCATCCATAACAGCTTATGTACCCACTGCAGCAGTGAAGAATATTCTGGTACAGGGTGACAGTGAAGGGAAGAGGGCAAAATGGATAGCTAAGATCCATGAGTACGAACAGGAGATAAAGCCTACTCATCAAAGGCTAGGGGCTGGCAAAAATCCTGTCTTAATCCAACTGTCAAGCTCTGAGAATAAATATGTCTATGACAGGAGGAGGCATAGGCGTACACAGGTGCACACCAAGGCATAGAATCTTTCGCTTAGAAAACACATGTCAAGTACCTCCTATCCTCATGGTGTAAGGATATAGTGGAATATATTTTAACGCTGAGGTGTCCCCCTCACTATGATAAGACCAAGTATCGCACTTTGAGACTAAGGTCTCAAAAGTACATTATGGCAAATAGGCGACTATATTGGAGAGACCCAACGAGAATCTTATTATTGTGATTGACAGAGAAAGAAGTTGACCACGCGATGACTGAGTTCCATGAAGGGATATGCGACGAGCATTACAGTTGGCGATCCACTGCACACAAGATTCTGAAGGCAGGGTTCTTTTGGCTTAAGCTGTTCGACGATGTACATGCCCGCGTCAGGGCCCGCGAGAAGTGTCAGGCTTTCGCCGAAAAACAAAGGTATGCACCTCTCCCATTAATTCCAATACATGTTGAAGAACTTTTTAAACAATGGGGGATTAACTTCATAGGAGAGATTCATCTTGCCTCTAGCAATCAGCATCGATGGATCCTCACTGTTACAGACTACTTCACCAAGTGGGTAGAGGCAGTGCCCGCAAGAAATGTTACAGACTCGGTGGTGATCAAGTTCTTGGAGGAGAACATAATGGCTAGGTTTGGATGCCCAGCTAAAATCGTTATAGATAATGCCCATGCTTTCAAGTCGGCTAAATTTGTTAATTTCTGTCAGCGTTACAACATCCTGCTGGGTCACTCCACTACATACTACCCACAGGGGAACGGGCTGGCAGAATCATCCAACAAGACACTGGTGAGGATCTTGAAGAAGACCATCAACGAAAATCAAAAGAACTGGGATTCCCAGCTCAAGTTTGCACTCTGGGCAAATCGCATCCCCGCAAAAAGATCCACAGGAAAGTCCCCTTATGAACTGGTGTATGGCAAGGTCGCAGTCTTCCCTATTTAGCTTGCATTACCTGTGGCCCGGTTTTTACAAGAAAGTGAGGAGGAGCCAAACGACCTTATCCGAAGAATGAATTAGTTAGTGGAGTTGAATGAAACACGAGAGCAGGTAAGCCTTAGATTGGCAGAATATCAAGAAAAAATGAAAGGCTTATTTGACCAAAGAGCTAAAGATAGAGAAATCCAGGTAGGGGATTTGGTGCTGCGATGGGATGTCAGGAGAGCGGACAAAGGGAAACATGGGAAGTTCGACCCCCTCTAGTTTGGTCCTTCCAGGGTGGGAGAGGTCAAAGGCAACAATACTTTTGCCCTGGGGAACTTAGAAGGAGATATACTTGAGGCGCCTATGAATGGGCAGTTCCTCAAGTTCTATTTTCATCACTGACGAGGGCTAATCCAACTCATTGTATATATCATTCCATTGTCTATACTCCATTTTGTTTACATTCCTCCCATTTCATCTTTAATTTCATCTTCCATTTTTGTGTCCACTTGATTGTTGGTATAAAACTTTGTCTAATCAGCATGTATTTGTGACTCCATGAGCCCAATAAAGCACATGCATTCAGGGTCTGCAACGTGTTGTCCTCTCGTCATTTCGCACCCCCCCTCTCCGATACCACTTACCACTTGAGACCCCCTCCGAAATCCGGTTCCCGTTTTGCAATTCAAAAACACCGAATGGTCTTTTGTGGCGGAACATGCAGTTATGGTTTATGTAGTCTGCTAAGGAGATCTCCGCTAAAGAACCAGGTGCATGCAATACTACAAGCCTCTTCTTAATGGATTAAGTGGAAATCACCAGACTGAAGGAGTGGAGGTTTGTAAGCAATAGATGGAATCATAAAATGACAGTCAGCTTTGTCCACCTACGACCGCTCCTTGCCATATCGTCTTGAAGGCTCCCATTATTGGCCTCAATGGGCAACCATGTCTTCTCCGTTTTCGGTTTAATTTTGATGATTTTGCTGGTGAGATCTCAATTTCGCCCCATTCTTGTTTTAATTCTCTCAGTACAGAAGTAATTGCTTAATGTACGCTCTGCTAGTTAGGTAGGATGTTTTGATTTCACAAGTATGGGTCGATCATAAATGATTAGTACCGTAAGACCCTCGAGGGGAACTCTATATGTAGCTCGTTTCAAGATTAAATTCTGGAATTTCGTAGAATTTTGCTGTAGTTTTGTATGATTGTGCTCCCTGTGCTCTGAGATACATATTTGGGAGAGCTGTTTAAAATTAATATGATACAAAGCTGTTATTTGGATTCTAGATGGAGCAATGAGTAGTATGTATCTGTTTCCTTCTATTATCAGTAATCTCCTTTTTATGTGTAATCATTTTCATGCTATGCTACTTTGATTGGTTCGTGTGATGTAACTGTCGGTAGTCTACAATTTTAATCGTGAATTCGTGCCTGAATAACACCCAGGTGTTAACGCTCATGTTTTAAGCTTGCTGCACTCCCTTAATTCGCGCTCCACGAATCTCTGTTGTTGCCCATATCTCATTCATATCTGCTTCCTTTGAGGTTGTAGAGTACATATTCTTAAATCTCTTAAGCCTGTCTCTTGTGAGTTCCTTCTCTGTTCTTCCTCAATGCCTCTCAACATTTTAAAGCTTCTGCTCATTGTTTTATTCTTTCTAATAGCCATCAGCCTCACAACCTCCTGAGCTCTCTCTTCGTTTGGGGAATTCACATGAAGCAGGCTCAAATGGTCTTCTCCATTTTTGTACCACCAAATCCATTATTCTCATGACCCATATTCTGTCAGAGGTATTTATACAATTGTCCATTTTTAACCTCTGATTTTAAGATGTCCTACGCACTGGTCTTTTGCAACTCAAGGCTGTCTCTAGGAGCTACAACAAGTCCTTCAAAATCGGGCATCAGGTCATCCTTCGGCTCTTCCAGCTTCCCTGCTTCTTCATCTTCTTTGTCTTCCTTGGAGCTAGGAAGATTTCTCACTTTCTTGAGGGCAACATCTTCATCGAAGGTGACATCGTGGCATATCTCCACTTCTCTTTGACCAGAGACATAGATTCTATATGCCTTCGAAGTTTCATTGTAGCCCACAAACATTCCCTTCTTTCCAGAAGCATCCAACTTGCTTCTCTTTTCTTTCGGCACATGAAAGTAAACAGGACAACCAAAATCTCTAAAATGAGAAACATCAGGTTTCTTACTAGAGAAGACTTCTTCGGGAGTTTTGGAGTCCAGAGCGAAATGCGGGCATATTTTTTGAACATACACAACATTGTTCACAACTTCTCCCCATAGAAACTTCGAAAGACCTTGGTCACATAGCATGGCGTGGGCAGCTTCCACAATGGTCTTGTTCTTTCATTCAACAACACCATTTTTCTTAGGAGTGTATGCAGTTGTGGTTTCCCTCTTAATGCCTGGTTCTCTGCAAAAGTCATTAAACTCATTTGACTCATATTTGGTCTCATTCTCGGTTCTCAAAACTTTGATTTTCTTCTCGGTTTGATTTTCCACCAAGGCCTTGAAGGTAGGGAACCATTTGAATGCTTCGTCCTTCTTCTTCAAAAAATATATCCAAGTCTTGTGGGAGAAGTCATTTGTAAAAATCATGTAATAGGAACATCCTCCCAAGGATGTCACAGGCAGCGTACTAGATAAGTCAGAATGTATCAACTGCAAGATATCAGTTGTCTTTGTGACACTTGAGGGGAATGGTCCCCTTGTATGCTTCCCTTCGTCACAACCCTGGCATATACCTTCATGATCATCTTTCAATTCGGGCATCCCTGTCACCACCTTCCTTGCTTTTGGAAGGGCTTTGTAATAAAGGTGTGCAAACCTTCAGTGCCATAACTCTGTTTGAAGAGTTGTCACATGTCATAACCCCCAATGGACTTCCTCCAACTTGGTAGAGTGTATCAACTCTAAAACCAATAGAAAGAGCTTCCTTGAAGTTCTTTTTCCAAATAAGTACCTTTCCATGAACGAATGCCACCTTGAACCCTTTCTCTTCCATTGTCGAAATGGACACAAAGTTCTCTTTCAAATTAGGTACATACAACACATCTTGTAATCGGATGACTTGACCTTGAGATAAGTGGAGGGTCACAGTCCTTGTCCCTTTTAGGGGATAGGTGGCATTATCTCCAAGGATAATTTCTAGATTAGTATCCTTCTCAACCAAATCAGAAAGTGCTTCTTTATAACCAGTGAGTTGCCTTGAAGCATCACTATCAATTAACTAGACATCCAGGGTGTTGGGTGGAGATGCAACAGAGAGAGAAGATACAAGAATAAAATCATTTCTCTTATTATCAAAAACATTAGACTCATTGTACCTGGAATTTCTTGACTTCTTGAAAGGTTGCCCCATTTCCATTACGATCAGAGGGAGCCTTCCTTTTCCTTGGATCCTGTTGTTTCTGCCATTCCTTCTCGAGTTGTTGTTGTCATCATCCCTGGGAGGCTCCCTTCAATTAGGGCACTCTCTTGCATAGTGACCAGTCTTGTTACAAGTGTATCATCTTCCCTTCCTTTCTTTGGGCCCCGCTCTACCATGGTTTTGATTTCTCGGGCCACCATGGTTCTTCTTCTTTGCATGAGCGGCAAAGGCAGTAGGGTCACTTCCATTACCATTAGAGGATTAGAGGCATACTCCATCATTCTTGTTTCCTCTTGAGTGCATCTCGTCAATATTTCATCAAAATCAAGAATCACATTATTATTGAGAATAGTGGTTTTGAATACATGCCAATCACGGGGGAGACTTCAAGGTGAAATAAGAACCATCTCTCGATTAGATATTGCTTCCGCAATAGCTAGGAGGTTATTCTTGATTTCAGTGAGGCTCATAAAATAGGGTTGAATAGATTCATCCTTACTCTTCTTGGTATTCTTCAATTGATTCTTGAAGAAGAGGATTTGATTAGCATTGTCAGCCCTGAACATGCTCACCAACTTATCATACATCTCCTTAGACATGCTCACCAGCTTATCATACATCTCCTTAGATGTCTTCAGCTCAGAAATGTAAGCAACCAAGTGCTTATGAATAGAATCCCGGATAATCATCTTTGCTTTGATTTCCCCTTTTCTATACTTCGTCTTCGTGGCAACAACTGCATTTGATGGAGGCTCTTGAATATTCCCCTATACATAGTCCATGACATCTTGATCTTCTAGCGCCAAATCCAAGGACATCTTCCATGCATGATAATCGGACTTATCAGTGAATTTATCATCAACCTTGAAACCCTTGTAGGTTGAGGAGGCCAGTTGTCCTTAATAGGATTTCTTCCTTCAGAGATTGCTTCTGACACCAACTTGGACTCTTGGACTTTGTCTTCACCTCAGCTCTGATACCATGTTAAATTTAGATAACCATGGTGTTCTATGCTTGATGCACTTTTACTTCAATCTTTCTTAGGCCCAATACAAAATAGCAATCACATAAACTTGAAAGTAAAATGCTGAAAGAACACAATAATAGATCAATAAAAGACAAGCCAAATATAGATCAGATTTACAATTCCTTTTGTCCATCAAAGATATGAGATATTGCGGCGTTATCACTGTCAATATGATGCTTCAACTAGCAAAGTCTTTCTCGGTTAGCCAACACTTTCATGTGTCACACCTATAACCCTCAAAGACAGCTTATCACAAGTCAACGCAAGTCAAACAAGGGACATCACAAAAAGTTAACGGAGGCAACTTCAAAAAAGTCAATGCAGCAAACTAGGGCTTCGGTCGAACATCTCGAAATTCCTCGATTTTAGTGTCTAGTTGTATGGCCTCCTAAAATCGGAATTTTTGCAGAAGATTGACGTCAAATGACCAAAGGTTGACCATGGTCAGTGCTGCAGCAGAAAAGCCCTAAACAGATCAACGCAGAAAACAACAGCTTCGCTCCACACGTGTGAGGGAAAAAGGCCTCCAAAGGCTATCGAACCAATCAGATCACAATGCGAGAATGTGTGATGAGATGCTGAGAAAATGACCTCCAAGTCTCTCCAATTTATATTCATCAATGAGGGTGTGTGACACATCTCTTAGGCATGTGGGATAAATCTGGCCGACCTTGAACATGTGGAAAATAAATTCAAAATCAATGTTCTGCTCATCCGATCAAGATGATCTTTAGATCAATCTTGCACCTCTCCGAAAGAGGAATCCAACAAAAATATGACCATCGTCATATGAGCAGTGCAACGTGGAGTTTGGACCTAGTTGCCCAAAATTAACACTTCCATTGTGGTGCCTGGCCCAACTTCTATTCTTCCTTTGACAACACTATCCTTGTCTAAACAGGGTTTGATATATATGATCGTGTGGGATTTTTATGATGAATTGATCCAATGTAGTCAGGATATTATTGTACACAATGTACACAGTTCATGGGCCTGGAGGGTTGCAGGTTTTTCAGCTCCTATCCTGTGAGCAAAAGAATGCCACTTCATAATGTTCCATTAAGCTATTTAATTTCAATATAGAATTAGCACCTCAATTTCATAACGAATATAACTTTAACCCTTGGATTTCAGTGTATAAATTCATAGCTACCAAGTGCTTATATTTTTTAAGACAGTTTATTTTCAGGCTAATTTCTGTAGAAATTTCTCATTTCCCACCCCGGTTTTCAGTTTCACCTTATTACTCCAAAATAGTTAAATGCCCTTTCCCATATCCATACATTTAACAAGCTGGAAAATAAATTTTGCTGAAAACACAAATTCTGAAAAAATTACAGAATGCTGAAAATACAGAAATAAAAATCAGCAGATGCAAACAGCCATTCAACACATTTAAACACAGTGATTTTTGGTCAATGTGACCTTGGAAAAACCCCCTACAACTCTTGGGGAAAACCAGTTCGAAAGCTCCTTCTTATTTCTGGAAAATGCTTTTTACAGTGAGAGAAATATTCAGCAAAAAAAAATCAGCAAACAGACTTTACAACTTATCTCGTTTTCCGTGCTTAACCACCGCCTCGGAAAATGTGCAAACAACAAAAACAGAACAGCAATAAATGCTGTACGTCGTCCTCGATTTATGTGCCCAAAAATCTGCAATAAATGCAGCTGTACGGCTTCCTCAAAATTTGTGCAAACAGCAATAAATGCTGCTGTCCAAAATCTCGATTTTTGTGCCAAAAACACAGCAAAACTTTGCTGTACGGAACAACCTTCTGCTGCCTCGATTTCTGTGCCCAATCTTGTTGTACGGCCCCCTTTCTAGAAAATCGTGCCTAAAAAATCTGCCTTTCACTGTGCTAACTCAGCTGTACGGTCTTGCTGAAATGCTGCCCTGGAAAGAGTGCCAAGCTGCTGCCTCCTTCTCCTCACTGCCCAAAAATCTCCCTTGCTCTCTTGCTCTCCTTCTCTGAATCTGCTCATGAAAGAATGAATGACCTTTTCCTCCTTTAACCTAACCCTAAGTGACTTTTGAGGAATCCCTAAATCCAATGGCTGAAATAGATTGAGATCTAGGGCTGAGATTAAATGCTCATTTAAATCTCACTTTCTATTTTTTAATTCACCCCACTTTAATAAAGACCCATTTAGTCATTTATTTCCAAAGTCACTTTTCCTTTCTAATTTTACATTGAATTTATTAAAGTCACTTTAAAATTAGACTTTAGTAACTTTATAACATAAAGTCACTTTTAAATTAGATTTGACTTTATAAAAATTATAAAGTCACTTTAGGAGAAAAATTAAATTCTTTTGGACACTTTTCCCTAGCCAAAGATCAAAGCCTTAGGGAACCACCTGTCCTCCGGTAACCAAATTTCAACAATTTCTTTTCAGGGGAACCCATTTCAGTTATGTAATTGCTATGGAAAGCAGTGACTGTTTTTGTAATATTCCCAAATGGGGAAGCAACAATATATGAACACAATAATGGAAAGAACAGTGAATAAATCAACACACCATGATATGAGACAAATGTACAACCATCTTATTAAAACATATCAGCAAATAATAGGCACAAGATCTTGAGGATCAAGTCACTCAAGCAATACAAAACAAGCCTCTACAAGCAAAATATGCCATCACATGAGAAATAACTGCCATACAAATGCCCTGAGTTAAGACAGTACTGCATAAAGATGGATCAATCTAGATCTGCTGTTATATAGCTCAAATAATGCTAGGAGTGAAGATCTAGCCTCCTAGACACCTTTCCAAGAAAACCCAGGAAGGATTTTCGGAAATACACCCAAATACAAATGGTGATCTACAACCCAAA
Organism: Pinus albicaulis; assembly: GCA_034641835.2. Lineage (NCBI taxonomy): Eukaryota > Viridiplantae > Streptophyta > Pinopsida > Pinales > Pinaceae > Pinus > Pinus albicaulis. The sequence continues at coordinate 65,453,388 of CM076573.1, read as the reverse complement.
GATCTGAAATGTGCCAAAAAACCCTCCTTGTTGATCTCCCAAGAGAAGGAATCCTTTCTCCTATGAAAAACTAGCTCAGAAAGTGGGTTTCTCAACCCTCCACTGCAACACCCTGCAACACAACACAAATCTGAACAGAAACTATGTTGTAGCTGAAGACTGAAGCTTGGACAAAATGTTGGATGTGTGGAATGATAGATCAATACTCTCCCAAGAGGCCTCTCAAGGAAAGAGGTGGGATTCCTGCTCGGGAACACCTTGTGCTAAACAACATTGCAAACTCAACTAAACCGCCGAAGAATGCCAAAAGTCTAAATAGACCATACACAAAATAATAATCATAACATCAACAACCTCCATATGGCTGCCATCCTCTTCCTTAAATAGAATATGAGCTTGCAAACCCTAAGCCCCATCCAAAAAGGTCACTACATTCACACCAAGCATCTCCATCTAAAACTGCGCTGTACCTCATTGATGGCCACTCCTCCATGACAGTGCTGTAGATTTGGTCAAGGTTGATCCAGCCAAAATGATCCAGCCCCTTTCACACCAAGGGTGCTTCAATTAAGCTACCAAGATTTGTTTCTTTCACATTTGGCATTGATTTATTCGTGATTAAGGAGAAATATGGACCTCCTTTGCCCTCTTATGCTTTAAACAAAGCAACAAAACAAAAATGAATATTCCAATTAGCTCATGACTAATTGGGAATATTACAATCCTCCCTTCCCAAATGTTGCTTGTCCTCAAACAACTGACAAGGTGAGTGCTGCAACTCTTTCCTTCCTCCATTGGTGACACCAACATGTGATAAGCTTCCCTCATAAGCTAAGCGTTCACCAATCCACCCCTCCATGAATTGCTCTTCCAAAGTTCCCATGAGATGTAAATAATCCATCCCATAAGGAGACAATAACTCAAATGAAACAAACATGGTTTGCCCATTGTTCTCCCTGAAACATGTAGCATAGTGAACATGGAGAATCTCCATCCCATAGGGCACATACATACCTCCCATCCTCCCTCCATACATTCCCATAAAAAGTACAAGTACATCATCAATGTATGGGATCAAAACTACATACATACAAACAGAAATTTGTGCATATGGAGGTGGGTCATAGTCCCACATGTGGAACCAGCGCAGTGCATCTCCTGACTACATCAGATCATGATGTGGTAAGTGGTTTCCCCACCACTTGCTGTTCAAGTCATCCCACCATGGCTGAAAGTGTGAGATATATTTGGTGCCTTAGGAATGCACCCATCATGAAACAAAATCTCCCTTTGTCCTCCAAGGGAGTGGCCATGTTCAGAAATTTTTGGGCCCAAAGTTGGCCATGAAGTTTATAAGGTACAATACTCCTTTTTGGAGTTATGGCCTGCATATACATGGTCAAAGAATGCAAACAATAATCAAATGAAACATTATTTACATGAGTATCTTCTTCACCAAAATTCCTCCTTAAACAAATGGAGTGGTGCAATAGATCTATCTCCCCTCGCAAAAGAAGAAATAGGTGGCTGAATTAACTCCTTTATAGAGTTATGTTGCTGCCCCAACTCCACATGGTACATGCATCTTTGAAAATGCTGATATAGTTTTCCTTCAAAGCCCTTCCAAGTGTAGCTTCTCATGATGATGTTGTAGAATCTCATGGAGTAGGTGTCGCTGAAAAAGAACATGGAGTAGGTGTGGCTGAAAAAGAACTCTTCATAGGCCCTTTGTAGCAACTTCTCCTTGAGCTTGGAGGCTGTAGACAAGAAGATCCTACCATGATAATAGATGACTCCTCCTTGGACTGAATAGCCCTTTTCAAGTAGCTGGTCATCAAGTATCACGCAAGTGTGAAGATCCTTGGAATAATCCACCAACAGTTGGGATTTCCAGTATGGATCAATCTCCCATAATGACAACGTTGATGATCTATCAATAGAAATGTCTGTCATATGGTTGTTCTCCTCCTTGACATCTCCCATGCCAAAGGTATATGATGGAAGGTTGTTATTCCCTCCTTGCATATGCACATGCTCAAATAGAGATTGAGGCCTTTGAAAGTTGGTCTCCCATGGGAGGCTATCATCTACCCAATACCTCCTTGGTTTAATCAAAGCATGCATGTGTGGCCACCATCTTCTATCATGTATGGAAGATTTCTCTCTAAGTGAGATCATCTTTTGAGTCTCCATAGCCAAGGAATAGTCTCCTTGCCCCTTGATGGTGTCATCCTCCAATCCTGCAACATTTCCTCTCAGCGCAGTATGAGATGAGAGAGTGGGTAATGGTGATAGTGGAAGAATATCTCTCTCCTCCTTGGGCTCACCCATGCCTCTCACCGCTGTATTTTGGTCTTCTAATGCTCCCATCCTTCCTGGATCTATGAAAGGAGCATCAAGATGTGAGACATATTTCACCAAATCTGAATCAGGTGGTCTCCCAGGGGGTTTGCCACAAGATAATGATGTCTCATGGATCATCCTCATGTGCATAATAGATGGGATCATCATATCCCTGCTTCCACTGTACAAATTCATCTCTGTTTCTTGTGTGGAAGTTTCATGACAGTTGGGTATCACTCTTAGTGATGCAAGTGTGCCTCTAATTGGAGCAAGTGCCCCATCCGCACCTCCAGGTGGTGGGGGATCATCTCCTGCTACTCCAGCATTGTGACCCCTCCCTTCTTCTTCTTCTTCTTCCTCCTCATCATCTGAGAAGACCTCTATGTAATGTGCTTTTTCAGCTGCACATCTATGTGCAGGTGCCCATGATTCTTGGCAAGTGAAGCAAAGCTTCCTTCTTCTTAGATCTCTCCAGACATCATCATCAAGAGGTTTTTTGTATGAGCTCTCCTTTGAAGGAGCAACCTTTTCTTCTTTTCCCTTTGATGGGAAAGAGGGCTTATGCTGAAATGTTGCCTTTGCTTTTGGCAAGGCATCTTGAAGGTCTCTAGCCCTTTCAATGGCATCATGTAGGGTAGTGGGCTTGGTAGACTTAACCAACCCATGAAGAGGTTCATCTAACCCATCAATGAACATGTACACCCTTCTTGTTGCAGACAAATCAGGAACCATAACAGAAAGTCTTAAAAATTCAAAGATGTAAGTTTCTGCATTACCTGATTGTTTCAACTTTGCAAGGCTCATGAATGGTGCTTCTGGATCTCTTCTATCAAATCTTTCCACCAACCTTCTAGTGAACTCTGAATAAGCAGTCACATTGGCATGACCCAATGTAGACAAGCCATGGAACCACTAGTCATGTGCTTCACCCTCAAGGTGCAGCGCTGCAATCTTAATGACTTCCATTTCTGGAACGTTGTTCAACTGAAAGTAGATGTCAAGTTTTTCTACCCAAGATTTCGCAGTACACTTGGATGACCCATTAAAATTGGGTAAAAAGAATCTGCCCATAGTGTGATGTCGATCATGATTTTGAATTAATCCACCACTTCTATGATGATGCCTTGGTCTTCTATTGGCCTTTACTTGACAAAACTGCTGAAAACTCAAGTGATCTTTGAATCTCTGAGTTTGAGATTCATACTCCATAAAATAGTCTTCAAGGGATTCTTGCTCCTGAAACCCTTCATTTCCCACAGCCAAAAATGTAGGTATAGTAGAGCATTGGGAAACTTGTGGTTGATGCATTGGTTGATCATTCTAGTGGTGAGACATGCCAGAGCCTTCTCCACGATGAAGTCCTTTAGGGGATTCCTTGAATTTGTCCATTCTCATCTCTTTGATCTCTCTAGCAATGTCTTGCATGGCTCTAAGAAGGACCTTAGGAAACTCCTCTTCATCTTCACCTCCAGATAAAGGGGTTTTACCCTTGTCTTTTCTCTTATCAGTATAATCAAACTTTCTGTGTCTTCTCTTTTGATACTTCTTCTCTCTGTCAGTAAGAGGCTCTCCTTATTTAGATGACATATTGACTTTTAGAATGCACAGGCCGTGCCAAGATGATGCTCCGATACCACTGTAATATTCCCAAATGGGGAAGTAGCAATATATGAACACAATAATGGAAAGAACAGTGAATAAATCAACACACGATGATATGAGACAAATTTACAACCATCTTATTAAACATATCAACAAATAATAGGCACAACATCTTGAGGATCAAGTCACTCAAACAATACAAAACAAGCCTCTACAAGCAAAATATGCCATCACATGAGAAATAGCTGCCATACAAATGCCTTGAGCTAAGACAACGCAGTTTTAGGGCATAAACTGCTGCATAAAGATGGATCAATCTAGATCTGCTATTATATAGCTCAAATAATGCTAGGAGTGAAGATCTAGCCTTCTAGACATCTTTCCAAGAGAACAGGGAAGGATTTCTGGAAATACACCCAAATACAAATGGTGTCTACAACCCTCAGATTGAAGAGTCACTGCAAATTGAAGCTCATGAAATAGAAGGCTGAAATAATGTGGATCTGATGCAGGTCTCCTCCAAAGATATCCTCCAATGAAAGGCTAAACCCTTCACCTAGAAGAAAACCCTCTAAAAGAGCCAATAGATCCTCCACTGAAATTGCCCTCCAAAATAACGCAATTCCCAGTTGAAACTGCGCTGTGAATGATGGGGATAGGTTGGCCTAGTGCCGAAGATCTGAAATGTGCTCAAAAACCCTCCTTGCTGATCTCCCAAGAGAAGGAATCCTTCCTCCTATGAAAAACTAGCTTAGAAAGTGGGTTTCTCAACCCTTCACTGCAACACCCTGCAACACAACACAAATCTGAACAGAAACTGCGCTGTAGCTGAAGACTGAAGCTTGGCCAGAATGCCGGATGTGTGGAAATGATAGATCAATACTCTCCCAAGTGGCCTCTCAAGGAAAGAGGTGGGATTCCCGCTCGGGAACACCCTGTGCTCAACAACACTGCAGACTCAACTAAATAGCTGAAGAATGCCAAAAGTCTAAATAGACCATATACAAAATAATAATCATAACATCAACAGCCTCCATATGGCTGCCATCCTCTTCCTTAAATAGAATATGAGCTTGCAAACCCTAAGCCCCATCCAAAAATATCACTACATTCACACCAAGCATCTCCATCTAAAACGGCGTTGTACCTCATTGATGGCCACTCCTCCATGACAGTGCTGTAGATTTGGTCAAGGTCGACCCAGTCAAAATGATCCAGCCCCTTTCACACCAAGGGTGCTTCAATTAAGCTGCCAAGATTTGTCTCTTTCACATTTGGCATTGATTTATTCATGATTAAGGAGGAATATGGACCTCCTTTGCCTTCTTATTCTTTAAACAAAGCAATAAAACAAAAATAAATATTCCAATTAGCTCATGACTAATTGGGAATATTACAGTTTTCATACATCTAAAAGGGTCAGCACATAAATTTTTTTGGAATATTCTTTTTCAGGATACAAGGACCTTAGACAATATCAATGGCTAACAACATGTCCTTCATGCTAGTACACAATGCACATCCTTTACCTAATGTACCCTCATTCCTTTTCATGCAAATACATGCTATAACCATCTTTTCCCGCTCTTCAGTTCTAACTTCTGGGATACCTTAAATAGATTATTTACCTCTCCAATTAAAGTGAAGCTCTGAAGACAAGAGGGTCATCTATAAGTTCCCATTTCTACGAACTTTCTGCCATTAAATGCCATTTACCCAGTTAACTATCTACATAACATAACTGGTCTTATTCAAAAACTATAAAATCACCATTAGCTTGCTTGAATACATGCATAAAGAACTTCAGATTTGAAAGGTGCAACATCAAGGCAACTATATAGGCCATCCCCTGGTTGGAAGAAAGTATTCCCTAACTAATGCCTGTATAGTTGTAGGTTGTACTCTGTTATAAAGCATGATATTATCATATAATTCCTACCCGTAGTTTTACTTTTGCCTTTTTCTAAACAGGGAGCCAGATTTGTTATGAGTTTTGATGAATTATTCTTATTTGAGCACCATTGAAATTCAATTAAAGAATTTTTCTTGTTTTGCCAGAAATTTGGAATTGATGAAGGACTGCAAGAACTTCTTAGTTGGGCAGGGGAGCTCTTTATCATACATCATGTAAATAACACATCTAAAGTTGCAACACCACCACTTCAGGGCAAGAGGAAACACATTCACGTTCAAGGCCAGAAGTCAAGGAGAAGAGGATCCTCGGAAGAAATTTCAAATGCTACAGATGAAGGTTCGCTTTTAGTTATGCTAATGTTATGATTCCTGAGAGTTGAGATGTACCAATTTTGCAACGCTTGAACAGATTCAATTTCTTGTATTCAATCTTTCAGTCACTTGTCTGTTGTAACTATCTCCGTTTGTTTCCTATTTGCACAGGTACTAATGGAAAAACAAATACCAGTGAAGCAGGCAGGATTGCTCTGGTTACCAGGATAGCTGCAACAATTCTGAAGTCAATTGCAGATAGCAATGCTTTAAGTCTGGTGACACAGGTCCCAGTAAAGGCAAGATGTTTAGAATTTGCATCTACATTTATTCAGTATCTGAAACAGAAAATTGAGAAATGGTCTAATGCTCAGAAGTTCACGGGAAATGACTGGAAATATGTTTTTATCTGTATGAAGAGCTCCAGTACATATGCTGCAAAATTGTTGTACCTGTGTCTAAAGAGCTCAAGTGAGTTAGCTACCGAAGCCTCTATTGTGGCAAACAATCTTCTTGATCTTATCACTTTGAGTGAATCTGTTGTTGGATCTAAGTGTGCGGTGTCTGTTCTAGCTGCGTTAAAGCCATGGATGCCGGATCTTCTTATTGCTGTATCCTCTTCTGCAAATGCTCTTTGCAGTGATGAGAGTTTGGACACTGTAAAGTCAAAGCAGGGATTTGATGAATTGGCTGAAGATGGCAAGCAATTTTCTGCTTCCTGGATTGTGTCACTTGCCAATGTGGAATGTAGCTCTGTAAATGCCACAAACTTTCAAAAAAGCCATCCACCAGAAGGTCATGCCATGGGAGGGGCCTCTAATGACAATGATGATTCACAAACTAAAGACAAGCTCTATCATGCTACTCTTGACTTTATGGAAACCATCATTAAGTTGTTGCAAAAAGGGGATGCTAGAATTCTGCATGCTATTGTAAAAATCATTTTATCACTGGCAGCATTGTTTCTGAGACAAAAAGCTTATGGCGAGGTTTTTGGATTACTTCATTTCACATGTGTAAAATTGCTAGGGATTGGCAATGTCCAAGAAAAGGGCCATGATATTCATCTAAATGAATGCTTACTGGAATATTTTGAAGAGGCAAATATTCATATAGAAAAGGAAATAGAGTCTTTGGGGGATCAAAATGGGGAAGAAATGCTTCGAGTTGCTAAAGGGCTAGTTGAAAATGTTCTCTCAAGTCACAGGGTCTGAATTCCACTACCTATTGAAAGGCAGATTATAGCCGAGGTAATTTCGAGAGGAGAATGGATGAAAGTAGAGAAATATGCTGAGTCAAATCTTGGAGGCATTCTTGTAAATTATAAATCGAACTTCTGATCTAATATTTAATTGTATTTGCCTAAATCTTGATCAAGTACTACTGGCGGAGTTTTCACCCAATTTTAAGACTTCATGAATTTGGTAGCTTGATTTAATGAAAAGCTATTGAATCTGTATATATCTTGTGGTTTCTGTATTCAAATACAGAAGTTCTGGTGGTTTATGTTTCTAAATTTCCTCTTTTGACTGGGATCTCTCCATTTTAGGTCTTTTGTTTATTCTGACCATCAAAGTTTTTGGTACCTGTATGAAAACCTAAGTTGCATGATACAGGAAAATGCAACTTGGAAATAAATCACTATGAATAAATGAAAAAGAACATTTAAATATCAAGCAATGCTCGACCATCAATTGTATTGGGATCCTCATCATTAGTATCACCTTTTGCCTCTATCTCAATCCTCTAGGGACAACAATCAACACCACCCAATTTTGATGAAACTTCCTAATCCAAGCTTTAAAATATGGTATGAAATGCTTATTATGCCTAATCAATGATTTGGTTTGAGTGAAAGGTGCATTTTTGCCAAGGCCACAACAAAGGAGTCCAACAAGCAATATTACTTACTTCGAGGTACATAAAGAGCTTGGTGTTCTTGATTAACTGCCAACTCCATACCCTCGTACCTGATAGAATCTAATGGAAATGCTACAACCCTACCAAGTCTGAAATCATGAAAACTGTTAAGTTTGCTGAATCTTGAATGAGATATAAAATTCTACTTTCTTCATATGGAATCTGATGAGGTTGTAATCTCAAATATCCTGGAACAACTAATGGTAATGTTAATATTTAAGTAAACAGATGAAAATGAAATTCTCCTTTTTATCCTTTCACTTTAAGAATTTGACATTATCATTAATTGCCAACATTTTGTTGCAAACTGAAAGTGAAACCTTCTTTCAAAGAAAAATTTCCAGTCTTAAGGTTTCTAGAGGTTTCATTAATTCATAACTAACCTCTGATTAGGCTTTAAAGCAAAACTGTGGGTCCTGTTACCCACCACCTGTGGGTAGTATGCATAGGAGAATTTTTTTTCTCCTAGATGGCCCTAGGATCTCGTCTGTCTAGTGGCTTGGTGAGTTTTGTATTGGGAGCTGGAACTGGAGCTCCTCAATTTTCTTGCAGTGGCTGGTTCACCTATATTGGGAGTGGAGCAATAAATGACTTACTGATCCAGTGTCTGTGGTGCTCTGAGCCTTGACCCGTTTGCTGCCGTTGATGGATGTGGCAACAGGGATAGAGAAAGTGATGGCAAAACTTTTAGTCTGCACTAGATGCTCTTGCTGCTCTCTAGAAGAGAACGACCTTTTCAATTTAGCATAAAGAACATTTGTATCAGAAGGTTTCTTCTCTCTTTTTAAGACACGCGTGTATGTATGCATGCATTGGCCATGCCAAATTTTAGGAGCAGTCTCTGCTTTGATACCATGTTAAGCCTTGACATCAAAATGCACAACAATTGACCAAGAAGACTAGCATTCAACAAAATAGAGACATTACACAGGCAGGTTTAACCTTGTCCCTGCCCCTGGAGGCTCCTCCAAGTTCACAAGTGGGCTTTATCCTTCCATGTTAATAACAAGCGCACAGATTCCATATGAAATGAAGCAGATTACAATACATTGGATAAATAAATGTGGAGTAAACCCACAAGAAAAAAGTGCTCTACACACAAAAAGCATCGTTGATTTGAACACTACTTACATTAAACACTATTCAATTTTTTTAGTCTAGGTTTCTCTCTTTGTGGGTATTCTTTTTGAGACCAAATGATTTCAAGTAGTCATTTCTCTCAGGCATTTGTGACCCTCCTCAGACATCAATACCCTTTTTGAGGCAGTACTCTTGAGCAGGACAAATGAATTTTGTTTGTTCAAATATTTGTGAGTTTTCAAAAGGCTCTTGCTCACAGATGTTGCACCCGTTTTCTCAGTTGTTCTTGAGTTCATTTGGAGTCATTTATTTAAATGTAGCGCTGGAAATATGTAGGTTTTGCAGAATTTGTGGCCGACATTTCAGCCAAACGTGAGCTTGTTTGAGATACCCTTTATTGACATTTTCTGCCCAAAATCTGCCTGATGTTTACACAAATTTGTTTCTTGCTTTTTAATAGATTATGCCCAGTCAAATGTGAGGCTAATGTCATAACCGACATTTAAATTAAAGTTTGATGGCATCATTTGTGCTGAAACGTTGGATGCCCACCCGAGAAGCTTGGAATCCTATTTTGAAATGCTGGACTTGAAGGATGCGAAATATATTATGTCGGCAGATGTTCACATGGGGGAATTAGGCCTTTAAATGGTAGCAGGCTTATCTATGGTGTCAAACCAATCCAAATTTGCTTCCGAGGCAGATAGGTTTGGTTCATGCAAGTGATTCAGAAAAGGCTCCGCCCAACGGGATAAAAATTAGAGTGCAGAAGCAATAGCTGCACTAACAGCTTCAATTTCCTAGCAATTAAGCTAGAAATATAAGATTAGAATGAGACAAGTTTCTCTAGCTTAAATTCCTTGGCAAACCCTCTCAAATATTCAAAAAAATTGGAGCTGCTCACTGTTAATTAAAGTTGTTGGGACGGTGGGGGCCTTGAGAACATTTTATTTTTCTGAAAATCTTTCACAGCTAAGAGTGTTTGAAATCTTGTTCTAGGTGAAGGATTTTGGTGTCAAGTGTTGATTTAGAATCATATTTATCGGACTCAGTTGAAGATTGGATGAGGAGGCTTAACAAATATAAGCATAATATTTCATTCTGTGGAAGGTAGGTGTAAAGAATTTTCCTTTGATTGGAGGGGCCTTAACTTGGAAGGTGGTTGAGGAAATTTTGGTTTGGATTAGGGAAGATGCTTGGGTTGTGAGTGGAAGGGACCACCTATTGTTTCCAAAAATGATTCAATTACCAAGGGACGAAGGTTTTTGTGTGGTTTATCACATTTTAAATCCACTCACAACTTTGATATGGAGGCAAGGATGTCCTATGACAAATACACTAGGCTTCATAGGCAATGAAGTTGAGTTATGTAATGCTAGGACAAGTTAGAGTAGTCGTCTTCTCCTTTGAGGGTTGACACACCTAGGCTTGAATATGTGTCAAGCTATGTCACAGGGTTTGCCGAATTTGAACAAATTCGAACCTGAAGGCGAACCTGAAGCCAAATTTTATAATTTAAAAAAAAAAATTGGGGTTTGAGGTTAGAGTTCGGGCAGTTTTTGTTAGTTGTTTTAAGGTTTATGAGAAAAACCATGGGCAGCACATGGTTTTCTCTTGTTCTGCTTCTCGCCAATTAGTTTCCCACAGTGGCCACTGGTTTGTCTTTATTTACCATGGTTGTTGATAGATTTTCACAAGCCAACTTCAGCCTGAGTGTACTCGCTCTATTGTGCTCAGTGTTGTATTCTCTGCAATTTCCTGAATTCAATTTCTAGACGTTGCTTGTCCCTGCCTCCAAGAGGGTGAAGTGAATAGTGGTTGTGATTTGTGACTCATGTGTTCTCATTGCTATTCATATAACTTTATTGATTGATTTTGATTTAAATAATAAATCAATCAATAAAGTTATATGAATAGCAATGAGAACACTATAACTTTATTGATTGATTTTGATATATATATATATATATATATATATATATATATATATATATAAAATCGAACTTAATGCCGAACCTCATGCGAACCTCAACGAAAAATTCGAATTTAAATCGAACTTAATCGTTGCTGAACTCGAATTTGAACCCGAACCGTGTGACATAGGTGTCAAGTATAAAGGAAGAATACAACGTCAATGGTGGTGGTGCTATCTTTGGAAGTTGAAATGTCCTTCTAAAGCAACGATGTATATGTGGCATTTATTATGAACAAAGTATTAACTTGGGACAAATTGATTGGGAGGGGCTTGACAAATATTTTATTTTTATTTTGTCTATCAGTTGTATTCGGAGGCGGGTTGCAGGTGTTTCAGGTTCATTTGATGGCTATTTGCTTGAATGAATTTGCAAGGGTTTTTCCTTCACTTCCTCATCCATTTCCTTAATTTTGGAGCATGAGGGTTAGTGTTAGGGTTTGAACTGCTTATTGTAGAATGTGTCTGATCTTATTATGGCATGCTACTATAATATCTTGGCTTGGCATTAGCCAAGATCAAGCAGCCTTGTCTTAGCATTAGCCTTTTATAAGGTGAAATTCCCTTTATAAAATTCCCTAAATACAGTTTAGGGAGGAATGTCATATTGCAACTTGAAGCCTCATATAGGTTGACGCATCAGCATTGTTATTCCAATGCTGGCGAGAGACATGGTGTTTTTTTCAAAAGTAGGGAGTCTGTTTGTTTTGGAAAAAGGAAGTTATAAGTTCCAGTTTAGTGTGCCACTCGGATTGTACAAAAAAAATATAGATTTGTGGGGATTTACAAAACAAAATTTCAATTTGGGTGGTAGCACCTTGCACATAAAATTTTCCTAATCTGGGTGATAGCATCTTGGTCAGTATTTGTAGTTTTATTATAATAATTTTCAACCTAGGTTTCTGGATTTGTGATGATTTGCTCAAAAAAATATAGATTTGTGATTCTACGGTAACATCGTTGTTCTTAAATAATATTTTTCTATCCATCATTAACATTGATTATTTTTTATCCAATATCCATGATACTACACCTCATCTAACCATTGGGAAAAAAAAATAAACATCAATCACTTTTTCAAATTTCTTTTTAAACATCAATCACATTTTCAAGGTTTATTGGAGAAAATATAGATTTGTGATTTTACTATAACTTGTTTTTGAGTAATATTTTTCTATTCAACATTAACGTTGATTATTTTTTATTATGCCTATGAAAAGACTGTAATTGCATGAAATGTTGCAAAGGAAACTTCGTATGTAGGTAGCATATGGAAGAAGAGCATATAAGAAGAGAGATGTAATATGTTATGTGATTTAAATGTTGCCTACTTTGGAACTATTTCCTTTGTAACATAAATTACTGCCTCTAGCAACAAATAATAAATTAATTTAACTTTACAACAGGTTTACAGTGGTCTACATGGATGGAGAACCCTAATTTCATGAGGTATGTATGTGCCTTGTGAGTTGGGTGGGAAAGATGGAAGTGCAACCATATACTTACCCATCAAACGAAAAGACTCACTTACCTTATGCAAAGATGACCATCCAGAGAAAAAGAATAAGAGGTTTTTATTGACCTCTAGGGCATCCATTTGCTAAGGGTAGAAGGATCAATGCCAAAATTGCCACACAACTTTTACCTACCTGCATTTCTAAAATACCAGAACGGACAGTTGGAAAATGTTGATCCAAATCCAACTTTTTCGATGCAGACTAAATTTGGAGTTTCAGTTCCAAGTCTCATGATCTCTACCTTTTCAATTGGTGGAACTGAAGAATCCATTTCATCTATAATCTCCTGCCATGTCTTCTAACCTCATCCCTACCGGAGTAGATCCATGCTTGTTTGGGGGTGTCTACATTGCTGCCCAATTTGATTCATTCATCAGCACTGTTTTGATTTAATTAATTTCAAACCACAAAAGAAATAAAGAATAATGACAACCAGATGAGACCTCTTTCTCATACTACTTAAATTGTCAAGCTTTATTTGACATAGGAAATTAGTAAGGTGTGAAATGATAGAACAAAGACCTAAATTTGTATTAAATAGTGAAATTTAATTATTTTTCATTTTTCAAGTTTTAGGATTTAGCTTTGTGAACCTCAAAAATGTTTTGCAAACCAGATGCAAATGACTTTAAATCTCCCCTTCAAAAAAAAATTGCGGGCCTGATGCAAAATACCTTCAAGCTCCTCCTTGAAGAGGTTTTAGTTTTGGTCACAGGTCAAATGTTGGTAACGCATTCAAATTTTTTTGTCCCAAAATCAAATGCAATGTCAAAATAAGATTGTGAATATATCAAAATATTCTCACATGCAATAGTTTTTAATTTATCAGAATCCTTCTCCCGCAACTCTTAATTTCAACATATACAAATACTAAATCGAACTACATATTGAAAATATTTTGAGAGGAACGAGTTTCCAACGAAAATGTAAATTGTATTAACCACATTCACAAGAACTCAGATCGGGATGATTGTCGCTAACAATTTTAAGCTTTTTTGAAGGACTTTTATTTAGATACAAAATGTAAAGAAATCATGCATAAAATTAGAGGTCCGAGGAGAATCTTGTCCGAGGAGAATCTTGTCCACTACCCCTCCAAATTGACCACATTTTTTTTTCAGGTTTCATGGCCATTTGTATTCTATACCTAAGAAATATCTATAATGAACACAAAATAATAATAATATTCACAATACAATCAATTTTCCTTCCAAAATTAAATTTCTTATGCAGGTGCAGATATCTTGCCAGAAATATTTGTCCAATGAATGACAACATTGCCTTTTAAATGTGTCCTTCTCAATCAAAACAATAAATGCTCTTTGAAATCCGAAAATCAGCCTTCACAATAGATTAAAATAATTCCTGCAGTTTATAGATAAATCGAAGAAATCAAATAAATAAATATTCTACCTTTGTGGAATTTCATAGATACTGTAACGTGTCAGATGAACAAGGATATCAAGCAAATGTCGGTCATCCAACAATCAACTTCCTGCGACAAATAAAAGTCTAAAGTCTAAATAAGTTTTTCAATTCAGGCACTTGAGTTTAATGCAATCGCTATAGTCTAGGTTACATACTTTTGAACACAATACATCCCTCTTCTCAAAATAACAATAATTGTTTCCTTACTCCAGCCCTTTCACAGTGTCTATCAAATAAGTTTTCATGCTATTTATAATTTACAATACTTCATTGTAAAATAATGGTCGTCTTATCCCCTTCCATCAACACAATCAATAAGATAATTCTATATCGTCCTACAGATGGAGAATCAAAGAGTAGCAGACCCGTAAAGATTGTTCTATACTGCCAAATATCACCTTGTATTGAAAGACAACTATAAGAGTGAGAAAGAATGTTTGCAATTAGCTGGAAATAACAAGAGAATGGAAAACTCACAACCTAAGAAATTATATGTATCTTTGTGCTTCTACATACTACAAACAACGTGTACTCTGGAAGGATTTCCAAGAAGTGTAGATATCACAAATAACAACCAAGGAACATGTTTCATAGAAGACAACTTCATTGCAAGAAATAAAATTTGATTTATTAATTTCGGAGATTCCAAGGACAAGGTACCAAACCCAGCACATCTATTTCAGATAAAATGTGAAATAGATGCATTTGACATTATTAGAACAAACGTTGATCTTACCTGTCAACAACCCATTCTAGTCCAAAAATGTGAATTAATAGATTTAAACGAAGTCAATTTTCTTTACACAATAGTGTTGGCCTATACAAGTTGCATAGAAGAGGACAAAGGCTTCGTGTTACTTGGAAGAATTTCCCTGATGACTGTAGCAAACTACATTTGCATTTTTAAATATGTTTTAGCAATTCATGTTATTAGCGACAATGTGACAGAAGACCTAATTAGGTTTAGGTTGGTGGGAAAGCTTGGCAGGACCTGATTTCACCTAAAAACGCTTTTATTAAACATCTAGGGACTAAAATTATTGATTGACTAGCTTAGGGAAACCAGCAATGAAATGCATTAGGGTTACGATTTGTGCATCCTTTGGCATTAAATGTTATCTAAACTTTATTCATTTCCCAGTAGTTGCTTGTCTGTCACTTCCACTACCATAGTAGATGTCGACCCTTGCAGGCAGGAGATATTACATCTCGATCTCATTTAGGTCATACTCTGCCTCTTGATTCTAATATGTTACTGTTTATGAAGTGCTAACCATATAGACAACAAAAAAGGTCCTTTCAGAACCTGTGATTTAGTTTTCAGAGCTAAGACTCTGAGAATATGTGATTTAGTTTGCAAGCTTGGTAGTTAATGTAGAAATAATTACATTAGGATTTGGATGTCCCTAGAAGTCTGTGAGATCTGGCTGCAAGTTCAATTTGCATTGTTGCCTGGGATGGAGGAAAGTGTAAATGTTTTTATAATAGAGTTAATTTTTACAAAGGAAATATACCCAAAAACATTCACTTGTCTCCATTGTCCAGACTCCATACTTCTGAGATGCCAAACCTATAACATATTATTATTTTTAACAGACTCTGAAATGGAAGAAACCAACTTCAAAAGCTGAATGTCGAAATAAGAACTTTTTCTTCCTGGAGAAAAATCTACAGTAGCAAAAGGTAGTTTCAGTTAAATCAACTAGTTAGAAAGGAAAACTTCTTTGTAACTTAATTCAAACATAACCATATTAGCAAGAGAACCCATTCAAGCGTTACAACTCCTATACCCAAACCATGAAGACCTAAACCTATTTGGTGTGTTGTGACACTGTGTGGTATTATCCAGCAAATCCATGAAAAAAAGATCAAGATTGTGAATAGGTATTTGGGCAATACATAGTAAGCAAAACTGATTATCATAAAGATTGTAAAGAATTGCATTCGAGAGAGTCCCTGCTTTTGGTCCTTTTCATGGAGTGCCCTGATATAGCATTCACACAACTATTTGTATCAGAGGATATAAAACAACAAAGGAAATTTGTTATATTCATTGTTCCTTCAATCAAACCCATAGAAATTTTGAAAAACATAAACATCAGAGATATTTGTATACAATAAAAAATTTAGCCAAAGTAGGTATGTCCAGTTAGTTTATAGTTGTTAATCAAACCAAGGCTCAAAACAAGATGGTAGAAAATGTGAAGCTTTATCGTCAATTTTTAGGAATTAGCAATTTATCATAGAAATAGTAGCAATAGTTTGATGGCCATTTGTATCATATTGATGAGGCTAATTTACCATTCCAACCACGAGGCCCTACATAAGTTCCACACTAGCCATTCTAGTTGGCAATAAACGTGACGCTAGATAAAAACAAGTTTTATAGTTGAAACACTCTTGAAACTTTGATCATGAACCTAGGAAATTTATTACCTTTCCCAGGTGACTGTAATGTCTCATGCAGTTCTCCAACTGTTTGCAATCTTGAGTGCCCATGTTGCAGGATTTTTTTGACCCATGCATACTTAAAACATGAGCATATTAATACCATATGACTTGTAGACAAAACTTTGTTCTTGATTAAACACAAACATTATTGTTACAAATGCAACTTACCATTCACATATTGCATAGAATATAGGGCGGCCTGTCTTGCTAAAAGTGTCTGTCATTTTTGTGTATGAAAATATTGCAGACCAAATATAACACAAACACTCTGTACCTGTCAAGAGGATTTATGCCTCCATTATAGCAGTTATATCCCCTGAAATTTCATTCACAAAATAGCCAACCAATAGTACAATAGTGACATGATTCAACAAAATTCTATCAGGAAAATGACAAAATGTATTGAGAGCAAGCTACCCATGAAGCTACTCAGATCTGCTCACATGGCCAGGTTTGTTGTTTTTTTTTCTGAGTAAAACTATTTCTATTAAGCAGTCAAACCAGAGTTACAATTCTCATCCTCGGGCATGGAGGAATCCATGGCTGAGGGAATAAGCAGAGCACTACTGTCCAAAACTAGACTGTCCTGAGAGGGAAAACCAGCCTTTAGAGTCCAACCATTACAGGCTGCCCATTTCGGGAAACCAGCCTTAACAACAGTACAAAAATATATAAAGAGGACTAAGCATAGATAGCATAAAAACTAGTAAACGGCAAAATTCGAGGGGCAACTTCTAAGGCGAGTCTTCATGCGAGTTGTTGGGGGGAGGCGATTCTTCGACAATCTTGCAGATGTATCCATAGTCGAGAGCGCCCGAGCCTTGGTCCGCTTCCTCATGTGGCCCGAGAGGAGAAGAAGGACGTCCAAGGCGTTCCTCCGAAGTGTCCCGAGTTGTGCAAACCTGCATGAAGGCTGAGTTGTCCTGAGCGGCCATCAAGGTGCTCTCTTTTTTCGTCGAGGGGGAGCCCGAATGGAGCAACCCCGTGAGCCTCGGCTCCACCTTCGTCTCAAAATCATTGTCTTCTGAAGTGGAGCTTGAAGCAGGCTTCACAGGCAGTGCTTTCAGTTTGCGGGGGAGGGAGGCGGGCTCCACAACAATGGTGGATTTGCAGGCTCTCTTCTTGCAGCGGGAGGAGGAGGGTGGAGCATAGGAGCTAGGGAAGTGCTCGGGACAGGCTGAAGGGTCAGAGAACACTGCGGGAGGCGAGGCTGGGGCGGGGAAGGAGGGCGCCACGTTCGCCATATCCCAATTTGCAGGAAGGTTCAAATCTGGATGGAGAGCCCTCGAAAGAGGGGGCCGCGAAGGAAGGCCTCTTCCCCCCTCCCTTCTGCTGCGTTGCCGTTGGCACCGCGACATCTTAGTGGCCTTAGGTAATGTGCAGTATTGATATGGAGACGAAACAAGAGACAGAGCCTAGAGGCTACGTGCCAAAGCCAGGGGATGCCAGAGCCACACAAGCGCAGGGAAGGCAAGCAGAGCATGCAGGGGAGCCAAGGGAGGAGCGGGAATGGAAAACATCATCGTGCAGGAGGGAGTAAAAACACAAGACGCAGAGTACGTCGAAATGGAGGTGGCGCATGGGGCTTTAAAGCCCAGCCCACGCGAGGAGTTAAGGCGCTGGGTTTCCCCAGGCCGTGTCACATGGGCGTGCCGTGTGGTGAGCCACATGGTCACCCCATGTACTCCATTGAAACTATATGGCACCCGCATTCGGGGGAGGCCAGGTTTTTTGTTACTCATAGGGTTACATTGAAGTTTTATGTTCACTGTTTTCTTTCCTATTGGATGATGTTGCTAAGCATTTCCTGGTACTCCTTCCGCGCATTTATTTCCAGTCTTTGGGGTCCATTTGTAAGCTACGAAAGAAGTTACTTCGCAACAAATAATTCTATGTGTTGAGAAAACTGGCAGGTGTTGTGGAAGAATGGATTTATCTACTGACAACTCATGCATGCAGATGCCGAAAATAACCCATTGGCATGTTCTTAATTCTATTCATGGTAAAATGAAATAACTTCCAGAAGTACATGTTCCCATGAATATGGGATTTGTTTATGTTTTGATTGATGCTAAGGCTTCAACAAACGCTTATATTTATAACTCTACATTGAACATGTACATTATTCGTCCATTTTGTAACTCCATTAGGTTTGACAACATTGAATGTTAGTGTACACCCCTTAGTATAACTTAACTTGCATTTGCAAAGTCCATAAACAACATTGTTGATCAGTTGAAAGTATAATATTGACACATTGCATTTTTCCACAATAGACTCTTAATTTTGATTTTGCATACATTCAAAAGGGACCAATTTAGAAATAGGAGCGCATGGAGTTTTTTCAAAACTGACATTTTCCTATTTTATTTTGATTTTGCAAGGGGCTAATTTAGGAATGTTATGCATATTATTCATCTAAGATATTGGGGGGAACATCTGTTAGCAAGGATGGTCTGCATCATCCTCCCCCAATTTATGAACTTTGGATTTTCAGGTTCAAAGTCACTTGGTGTATTTTTTTGGCTATATTTAAGTAAATCAATGTTTGTGATACAAATGTTATAGGTGTTATAAATGAGATAGTTCAAACATAGATGAAAGCTCATTATGAGTTTCAATTACAATATTACACTCAATAGCAATTTCATTATTTAATCATTTAAAGAATGAAAAAAAAACTTGCCACAAAATGTATACTGAGATTAACTATTCAGATTTAGAATAGCTCATGTATATTGAAATGATGAAACATTCAAAAAAATACTCTCTTAATTCTAGAGAGAGTAATTTTAGCAATGAACCCATCTTACAATTATAATCCATGAGGGGCTTGGTGTGGAGGAGAATGAAGGGTTTTTCGGGTCAAAACCCTAATCATGGCGGTCGCCATGGATAACAGGCGCTCTGAAATCGGTCTCAGCAAACGTTTTCGAGAGGGGCATCGATGTGATAGTCATCCTGGGTTGTTAGAACCCTGCAGACAACTGTTCAATGGGCAAGTGGCCACACTGCGTTTGGGGTTCGACGCTTTTGCATACGGCTAAGTTGGGTTAGGATGGTCATTTTCGTGTTCACAAACCCTAACCTAACTGCTAGACGACGGTGTGGGCACGAGAGTTTGGTGCAGGAGAGGGATCTGTGCTGTCGGAGGGTTTGTTTAAGCACTAAAGCACAAAGTAAAGATGGGTTTTGAATGGGATTTTGTGGACTTAGAACCGGCGCCGGAAGATCTGCTAACAGTCTGGGGGCACGAAGTGTCGGCGAGAAATTTGGACCGCTATTTTCTGACCATTGGAGATACAGGTCAGAGAAATAAAACTCTTGAAGGCGTCTGGGATTTTTGGAACGGGGCTGCTCTCCTGGAAGAAAGCCTTTAGAGTACTTTCAAATGCGCGTGGAAGGAAGGGTACGAACAAGGGCCACTCCAACCCTCGTCACTCCCTGAGAAGCTTGGATAAGAACAATTTCAGACAAATCTGCAAAATCCTACTCCGCCAGGTATTTCATCAATCCCTTTTCTCTCAGGGGGGTTGGAAGATATAGTTGCTAGCTGTGGATTTCAAAGTTCTGTTGGTCTTAAAGGTTTTTTGGGAGAAAGCCACAGAGCTCCGGATTGGGGCAGAGGAGCCCATTTTGAAGCTCCTAGCGCTCCAAGGAACCCACATCAGTGGCAGGGTATCAGCTCCCTCGAAAACTTCCTTTTCTCGCAGGGGAGTGAAGCTGCGAGTTCGGGGCCGGAGGTTGCTAAGGGTTTGTCTGAAAACCCTAATGGTCTGAGACAGACGGTCTTGGGTCGGGCAGGGGATTTACTTTCTGTGCCTTCAACGGAGGAACAAGGAAGGCCTTCAGGGTCTTATAGAGGAGAAAATCGACAGAAGGATCTAGGGGTTCCTTGTAATATCCCGAAGGGAAATAAACAGTAATATAAAGCACACAAACAAGGTACACAACAACTAAAGACAAATCACGAGACAAAATACACAATATGGAGACGCTGAGCCATTTTATTAATACTGAGAAATAAGGAAAGTACAAAGGTGATAAGAATGATGGCACCTCGACTTGCTCAGGGAAAGTGTAGAAATACTCTCAGAACAATGTATGGAATGGCTGCTCCCTCTATCAACTGCGTAATCTCCAAGCTGCTAGAAAATGCTGCCGTGCTGCTACAACTGCTGGAATGAAATGAGTCTTTGGGGCTGCTCCCCAACTCGGAAAATGCTGAAACTCTTGGAATGGCCTCCTTTCCCAGTAACCAGAAAATCCCAGAGAGCTTTTCGAGAATGGCTGACCCCGGAAAATACCTCCTTTGAGGCACTACGCTATCCCTCAAGGGAAAACGCTGACCCTGAAGGAAACACTGCAAAATATGGCCTCTTCCACTGCAAAATGTCTCCAATAGGTAAGGGCTGATCCCTTCCCTAATCCTCTGGTCTGAATCCACCCAAATCACCTCAATCCGGAACTCTCCCCAACTAGAACTGCGTCCTCCCTCTGCAAGACTGCGCTGTCCCTCCAAGGAATGTTCCTCAATGACTGAAGCTCTGATCTCTCCCTGCAAAATACGGTAGGACTCCTCACCCGAGCAAGCACTCGAAGTCTCCTGGGGCTGAGGTTGGGATCTCCGCACGGAGACACCCGGTGTACTGAACAGTACGTGCAGACTAGCTAAACAACAAGCGTGCTCAATGTCTAGAGACAATCTCCAAAATGCATAATAAACAACCAGAGAAATGAGGTAGCCTCTCCTCTCTTTATCTTGGGTGAGCCTCCCTCTCTCCTTGGCCCCACCATGCTAACGCTGTCTCTCTTTGGCCCACGCTGCCAACTCATCTGCGCTGGCTGGGCCCACGCTGTCTAAGTGTGTCCCCCTCCCTACATTGTCACTTGGCCCCCTTGGCCCACCTTGACCATAACGTTATATTTCCTAGGGGACTTTAAGGAGTGTGCTTTATCCTATGTGAGTCACTCTCCCACTTTATTTATATTTTAACTATATAAGGCAAAATTAATCAAAATCAATATTTCCAATTAGCTATTGCTAATTGGGAATATTACAGTCTCCCCCGGAAAAATGTTTCTTGTCCTCAAGCAACTGTAATGATGGATGTTGTAAGATCTGCTCACCCTTCCAAGTGGCATCCTCATCCGGAAAATTCCTCCATCTCGCTAGGAATTCCCGGACTGTTCTTCTCCTCAGCTGTCTCTCCCTGGTGTTGATAATGGCCTTCGGCTGCAACACCAAGTGCCCCTCATCATTTGTAGGTGGAAGCTCCTCTGTCACTGTCACCTGCTGTCCCAGTGCCTTCTTCAGGCATGATACGTGAAAAATATTATGAATCTTGCTGCCCTGGGGCAGCTCCAACTCATAAGAAACTTGTCCTACTCTGCGTATCACCCTGCATGGACCGTAGAAGCGTGGCTTGAGCTTCTCAGCCCCCTTCTGCTTCAGCGTGGACTGTCTGTATGACTGTAACCGAAGGTAGACCAAATCCCCTACCTCAAAATGCCTCTCTACCCGGCCCTTGTTTGCATACAGCTTCTGCTGGTTCTGTGCTGTAGCCATGTTGTCCTTGAGAGCTCGGAGGATGTCCTGACTCTCTTGGATCCAATCCTTGTCTCTAGGAGCCTTGCTGGCACCAAACATCATATCAAAAAAAGATAGAGCATGATATCCATACAATGCATAAAATGGAGACATACCTATAGACATGTGATGAGTGTTGTTGTAGTAGTACTCCCCTAAGTGCAGCCACTTCAGCCAGGCCCACTGCTGCCCACTGACATAGTTGTGCAAGTATCCCTCCAACCACTTGTTCACTATCTCAGTCTGTCCTTCTGTCTAAGGATGATAGCTAATGCTCGGTGTCAACTCTGTGCCTACCAAACGAAAGAGATCCTGCTAAAATCCACCCATGAAGCGGCTGTCCCTGTCACTGACGATGGTATTTGGGAGACCATGCAACCTGAAGATGTCCCGAAAGAATAGCTCCACTACCTGTGCTACTGTGTAATGCGCATATATAGCAAAGAAGTGAGCATACTTCGTCAGTCGATCAACGACTACGAATATGCAGTCCTTTCCCTGCACTGTGGGCAACCCTGTGATGAAGTCCATCAAAATGCTCTCCCATTTCCGCTCTGGTATGGGAAGGGGCTGCAATAAACCTGCCAGATGGTTCATCTCCCCTTTGTTGCGCTGGAAAGCCTCGCACTCCCTGACATGCTGGAGTACGTCCTCCTTGAGGCCCTTCCAAGAGAACCTCTCTCTGATGGCCCTGTAGGTCTTGGTAAACCCCTGATGGCCTGATAGTGGTGAATCATGAGAAGCCTGCAATATCTTCTTCTTGAGCTGAGAGCCCTTAGTCAAGAAGATCCTGTCCCTGTAATAGATGATCTCATCCATCACCCTGTACCTGTCATCCGTCACCTGCCCATCCAAAACTTCACAAGCAAAACGGTCCTTGGAGTACTCCACCAACAATCGAGCCCTCCAATCTGTGTGTTGTAGCCCCTACAACACCCTCCAAAAAAGATCACCATTTCAAATTTTTGGAGCCCCTAAAACTAAAGAGAAATTGCTAAGTCGCCAAGTCGCCAAGTCGCAAAGTTAAACAGTTGATGAAAACTGCGACCTGGCGACCTTGCAACCTAGCGACCTCAGGTCGCCAGGTCGCCAGGTCGCAAATCCCCAAAATTAATGGAAAATGCGACCCAGCGACCCAGCGACCCCAGGTCGCCAAGTCGCCAGGTCGCAAGGTCGCAATTTTACAATTTTCATGAAAAGCGCGACCCAGCGACCTTGCGACCCAGCGACCCTAGGTCGCCAGGTCGCAAGGTCGCAAAACTCCGAAACTAATCAACTTGCGACCCAGCGACCTGCATTTATTGCTCGCACGTGCGACTTTCTATAAAAGGGAGGTCGCAGGTCGCATTTTACACATTCAGCGATTTGTAAGAAAACGCCTCTGACAGCTCAACTGGCGCGTTTTTCCCGGGTAAGTTGCCATTTCTTCCTGCTGTTTTCGTTTTGATGATTTTCTTACCAAACCCATCTCCCCTTAGGCCTTTAAATTGTCTTTTGACTGAGCTTTTATGTTTCTGAGGGTTTTATGAATCTGTTTTCTACATAATTGTCCAAACCTCACTGTTTTTCTGATTCACACCTTCATGGCACCATCCCTTGCTACTAAAATAATGCCACAGCTCCGCCTGGGCCCAGCCAACTTGTAAATCCTCAAGAGGAGGGAGAAAAGGAGTTTCAAGGCCGTGCGCGCGAAAACCCCCGGCAAGCCAGTTTGCGACCTGCGACCCAGCGACCTAGTCGCGAGGTCGCAAAGTCGCATTTTCTCCATTTTCTGGGATTTGCGACCCTGCGACCCAGCGACCTAGTCGCGAGGTCGCTAGGTCGCATTTTCCAATTTTTCCAGAGATCTGCGACCTAGCGACCCAGCGACCTGGTCGCGAGGTCGCAAGGTCGCGCCCGGACTCTGTTCTTGCAATCCGCGACCCAGCGACCCAGTAGCCTAGTTTTGCATGTGGCACAGTTAAATTTCATCACTAAATTGTAACTGGTTTTTATCACCATGTCGTTCTTATCGTGGGATTCCTTTATGAATTTGACAGGTGAAATTCAAGAAGACATAGAGTGCATACCTGTGTTATCAGATTCTAGTGACATGGCGCCCCCGTTATCTCGGAGGAAGGACAAGAAAATAGTGGAAGAGATTGATGAGCTGGAGGTGGTGTCCCCACCCCCAATATACAGAGATACACTATGTACGTTTACAAAAGACGACAACATGAGATGGTATCAAGTATATCATGAGTTCGCCATACCGGAAGAGGAATTTCCAGAAGATCTCCCAGACCGGGAAATATACTTGGCGGTGAAGAAGTCCAAACTACATCTGGCAGGGGCGCATCTAGCCATATTCCCATGTCCAGAGGTTATAGATTGGATCATACAAAAGACGGACCCCCAGAAGTTTGTGATAAGGACAACGAAAGCGAGAGCTTTCGCTCACAGTGGCTGGGATGCTCACATTTGTATTGCTCGCCTGCGCCCCGGATGAGCATTTCTCTCCCGAGGTGGGGCATTTGCCCTATGTTGCCAGGAAACGTGGGTGCGGGTGCGGGGACGGGGACGAGGACGGGGACGGCATTTTTTGAAACAGGGTGCGTGGGTTCGTCTGGGTATTTTTATATTAATATATATTATAAATTATAAATTATAATTTATATATCATATATAATACTATATTTTATAAATTAAATTTATAAATTATAAATTTAATGAAAATTAAGACTAAACAAACTCTAAGAAAACGGCTACCATCAGAATTCTTATCAGAATTGCATCAGTCAAACATCTGGGGTGTTTTTCCCACTCGGTGTTCTTAAGCTTGTCATGCCTGCCATGCAGACACAGATTTGGTAACGTTAGAAAACAATCATTCATTAACTGAAAAATGATGCAACAGAAAAATTGTTGCAATATCCACACAAGTTTCCTGCGGCAGTCAAAAACAACTGTTTCAAAATCTACACATAAATTTGATGAAGATCCTACCCATAAATTTAATGAGGAATGTGATTTTTGAAATCTACACATACACTTGATGAAGTAGGCCTATTAGTATTGTAATTCGGATACTCAGATGATTGATTTTTGCTAACTATGAAAACTCAGGCAGACAGGCTGTTTTGCATGCTGTCTACTGATCAAACTTCCTTTTATTGAAAGTCCCACAAAGGCAAGTAAAATTTTGGATAGGTATATTGTCAGTACATTAAAACAACTCCAAAATCTCAAAGCATGCAGTCATGCTCTTGTCCACTACAAATTGCTGGTTGTGGAGTAAGCAGATAACTTTTTTTTGGTAATGAATAATTAAAACCCCTTCTAAAAGAAACTATTTACAAAAGCATCTTATAAAGTGCCAGCATACTGGATTTCAAATAACTTGACAGGATTCAAGCCTCCTAGCATACAAGTTGCTTCTTCCATTGTGTAACTGTCTCGAGAAGGGTCAAAACACCATATCAGTTTCTTGTTCTTTATACAAAAGAGCAAAGGAAATGCATAGCAAATATGGAAGCATTCAAAATTAATTTGCATGGTTATGGATACACCCCAGATGTTTGACTGAAAAACGATGGGTTCTTCATACCAAAAGAACCCAAGAACCCGAATTTTTTTTTTGAAGAACCCGATTCTTCTGAGAAGAACCCGGTTCGTTTGGGTTCTTCAGGGTACTTGGGTGCGGAGAATCCGGTACTTGGGTGCGGGAACCCGGTGCGGGTTCGGGAACCCCACCCCCGGGTGCGGGAACCGTTACAGTATTTGCTCACGCCGTTCTGATAGTTGATACTATTACTATTAGACAATGGTGGGAGGAGCCAGAGAAGTTCAAGGTCAAGAAAGACCAAGAGTACCCAGTGGCGAGCCTGAGGAAGGTTTACAAATTGGTTGCCGCCATGCTCTGCAGAATTTACGGGCGCTCAGATTGCTCCACCTTCAGCGGCAGTTGGGCTACTATCATGGAGTACGTGACAACATATGGCACCCGTTTCAACTGGGCCGGCATACTGATGACTTCGATGCAGACCAATTTGAACTCGGCATTGGCCCCGGAGGAAGGAATGCCTGCCGAATTTTACATGGCCTCTTACCTACTAGATGCTGTCTGCGCCAGAGTATAGTTTGAGGGATGGGCGCACAACTGGGATTCCGAGCAGTCGCGCGCAATTCATCTGCAACTCAAGGTATTTTGGGAGTCCAAATACAAACAGGATATTGATCAGATTTCCCAAGTATTTATCCCCTCTCTGTACAGACATTTATTTGGCCAAGACGCCCCCTGCATGTCGTGGCGGGCCAAGGAGACTCTAGTCAAAGTGGCGCACTGATTCCCTTTCCTTGGATACACCTTCATCCGAGTCTTTGGAACTTACAAGGCACCACATGCTATGCCTCGCTTTGTGACAGACAAAATGCTTATTCAGGAGATATGCTTTCAAATGTCACACGGATTCTCCAGCATCCTGTCCAAAGGCAAAAGAAGCCATGGCCCACGCTACCCCTCACCATTGGTGCATACACAGTTAAAGACTTCAGGGAAGTAGCAGCAGAAGCAGAAGTAATGAGAAGTTATCAGCTCGGGGCGCTTGAACACCGAACCTATGACCCAGAGAAAATAGTTCCTGAACACTGCTTGAGAGCTAAATTCAAGTGGACTTATCAGCATCTTGAGTGTCCGGCGGAAGATGAGAGAAGGAACTGGTATAATGCTGAAAGACAAATTGCCCCGGGAGCAGACGTGGTCCAAGAAGACCCAGATGATCAGAGCTTAGAAGACAGAACTCGTCAGTTAGGAGGTTCCTCTTCCTCTTTACCCAAGAAATCTCGAACCAACACAAGGCTTATTCCATCCATCAAACAAAAGGAAGCAGAGGCAAAAGCCCAGCAAGAAAGGGAGAAGAAGCTAAAAGAGGATGAGGAAGCGCGCCAAAAGAGTGCAACAGCAACACAAAAGAAGAAGCAGGCCAGAGAGGCCAGGAAAGAAAAAGAGGGCAAGGAGGCACAGGCTGCAGCAGAACGGGCACTTAAGGCAGAGCTGGACAAAGCAGAGGCTGAGCGCCAAAAGAAAGCCGAACAGGCTGCTGCAGCTGAGCAGAAGAAGAAGGCCGAAATAGAAGCAGCAGCAGAAGCTGAACGCCGGCAAAAGGAAGAAGAAGAAAAGAACACAGAAGAAAGGGAGGATGACATGCTGGACGACCTCGAGGTGACTCCCCTCGACATACTTCTAGGCAGTACCAAACTCTCTGACGTTAGATCGCCCCGGGGACAGGAAGAAGATGTGTTTGACCTGACCAGAGTCACATTCGATCAGTTCTCGTTCAAGATCCGGCAAGAGAAGAGGAGGTCACTGGCGCAAAGTCCCTCTGCCGCATCCACAGTAGCAACAGGCAAAGACATAGTCCTTGATACTAGGACTAATCCTGTAATGATAGCATCAACGGGCACTGCTTTCGCCGCAGCTACGGAAGAGAATGTAACCCGAATGAGTAGAGAAATAGTATCTCTACAAAATAGACTGCACGCAGCTGAGCAACGCGAGAAGAGAGCAGAGCAAGAGAAAGCAGAATTGCAAGCAGAAGTCCAACAACTTCGAAACCACGCTCCACCAGTAAATGAAGTCCCGCTGGCCATCTTCAAGGAGTGTGAGGTGTTGGAAGTGACCATGAGGCAGGTATATGGTGAAATGTTCACCATCAAACAAACAGTCGCTCCACTGGCAAGAGCACGAGCGGAAACCAGGAAAAGACACGAGCAGCTCAGAGAGGCTAACCAGGCCTTAGACAGGATGATGGGTTGGACAATACAGTACCCTCAGGCACCTGAAAATTTGCCTAAGAGGGATTGGATTCACACGCAGGATGCAAAGGTTCAACTCCGCATGGCGATGCAATCTAGAGACAAACTGTCTAAGGACCTGGACAAAGTAATGTCCTCGTACGACCACCTGATTAGTGGTATCGACTCAATGCATACGTTGCACCACATTCCATCGCTTGGGGCATTAGACGAAGAGAAAACCTGGGAACAAGTGGACCAGGACATCCAATCCTTTTTGCAACCTATCAAGCAAGCCGCTGCTGATCCAGAGCCCTCAGCATCTCAAGAGCATCTGAGTCAATTTATTGCCACTCCAGCGCGGATTTATACCAAGCTTGCCTCGCTTTCAAATCAGATCGCACAGAAAAGGGAAACCTTAGTACCAAATGCTTTGGAATGTGTGCATCGATTGAAGGAGGAGGTACCTCTGGTTTCCCCCATAGCGGCAGAGTACCGGACATGGCAGGATTTCCTCAAGGAGCAACAGGTTGACGTCCCTGACATTAAAATTTCGCGTCCATCTCCACAGCCTGGCAGCAGCAAGTCATGAGCAGCAAGTAGAGCTAGGTCGCAAGTCGCACCAACAGGGCAGGTCGCAGGTCGCATCACCTACCCAGGTCGCAGGTCGCATCACCTACCCAGGTCGCAGGTCGCGCATACCAGTCAGGTCGCAGAAAGAATGGGTCGCAAGGTAACCCGACGGTCAAGAAGGTGAACAGTCAAGGAAACCCAACAGGCAATTTTGGCAGTATAAATACTCCTACGGGAGCTTGTAGAAGGGCTTTTCTTTTTTGGGAAAACTCAATAGGTACATGTCATTGTATTGAAAGATCATACACTTGAGCATATGAATATAGATTCTTGTTAAAACACCCTATGGTTGTGATGTGTTTTGCTGTGTGAACACTGTGTGTATTCCTTGGACAGTTTCAGAACATCCTATGATTAATGAAGCTGCACCTTTTATGTCATCATTTATGCGTCATGGCTATCTGTGTTGTATCAATGATGTTCATTTTGTCATCTGTTCTATTAATGAATGTTAATGAACTATTTTGTTAGCATCTCGTTTTATCTTTCAGAAAGTAAAGGGGTATCTTATCATTAAGAACTATTTCTTTTGTGATCGGACTACTTTATCAGCATTACCCCCAAAAGATGTGTTGCTAATGACATCTCTTGAGGTGTACGTGCCTTATCTATAATCTTGCTACGCATAGTGTTTGATTCGTGTTTAATGCATCAATCATGTATTCTGTATCATGTGAATAAGTGTATATCCACAGGTCCAAACAGGTTCTTTTGAGACCGAAGGGAAGTCATCTTAAGTGGTAGCCGGACCCACACCCCGGACGGGATCCCTACTCCAAACGGTTTAAGGTCTAATTGGGACTTTCTACCGGGGAGATCCCCTACTGTTGGCTGGACAAATTTTCCCGTCAACACTGTGTTTATGCTCATCATGGACAATGTGGTTGGTCTGCGTGAGAGTGCATCAGCTACCACGTTGTTCTTCCCTTTGACATACTCGATGTCAAAATCATAAGCCTGGATGTTTTAATTATAAATCTTCCGGGAAATCACATAATATATTTTGGAACCGACGCGTTTCGAACTACCAACTGTAGTTCATCATCAGGATAATGAAGATTGGCTGATCTAACTTGCATATTTCCCGGAAGATTTATAATTAAAATGTTATGGATCACAGAAGCTTGCACTCTTAGCCTGGATGTTACTGACCCACTTCTGCTGCCTTTCCTTTAACTGCTTCTGCTCCAAGAAAAAACTGAGGCTATTGTGGTATGTCCTCACCCTGAACCTGCTGCCCACCAGGTACTGTCGGAATTTGGCCAATGCATGCATGATGGCCAACATCTCCTTGTCGTATATGGCATACAACCGCTCATGTGGTATGACCTTCCGGCTCTCAAAAGCTATGGGGTGGCCTCCCTGCATCAAAACCGCGCCTATCCCCTCTCTTGACGCATCACACTCCAAAACAAAGGGCTGCGTGAAGTCTGGAAATGCTAACACGGGATAGCTGCTCATCACCTCCTTGAGCCTGTCAAAAGCTCTCTGTGCTGTATCCGTCCAACTGAATGCCCCCTTCTTGGTTAGATCTGTCAGGGGTGCAACAAGTTGGGAAAAACCCTTGACGAACTTCCTGTAGTAGGTGCATATGCCTACAAATCCTCGGAGTTCCGTCACGTTCTTCGGCTTTGGCCAATCCCTGATGGCTCTGATATTTTCCTCGTGGACCCTCACTCCGTCCACCCCGATGATGTGGCCCAAATAGAGCATCTCTGTCAACCCAAACTCGCACTTGGAGAGCTTAGCATAAAACTGATGCTCCTCCAAAATACGCAACACTGCTTCTATGTGCTGAAGATGCTCCTCCCATGTCCTGCTGTATATCAATATGTCATCAAAGAATACCAATACACACTTCCTCAGGTGACTGCGGAAGATGTGGTTCATACATGACTGGAAGGTGGCGGGTGCATTGGTTAGCCCGAAGGGCATCACCAAAAACTCGAAATGGCCATAGTGACACTTGAAAGCGGTGTTGGGAATGTCTTGCTCCCTCACGCGAATCTGGTGGTACCCAGATCTCAAGTCAATCTTTGAGAAGAACTACGCCCCCCTCAACTCATCCATCAGCTCGTCAATCTGTGGAATAGGGTACTTGTTCTTCATCGTTTTCTTATTCAGGGCCCTGTAGTCAATGCACATCCTCAATGTGTCGTCCTTCTTCACTAGTACTACTGAAGAAGCAAAAGGACTGGTGCTGGGCCGAATGTGCCCAAGAGCTATCAACTCATGGATAGCCCGCTCAATCTCGTCCCGATAGGCCTTGGGGTGCCTATAGGGTGTGGTGATAACGACCTGTATGCCCTGCGCCAACTCGATAGTGTGCACAAAACGCCTATCCGGTGGCTGTCCTGGCGGTATCTCCCCAAATACCGTAGCATACTTGTCAAGGAGGCTCTGCACCTATGGGTGTACGGTCTGCCCCGTAGATCTTGCCTCTGAAGCACGCAGCTCCACTGCCCACTCTATATCCCCCTTCCAGAAGTCTGCCTCCATTCGGTGAGTTGAGACTGTCTGAGGTGGATACATATGCATGCCCCATATCTTCTTGTGCTTCCTTGTCTTCTTATCATCCCACTCCATCTCCAAGGCCTTCCAGTCTGTGGTGACCTTGCCTAAAGTGAGCAGCCACTGCACTCCCAATATCATGTTGGTGTCCGGAATGTTCACCACGAAGAAGTGGTTGGTCAGTGTGTAAGTGCCCATCGTCACTGCCAATGCCGGGACGTACCTGGCACACTGCATGGTTTGGTCCCCTGGAACCAACACTGAAAACCCGTCAAAACTCTCCGTCAGAATGCCTCTCCGCTCTACCATCTATGCATCAATGAAGTTGTGGGTTGCCCCACTATCTACTAGTACTGACACTCGCTGCCCTCGCACCGTACCTCGGACACATAGTGTCAAATACTTGGGAACTCCTCACAAGGCTGCAAGGGCTCCTCCGGTAGGTGCGAAAGACGCACCCCTTGCTCCTGGTGGTGGGGGCGGCAGATGATCCTCCCTCTGCGCTGCATGGCTCCCCCCTGCACCTATGTCATCGTACTCATCCTCTTCTCCACTGCTCTCAGAGAAGACCTCAATATAATGTGCCTTGCCTGCGGCACAACGTTGTCCTGGTGCCCATGGTTGTTACACCATTTTTTGGTCATCTAACCTATTATCATTAGATGGACCCAAGTACACCATGTAAGACCAATTTTACCCTAAGTAAAATTGCCTTCACTATGTTAAATAACTTAATAAACCACATTTATTAGGTTGTTTATGGTTTAAACAGGAAACCCCAAAAGGAAATATTAAACAAACCTATATTTGTTTGATTTTTCTCATGGAATAATTAATTAAACCATAATTTAATTATTATTCCCAATCATGTTTAACCCAAAAACAAAGAAATTAATTAGATAAACCTTTATTTATCTTATTATTTTCTAGGAATAATTATTTAAATCTTATTTAGATAATATTTCTTGTTAAATATGACCAAATCACCCACAAATAATTAAATAAATCATTATTTATTTAATTATCTTTCAACCACTTCCTTAAATAATTAAATAAATCATTATTTATTTGATTATCTTCTAATCGCTTCCTTAAAAAGATAAATAAATCATTTATTTATTTATTTTTGAAAAATTAAGGGATTTGACCCAAGTCAAATACCTTTTCCCTCCAACAAATATAATAAAATATTCCATAAAAGTGGATCTAGATCTGGTTAACCCATGCACCAAGATCTAGAATGACCCAATATTTTGTTATAAATAGGAGGGTTTTTCCTACCATTCTTCACCTTTTGTTGCCTATTAGATCACTCTGGATCTATATACTTGGTCACCATTTTCTGCCATTTGCTGTGTGAGCTCCCTTTGAGTTCCATTCTTTGTGTGGGTTTTCTACACCAACAAGAGAGAGAAATCTTAGATTTGAAGCGCTGAGGACTTCCAAGAACCCATCCCACTGAGGAGAATTGGATACGCCTTCTTGTTTTCCTCCCAGGTGCCCAATTAATATAAAAATTCTTTCAAAAATTGTTCTTGTCTTGTCTATTGGTATATGGAGCAAACCCTTATTTTTTCTGCTTAATGTCTTTCCATGCATAGATCTGGTTTTTGCAGCTCTTTTTATGTTCAACTAACCGCAGATCTGAAGATATTGGCAGCCACTTTTGTTGTTAGGGCTATTAGTTATGCGTAGCTAAAGTGGTCCTTTTTCGTACACTTCGACAAAGGATTCATACTAACAAATGGCGACTCCACACGGGTTTTAAATTACGACCGCCGTCGTTTTTCATATTCCTGCATATCCAGCTACTTCAGACCCTAGGGTTTCTTTTCAGCTGTTTATTTTTCCTATTTTTATGTTGTTTTTCTCACATAAAACCCTAAAACATTAAAATTTCTAACTTCTGTGTGTTTCTGGCCCTATTGCGCAGGTAAGCGACACCAGCCGCAACTAAGACGACAACTTTTCTGAAAATCTGCTGCCGAGACAACCGGAACGGGGGGTCGCACTTTTTGGCCCATAACCTACGACCTGGACCTCCAGGTCGCACTTTTCTGCCCCTTTTCTGTGACCTGCACTGAAAACAGGTCAGAACCTGCGACCTGCCAAATTTTCAGTGATTTTTCTGCAATTTTCTGGGTTCTGCTGCAGCTTCTGTCAGGGTCTTCCAGCCTCTGTTTCAGCCCGCTTTGACCTGGTTTTTATCTGTTTTAGCTCATCTAAGTGGGAACCTAGCCCCCTAGAGCTTCAGTACCCTCCACTTTTTGTGGAAGAGTTTTTAGCTGTTTCAGCCTCTGTTTTTCTGAGTTTCAGCTCCCCCTTGTCCAGATCTGTTACCTCCTTTTCAGATCCCTTTAAATCAGCCTCTCTTCCTTTCAAATCACCTCTTGTTGTTTTGTTTGGACCTCTCTTTAGGACCTCCTCCCTGTCCTTTCCGCTTTTTGTTGATTTCCTCCCTTTTTCCAGCCACCTTGCCTCTGTCTCTTGGCTGTGATCTGCACCTCTTTTCAGCAACTTTATCCTTTAGATCCCTGTCCCTTTTGACCTTAGATCTATTGGCCTCTTTTCCGTGTGTTTTGCCTAGATTTTTCCCCTTTTTTCGATTAGTTTTGAGAGACCCGCCTTCTTGGGTTAGATAGATGCACAAGTAGCTGTTAATTTTCTGTTATTTCAGCATTATATACTGTTCTCTGCAAATTTATTTTCAGTTACGCAGCACACTTTTTTCTTGCTCTCAAAACGGAAAGGGTTTAAAAATTAAAATTAACGCACGCCACACATTGACCCTAAGTGAAGAAGCGCCTGGTTAACACCGCCTGGCAAAGACTCTAAAATCAATTGTCACTACACCTTTTCTGCCCTTGACCTCACTTGATTCTGTCCCTCGCCCTTGTCGGTGTCTCGTAGAAATTTATAGTTTCCCACCCCGGACAAAAAGCCACCTTATTACTCCAAAATAGTTAAATGCTCTTTCCCATATCCATACATTTAACAAACTGGAAAATAAATTTTGCTGAAAACACAAATTCTGGAAATTTTTCAGAATGCTGGAAAATGCAGAATTAAAAATCAGCAAGCATAAAAACAGTTATTCACACATTTGACACAGATATTTTTGGTCAACATGACCCTGGAAAAACCCCCTACAACTCTTGGGGAAAACCAGTTCGAAAGCTCCTCCTTATTTCTGAAAATGCTTTTTACAGTGAGAGAAATATTCAGCAAAATAAAAATCAGCAAACAGACTTTTACAACTTATCTCTTTTTCCGTGCTTAACCACCGCCTCGGAAAATGTACAAACAGCAAAACTGAACCAGCAATAAATGCTGTGCGTATTTCCTTGAAAAACGTGCCCAGAAATTACAACATTAATTTCTGCTATACGGCCTCCTCTTTTTGCGTGAAAAATAGCAATAAATGCTGCTGTACGGCCTCCTTGGAATGCGTGCAGCTGTATTAAATGCTGCTGTATGGAAATTTGCCTCGATTTTTGTGCCAGCAATCAGCAACAGGCTGTACAGCCTGTCTAGAAAAGCGTGCAACAAAAACAACAACTTCTCCCTCGAAATTTGTGCCGAGAAAATGGTACGGCTGCCTTGGAAAACGTGCCACAAGCTGCTGTACGGATTCTGCCTTGGAAATCGTGCCAAATCTGCCTTGAACTGTGTGCAAACTCTGCTGTACGGTCTTGCTGAAATATTGCCTTGGAATGTGTGCCAAGCTGCTGTCTCCTTCTCCTCACTGCTCAGAAATCTCCCTTGCTCTCTTGCTCTCCTTCTCCCAATCTGCTCATGAAAGAATGAATGACCTTTTCCTCCTTTTCCTCCTTTAACCTAACCCTAAGTGACTTTTGGGGAATCCCTAAATCCAATGGCTGAGATAGATTGAGATCTAGGGCTGAGATTAAATGCTCATTTAAATCTCACTTTCTATTTTTTAATTCACCCCACTCTAATAAAGACCCACTTAGTCTTTTATTTCCAAAGTCACTTTTTCCTTTCTAATTTTATATTGACTTTATTAAAGTCACTTTAAAATTAGACTTTAGTAACTTTATCACTTAAAGTCACTTTTAAATTAGATTTGACTTTATAACTTTATAAAGTCACTTTAGGAGAAAATTAAATTCTTTTGGACACTTTTCCCTAGGCCAAAGATCAAAGCCTTAGGGAACCACCTGTCCTCCGGTACCAAATTTCAACACTCCCTCTTACCGAGGAAGGTGTTCCTCACCACACCCATCTTGTCTCTGAAGTAGACATGCTTGCCCCGTGGTAAGGCTTTGGTAAGAATATCCGCAACCTGCTCATCAGTGGGAATATACTCAAGCTTCACAGCTCCCTTCTGAACATAGTCTCTGATGAAATGATATTTGATCCCGATATGCTTTGACCTGCCATGAAATACTGGATTCTCCGTGAGTTTAATGCAACTCTGATTATCACAGTAAATCACTGAAGGTCTCAACGGCTGACCAAATAAGCCAAACAAAATCTTGCGAAGCCAGATGGCCTCACAACTAGCTAGACTGGCTGCCATATACTCTGCTTCCGCTGAACTCAATGCTACTGACTGCTGCTTCCGGCTGAACCATGACACCACTGCCGAACCCAACCCGAAACAACACCCTGAAGTGCTCTTCCTATCAGAAGCACAACCTGCCCAATCAGAATCAGTGTAACCTGCCAATCTCACTCCATCCCCCTGCCTGTAGTCCAGACCATAATCCACTGTCCCCTGCAAGTACCGCAAAATGTGTTTCGCAGCCACCCAGTGAACCTTCCTAGGCTCACACATAAACTGACTCATCATGTTGACTGCAAAACAGATATCTAGTCTAGTGTTGACCAAATACATCAAGGAACCAATCAGCTGTCTGTACAAGGTGGGATCCATCAACTCGGAATCCGAAGCATGAAGCTTCTTCGAGTTGGTGATCATCGGTGTCGACATGGGTCTACAATCCTCCATGTGGAATCTGCCAAGGATGTCCACAATATACTTCCCCTGTCCCAGGAAGAAATGCCCCTCCTCCTGCCACACCTCCAAACCCAAAAGTAATGCATCAAGCCAATGTCCTTCATCTCAAACTCCGCCGCAAGATCTCTCTTGCAGTGCTCTATGAGTCTCTCTGCACCTGTAATGACTAAGTCATCCACATACAACACCAGAATGAAAGGCTCCTCACCTATCACAATATAGTAAAGGTTCGGATCTGCCTCACTCTTTGTGAAACCCATCTCCTGCAAGTATGTATCTATCCTGGAGTACCAAGCTCTGGGAGCTTGCTTCAGGCCATAAAGGGCCTTCTTCAGTCCGCACACATGGGACTCCTTCCCATGCACCTCAAAGCCCTGTGGCTGCTCAATGTACACCTCCTCCTGTATGAAGCCATTGAGAAATGCGGTTTTCACATCCATCTGGTGGATCTTCCAACCCATCTCTGCTGCTATCGATATAATGGAGCGGATCGAAGTATATCGAGCCACGGGAGCGAAGGTCTCCTCATAATCAACTCCCCCTACCTGGGAGAACCCTCTAGCCACAAACCTCGCTTTGAATTTCTCAATGCTGCCATCTGCAACATGCTTTACCTTGTAAAGCCATCTGGAAGTAACCACGGATTTGCCTTCAGGCCTCGGCACCACCTCCCAAACATCATTCTTCATGATAGAAGAATACTCCTCCTGCATGGCCTCTCTCCAGACCTGCTGGCTAGCTGCCTCCTCATAGCTAGAAGGCTCAGAGTCAAGGATGCCGGTAGCCATTGCCATATAGCTACAAAACCTCTCAGGTGGTCTGCTCTCTCTGACCGGCCTCTTAGGCTCAGCAACAGATGTGGCATCTCTCAAGGTGTCCTGAAGCCACTTGGGCTTCCTCTTCCCTGAGCACACTTCTCCCGCCGAAGAATAAAACTCCTCCTCCTCAACATCAGGAGCCTGAACTCCTGACTGTCTGTCTGCTGTCCTCCTGCCTGCACCTGAACCTGTAGATGTTGAGGTACCGTGTGAACTGTCCATCAGTGGACTCCCCAGTGAACTGCTCTGTGGACTGCTCTGCGTGCTGCCCATAGCTCCACCCCTCTGACTCTGCGAGCCACTCCCCATTGACGGACCTGACATCGTCATAGATGTACCTCCGGATCCTCCTGATCCCTGCCCACTGGATCCCTGCGACTGACTCAACTGCTGCTGAGGGTCTGGCTGATCTAGATACTCTAACTCCCGTGACCTCCTAAAGGCCCTGTCCTCCTCGAACTTCACATCCCGCCTGACAACAACTTTCCTCTGCGCAGGAATGTAAATCCGAAAGGCCTTGGAGGTCTCACTATAGCCCACAAAAATACCCTTCTCTGCGGTGGGCTCTAGTTTGGTCCTCTTCTCCTTGGGTATGTAGGAGTATGTGATACACCCAAAGATACGAAGATGACCAATATCAGGCTTCTTCCCAGAAAAATCCTCCTCTTGAGTCATGTGCCCCAAGGCACGATGTGGACTCCTGTTCTGCAAATAAACAACAGTGTTGCAGGCCTCTGCCCACAAGAACAATGGAAATCCCTGATCATGCAACATGGCTTTGGCAGCCCCTCCGATGGATCTGTTCTTCCTCTCCTCAACCTCGTTTTGTTGGGGGTTGTAAGGAACAGTGAACTCCCTCCTAATGCCTGCCTCCGCACAATAGTCAACAAACTCTCCAAGGGTGTACTCTCCTCCATTGTCCGACCTCAGGGACTTGATCTTCCGACCTGTCTGTGTCTCTACAAGAGCTCTGAACTCCTGGAACTGCTTGAAGACCTCACTCTTGGTCTTCAAGAAATAAATCTAGGTCCTCTTGGAGTGATCATCAATGAATAAAACATAGTACTCATATCCACTCAAGGAAACATGAGACATCCGACCGCTCACATCGGAATGAATCAAATCAAGTATCCCAGTCGCTCTGCTGTCACTGCTGGGAAAAGGGGATTTGGCAAACTTGCCCATCACACATCCTCTACAAGTATCAAAGTGATCAATACTGAAATCTGGCACACCTGTAGTGATCTCCCGCAAAGTCCTCAAGGCTCCATGATACATGTGCCCCATCCTGCGGTGCCAAATCTCACACAGCTCAGAACTGATAGCTCTGCTGTCAGTGCTACTGCTCAATACCAAAAGGGACTGGAATGCAAACTTGTACACCTTTGCATGGCGTACACCTATCACTCTAGTTGAATCAGCTGGAGTGCCCCTGGGATACATCAACATCGTCCTCCCCTGAACAGTACCTCATATCCTCTGTCCTCCAAAGCTGAGACAGATATGAGGTTCTTCCTCATCCCTGGCACATAAAGAACATCTGACACCTTCAAGGGAGGTTTGGACTCCCTCTGAAATGTCAATGTTCCCACACCGACTGCTCTAACAACTCCGTCATCACCGAGTACTACCTCTACATCAGTGCCACTCTCTGAAAGCTCTGAGAAGTACTCACGGACTCCTGTCATGTGACGTGAAGCCCCACTGTCCACATACCAGATACCCGAAGATGCTCCGCTAATCGAGGGAAATGCATGCTCCCTCCGAACCTCTATGGCAGATAATCCTGCACTAGAAGACTCACACGCAATGAACCCAAACTCTCGGTCAAAGCGATCTGCAAAGTCCTCAACCTCTGCTGAAGCTGCCATGCTCTGGTTCTTCCCCTTCTTCTTCTTCTTCTCCGGACACACAACTGCATAGTGTCCCATCTTCTGACAATTCCAACACTTCACTTTGGAATAGTCCTTCTGTGAGTTATCCCGTTTACCTTTACCTTTGCCTTTGCCCCCACCGTTGCTTGTGGAAGCCTGCTTCTTCCCTTTGCCTTTCTTGCGTCCTGCCAACAGTGCTACATCCTCATCCTGCTCAACTGGCTTGGCTGCCCCAAGCTGACCTTTC
Source organism: Pinus albicaulis (assembly GCA_034641835.2). Lineage (NCBI taxonomy): Eukaryota > Viridiplantae > Streptophyta > Pinopsida > Pinales > Pinaceae > Pinus > Pinus albicaulis. Next base: position 65,414,420 of record CM076573.1, on the reverse strand, counting down.
CTGATCTCTGTCTGAATGCAATCATCCCAAAACCTCTCCCATGTGGGAAGGGTCTCACGTGCACAAACCCCATCAGCAAAGTTCATCCATGAACGAGGGAGACCATTCACTGCAATCCGCACCAACTCAGTGGGTGGAATGGCCTCTCCAATCGCTGCCAACTCATCTCTCACATTAGTAATCTTTGTGAGATATCCAGCTGCACTATCATTGCCCATCTTAATGGTCTTCAGCTTCTCCTTCAAGACCATTTTCCGGTTCTCATTGGTACTCTGGTAGAGATTGGACAATGCTGTCCACATCTCATGAGCATTTCTCTTCCCTCTCACATGAGGAATGCAATGGTCTTTGATTCCATCTAGAATCAATCTCTTACCCTTGTTGTTCTTTTTATTATATGCTGCCAACTGAGTAGCATCAGTAGGCACATTTACAGGGTTCTGTGCTTACCCTTGTTGTTCTTTTTATTATATGCTGCCAACTGAGTAGCATCAGTAGGCACATTTACAGGGTTCTGTGTGGTATGCACCATAATGTCCCAGACTTCTGCCTCCTCAAAGATACTCTGCATTCTCTCCTTCCCAATTCATGGTGGAATGCCCATCCATCCTCCTCCACCCCCTCAGTCCCAAAATATCCCTGCTTTGTCCGCGAAAAATAGTGCTATTTGTAAAGTAAAGATAAGCTACTTTGTTTTGGCTTGAAAATTCAGCTTGCTAAATTTACTACACAGTGGCATCGGCCAGTGTATTTCCCGAGTTAAACTCTGTGCTCTTGGCCTCAACCTACGATACCATGTAGAAATTTATAGTTTCCACCCCCGGTTTCGATTTCACCTTATTTCAAGCAGTGCAGGAAATTTTTCGAATCTTTTTGTGGAAAATGCAGAATTAAAAATCAGCAAGCATAAAAACAGTCATTCACACATTTGACACTGATATTTTTGGTCAACATGACCCTGGAAAAACCCCCTACAACTCTTGGGGAAAACCAGTTTGAAAGCTCCTTCTTATTTATGAAAAATGCTTTTTACAGTGAGAGAAATATTCAGAAAAATCAGCAAGTAAACTTTTACAACTTATCTCGTTTTCCGTGCTTAACCACCGCCTCGGAAAATGTGCAGACAGTAAAACTGAACCAGCAATAAATGCTGTGCGTATTTCCTTGAAAAACGTGCCCAGAAATTACAGCATTAATTTCTGCTGTACGGCCTCCTCTTTTTGCGTGCAAAACAACAATAAATGCTGCTGTACGACCTCCTTGGAATGCGTGCAGCTGTATTAAATGATGCTGTACGGAAATCTGCCTCGCCTTTTGTGCCAGCAATCAACTACAGGCTGTACGGCCTGTCTAGAAAAGTGTGCAGCAAAAAACAACAACTTCTCCCTCGAAATCTGTGCCCAGAAAATGGTACGGCTGCCTTGGAAAACGTGCCACAAGCTGCTGTACGGATTCTGCCTTGGAAATCGTGCCAAATTTGCCTTGAACTGTGTGCAAACTCTGCTGTACGGTCTTGCTGAAATATTGCCTTGGAATGTGTGCCAAGCTGCTGTCTCCTTCTCCTCACTGCTCAGAAATCTCCCTTGTTCTCTTGCTCTCCTTCTCTCAATCTGCTCATGAAAGAATGAATGATCTTTTCCTCCTTTTCCTCCTTTAACCTAACCCTAAGTGACTTTTGGGGAATCCCTAAATCCAATGGCTGAAATAGATTGAGATCTAGAGCTGAGATTAAATGCTCATTTAAATCTCACTTTCTATTTTTTAATTCACCCCACTTTAATAAAGACCCACTTAGTCTTTTATTTCCAAAGTCACTTTTTCCTTTCTAATTTTATATTGTCTTTATTAAAGTCACTTTAAAATTAGACTTTAGTAACTTTATCACTTAAAGTCACTTTTAAATTAGATTTGACTTTATAACTTTATAAAGTCACTTTAATAACTTTATCACTTAAAGTCACTTTTAAATTAGATTTGACTTTATAACTTTATAAAGTCACTTTAGGAGAAAAATTAAATTCTTTTGGACACTTTTCCCTAGGCCAAATATCAAAGCCTTAGGGAACCACCTGTCCTCCGGTACCAAATTTCAACAGTTTCCTTCTTCATCACTGCGCCCCCAAGGCTCCTTTCCCGGAGACTTCTTGGCCTTCACCCTCAGTTTCCGGTTGATCGACCTGCTCCGCCTCGCCGTCGTCGAGCCAGTCCCCCTCCGGGTTCGCACTCCGACTCCTCTCCTGATTCATCGGGTTCTCCTTCTCCTCTTGGTTCTCCCCCTGTCACCTTCACCATGTCTGGTCTAGGGCCTAATGCTGGTGGTGCTCCAGGCCCTAATGCCGGACCTCCTACTAGCGGAACCGCCACGGGAACTACCTCGGCCATACCCTTGCTGCTGTACATTGCAGGCCTCAGCCTCCCCGATTTCAATCAGTTAATCAACGACCCTATCCGCCACGATGTTGGTTGGCCTGCTATGCCAACCAGGCTCCCCTCTGACATCCCTAAGTTCGAAGGCCTTGCTGGAGAAGATCCAACCAATCATGTCTGATCTTTCCACATGTGGTGTTCCTCCAATTCCATTACCGATGACTCCATCCGTCTTCGTTTGTTCCAACGCACGCTTACCGGCGAAGCTTCTAAATGGTATGTTGAACAAGCCACCTCTTTCCATACCACCTTTGCGACCCTTGCCCAAGCCTTTTTATCTTATTTCCAGCCCCCTCTCCGATACGATACTGGCACGGAGCTCTTGACTTCATTCAAGCAAACCTCTTCAACCCGCCTTTCCGCCCATGTTCAGGAATGGCGACGAAGACGAAGCTTATGTCGAGCCCCCCCCTTCGAAGATCGGGTTTACATGGACTGGTTCCTTCGCACCCTCTTAGCTCCTATCGGCAAAGATGTCGCCTCCCACTTTCCTAAAACTGAAGAAGCCGCCCTCCAAATAGCCTTGAAATATGACCTGATCTACGCTCAATCTGGTTATGTTTATACTGTTCTTCCTGACCTCCCCAGGCCCGGCGGCGCTAATGCCCCGGGGGCATCTCATTCCGCCGACGGTATCGTTGAAGCTCTTTCCCATCCGTACGCTCAACCTCCTATGGGCTATGGTCTCCCTCAGGGAGGGGCCAGCACCTCTAGCACTCTCACCCCTCCCGGTAGCATGTATCCAGGATACGGCATGCCTCCTCATTTTTCCCAACCTCCTGCTTACCTCAATGTTGCCCAACCCCACCATTACCCTTATCCGCAGCCTGTGCGCCAGCTCCTCCAGCATATGCGCTTCCATCTCCCTTGCCTCCTCAAAACCCGCAATAGCACTTACAGCCCCCTCCAGGGCAAGTATTTGCACAACAGGGCGCGACTAATCTCCCTTCTTCTCAAAGAAGGCGGAGAGGCAATCAAAACCAATCTACCCCTGGTACCCGTGGACCTAATCCTGGTGTGGACCCTAACACTGCCAACCAGCAACAGGGCACTCAGCCCAAGCCGGACAGGCCGCTTCACACAAATAAGCCTTGTTCGTGTTGCGGTGTTTATGGTCATTACACCCATGATTGTCCCTTCTTACCCCAGATGCGGCAGATGTGGGAGTCTCAAGCCACATTGCGCGGACAACACGCCTCCCCTCATGTCCCTCCTAATGTGGCCACTACCCAATCGGCTGTGTTTACTGATCCTTTCCCTCAGCAAGGATTCGTGGCTACCCAACCACCTGACAGCCAGGTCGCCACTCCCCCTTCCCTTTCTGGTTCCTCTGACTACCAGATCCTTATGATGCACTCCGATCCTTCCCCGACCATCGACCTTCACCTTCAAACTCGGTCTCGCCAGTACCCCAAGCCTCCTGCTCAGTCTGCCCCCGAGCCTCCTTCTTCAGGTTCTACAGAGCCTCTTTCGACATCTAGTGGCCCCTTACATATCCCTCAACCCAAAGTTGAGGTTCATACCAAGATTCCTAAGGGACCCCTACGTCGAAACGCTGCTTCCGGTCGAGCTGCTCATTCGTATAGCATAGTAGATGATTTGGCGCAATCTCCTGTTGCCATTTCCACACTGGAACTCCTCCAGTCGTGCCCTTCCCAAAAGAAGGCTCTACTATCTGCCGTGGGCGCTGTAGATCCTGCTGATGACCAAATGATTGTTTTCGACGCCACTCAATCGGACCATCCTCCTCTCCCTCCTTCCGTCACCTTCCAAATCCCAGTCAAAATCAGGAACGCTAACGTTTCCCGGTGTATAATTGATGAGGGGGCATCCACCTGCGTGATGTCCGCTTCGGTTTGGAAGCAACTCAGATCCCCTGAGCTGGCCCCTTCCACGATCACCCTTCGAGCGTGGGACGACCATGCCTCCCAGTCCATTGGCCTGTTTCATAATTGTCCTATCACCCTCGCCGTTAAGACTGTTTGCGTTGACGTCGAAGTCATAGACGCCCCGCTAGACTACAACATTCTATTGGGGCGAAGCTACACCTATGCTATGTCTGCTGTCCCATCCGCGGTTTTTCGCAAGATGTATTTCCCCCATAATGGAAAGATAGTCACCATTGACCAGTTGACATATCATGAGCCAAAATCTCAGACCTCATCTGAGACGACCATCTCTTCTGTAGCCAACAAGCAAACCGTCGATTCCTTGACCAGTGTCTCCCCCGGCGTTTACAAAGATTCCTCCCTGCTTGGAACTTTTCCTAATCTCCCTCCTCCTCCCCTCACTGATCCCAGCTTATCGAATGTTTGCATGATGCAATCGTCTCAGGCTGCCCGTAAGCGGCCTGCCTCGGCTAGTCAGCAACCTCCCCCTCGCCCTCCGCAACCTGCTCCTAGCCATTCATCTCAGCCAGCCGGACCTCCTCCTTCTAGCCCTCCCCCTACAGCTGGTATCCCTGAACCCCTTTATCCTCCTGGATCGGTTCCTCCTGGCCTTAACCATCTCGAAGCCGTCCCTCCTGGTCATTACCCTGCTGGGCAGATCCCTTTCCTGGCTCCCCCTCCCGGAGTATATTCTGTCCCCGTCATGGCCACCCTCTCTCTCCCTAACTTGACCTTGGGCATACCGGTCTGGTACCTTGATCCCCCAGTCGCCACCCCTCCTGGTCATCCCAAACCCTACATGGCTTTGACACCGGTTCAACCGGTCCCCCTCGCTTCCTCTGTTGCCACTGTGCCCTCAACACCTCCACAGGACCCTTCTCCTGTCGTGACGGCTCCCGGGAAGAAAGGCAAAGCCCGCAAGGGGGCACCCAAAGACAAGACCACCACGACTGACCCGGCCCCTCCTCCCCTCGCAAAGCCTTGTGCCTTGTGTGATGTCACCGGTCATGCCACCCATTCTTGTCCCGAGTTGCCCCGTATTCAACCCATGGTTAAAGTCGTGTTCCCCGAGTCTACGGTTCCTGAAGCCTCCATTCCTTCTTCGTCCGTAACCAAGAACCCCAAGACTCTCTGCACCAACAAACCCTGTGCTTTGTGCGGCGTTCATGGCCATTACTCCCACCATTGTCCTCACCTGATGCATTACCGCGCCTCTTTAGAGGTGGTCCGAGAGTATGAGGTTGAACAAAATCAATCCGCCTCTCCCATCCTCGCGCAGTATGCTTCAGGTCAGCCTGAGGATCCCCCCGTTCCCATCGACATTCCCCCCCCTGATGTTCAGATGATGGAGTCTACGGTAAGCATTCTTTACCTATCCTCCTCTGCGAGACACTTGGAGCCTAGCCCCCCTGCATCCTCCCCTGTTGTGTCACCTGACCACCCCTTTTCTACCCACACACGAGATCACTCCACCCGTGTCTCTGTTGACCTCCACAGCCCGAGTCCTCACCATACTTCCGATAGCCCTCATATACCACCCTCTAGTTGGTATATGAGTCATAGTCATCCTGCTCCTTGCACTCCCTCCCGCAGTTGCCGCCCGATGTCTTCTATGCACTCACGCTACCGTCATTGCCTCTCCTCCCCTCATTTGTTGTCTTGTAACACCATTCCGCAGGACCCCCCGTCCACACCCTTTATCGGTTACGCCGATGGTGCAAGTCGTTACTCCCGGAATCTAGCCTCGGCAGGTTGGGCCATCTTCACCCCCTTGCATGCCCTTGTTCTCTCTAACGGGGTCTGAATTGGTTCTACCACCAACAATCAGGCCGAATATGATGTAGTGCGTGGTCTCTTAGCCGATGCCCTCTTCCATCGCATCCTCCATCTGCACGTTCGTTTGGATTCCCTACTTCTTGTCATGCAACTAAATGGTGTTTATCGTGTGCATAACCCTGTGCTGTTTAGATGCTATTTACGAGTGAAACTCTTGATACGTGCATTTGAAACCATAACTTTCAACCATGTACCTCGAGAACAGAATCACTATGTAGATAATATTGCAAACCATGTTCTAGATTGGCATTTATCACACGCATTTCATACAAGACAATAATATTCATAATCATTAAAAATGATGCATATCCATAATATGTGTCGCAAAAACATGTTTTTAGAGTCCATCTACTCTGATACATATGACATGCCCATAGCATGTTACAAAAAACTCAAAACTGGGGGCACCACCTGCCCCTACATACACACTAGGGGACACCACATGCCCCACACCTAATCACTATCTGGAAAATCCCAAGCCAATGGCTCTTCCCCTGCAACCTGTAGATCACGTATCCCCTAACCAGCCATCGCTATGCGCCGCATGACACCTCTCCATTCCGAGGGTAGACCAATACATGGCTCTATGTACTGGTCGTCTAAGTCCTGCCACCCGCACTCTGATACTCTAGTCAGCAACCTTTCGCATCTATGGCGGATGTCCTCCAGAAGGGCAGCCACATCCTCATTATGCGCTGCTCTCGACCCGCTCGGACCTGTAGCTCCAGATGCTGCCGGTCGTCCCATATATCCGGCCGGTTTTACCGGAGCTATATCTGCATACCAAAAGTACATGAATCAGTACCCTATCTACTATTCAATAACTTTAACATGCCCATACAAGAATAGTAATCTGTCACTTACCATCGGGCCCCCATACTCGACCAGGCGGAAGTGGCAGGTCCGGATCTCCACAATAACTCATCCCACTATAGGGATAGTCGTCTATGTATAACGGCATCTGATCCCAATGGGCAAAGAACTCAGGTCGAAACACTCGCCCGACCGCCCCTCCTCCTCCTCTGCACAGTAGTCGCCCCCAACGGCGCATCCTGGGCTCTCTCGGGCCCCCATCTAGAAGCTGTACACGAGGCCGCAAGGTCGGGATCTTCTCAAAGAAGAAGGCGCACAATAAAGTCCCATATGAGAAATCGTGGTTCACTTGCCGCTTGCAGAGCGACAACTGTCGTTTTAACGACACCAGCATCATTTGGGCCCACCCATAGTAGGTCCCACTCAACACACTCTCTACTAGCATCATCTGCCCCCCGGTGATGTGATGGAATGCCCGGTTGCCCAGGATACGCAACACAGCTGCAGCCACTGCACAGGTTTCTAGCCTCTCTAGATCCCCAATCGGTATTCGAGTCCCCTTGACTTGGAGACCCGGTCGACAATGTCGTTCCACAAACTCCATGATATGCCGCCCCACGGTAAACTCGCTACGTGTTTCCCACCATACCTGTGGGAGACCCGTCAGAAATACAGATCCTGGTTGTCGGGCTGATCTCGTGCCCCCTTCGCACTACAAAGACCCCAAGGCTCGATCCCACAATCGATAATCCGCCAACAAGGGCTCTCCGTTTCTCTCTCATCAACTAAGCCTCCAAAACTTTAGAGAGAACCCCAAACCCGCTAACACACGCACGGACACCTCGATCCGCCTGATCTCTCATTTAATGTACCTGTGTGTCTCTCCATCTAGTTAACTCAGAATCTGCCATACTGCACAAAAACATTAAAACATCATCTTTGTCGCACGTCAGACGTGGAATTATAACTCAAACACAAAACCCAACTCCCAACATAAACAACACTCAAACCCTCATCTCCATCCTTGCAGCTTTTCGCCTAGTTCAATAGCGGTCGGCATGGTTCCCGAATCGTTGTTTCAGTCACACTTTTTGGCCCAAAAAGTGCGACCCGGCCATAGAGATGAAGGAGGGTCTGTTTCTGAGATTTTGGGCCCTAAACTAAACTTTCAATCCATCAAAGTGAAAGAGTAAGGTTAGGCCTCTTACCTGCAACTGACGGATCTCGATTCCAACAGTCGGTTTGTCCGCTACGCTCGCCACAAGATTTAGGGCCTTCTCTTCTCTCTACATTCACCACAGAAACCATAGCAAATGAGTGAATTTGGAGGGAAAACTTCCTTATTAAAAGAGAACCCCTGTTTCTTATTTTGACTGCTGCGACCATACCGTAGCCCCGTTTGACAAACCGTCTGCACCATTGGAAAGCTCTCACCGAGCCCTCAAATGGGTATCTATTAGTTTTTTGTGATTTGATGCTTCACCAGGACACATTTTTTCCAAGAAGGGTCACTTCACCTCTCCTTAAAATCGCTTCCGATCTACTTACGACACTTGTACTCCTGGGCACCACTTCGCCTCCTTTGTTGTCTTTGTTTGTACGATTTTCGCCATGAGTTCCCATCTTATACTCATGTTTTTGATGGTCCCCCAACAACCACCGTGTGGCAGCACCATCGAGTCACCCTTGTTGCGAGCATCCAAGTTGAGTCATCATCATCCTATTCATGGAGTCTATCCCGAGTAATTTGGTACTGCCATAGCCCTCCATCCTTCATTGCTTGGTCTCTCTTTGTGTCGCACTCTTATGAAATCCAAATTCCCATTTGCCTCCCTTCCCTTATGATATTGTGTCACCGCCGCCAGTCATTCATGCCCTTTTATACTCTAACAAGGGAAATCGTCCATTCGTTTACTCAAATTCTTTCCATTTCCTCTCATCGTTAGGTGTCATCGCTCTGCCGTCCACTCTTTTCTCTCGTGCCTTAGTTGAGGATGTCTCATTGCCTCACCTATAGCGGACCTCCTTCTGTCGACATCAGCTCATTCCTTCCAGAAGCCAGGTCTAGAGGGCAGTGTACCTTGGTTCCAGCTTCCACTCTTTTTCGGTGCCTCGGATCAGGAAAAGGGATCTCTCGTTTCCCTTTGACTTGGTTGTTTCTCCACTCCAGCTCCTTTCAGCATGACCAAGATCCGTATATTTGATGGTTCAGTGATACAGCAACAGCTCTTGATGATTCCCGGGTGTGTGTGAGATGTCTCAACCCTCATGAGGGGATGGCCCTGCAGGTAGCCCCCCACATGCCCGATGACCTCCTCCTTGCAGCCTTCGATGCAGCTCCAGATATTTGATGATGTTGGCCTTACCCACTTGCAGCGCCTCTTTGATTTGCATGTATCAGTCAGATTTTGTGAGCCCTTCCCCATTTACAGGGGGCATTTGGGTTGTATTTGTATCTCATGTACTCAGATATTATTGTACAAGTCCTGGCTGTTATCCCAGGTGCAGCATGTATGTGGGATTCCTCATTGTATTTTTATCTGGCTCATGATTATGCCAGCTGTACTTTATGGTTCGGTCCCTTGTTTACTAGACACACTATTCTTTTGTACTTTGTCTCGGCGGGCATAGGTATGCCTCCCCCGCTGCCTTCAGCACAGGTACCCTCTCATAAAAAGAGACTTGTTGCACCTGCGAGTCTCGTCTCCTGAGGGTCTAGTCCTTCAGCACACTATCTACCTCACATTTCTCTCTCTGACATCCCTTTTGTTGTCTAGTGATTGTGTTCTTACAACGTACTTCGGTCATACGATTTGCTCCTGACACTCGCACGCTGGGGGGCAATCTGTTACACCATTTTTTGGTCATCTAACCTATTATCATTAGATGGACCTAAGTACACCATGTAAGACCAATTTTACCCTAAGTAAAATTGCCTTCACTATGTTAAATAACTTAATAAACCACATTTATTAGGTTGTTTATGGTCTAAACAGGAAACCCCAAAAGGAAATATTAAACAAACCTATATTTGTTTGATTTTTCCTCATGGAATAATTAATTAAACCATAATTTAATTATTATTCCTAGTCATGTTTAACCCAAAACAAAGAAATTAATTAGATAAACCTTTATTTATCTTATTATTTTCTAGGAATAATTATTTAAATCTTATTTAGATAATATTCTTTGTTAAATATGACCAAATCACCCACAAATAATTAAATAAATCATTATTTATTTAATTATCTTTCAACCACTTCCTTAAATAATTAAATAAATCATTATTTATTTGATTATCTTCTAACCGTTTCCTTAAAAAGATAAATAAATCATTTATTTATTTATTTTTGACAAATTAAGGGATTTGACCCAAGTCAAATACCTTTTCCCTCCAACAATTATAATAAAATATTCCATAAAAAGTGGATCTAGATCCGGTTAACCCATGCACCAAGATCTAGAATGACCCAATATTTTGTTATAAATAGGAGGGTTTTTCCTACCATTCTTCACCTTTTGTTGCCTATTAGATCACTCTGGATCTATACACTTGGTCCCATTTTTCTACCATTTGCTGTGTGAGCTCCCTTTGAGTTCCATTCTTTGTGTGGGTTTTCTACATCAACAAGAGAGAGAAATCTTAGATCTGAAGTGCTGAGGACTTCCAAGAACCCATCCCACTGAGGAGAATTGGATACGCCTTCTTGTTTTCCTCCCAGGTGCCCAATTAATATAAAAATTCTTTCAAAAATTGTTCTTGCCTTGTCTATTGGTATATGGAGCAAACCCTTGTTTTTTCTACTTAATGTCTTTCCATGCATAGATCTGGTTTTTGCAGCTCTTTTATGTTCAACTAACCGCAGATATGAAGATATTGGCAGCCACTTTTGTTGTTAGGGCTATTAGTTATGCGTAGCTAAAGTGGTCCTTTTTCGTACACTTCGACAAAGGATTCATACTAACAATGGCTCTTGGCAGGTGAAACACAGTCTCTTCCTCCTCAGATCCCTCTTGGTCTCATCATCTATTGGTCCTCTGCTCTGGGTATCCTTTGGAGGCGGAGCCGTCACGTCCCTCCCCTTGGGCTGGAATGTCGTCCTCTACTCTGGGTCTCCTTTGGAGGCGGAGCCCTCACGTCCCTCCCCTTGGGCCGGAATGCCGTCCTCTGAGCGTAAGGTGCTCTGGTCCGGGGTAAAGCATCCTGTAAATCGCTAGTCCTACCAACTGCATCATGAAGTGTGGTTGGCCTAGTGGACCAGACTAATCCCAGAAGGGGCTCTGCTAACCCGTCAATAAACATGTAGATCATCCGTGCTGCTAATAAATCTGGAACCATCACTGAGAGTCCCAAGAAATCTGAGATGTATGTGTTCGGACTCCTGGTCTGCTTGAGCTTCATCAGCTCAACAAAATGCTCCTTCGGATCCTTCCGGTCAAACCTCTCTATCATCCTCCGGGTGAACTCGGCATAAGCGGTCATTGTCGAATGCCCAAGTGTAACCATCCCGTGGAACCACCAATCTTGGGCCTCACCATCTAGGTGCAGCGCTGCCACCTTGATGGCCTTTGTCTCTGCCATTTGGTTGAGCTGGAAATATATATCCAGCTTCTCTAACCATGCCTTTGCCGAACTATTTGCCGAACCATCAAAAGTTTGCAAGTGAAACCTGCCCACAGTACGATGCAGATCTCCGTATTGATAATGTCTGTTCCCCCTGTGCTAATGGCGGGGTCTACTGTCCTGCTTGAGCAAGAAAAAATCATGAAATGTGAGTGCATCTCTGAACTCCTATCCATAGGCCTGGTACTAAGAAAAGTAGTCACCCATGTGGGCTGGCTCCTGCTCCTGCTGCACTCCCTCCCCTGTATCTGCTGCCAAAAAAGTGGGCATCATGGAGCATGGGGGTGTATGGGATGCCACTTGTTGTGCTACGTAGTGCCCCTGCAAATGATGGGACGTACCTGATCCCTCTCCAATATGGAAACCCCTCGGGGTTTCATGCTGTCTGGACTTTGTCGCTGTGAATCTCTGCCCCATATCCTCTAACCGCCTAGACAGATCTTGTACTGACTTGAGGAGCATGTCCCCAAACTCCTTAATGACATCTTTATTATCTGCCATTGGTTCCTCCTGCTATGCATCCACTACTGGAGCGCAGTCACCCCCTTCGTAGGTGATCTGCAACCTACGCTCTCGGTCACGGTACTTCCTACCCCTGTAGCAAATATACAGCTTCTCGCTCGGTGTCATAGACAACTTTGCTCCACAGGCTAAGCCAGGTCTATGAGCTTTGATACCATTGTAATATCTCGAAGGGAAATAAACAGTAATATAAAGCACACAAACAAGGTACACAACAACTAAAGACAAATCACGAGACAAAATACACAATATGGAGAATGCTGAGCCATTTTATTAATACTGAGAAATAAGGAAAGTACAAAGGTGATCAGAATGATGGCACCTCGACTTGCTCAGGGAAAGAGTAGAAATACTCTCAGAACAATGTATGGAATTGCTACTCCCTCTATCTACTACGTAATCTCCAAGCTGCTGGAAAATGCTGCCGTGCTGCTGTAACTGCTGGAATGAAATGAGTCTTTGGGGCTGTTCCCCTACTCGGAAAATGCTGAAACTCTGGGAATGGCCTCTTCTCCCAATACCTAGAAAAGCCCAGAGATATTTTCGAGAATGGCTGACCCCGGAAAATACCTCCTTTGAGGCACCACGCTATCCCTCAAGGGAAAAAATTGACCCTGAAGGCAACACTGCAAAAGACGGCCTCTCCCTTTGCAAAATGTTTCCAATAGGTAAGGGCTGATCCCTTCCCTAATCCTCCGGTCTAAATCCACCCAAATCACCTCAATCCAGAACTCTCCCCAACTAGAACTGCATCCTCCCTCTGCAAGACTGTGCTGTCCCTCCAAGGAATGCTCCTCAATGACTGAAGTTCTGATCTCTCCCTGCAAAATACAGTAGGAATCCTCACCTGAGCAAGCACTCGAAGTCTCCCGGGGCTGAGGTTGGGATCTCCGCATGGAGACACCCGGTGTACTGAATAGTACGTGCAGACTAGCTAAACAACAAGCGTGCTCAATGTCTAGAGACAATCTCCAAAATGCATAATCAACAACTAGAGAAATGAGGTAGCCTCTCCTCTCTTTATCTTGGGTGAGCCTCCCTCTCTCCTTGGCCCCACCATGCTAACGCTGTCCCTCTTTGGCCCATGCTGCCAACTCATCTGCGTTGGCTGGGCCCACGCTGTCTAAGTGTATCCTCCTCCCTACGTTGTCACTTGGCCACCTTGGCCCACCTTGACCATAACGTTATATTTCCTAGGGGACTTTAAGGAGTGTGCTTTATCCTAAGTGAGTCACTCTCCCACTTTATTTATATTTTAACTATATAAGGAAAAATTAATCAAAGTTAATATTTCCAATTAGCTATTGCTAATTGGGAATATTACATTCCCAGACAACAAGAAGGACCTCCAGGAGCAGGAGGCTCTTCTTGGGAGGCAACTCATCACTCTGAGGAAGGGTGATCCGGGTCACCTATTCCTGAAGAACCAGACGCGACCAAAAGGTCGCTGGAAGGTGAGGAAGGTCAAAGAAGTGGGGTTGCAGGAAAAAAGAGAAGAAAGACCAAGTTGATCAAGAGAATAGAAGGGAGCCCATGCTGTGTTTTTGGAGTGGACATACTCATTGACGAAGTAATGGAGGCAACTGAAGCCATCCTAGTTGGCAGAGTCAGAGGTAGGAAATTCTCTGTCAACTATATCACAGAGTGGACAACCTCAGTATGGACGGATGCCTCGGGAAGCCCTATAGATATTCAAACCCTAGCCCGGGGGTGGTTTATGATTAAGTTTGAGAAGAAGGAGCACTTGGAATGGGTTTTAGAAAGGAATTGGAATTTCGAGAAGAGGCCAGTATTTTTTAGGAAATGGACGCTGCTCTTTGATGCCTAGAGGGAAAAAAATTGAAGAATCACCAGTTTGGGTAAAGCTACCGGGGCTACCAATACCCTTTTGGACGGACTCAGCATTCCGATCAATCGGGAACACACTGGGTTAGTTCCTTGAAGCAGATCTGTCGTTCCAGCAGACCAAGGATTTGACTGCGGCCATAATCTTGGTCAACGTCAATCCTAAAGAAAAATAAGCAAAAGAAATGCGCCTTAAATACAAGGATTTTGAATATACACAGACTTTGGACTATGAACACTTGCCTTTCTGATGCCATCATTGCCATAAATATGGACACATGGCAAAGGAATGCCTGCTTGGGCACCGAAGAAGAAGGAAGCAGAAAAGGGTAAACCGAGGGCCTCTTAGACCCTCGGCTGCAGAAGAGATCATGGCATCAGAGGGGGAGATGATGGAAGGGGTTGATGGACCAGGTGCCAACATGGCTGGAACAACTCCTTCTAAACAACTGGCAGAACAATTCAGCCCTATAGCTACGGAACAGGAACAGGAGCGACCTCCAGTATCTTCTCCTCTCCACGAAGTTGAACCTGCTGTAACTACTCTGGAGGGCCATCACAAATGGAATATTTGCAAATGCATGATGTCATACAGTCCCTTGATAGTATCATTACATCCATCCCGATTACCCCGTTGGATCCCATCCTTGTGTCTGATATAGGATCGCCCCCCCTCCGCCCTGTATCCCAGAAAAGCCTCCATTTAACTTGAGATCCCTTATGAAGAAACCTTGGAAGGAGGAGGTTATTGAAGGATTGGAGTCTAATTCTATTTCGGTAGGTCTTAGAAAGGTGCGGGGTAGGAAATCCAATCTTTCCAAGTCACAAGTCAAGGCAAAAATCAATATCGTGGATGGGAAGCAGTGTTCCCTTTCTGGGGTGCTTAGAGCAGCGTAGACCCTCACCCTGGGTTATCGATGATCATTCTCTCTTACAACTACAGGGGTTTTTCTATTCAACCCAAAAAATTAGCACTGAGGGAGTTGATGAAATCCTACGACCCATACGTCCTTATGCTACAAGAAACATTGGGGATGGGGGATGAAGTGGTTGGCACCCTATCCAGGATGTGGGTGGTTTTTCTAGGCCCTGGATGCTCATGGAAGATATGGGGGCTTGGCGTTGGGCATTAAATCTAGGAGGTTGAAGGAATTGTCTTCATGGGGCTTTGAAAATGCCCTGGCCATGGAAGTCTACTCAAACAAGCTCTGTCACCCTATCCTCCTGTTAAATGTTTATGGGCCATGCTTGCATAGGGTGCAGTATTGGAACAACCTTTTTTCCAAATCATGCTTGAATAACTAAAATATTGTTTTGGGAGGAGACTTGAATTTTTCCCTAGGGATATCTGAATCCTGGGGTCCTTCAGCTCGTGCAGACTCTCTTACAGATTTTTTTCTCAATAAGCTGGCCTCCTCACATTTGGTGGATGCAAACCTGATCAAGCCTAGACCCACTTGGAGGAACAGAAGAATGGGTGAGGATAGGGTGGCAAAGAAGTTGGATCGTTTTCTCCTTAATGAAGCGGTAGTGGCCAGTTCCTCTGTCTTTATCATTGGGTTGGGGAAGGGGGCTTATCCGACCACCTGCCCTTTCTTCTAGAGATCAAAGGCCCACATAAGAAGCTAGGGGCTCCCTTCAAGTTTAAATCCTCATGGCTTAAAGATGAATCCTATAACTCTTTGTTCCATGCAAATTGGAGGATAGAAAGGGCGAAGGAACCTGGCAGTATGAGCTGGCATTTTATGGAGAATCTAAATAAAATGCAAAAAAAATACCTTGGAATGGGAAAAGGCCAAAAAACTAAAGGAGGAGCAAGAAATACAGAAGGTAAATGAAGAAATTGACTTTCTTGAAAGCCTAGAAGGGGCTGGATATGCCTCCATTGAATCAAGGGACATAATAAGGAGCCCTAAAGCATCAAAAAAGAAAATCTTAATGGAGAGAGAGGAAATTTGGCGCCTCAAAAGTAGGGAAATTTGGTTGTTAGCTGGAAATGAGAATACAAAATTTTTCCAGAACTACGCCAAAGGAAGGAAAAATATTAATACAATTTGGGGAATGCACACGGAGGAAGGTGGAACGACATGATCTTTTGAATATTTATCCTCCCTTGGAGTGAAACATTTCAAATATTTGTTCAGAGCCCCAACGGAGGCATCTATTGCTGAAGTGATCAGGGTAGCACAATTTTTCCCCATATATATTGACGAAGAAGGGAATGACAATATTATGGAACCCGTCTTGAAGGAGGAAGTGGAGGGTATTCTCAAGTCAATGCAGAAAGACAAGAGCCCAGGGCCAGATGGTTGGACGGTGGAATTCTTCTAACACTTTTTGAATCTTTGGGTGATGACCTGCTTGCGATGGCAGAAGATTCGAGAAGATCGGGAACCATCTATCAACCCTTCAACTCTACTTTCCTTTCCTTCATCCCCAAAAAGGAACATCTGGTGTCCTTCGATGATTTTAGGCCATTCTCTCTTTGTTCATGCATATATAAAATCATTGCAAAAGTGATAGCTACTTGCCTCAAACCCTTCCTCTCTCGAAGTATTTCTCAGGAAAAGTTCAGCTTCCTGGAAGGAAGACAAATCCATGAGGCCGTGGGGGTGGCCCAAGAAACTATTCACAGCCTAAAAAGAAGTAAAAATAAAGTGGCTATCGTTAAAATAGACCTCTCCAAGGCTTATGACAAAATCAGTTGGATGTATCTCCGGCTTCTTCTGACCCATCTCGGTTTCAGGAATGACTTCATCAATTGGGTGATGGGGTGCATCTCTTCTACAAGTATTGCTATTCTGATCAATGGGGCTGCTACCAATTTTTTCAATGTTCAAAGAGGCCTTCATCAGGGATGCCCTCTTTCTCCCCTTGTATTTCTCTTGGCTGTGGAAGGACTCAGTCTGATGATTCATGATGCAAAAAGAAGGGGGGAACTAAAAGGCATTGAGGTGGTTGTCAACCTTTTCGTCACTAATCTGCTATTTGTGGATGATATTCTCCTATTCAGTAATTGAAGCTTGGAAGTCTGTCGTTGGTTAAAGGAGGTTTTGGATCTTTTCTTAAAGGCTATTGATTTAAGCATAAACAACTAGAAATCCACAATTACAACGACATGCCTTTCCAGAGCAGAAGTGGGTAAAATTTCGGAAGTGTTACAGTTCGAAGTAAAGGCCCTTTAGGGCACTTTCAAATACTTGGGTTTCTAACTAAAGCTGGACTCTTATTGTATCCAGGATTGGCACTAGCTTGTTGCAAAAATTGAGTCAAGCATGAAACACTGGAGCTTTAAATGGCTATCTCGAGCAGGGAGACTAGTGTTGATTAAATCTGTAGCCATGGCCATTTCAATGTATTGGGCTGCCCTCTCTTGGGTGCCAAAAAGTATTCTCTCTACAATTAATAAATTTTTCAGTAGGTTCCTATGGGGAGGATCAAAGGTGGAACATGTGATGCCTTGGGTGGCATGGGAGAAAATAGTGCATCCAAAAGCTTGGGGAGGATGGGGAATTAAGGAGCTCCCCTTTTTCATGTCTTCTCTTGCTGCAAAATTGGATTGGAGACTCATCACCCTAGAAAACCTCTGGATGATAGCCATAAGAAGGAAATGCATTGACCCAATGCCGATAAATGAATGGTTGTGCATGCCAAATAAGAAATTAAAAAACTCTTCAATTGTATGGAAATAAACATTAGCATCAGTCAAGATAATCAAACACGGTCTAGCTTGGCATGTTGGGGACGGTGCACAGGTAAGACTAGGTCGTGACCCATGGGTGGGATGCATTGGGAGATACGCCTTGTCTAGAGATCTAATAGAACAATTGGAACAAATGGGCTACAGAACTCTGAGAAATATTGCCCTGCAAGGACAGTCAACCATGTGGCGACAAGCATGGATGACAGGGGAGGCCCTCCAACTCGAAAACAGTTGGTTATAAGAGTGGCAGGGTTTCATCAGTGAACTCCATAGTTCAAACATAAAAATCCAGGAGAGGCCGGACGAGCTCAGATGGGTTCATGTGCCAATGGGTCTGTACTCCCCAAAATTTGGTTACAAATGGCTAATGTATTAAAAGGTTTGGGGGGAGCCAGAGTGGTGGTTTAAATCTTTGTGGGAGCTAAAGGGACTTGAAAAAACTAAATTTCTCTTCTGGTGTATTCTACAAAGCAAAGTTCCCTCCTGGGACTTTCTTCAATGTAGGGGAAAAATTGGCCCCGGATGGTGCTCCCTATGCGAGGCCAACCTTGAGTTAGTTCATCATCTTTTTCTTACCTGCACATTTAATATTAGGCTTTGTACTGAAACCTTGAGGCTCCTTAAAATTACACAAAAATGGGAAGGCAGTGATGTTTCAGAGGCGTGGCAGAGATGGTGGCGGGCCTCTCCAAATGACAGGGTGTGGAACCTCTCACTGATAGTTGCTTGGGGAACTTGGATTGCGAGAAACCGTGTCATATTTCAAGACATTCTCTTTCTCGTTAACCTATTAGCGGTGGAAGGAGTATCTATCTTTGAATATATTCCAATCCCGTCGGAAACCCAACAAGCCAGAGTCATTCAAAAGGAGATCATTAGGGGTGACATTCCGTGGGCATATTTCGATGGGGAATATGACCCTCAAAATAGATGCGGAGCTAGTCTATCCATCCATGTTCCATCAGGGAAAATCCTCAAAGTGTCGGATGGCCTTGGTCAAGGGACAAATAATTTTGCAGAATTAAAAGCTCTTCACCTCCTTTGTTGGCTCTCATCCCTTGGGATGAGAGAAGTTCAGATTTTTGGGGACTCTTTGAACATCATAAAGTGGTTTAATCATTCTCAGAGATGTCTAAATTACATTTTGTCTCCTTTATTAGATGAGGTGATACTTCTAAAATCCTTTTTTAATCAAATCACTGCTTGTTACATTTACAGGGAATGGAATAGTGAAGCAAACCTCCTATCTAAGGAGGTCGTTCGACAAGATATGGGGCATTAGGTAACATCTGAGGTCGATGGAGGACTTGTCCGATCTATCGAACAACCTTCGTTCGCCCGATAGCCTCCAGTTTCTCCATTTTCTCTTTTTTCCTGTTATTGCAGATCAACATAGAACTACTCAAAACTATTGTTAACTTCAGACATTTTGTTTCTTATTTACTTTTAGCACTAAACATATTTAAAACTGTCATGTCTCTGTTTCAGATTGTTTTCCTCTATGAGGAGATCCGGAACACTTTTTTTCCTCTTTTTTGGATACTGTGCGACTAAAGTCTTCAAAAACTGGATCGGTGTCTACCGCCCAGTTTAAGGTTTTTGTTGTGAACAAATAGACACAGTCTGTTTTCATCCTTGTTTTAGGCGTACACTTTCCTATCACTAGGGAAGCCCAGGGGCTGAAAGGAGATGTTACTTTTCATCTTTTTGACAGGGCTGGGAGGATTGATGTTTCTTCCTACTAAAAATGCAGTTCTTTGAATGTTATATGCATATACTATGTAACTTTCTATATACTTAATAGATGGTTCGATTTTTTCTTTGGAAAAAATTAAAATCCATGATATAGCTCAATTCTGCAAAATTTAAAATTCAAACTTTTTCTCAAGAAAGACCAGTAAATAAATAAAATTGCATAAAAATTGTACTTCTATCTTCTATGCTACACTTTCATGTGCTCCCGCCTTACAACATTTCCTTTGTAACATGTGGTGTAATTGTTGTTATATAAACATATAAACATGCTAATCTAACTACCTGCATGTGACGCCTTCTAGTCACTTTCCGTGTCAACTGCCACTTTTGATCGTCTCTCCGTGAAAAACATAACTACTCCATCAGTACCCATCTTGGGCATTTATTAGATGAATACGTGGCAAATAAGGTGTGAAAGGATGGTGGCAAATTACATTAACATGTATGCATAAAAAATGCTCGGATTAGGCAACATGCATGTTAAAGCAATGAGAATTGAATTGAAGCAAAGGGAGACCTTGCCCATGAATAATATTGACCTTATAGAGTTTATGTCAGAATTTATCGGTGAGGATGTTACAGAAAAGTATAGATAGCATTGTATCTTGAGATGGTTGTAAATGTTGTGATAATTGTACCTAATAAAATTGTTATAGAATAAGACTTAAATCAATCAATAAAACATAATAAAATTTAATTGATAATGTTAAATTATAAAGAAACTACAAAATTTTTTGGTCAAAGGAAAAGTAATACCCAATTAAAAAAAAATCCCATGTGTAATACCATGTCTGCCGCAGGTATAGTATAGTAATACCAACCCAACGTTCTCATGAATTGAGCATTGCACCTTAGATATGATAAGAAACCAATAATTAAAGTCCAAATTGAGAGGGGAACCTTATTTTACAATGAATACAATGTATAATATAAGGAGACAAAAATTACAATTAAAAAAAAAAATGGTACACTAAGTTTCTAGTCAACATAACAATCTAATAATAGAAATTTAATTTCTTAATATCTAGGGCTTAATAAGGGGCTTTAGGAATTGCATGGGTCTTATGTAAGGCTTAAAAATTTCACATGATGATATGGCATAAGGTAAGAGGTCACTGCACCTTGGAGATGATGAGGTGGCTACGTTGGATCACTCAATGTATTTGGCAGCCCCATCAATGACATGTTATAGCAAGGTAGGAGTGTAATAAGTCCACTTGGATAATAGAATAACAAGTTTTCTATGATGTGTTTATGTGAAGCACACATGTACAATGAGGAGATTATGAGGTCCTCACACCCTCATGATAAGAGTGCATGTCTCACAATTGGAGCTAGTTGTTACCCCTCTTTTTACAAGAGTATCCATAGTAAAATGCTTGCATTATCACATGTTTTCTGATGACTGGGGTAGATTGGTAAAATAGAGTAGCCTTCCTTATTAGACAAACTATTTTTTTATTATTTTTGAGTACTTTCACATTTCTTAAGGAAATTCACATTATTTTAGTCATTTCACATATATCAAGGAATTGGTCACACCTCTTGAGGTGGCTTTTGGGCTATTTATGAACACTTGAACCCCTCCTATGCACACCACATGGAACATTCTTGAGTGCTTTTTATACTGTAAATGACCTCCTCATCAGCTCAGATGAGAAAGATACATGGATGAAAGAAATTGACCAAGACAGAGACCTATTTTGCCATGGTAACGCACCGCAGAAATTGCCAGAATGAGTTATAATGCTTTCCTGCTTCCTGTAGGGAGCCTTAGTGCCTAGTTTAACACCTTGTTTTGCCTAAAGGGTCACGTTACCCATGTTCCATGAAGATTTAGTGGTGGATTCTGAGTTAACTGACTGACATTTCCGTCTTTTTCTCAAAGATTCAGTTCAAAAAGCTGGCAACCTATGGTGCAGAACTCTAATTGGACATTGCTAAACCTAACTAAGCATCCAATGAAGGAAAAAGCTAGAAAAGCATGGAAACATCATGGATTTTTCCCTATTCAAACTAATGGAGAAGAATGCCAAGGCTTGTCCTCCCAAACTCTTATAAATTGGAGGCAAGGGCTCATTGTCAAAGGTCGAAAGGTTGATTGTGCAAGGAGTGAACTTTTGTTAGTGTGAGGTTTCGTTGTTGGCATAGTTCATTGAGAGATATTTTCCTAAGCATTGTCACACTAGGAGATTGAAGAGAGAGAGCTTAGAGTTGAAGGACCGAGGGAGGTCTGAACAAGCCGATGGTTGTAACCCTCCTTCATTTGATATAATATAACTGCCTCTATTTTTTCCATTTGATATCTTGTGATTACATCTATTGAGTTATTTGTTTAAGATATATGTTATAAGTGGCCTAGACTTATATTAGTTCATGTTTGATTATATGATTGTCTTTGATTGTTTATTGTGATAACTCCGTGAAGATTACTAGTTTCGTTGTTGGCTTGCAAGATCCGGACTTGGAGAGGCAAGCTTCCACCACACTACCTTGAGCTCTCCAACATATCGGCACTAGGCATCGTGGTAATCCTTCTCTGTTTCATATTGTCAATCAAATACTTGTATGAAATTTCATCTATTGTCTTTGTAAAATTTGTAGCTAACCTGGCTGTCTGCCTTGGGTCATGGGAAGGCCCAAGAAGGATCTTACTCCAGCTACCACCTGTGCATTTCACCTTTAAGAATAATTGGAGACTCCGTTGGGGACTAATCCTTAGTTCCCGATTTTGATTTTGAACTCTTGATTCTCCTTCTATCACTTCCCGTTCTGCTCACATCCCTTTCTGACCATTTGGTGTGCTATGCAACCATCTTAGTTGCTCACTATTTTCAGATCAGGCCTTACTTGAGCCTATTTTTTAATATAACCTCTGTACAACACCCTCTATGTGCACCCCAAAGTGTTTAATGTTGGTCCTCTTCGGAAAAATGCGTTAGTCAAGCTATTAACACACTGTACTCTCTGTTGGAGAGCGTTACTTAGCCAAAACCTTGCTATTTCACCTCCTGCTATGATTTCCTTGGCTGTTAGGTTGTTGGGTTTCAGACTGGTTCCCGCAACTGAATCTCTGTGCTTAGTTGCTTGTTGGCATACTAGTTTTTTCTTTTGAAAAATTAGCTTATCTTCATTTACTTTTTAAAAGAGAAAAGGGAAAAACATTGTTTCTTTTTTCATTTTTAGTTTTTCTGGTAGAGCTGATTACATTCTATAAAATATTGGGTTAAAATAGTTGTTAGAGAGCATTGGTATCTGTATCTTTCATATGTTGAACTGTATTATTGGATATGTGTTGTTGCATGGATGTATAAATGAATTTCTCCTTGTAGAGTAACTCTTTCATTGAATTAAAATTTTTATGCATGGTTTGTGTTAGAGTCGTATAAATTTCATACATCTAATCCCCCTCCAGAGACTTAAATTCCAGTACACTAAAATTAAGCGCTTAATAAAATCAATCAATAACTCTTTTATGATATTACACAAAGATTGGTTGAGGTTAGGATCTTGGGATAGTCAGAGTGAGAAAACTGCACAAGATCACAAAACTTGAGACTAGTGTCATTAAAGAGTGAAAATCATGTTGCACCCATACTATCGGGACCACTCCCCTCACAAAGGAGTTAAACATGAGACAACATTGGTGTGTGTGAGAAGGTAGCTCGCCTTCGATCACATATCCAGTGGGAATTTTATGTATTAGGGTTCCCTTTGGGGATGTCGAAACTGGATCAGGGATCCAGGTGTTTTTCCCATACAACGTGTTGTCCACGACCGTGACCCCCCTGGTAGTGCCTATGATTTGAGGTATCCATAGTGGCCATACTTTAGGGATGAATACAAGGTGACTGGGGTGGGCTACCTGGTACCTGACACAAACAGATCTACTCTCTCTTCGATTTTTGGGAGGGTGCCTGTCTTCACGAGATTACTTGGCCTCATTATTTGAGGTTTGGGTGAAGCTGAAGAGTAACCATAATTGTGCATATGAAAATCTCTCTCTATTTTCTATTGTGATATTGGGTTTAATCTCCAGTGAACAATAGTTCTCTGATAGGGTATTTCCCCTTTCGTTTCTTGTTGATTGAATTTTAGAGTTATTTTATTTTTCTTAGGTGCTCGCTTGATTATCATTGAGACTTAATAATGTATCACATTAAAATTTTGATAAAATTTATCAGTCATCGTGGCATCCTTCGACCCTCATCGTCTGTCTAGGTGGAAAAGAGGCCTTCCTCCATTGAACCTGGAGGATTTTTCGAGTCTCGGTGACCCAGATTCTTCTTCGGAAGAACAGTCTCCAGTTTTGAGCCCTGTTTCACACATTGTTCCATAAGGTACTATATTTCCTGAGGATCCTTTCATTGAAGGATTTGTACCTCCTTATCATTCTCCTCTCACTGACCCTCTTGGGCCTCTGCTGATTTAGGTAGCATCAGTGCCTGCGATGTCTCAGGCTACACCCATATCCAATATACAACCGGAAACCAATGGATCATTGGCTCAGGTGGCCAACTTGGCTCCACCACCACCTCCCCTGCCAGTTGTTAGTTCATCAAAACTGTCTGGAAACCCTATTAACCAAAATATGCATCATCCCAGCAACTTGGTTACATCGCCTATGAGTGGAGTTCCGAACCTTCTGACCTCCACTCCTTTAATGTCTTCTACTAGAATTTTGGCTACCACTTCCACTAGCGTGGCTACCACGGTTCCTTTCAGTAACCCTTTTGGTTGGAATCCATTGCTGAGTTCAAATCCCCTGGTCTCGATGCCAGGGGGTAGTGTTACCAACACATATGTATCAGGGGGCACTTCGGTACCCCTACAATATATGGGACAAGTAGGTCCACCCATTGATAATTCAATTTCTCTTAGTGGTCAACCCTTTGGTGTAGGATCTATACCAAATGTAAATTATGTGGCCAATAGTATTCCACTACCAAACATTGTCGCGTCTATTTTGGAAAACCTTGCCCAAACCGAATTGGGGCAAGGGGGAACCTATTATCCTGGGGGCAACCAACCTTTTTTCCCACAATGTAAAGATACTTATTCCATAGCCACCTTACATCCATGTAGTGCCGCTACCAGGAAATTATTATCCGACAAGTCTTGCATATCCCATTGGGAACACTTTGATGGGAGGACCCTACGGTACTATTGGTCAACCAACACCTCCTTGGACAGACTCAGGGGAAACCACACAATTTCCATTTTTGGCAACTCTAGACATCCCCGATCTGTATAAACTAACCAGTGATCCCATCAACCATAACCCACCTTGGCCTCCTATACCGCATAAGATTCATTCAAATGTCCCTAAGTTCGATGGGAAACAAGGGGATGACCCGTCCACACATGTCATCACCCATCTATGGTTAGTTTCTAATTCCATGGTGGATGACAGTATTTGGCTGAGGCTCTTTCCCCACACCCTTACAAGCCACGCTTCCAAGTGGTACATTGAGTTACCACGAGCTACAGTTAACCAATGTCATTTCTCAAAAAATTTCAGCTCCCTATCCACTACGAAACCAGAACTGAGCTTCTAACCACATTGCCCTAATACACCGCCACCCATATCTCCGATCACATCCATGAATGAAGGCGTAGGTGGAGGCTTGTCAAGGCGCCAATTATGGATCATTTATTAGTAGATTGGTTCTGCAAGTAGCTCCTTCCTCCCATTGCTAAGGACATTTCCTTAGCTGGTGCGATCACGAAAGACTAATCTATCCATCGTGCACAACATCTAGATCTGATCTATTCACAATCTGGCACATTGTATCACTTACTCCCCCATGCCCCTAGAAACTCCAATGCTCCCACTACTCAGCAACCCAGAGCGCATGTCGACGGTATCGTCGGCACAACCTCCTGGGTTGCTGTAAAACAGCTTAGCAGACATGCTTCCCAGACTTCTTCGACTACCATCATCGCTACCCAAACGATTTCTCTTCCAATCGCTGAGGTAAACTCTGTGTATTCTACACAAAAACCTGGCACTAAGAACAATAAGAACAAGAAAAATACCTCTCCTTTTGAGGAGCAACCTAATACCCAGAATAATCCAAATAAAAGAAATGTTACTAAAACTGAAAAAGGGAAAGACAAAACTACCAGATTCCCTTGCAAAATCTGTGCTAAGGACCACTTGTAATGTCCTTGACTTCAGGAATGCATAGAATTTATTACGCAAAAGGACACTGGGAGGATCCCTGTTGTCCTACACAACCCTCTCCCTTATCAACAGCAGCAACAAAATCTTGTTGCAAACCCACCACAACCCCCGCAAGGGGGCAATTGTGGTTCTCGTCCTTCTGGTGAAGGACGATCTGCCTTTTATGGCATGGAGATAGTTTAACTCCAAACCCGATCCAAAACCTATGGAACTCTAGTCATTGATGGTCAATAAGAGGCCTCAAGTTCAAATCCACCGCCACCCAATGATCTTCATAACAAAAGGTCTGCTACTGACCCTGTCATTCACCCCCTTAAAGGGACCCTTCATCGCACGACTCCTAACACCTCTGCACGTGCTTCCCATAACTACAAAATTGTAGAAGACTTGGCGCAAGCACCATCAGTTATGTCTACTCACGAAGTGGTGCAAACCTGTCCAATGCAAAGGAAAGCTATTCTTTTGGCCATTGATGGAATTGACCATCAGGATTCTATGCTAGCTATCTTTGACATGGAAAAATGCAAGCCTTGCCTTTCTCATCAAATTTCATTTCAAGTTCAAGTTGTATCGAAAGGTAGGTCAAATGATCGCACTGTCATTGACGAAGGTGCCTCAACCTGCGTAACGTCAGTTGCGTGTTGGCTCGCTTTGGGTTCTTCTACTTTGTCTCCACCATCGAATTCCCTCAAAGCATTCAATGGCCACACCTTCCTCCCAAAAGGATACCTTGCTAGCTACCCCATTACTCTTAGTGGGAAATGATAACAATGGACATTTAAGTTGTAGATCATCATATCGACTATAATATCCTTTTGGGCCACAGTTGGTCTTATACCGTGATTGCCATTGTCTCTTCGTTATTCCGACTCATCCTCTTTCTTCTAGATGGGAAGATAGTTATAGTGGACTAGATATCCTTCTGCACCTCGGACTATTCCAGGTTGTCTAGCAGCACCGTACCTCTAGTAGGAGGACTGTTTGACTCTTACGTCAGTATAGGTACAGGTCTTCTGAAGGCATCTTCCCTTATGGGTTGTTTTCCTCTCCTGTCACCTAATGTTCCACAAATAGTTTCAATGATATCCACCATCTCAGATGGCTCTATCGACCCCTGGATCCTACTGGACCCTTTAGAAATTGATTTCTACTGAGAACAGATGTCGCTTTCACCACCTAAGTTGGCTTATCAAGCCATCCAATCTGCGTCTAAACCCTTTGCTGCTTTGGTTTCGACCAATGGTACCACTCTCTCGCCCAGCACATCTTCTAAAGCTCTCCTCGATGAATTCCTACCTTAAAATGAAGCTATTCGAGAGATCATGTCTGTAGAAGAGCGACCTTGGGATGGGTTTCACCATCGCGCTTCGATGTTTGATTCAAACGCGGCCACTATGAAAATCCTACCTTGAACCACCTGAGATCATTCCATTCGCTTACATGACTATTCAGACTATCGATGCAGAAGGTAACTTGGGAAATATTTCCAAGAATATTCCCATAGACATCTCAGTCAAAACAGGTATTGTGGAAAATATACAGATTGGAGCAGATTGCAGTCTTGATGAAATTGCATGCTTCACATCCCTTTTTAAGGAGTTTCGTGATGTTTTCGCTTAGTCTTACGGGGAAATTCCTAGCATAAATCCTTCTATAGTCAAGCATGAGATCAAGATTTATGACAATATCAAGCCTGTCCGGCAAAGACTTTGACCTGTGCACCCTCGCAAAGCGGCGCCCATCAAGATAGAAGTTGAAAAACTTTTACGTGCTGGTTTCATCTATCCCATTCCTTTAACAAAATGGGTATCCAATCCGGTTCCTGTATACAAGAAACAAGGTACCATCTGAGTTTGTGTCGATATCGCGATTAGAATGCCGCATGTCCAAAAGACAACTATCCAACTCTGTTTATAGATCATATTATCAATGATTGCACCGGTTGCGAACTTTTTTCCTTTATGGATGGGTTGGGATATAACCAGATCGCTATTAAAAAGGATGACCAACATAAAACCACCTTCATTTATCCTTTGGTCACCTTTGCATTGTTAGTCTCCTATATTTCTACAGTATCACAAGATGACTATTTATTTATTACATTCCGCTGAAAATAATATTCCCTCACCATCATTTATTTTCAGAAATCTCACTGCCTTCATTATCTTCCATTTAAAACTCTTCATTACCTTTCATTTCACATTTTCTAACACTCTCATGCTCTGAAATCCTATGTTTGACCTTAATCCCCTCATTCTAGCCTTTTCTCCTTCTTAAACCCCACTCCCATTGCTAAAAATCCCTTCCCCTTCACTCATTCCCTTTCTTTCATTAAAAACAAATGTAAAAACCCATTTTTACATTAGTTTTGAATAAATATTAAACTCGGGTCCCACTTTTTAAATAAGCCATGTTTATTTTATTAAAAACACCCGACCCCTTATATATTTAAGCCCCTGCTCTAAACCTTCATCAGTCCGCTTTCATATAACCCTAGCCCCCGCTGTATTATTTAACCCACCATTTCGTTTAAAACCTGACCCCACTTGTCAAGTCAACCCGCTGTCAGTCCCCTGCTTGACCACCATCCGATCTCCATTGTCCAATCTGATGGCCCTCACACCTTTTCACAACCCAAAACGTCCATCGTTTAAAACCTTTAGAGGGTTGCGAAATGGGCGGTTTCACAACCCTCCCTTCCGCCATGCATCGCCATGACGTTTTATTGCATTCCTCCATCCGATACCACCTAACCGCTTATGCCCCTTACAATAAACCACAAACCGCCTTCATGCCATAAGGAGAAACCACCGACTATTCAAAATTATCTGAGCTCTTTGCTATTACGATAAGTCCCTGAGCCACCATGATTACCCCTGCAACATTTCTAAAAAACTTGAAGCGCCACAACTAAACGCATAAATTGAAAAACCTCCATTATCCGGACTCCATCCACATACTTCCTGAGATCTTTTAAGCCATATCGACTCCCTGTGAAAGCTCTGCCTTAAATTAACAATTGTTTTGTATTTTGCAGAAGGTGAACATACCATAAAATGCAATAATCAAATTGTGTTCCTAATTCCGAGAATTATTTAAAATCGGGCTCTTTGAATGATGATTTAGAAGCCTTATTCATCAAAGGATTAGGAGCATAAGATAAACAAAGCATCAATGGATCATGATTATTAAGGATCATACAATTACTCCAAAGACAATGAGGTTTATCCGATGTAAATGACAGAGTAAGGGAAAAAAAGGGTTTACTGTGACAGTGAAAGGTGAAAGAGTTAAACAGAGTAGTCACAAGTTAAAAAAGGAAAGAAAGAGTTAAAGATACAGATGAAAACAATTAAAGATTAAAGGACAAATCAAAAAGAAAATCAATGAGGAAGAAAAAGCTAGATGTCCAGGCCACTCAACATTTACATCTTCTCAATCACAGTGGCCACTTCCAACTTAATTTTGATTTAATAAAAGCCACCAAAGTCAGATATTACAGTCAGAAGTATTTTAGAAATCAATTCAGAAGTTATTGTAAAAGTTAATTCTACAGGCAGATTGGTCAAAAATATCTTAAAGTTAGCTCAAGAGTCAATTTGAAAGTTATTACTACAGTAGGTCTAGGGATATTTTGGCTTGGCCCTTGCATGGTCTCAATTGTCAAACATCATTTACTCTGTAGTAAATAAAAATCTTCCACCCTAGATTAGGATAACGTCCTCATCAGAAGTTAAATGCTGCATGTATTGTTCATTATCGTTGTTGGTTTTTGGGTTGGATTTTGCTTAGACTCTGAGTTGCAAAGATTATTGCATTGGAGCACTGTAACTATTTTGAGCCAGACATTAGTAATACAAGAACTTTCACAGGATCCTTGGGCTATGCTTAATGGTGATGTTATCCCTCTTTGTTAATGTTTTTCCCTTTGTTTTTCCATATTGTCCATCAATCTCCCTGATAAGAGAAACATAAATTTTAGATTAAGATATGCTGCATGAGAACCTTAATTTTGTCTATTATTGTCATCTTAATGTTTTCCTGTGCAAAGTATAGCTAAAGCATTCAGAGATTGTCTGCTCTTTAGTTTCACCTAGCTGTTATCTTAAGGTTTTCTCTTGAAGTTTAACTAAAAAATTTAGAGATTGTCTGCTCTTTAGTTTCTTTTAAACTGTTACCTTGAGGTCTTTCTTATGATGTTGAGTTAAACAATTCTTAACTATTATTTACCTCTACTGAACTTTTGTCTTGCATGTTTTCCTCTAAGGACTTGAATGCAGGATTTAGAGCCTGTCTGCTCTGCTTTTATGTTGAAGTACAGTTAAATAATTTAGAGACTGTTTACTCTTTAGCTTTACAACGCTCACTATCGTCTCATATTCAACTTGCCACAAGAGATCCATTTGATATAGTTAGCTTGCCTTGTGAAAACCCTTGAAAATTTGATGTACGATTTAACCCTTTTATGTATCCATAGCCCAATGGATTAAGCTTCCCACAATCTACCTATCCAACCTAACAAAAAATCAAAACAAAAAACCCCAATCTTCATAACTAGCCTAAAATCAGAAGAAGATAATCATAAAGATAAATCAGTTAATCATAAATACATAGAGAGCCCTCTCTGATCCCAGGAAGGCCAGGCCCTGGACTCCAAAGAGATTTGATGTGGTTATTTTCTATTTGTTCTTACCAATCTTACAAATTATAGGGAGCCAACATAATGGCGACCATACTGAGGATTATTGAGAAAACCTAAGATTATCAAAACTCAAATAGAAACCCAGTCAAAATACTTTGTGAATAAAGTGTTTTTCTTTCATAGATTGGTTTGTTTTTCAAAAAATAAATGTAAAAATTTCAACCTATCTGCGCCTTGGGTCTAAGTTATGGCTTTTAGAAGAATCTGTACCAGATCCCATCTTGACCCAAACTCTCCTACAATAGTTGACAATCCAGAGAAAATCCTAAGAAAAACTCCTAGATCTGAAAGTTCAACTGTTAGAAAACCTATTCACAAGGAAAGTTCCCTACCTGAAAACCTTAAAAACTTGTAGGATATCCAATTTGACTCAAAGTTAGAGCAAATCTTGTTCAGGACTAGGTCCCAGAATTGGATAACCCAGACAATTTTTGACGCATCCATCTTACATCAAAACCCTATTGTACAAACCTCAACCCCCTCTCATTCACCCACTGTTCACCTTCCTCCATTCAACCCTCCACTTGTTAACCGCCCTTTGTTTCCCCAACCACCAACAATGGAAATCTGGTATGCCCCCTTAGTCCTACCATTGCCTTTAGTGCCTCTACCACAGGACTATTAGTCCAAAATCCCCTTATTTGATGCAAGTGGTTCTATAACTGCTCAACAACATGTGGATAGAATGGATGACTCTTTTTATCGACAAGAGATAGATGATGAAACTGTTAAGATCAGAATTTTTGCTCAAAGCTTAGGGAGAGAAGCAAGAAAATGGTTTAAAGGACTAACCCCTAATAGTATACATGACCTCCCTGATTTTCATCAACTGTTCCTAAACAAGTGGGAATTCAAGAAAAATCCCTTCCAAGTTTTTTCAGAATACGAAATCATCAAGAGAAATGTTGGAGAGAGTGTCCAAGATTACTGCACTAGGTTCAACAGTATATATAATTCCCTCCCTCCTCACTTGAAACCTCCATAAGGTCTAGCCCTAATCAAATTTCCAGATGGTTTTGACCCAGAGATGGCTTATCAACTAAGAGACAGAGACCCTCCTACATTAGAAGACATGCAGAGTGGTGTAGTAAGTGTAGAAGAAAATCTGATTTCCAAAAGGGTTAGAATGAAAAGTGAAAAGAGTGTCACATATAGGGAAGAGCCTGTAGCCTGCACATCTGGTACTAAGATTGATAAAATTGTTAGAACCATGGAGAGGATGATGGAGATAATCAACCTAAATGAGAGAGTTTTCCCTAGAGAAAACCAAGCAGCTCCTCAAAATAAAAACCAGAACCAAAACTTTACGAGAAACCCCCCTCAAATAAGACAAAGGGAACAAAGGGGATTTGACCAGCAGATTAGGCCACCTTTCCAAGAAAACTATGCTGATGAGGATGAGGGGGTGATTGAAGAACCAGAAGAAAGTAAAATCAATCTAATGGGAGTTAATAATGAGGATACTATTTTCCTCACTGAGGAAGAGCAAGGCATGTTTGCCCCAACTCAAATGGAAGAAGAATGCTAAGAATCTGAGGATTATAAACAAGGATTCGAAAACACTATCATGGAAGTGCATAGACAATATGACCTCAAAAGAAAGAAAGTTGAAGACACTCCAGAGAGAAAGAACCCTGAAATTTCTACTAGGAAGACCCCTGAAACTGATTCTAAAAATACAACAGAAAGTTCAACTCAAATGGTTAAAATTTCTGATAGAAATAAAAACAAAAACAACCTAGAAAGCAGCACTAGTAAATCAACTAGTAGCCCTAACAAAGCTGATTCAGCTGATATCTCTAGAGCAAAGCAGCAATCTAAAGTTACTGCAAAAACGATGTCTGATAAAAGTGGTTCAAATCTACCATAAACACAAACACCTTTTAGTATTGAGAATGAGATTACCAAGATAAAAATTTCCTTACCTCTTTCTGAATTGGTAGGCCAAGATGTATATAGATCTCAAGTTTTGAAAGCTTTAAACATAGGAGAAAATACTGATACTGTGAATTTGAATGATGACAAACTTGAACTTTTGTTTGGACTTGAAGTAGAAGGTAAATTCCAGGAGGGAGGTGTGCCCCCATTTTATGTTAGTTTGAATATTCATGATAAAATCCTCCATAATTCCATGCTAAATTTAGGAGCTTCACATAACCTCATTCCAAATATAATTATGGAAAGACTAGGCCTTGAGATAACTAGACCATATAAAGACCTGTACTCTTTTGAGTCTAGTAGAGTTAAATGTCTAGGTCTAATCAAATATCTCTGTGTTACTTTAGCACAAATACTGGCCAAAAGCCTAGTAATGGATATTGTAGTGGCTGACATTCCCCCTAAATATGGCATGCTTCCATCACGCTCACGGGGAACCAAGATTCAAGGCACCCTCCAAATGGATATGACCTATGCTATCATAGCAGTCTTTAGTCATTCGAGGAGAGTATATAGGGAAACTCATACGAAATACATGATAAGCATCCAAGAAAATCCTAATAACTCCCAGCTCTACTCTGTCCACTCAGACCTTGATTCATTTATCCTTTGCAATGATGAAAAAATTAATGAAAAAGTAGCAGTTAATGAACAAATACTTAAAAAAGAAAAGGAAAAGGAAGAACAGTCAGACCAAATAGAAAATGAACAACAAAAATTTGAACCTGAACCTATTTGGAGCATGAGCTTTGATGGTTCTTGTGGTAAAAATGGATCATGAGCAAGTGTTTGGGTACACAACACTAAGAACAACCACGCAGAGGGTCATTCATATAAACTGAACTTTCAATGTACAAATAATATAGCAGAATATGATGCCCTCCTTCTAGGATTACAATTACTGAAGAAATTAGAAGCTAAAAGGATCTTTGTCCATGGGGATTCTGAGCTAGTCATTAAGAAAATTAAGGGGGAATATTCAACTAAGCATCCTAGATTAAGAGCATATAGGAATGCTGCCCTTGTCCTCCTGAAAACATTCAAAGAATATGACCTTGCCTCAATCCCAAAAAATCAAAATATCCTTGCCAATGGACTAGCATTTGTAGCCAACACTTTTCAACTACCTCATGATAACAAACAATACACAATAAAGGTTAAATACAGACCAACAGTCCCTAACAATATGAGATATTGGCAAGTTTTTGAAGATGGCCAACAGATTGAAGATTTCCTGCAGTCCAAAAATGAGTTTGAAATTCCAAATTCAGACTTAGATCATGAAAAGGACTGCTCTACTAAGGAACAATCATGTGAGGAGAAGTCGCCTCATGATGCTGATATAAATCTGTTAGCAAAAGAACACCCAAATAGGACATAAATGTGTGAAAACCCAAAAACAGAAGAGTTTGAAGTGCTACAGTTTAGATATAATACCTTGCTAAGAGGACTTGTCCCTCTAGAGGAACTTTTTGATTTCAATGATGTTTCTAGGAAGCCAAAGGTGGAATCCACTGAAGAAAATATATAAGAGTGCAATATAGGCAGTGAGTGGGAACCCAAAATGGTAAACTATCAAAGACACTGCCAACACCTATAAAGCGGAAATATATTGAGCTATTCAAAGAATTTAGTGATGTGTTTTCCTGGAGTTATGAAGACTTGAAGTCTTATGATATTGATATCATCCAACATAAAATTCCGCTCAAAGAAAGCCAGTGGCCCTTTAAACAGAAGCTGCACAGAATAAATTCTGTCCAAATGCCATTGGTTGAGAAAGAGATAAAGAAAATGTATGACGCTGGGATAATATTCCCACTCAGGTACTCAGATTGGGTTTCAAATCTTGTATCTGTGAGGAGGAAGATAGGGGAGATTAGACTCTGCATTGAATTTAGAAATCTAAACAAAGCATCCCTGAAAGACAACTGCCCTTTACCAAAAATGGACCACATATTGCAAAGGGTGGTACGCTCCAAAAGGACCTCTCTGCTTGATGGATTTTCATGTTACAATCAGGTGCTGGTACATCCAGATGATCAACACATAAAAAATTTCACTACACCTTGGGGCACCTTTATGTATGTAAAAATGTCTTTTGGGTAAATGAATGATGGAGCCACTTTCTAAAGAGCAATGGATATTGATTTCTCAGAAAAAATAGGTTTCTTCATTGTGATATATCTTGATGATATAACAGTCTATTAAAAAACTGATGAGGAACATCTAGCTCACTTGAGAAAGGTCTTTAAGAAATGCATAAAGTATGGCCTGTCTTTGAATCCCAAGAAATCCTTATTTGGCCTCCAAGAAGGAAAGCTTCTAGGCCACATCATATCTGAAGAAGGGATCAATATTGATCCAAATAGGATTGAGGAAATATTGCAAATCAGTGATCCAAGAAATATCAAAGAGCTGTAGTATTTCATTGGAAAGATAAACTTTTTAAGAAAGTTCATACCAAACCTTGCAGAACTCCTAAGAAACATCACTAAAATGCTGAAAAGAGAGTCAAGAGTCAAGTGGACCAGGGAAGCAAAGCAATCTTTTGAATTAGTGAAATAGGCACTTACACAAGCACTTGCTCTTATCAGCCCTAACTTCACTAAAGATTTCTTTATATTTTCCTTTGCATCAGAACAAACAGTTGTTGTTGTATTATTGCAGAAAAATACAAAAGGATAGGATCAACCCATAGCATTCTTTAGCCAAGCTTTAAGAGATGCACCTTTGAAATATAATATCATGGAAAAGCAGACTTTTGCTTTAATCAAGGCACTAAAGGATTTTAGAGTCTACATTCTACATTCACACATCATTGCGTTTGTGCCCCATACAGTGGTTAAAGACATCGTAACACAAGGTCCTGATGGAAAAAGAGGTAAGTGGATTGCTATCATCCTGGAATATGATCTAGAAATCAAGCCCACCAAATTAATCAAAGGACAAGGACTGGCTAAACTAATCACTTAAACAAATTTTCAAGCACTAGACATCAATATGATTCACTCATTGGATGAACAAGAGGAGCTGGTGACTCCACCTATTGAGGAAGCATTCCTAAATTCTCACTGGTACGCAGATATATTGTATGTGATTTTTAATCTAAATGTTCCTCCTGGTTTGTCCAAAACAAATGCCACATTCTTGAAGTTAAAAGCTGTAAATTTCTGCACTCTGGAAATTTTTTTATATTGGAAACATTCTGGTGGTGTATTGCTTAAATGTTTGCCTAAAGAACATGTAGATAGGATTATGCATGAATTTCATGAAGGAGAATTTGGAGGCCACCTCTATTGGAAAACCATTGTAAATAAGATCCTTAGGGCTGGTTTCTATTGGCCTACCCTTTTCCAAGATATCCACAAAATGGTAGTTACTTGTCATAAATTCCAATTTTTTGAGGGAAAAAGAAAGCTGCTACCTTTTCCATTACAACCAATCTCTGTTGAAACTCCTTTTCAAAAATGGGGTTTAGATTTCATTGGAGAAATCCACCCTTTCTCCTCTGCCCAACATAAATGGATTTCTACTGCAACTGACTATTTTACTAAATGGATAGAAGCCATTCCTTCCAGGACTGCCATAGACTCAGTACTTATCAGGTTTCTCGAAACCAACATTCTATCTAGATTTGGTTGTCCCAGGAAAATCATTACTGATAATATTTCTTCCTTTAAATCCAAGAAAATGGTGGATTTTTGCCACATATATCACATTACTTTAGGACATTCCACAAATTATTACCCTCAAGGTAATGGGTTGGATGAATCCTCAAATAAAAGTTTGATGAACATCATCAAGAAGTTGTTGGAGGAAAATAAGAAATCATGGCACAAAAAATTGGTACATGCACTATGGGAAGATAGGCTAACAAATAAGAAGTCAATTGATATGTCACCCTATCAGTTAGTCTATGGAATTGATGCAGTCTTCCCAACAACTCTAGGAGTGTCAGTAATGAAGCTCATTGAAGAGGTGCAGTATGAAGAGAATGATATAAAAAGAAGAATAAACCAAATTATTGAGTTGCAGCAAACCAGATAAGGAGTATACAATAGAACACAATTGATACAAGAAAACATCAAGAACCCCTTTGAAAAAAGGACCAAAGCAAATGATTTCAACATTGGAGACAAAGTGCTGAAGTGGGATTCTAGAAGAGAGGACAAAGGCAAGCATGGAAAATTTGATAACCTTTGGAAAGGTCCATACATCATTCATTCGGCAAGATATAACAATGCATTCTTCTTACAAGAAATGGATGGAACAAAGTTGTTTGGAGGTCCTGTCAATGGCAGGATGCTGAAACATTATTTCAGTTACGAATCTCAGTTTAAATTTTATTCATTGTAAATAAAATTTCTTAAACAAATCTCAAAAGAAAATGATCCAAAAAGGGAGAAGGAAAAGAAACAAAGAAAAGAAGGCAGGTGGAAAAGAAAAAGGTAAGCCCCATATCAAAAAACGAATGTTTCTAAAAGTATTGCAAGTCAAAATGCCACTACTTTAAAGAAGGTCTTGTTCAATCATGCAGTCTAAACATGATTGTACAATTTTGAATTTTTGCTGATAAGTTAGAAAATGAAGATTGTCCAAACCATCTAATCTTGGCTTATTAATGGTTGTTTACTTTTTGCAAATAATATTGTGTGTAGCTTGTCCGAAAAATGCCACAATTTATGATGATTAAACTGCTTATTCTTGATTCATTCATGTTTTTAATTTCATGTCGATAGTTAGTGAATGAAGATCTAGCCAAACTTTTTAATCTTGACAAATCAGTAGTTAGGTAGAGGATAAAAGAGCTCATCATTTTAATCTGAGCCTCTGGAAGTTATAAGGTTAGAAAATAGATAGTTTTCTTTCAAAATAAAAATGATGTCAAGGTTTGCAAGTCAAAATGCACCCAATAAATGAAGAAAAATGTTAGAGTAAATGATGGGAAGGCAGAAGTAGCTTTCACAAAGCATGGATTTCAGTTTTTGAAGGTCATAGTCACAAAAGTTGTAGCATATCAACATTACAGAATGCAAAATCATCCAAATAAATCAGGCTAATGATCTAGAAATTTTCTTGACACCTCCTAAAGGAGTTTCCTTCCCCAGCTGGAGCCATTGCCAGTCTCTTTTATTTCTATAGTATCACAAGATGACTATTTATTTCTTACATTCTGCTGAAAATAATATTCCATGACCATCATTTATTTTCAGAAACCTCATTGCCTTCATTATTTTCCATTTAAAACTCTTCATTACCTTTCATTTCACATTTTCTAATACTCTCATGCTCTGAAATCCCATGATTGACCTTAATCCCCTCATTATAGCCTTTTCTCCTTCTTAAACCCCACTCCCATTGCTAAAAATTGCTTCCCCTTCACTCATTCCCTTTCTTTCATTAAAAACAAATGTAAAAACCCATTTTTATATTGTTTTTAAATAATATTAAACCCTGGTCCCACTTTTTAAATAAACCCTATTTATTTTATTAAAAACACTCGACCCCTGATATATTTAAGCCCCCACTCTAAACCTTCATCCCTCCGCTTTCATATAACCCCGGGCCCTGCTGTATTATTTAACCCGCCACTTCGTTTAAAACCCGAACCCACCTGTCAAGTCAACCTGTTGTTAGTCCCCTGCTCGACCATCGTCCGATTTGACGGTGCTTGCGCCTTTTCGCAACCCAAAAGTTCATCGTTTAAAACCTTTGGAGGGTTGCGAAATGGGAAGTTTCACAACCCTCCCTTATACCACGTGTTTCCATGACGTTTTATCGCATTCCTCCATCTGATACCACCTAACCGCTTAAGCCCCTTGCGATAAACCACAAACCGCCTTCGCGCCATAAGGAAAAACCGCTGACCATTCAAAATTATCTGAGCTCTTTGCTATTACGATAAATCCCCGAGCCACCATGATAACCCCTACAATGTTTCTAAAAAACCTGAAGGGACATAGCTAAACGCAGAAACCAAAAACCTCCATTATCCAGACTTTGTCCACAGACTTCCCGATATCCTTAAAGCCATATCTCCTCCCTGCGAAAGCTATACCTTAAATTAACATTTATTTTTTATTTTGCAAATGGTGAATGTATCAGAAAATGAAATAATCAAATTGTGTTTCTAATTCCAAGAATTATTTAAAACCAGGTTCTCTGAATAATGATTTAGAAGCCTCATTCATCAAAGGATTAGGAGCAGAAGATAAACAAAGAAGAAATGGATCATGATTATTAAGGATCATACTATTACTCCAAAGACAACGACGTTTATCCAATATAAATGATAGAGTAAGGGAAAAGGAGGGTTTACAGTGACAATGAAAGGTGAAAGAGTTAAACAGAGCAGTCATGAGTTAAAATATGAAAGACATAGTTAAAGATACAGATGAAAACAGTTAAAGATTAAAGCACAAATCAAAGAAAAAATATAAGAGGAAAAAAAAGATAGATGTACAGGCCACTCAGTATTTACATCTTCTCAATCACAGTGGCCACCTCCAGCTTAATTTTGATTTAATAAAATCCACCAAATTCAGATATTAAAGTCAGAGATATTTCAGAAATCAATTCGGAAGTTATTGTAAAAGTTAATTCTACAGGAAAATTGGTCAAAAATATCTTAAAGTTAGCTCATGAGTCAATTTGAAAGTTATTACTATAGTAGGTCTGTTTGGGATATTTTGGCTTTGGCTTTGCATGGTCTCAATTTTCAAACATCATTTACTTTGTAGTAAATAAAAATCTGCCACCCTAGGTTAGGGCAACCTCCTCATTTGCAACTAAATACTACATGTATTGTTCATTATCGTTGTTGGTTGTTGGGTTGGATTTTTCTTAGACTCTGAGTTGCAAAGATTATTACATCGGAGCACTATAACTGGTTTGAGTTGGACATCAATAATACAAGCACTTTCACAGGATCCTTGAGCTATGTTTAATGGTGATGTTATCCCTCTTTGTTAATGTTTTTCCCTTTGTTTTTCCATAATGTACATCAATCTCATTGATAGCAAAAACATAAATTTTAAATTATGATATGTTGCATGAGCACCTTAATCTGTCTGTTACTGTCATCTTAATTTTTTCCTCTGCAAAGTATAGCTAAAGAATTCAGAGATTGTCTGCTCTTTAGTTTCACCTAGCTGTTATCTTAAAGTTTTCTCTTGAACTTTAACTAAAGAATTCAGATATTGTCTGTTCTTTAGTTTCTCTTAAAATGTTATCTTGAGGTCTTTCTTATGATGTTGAGTTAAACAATTCTTAACTACTCTTTACCTCTACTGAACTGTTGTCTTACATGTTTTCCTATAAGGACTTGAATGCATAATTCAAAGTTTGTCTGCTCTCCTTTTATGTTGAAGTACAGTTAAAGAATTCAGAGACTGTCTACTCTTTAGCTTTACAACACTCACTATCATCTCATATTCATCTTGCCACAAGAGATCCATTTGGTATAGTTAGCTTGCCCTGTGAAAACCCTTGAAAAGTTGATGTACGATTTAACCCTTTTATGACTCCATAGCCTAATGGATTAAGCTTCCCACAATCTACCTATCCAACCTAACAAACAATCAAAACAAACAACCCCAATATTCACAACTAGCCTAAAATAAGAAGAAGATAAGCATAAAGATAAATCAGTTAATCATAAATACAGAGAGAGCCCTCTCTGAGCCCAGGAAGGCTAGGCCCTGGACTCCAAAGCGGTTTGATGTGGTTCTCTTCTATTTTTTCTTGCCAATATTACAAATTACATGGAGCCAACATAATGGTGACCATACTGGGGATTATTTAGAAAACCTAAGATTATCAAAACTCAAATATAAACCCTGACAAAATATTTTGTGAATAAAGTGTTTTTCTTTCACAGATTGGTTTGTTTTTCAAAAAATAAATATAAAAATTTCAACCTATTTGCGCCTTGGGTTTAAGTTCTGGCTTCTAGAAGAATCTATACCATATCCCATCCTGAACCAAACCCTCCTACAATAGTTGACAATCCAGAGAAAATCCTAAGGAAAACTCCTAGATCTGAAAGTTCAACTGTTAGCAAACCTATTCACAAGGCAAGTTCCCTACCACAAAACCTTAAAAACTTGTAGGATATCCAATTTGACTCACACTTAGAGCAAAGCTTGTTCAGGACTAGGTCCCAGAATTGGATAATCCAGACAATTTTTGACCCATCTGTCTTATAGCAGAACCCTGTTTTACAAACCTCAACCCCCACTCATTCACCCACTGTTCACCTTCCTCCATTCAACCCTCCACCTCCTTTTTTCAACCATCCACTTTTTAACCCCCCTTTGTTTCCCCAACCACTAACCATGGCAACCTGGTATGCCCCATTAGTCCTACCATTTCCTTTAGTGCCTCTACCACAGGACTATCAGTCCAAAATCCCCTTATTTGATGCAAGTGGTTCTACAACTGCTCAACAACATGTGAATAGAATGGATGACTATTTTGATCAACAAGAGATAGATGATGAAACTGTTAAGATTAGAATGTTTTCCCAAATATTAGGGGGGAGAAGCAAGAAAATGGTTTAAAGGCCTAATCCCTAATAATATACATGACCTCCCTGCTTTTCATCAACTGTTCCTAAACAAGTGGGAAGTCAATAAAAATCCTCTCCAAGTCTTGTCAGAATACGAAAACATCAAGAGAAACGTTGGAGAGAGTGTCCAAGATTACTGCACTAGGTTCAACAGTTTATATAATTCCCTCCCTCCTCATATGAAACCTCCACAAGGTCTAGCCCTAATTAAATTTCCAGATGGTTTTGACCCATAGATGGCTTAGCAACTAAGAGAAAGAGACCCTCCTACATTAGAATACATGCAGAGGTGTGGAGTAAATGTAGAAGAAAATATGGTTGCCAAAAGGGCTAGAATGAAAAGGGAAAAGAGAGTCACATATAGGGAAGAGATTGTAGCCTCCACATCTGATAATAAGATTGATAGCCTTGTTAGAACCATGGAGAGGATGATGGAGAGAATTAACCTAAATGAGAGAGCTTTCCCTAGAGAAAACCAAGCAGCTCCTCAAATAAAAACCAGAACCAAAACCAAAACTTTAGGAGAAACCCCCCTCAAATAAGACAGAGGGAACAGAGGGGACCTGACCAGCAAATCATGCCTTGTTTCCAAGAAAATTATGCTGATGAGGATGAGGGGGTGATTGAATAACTAGAAGAAAGTCAAATCAATCTAATGGGAGTTAGTAATGAGGATACTGTTTTCCTCACTGAGGAAGAGAAAGGCATGTTTGCCCCAACTCAAATGGAAGAAGAATGCCAAGAATCTGAGGATTATAAACAAGGATTCGAAAATGCTATCATGGAAGTGCATAGACAATATGACCTTAGAAGCAAGAAATTTCAAGACACTCCCAAGAGAAAGAACCCTAAAATTTTTGCTAGGAAGACCCCTGAAACTGATCCCAAAAAGATTACAGAAAGTTCAATGCAAATGGTTAAAATTTCTGATAAAAATAAAAACAAAAACAATGTAAAAAGAAGCACTAGTAAATCAACTAGTAGCCCCAACAAAACTGATTCAGCTAATATCTCTAGTGCAAAGCAGCAATACGAAGTTACTGCAAAAATGATGTCTGATAAAACTGATTCAAATCTACCAAAAACACAGACAAATTTTAGTATTGAGAATGAGATTACCAAGATAAAAATTTCCATACCTCTTACTGAATTGGTAGGCCAAGATGTATATAGATCTCAAGTTTTGAAAGCTTTAAACATAGGGGAAAATACTGATACTATGAATTTGAATGATGACAAACCTGAACTTTTGTTTGGATATGAAGTAGAAGGTAAATTACAGGAGGGATGTGTGTCGGCATTTTATGTCAGTTTAAATACTCATGATAAAATCCTCCATAATGCCATGCTAGATTCAGGAGCTTATCATAACCTAATGCCAAAGATAATTATGGAAAGACTAGGCCTTGAGATAACTAGACCATACAAAGACCTTTAATCTTTTCACTCTAGTAGATTTAAATGTCTAGGCCTAATCAAAGATCTCTGTGTTACTTTAGCATGAATACCGCCCAAAATCCTAGTAATGGATATTGTAGTGGCTTACATTCCCCCTAAATATGGCATGCTTCTATCACACTCATGGGGAGCCAAGCTTCAAGGCACCCTCCAAATGGATATGACCTATGCTACCATATCAATATTTAGTCAATCGAGGAGAGTATATAGGGAAACTCATATGAAATACATGATAAGCAACCAAGAAAATTCTGATAACCCCCCTCTCTACTCTGTCCACTTAGACCTTGATTCATTTATCCTTTACAATGATGAAAACATTAATGAACAAGTAGAAGTTAATGAAAAAATAGCTAAAAGAGAAAAGGAAAAGGAAGAACATACAAACCAAATAGAAAATGAACAACACAAATCTGAACCTAAACCTCTTTGGAGCATGAGCTTTGATGGTTCTTGTGGTAAAACTGGATCAGGAGCAGGTGTTTGGGTACACAACACTAAGAACAACCATGCAGAGGGTCATTCATATAAACTGAACTTTCAATGTACAAATAATATAGCAGAATATGATTCCCTCCTTCTAGGATTACAATTAGTGAAGAAATTAGAAGCCAAAAGGATCTTTGTCCATGGGGATTCTGAGCTAGTCATTAGGCAAATTAAGGGAGAATATTCAACTAAGCATCCTAGATTAAGAGAATACAAGAATGTTGCCCTTGACCTCCTGAAAACATTCAAAGAATATGACCTTGCCTCTATCCCAAGAAATCAAAATATCCTTGCCAATGGACTAGAATTTGCAGCCAACACTTGTCAACTACTTCATGCTAACAAACAATACAAAATAAAGGTTAAATACAGACCAGCAGTCCCTGAAAATATGAAATATTGGAAATTTTTTGAAGATGACCAACAGATTGAAGATTTCCTGCAGTCCAAAAATGAGTTTGAAATTCCAAATTCAGACTTAGATAATGAAAAGGACTGCTCTACTGAGGAACAATCATGTGAGGAGAAGTCCGCTCATGATGCTAATATAAATTTGTTAGCAAAAGAACACCCACATAGGACAAAAATGTGTGAAAATCTAGAAAAATAAGAGTTTGAAGTGCTGCAGTTTAGTGATAATACCTTGCCAAGAGGACTTTTCCCTCTAGAGGAAATTTTTTATTTCAATGATGTTTCTAGGAAGACAAAGGTGGAATCCACTGAAGCAAATATATAAGAGTGCAATATAGGCAGTGAGCAGGAACCCAAAATGGTAAAACTATCAAAGACACTGCCAGCATCGATAAAACATAAATATATTGAGTTATTCAAAGAATTTAGTGATGTGTTTGCCTGGAGTTATGAATACTTGAAGTCCTATGATATTGATATCATCCAACATAAAATTCTACTTAAAGAAAGCTAGAAGCCCTTTAAACAGAAGCTGCGCAGAATAAATCCTGTCCAAATGCCACTGGTTGAGAAATAGATAAAGAAAATGTATGACGCTGTGATAATAGTCCCACTCAGGTACTCATAATGGGTTTCAAATCTTGTATATGTGAGGAAGAAGACAGGGGAGATTAGACTCCACATTGACTTAAAAAATCTAAGCAATGCATCCCTGAAAGACAACTACCCTTTACCAAAAATGGACCACATATCGCAAAGGGTGGTAGGCTCCAAAAGGATATCTCTGCTTGATGGATTTTTAGGTTACAATCAGTTGCTGGTACATCCAGATTATCAACACAAAATAAATTTCACTACACCTTGGGGCACCTTGATGTATGTAAAAATGCCTTTTGGGTTAATGAATGATGGAGCCACTTTCCAAAGAGCAATGGATATTTATTTCTTAGAAGAAA
This sequence comes from Pinus albicaulis, assembly GCA_034641835.2. Taxonomy (NCBI): domain Eukaryota; kingdom Viridiplantae; phylum Streptophyta; class Pinopsida; order Pinales; family Pinaceae; genus Pinus; species Pinus albicaulis. The sequence goes on along the minus strand of CM076573.1, from coordinate 65,370,296 downwards.
TATGTTTCTTAATTGTGATATATCTTGATGATATAAAAATCTATTCAAAAACTGATGAGGAACATCTAGGTCACTTGAGAAAGGTCTTTAAGAAATGCAGAAAGTATGGCCTGCCTTTGAATCCCAAGAAATCCTTATTTGGCCTCCAAGAAGGAAATATTCTAGGCTACATCATATCTGAAGAAGGGATCAATATTGACCCAAATAGGATTGAGGAAATATTGCAAATCAATCATCCAAGAAATATCAAAGAGTTGTAGTCTTTCATTGGAAAGATAAATTTTTTAAGAAGGTTCATACCAAACCTTGCAGAACTCCTAAGAAACATCACTAACATGCTAAAAAGAGAGTCAGGAGTCAAGTGGACTAGGGAAGCAAAGCAGTCCTTTGACTTAGTGAAATAGGCACTTACACAAGCACCTGTTCTGATCAGCCCTGACTTCACTAAAGATTTCTTTATATTTTCCTTTGCATCAGAACAGACAGATGTTGTTGTCTTATTGCAAAAAAATACAAAAGGACAGGAGCAGCCCATAACATTCTTCAGCCAAGCTTTAAGAGATGCACCTCTGAAATATAATATCACAGAAGAGCAGGATTTTGCTTTAATCAAGGCACTAAAGGATTTCAGAGTCTACATTCTGCATTCACACATCATTGCATTTGTGCCCCATACAGTGGTTAAAGACATCCTAACACAAGATCCTGATGGAAAAAGAGGTAAGTGGATTGTTGTCATCTTGGAATATGATCTAGAAATCAAGCCCACCAAATTAATCAAAGGACAAGGACTGGCTAAACTATGAATGCCAAAGTTTCCATCACTTTCTCATCTCCTTGTGCTTGTTTCCTTGCTTCTTATAGTTGAGATCTAAGAGAGGAGACCTCTTCCTTGTATTGACCAATATCTGCTTCAATATTGTTCAAGCTATTAAGTCTTTGTTCAAGGTGGCTTGACAAAGTTTCTTCCCTTTTCTTTGCCTTATCCAATTGATTTGTCATAGATATGAATTCTTCATGATGTTTTCTTTTGTTTTGATGAAATTCCTCTTTAAGTTTGGCGAGCTCCTCATCTCTTTCTTGTACTTGAAGCTTGAAAAAGTCAACTTCCTTCCTTGTCTTGTCTTGGTTACCATATTGTGTTTTGTTCTTAAGTTCCTCATTTTCCTTTTTAAAACTGTTAATCTCTTCCATGCAAGCCATAAGTTTATTCAGGAGATCTTCTTCAAAGTCTTCTTTGTTCTCTTCATCTTCTAGGTCTTCTTTAGCCTTGTTGTCATCTCTCTTATCTTCAGCTTCCTTGATGGATTTTGGACTTCTTTATTGTTTTCCATCATCTTCTTGACTAGAGATCATCTCCTTTTGAGTGAAGATCATGAAGTTTGTCCCATATGAATTTCGCTGACGAACATTGTTCAAAATTGGCCTTCACAGAATTTGGTAGCCCTTTCAAAATTGTCTTCATTGATTTTGTATTGTACTCCGTGGATTCTTCGTCCATTGTGTCATTAATAATCATTGATTTCCAAACTTCAATTCCTTGAGTCTTCAAGAAATTTCTCATTCTTGCCTCCCATATATAAAAATTTCCTTTGAAAAATGGAGCCTTGAAAAATTGATTGACTTCAATTTTGATGGTTGAGGAAGACACATCTTTAGGAGGATCAAAGACTTTCTTCCTTGGCTTTTCCATTTGTGTTCTAATGATCAACCTTCAAGCTGTTAGGCTTTGAATGAAGGTTCTGGCTCTGATACCAATTGTTGGAAATACTGAGAGAGGGGTGAATCAATATTTCTTTTCAATTGTTAATTTTACCAGTTGAATCACTTATATTTAGAACACAAAATGAACAATGATGGAATAGATAATTTTATTGGTTTCTTCTTTACAATAAGTAAAGTATAATAATTATTTAGGGCTCCAACCCTAGATGAAGACTCCAATCTTCCAGGCTCCAACCTGTATTGTGCCAAGCACCAACTTGGTCTTTCCAAGGCTCCAACCTTGTCAATTTGAGGCACCAACCTCTAGGGCTCCAACCCTATCTTTGGTACAGGCTCCAACCTGGTTTCTTGAGGACTCCAATCCTCTAGGGCTCCAACCCTATCTTCCAAGGCACTGAACTTGTCTCTATGAGGCTCCAACCTCTTGGGCTCCAACCCTCAACTTCACATTTTCTTTCACAGCCTCCAATGTCTTCTTCAATGAGCCCTATTAATCTTCAACAATGCCTTCACTTAGTCTCCACATCACATCATCAATGACAACCTTGTTCTTCACATGAAGGCATCACCACAGCTCTTCATGGTACCCAAAAAATTTTCCTAAGGTTACTTCATAAGGCCTTTAATCAAGTATTAATACTGCTTTCAAGAATCTTCGAGAAAACATTAAGAATTATTCTTAAACTTCTTCAGCAAGTATATGCAAGAGACTACTCCAACCTTTAAAACAACTATTTCAAGGATCTTCAATAAGTGTTACAGGTTGGTCTCAAGAGATTGCTTGAATGCCTTCACAAACCTTTTATCACTCTGTTAGACTGCAAAATATCCCACTATATTTCACCACAAATATGAAAAAAAATTTGTCACTGTATTAATATGTTCCTTATCAAGTCCGCTCAGAGTGCTCCAAAATATGTCTTTAGTCTACTCTAAAGATGTCAGTGGGTTGCTCCAAAAGATATTTTTCAACAGGCTAGGTTGCTTCAAACAATGTTGCTCCCAAGTGTGATGTCAAAAGGTGCTCCAAGATTTGCTACAAGTCAACACAAAGGTTCTTAAAGGGATGCTCCAATTATGCCCTGACAAGATTTTAAGTCTACTCAAGAGATATTCTAAAGGCCATCCCAGTAATGGCTTCCAAGGTACTTCAATACTGCTTTAAGATGTCATCTTTAAGAGCCCTTCAAAATCTGCTCCAAGGTGCTTTCAAAGCTGCTCTAAGGTACTCAATACAATCCTCAAGATTGCCCGCTCCAAGGCTGCTCCACAAATATTCTTCAAGAGATGTTTCTCAAAAGGGAACTGCTTAAACACTTGTTTTAACTTTTCAACTAAGGTCTACAAATTTCAAAATAACTTCAAGGTATATCTTAAACACTGTAAGGAAACTACATAATTTTCCTTGAATTTGGTCTAGTTTTGCTGTAGTGCACAGGTTTGCTGCTTAAAAAAAATACTCTGTCCATATTTCACTAAATCTGCATTCTCAGGTTTGAATCTCTTTAAGCATGTGCATGAAATGTCTATAATCTGCACAATTTATCTGCATCAAAAAATGCCAAACAGAGTTGTCCACATCAAGAAGAAATGCTTCCACAAATTCAAAGTTTGTCAAGCTTCAAGCAGCAGGTCTGAAATTTATTATTTTCCAGATGTCGGAACTTTTGTTTCACTGATCCTTTGTCACAGGTCCAAGATTTTTCTGCAATGTAACTTTGTGTTTTTCCACTAAACTGCTATGCCTAAACACTACTTCACTGGCCCTTCATTACTACAAACTTTCTTCACTGCAATTGGAAATCCGAACCACTTTCTATTCTGCCCATTCGAAAATCTCAGAGATGAATATGCGAAATTCTATCTCTGAAATGAAAAGTTTGTCCACATATTTATAGTGGTTTGCCAAATTTGAAAGGACACGTCTGTTTGGAGGGAGGCCGACATGAATGTGTGAATGTAGGTCGGCTGGCCAAAAAATAATATTTTTCTAACTTAAAAATTCATTTTCTCTTAGGATATTTGGAGTTAAGAGTTGAGTGAAGGCTTGTTAGAAAGAGGGAAAAATCCTCTTTAAGATGGTATAGGACTCATTGTGGTAAGATGCCTCCAAGGTGTCAAAAACTATTTTTCTTTGTGTCTATTTTTGAATTTTTCTATGTATAAGGTGTTTGGGACAAAATGAGGTCATTAGGGCTTCTCCATTGTCATGTCTTATGTCATCATATGATTTTCATGTCAACATGTGGTCTTCAACCATGTCATCATATGTCATCAAGTATGGTATTATGGGCATCTAAGACCTCTTTCTTTAGGGTAAGATCATCATCATGATTTTAGGGCTTTATCATCAAGATCATAATATGCATGAGGTTAAGGATATCATCATGGTTTTAGTTCAGGGACATCTAAGGCAATATGATCAAAGGGCATCTAGGGAAACATCACAACTCCCAAGAATTTGCCATAACGAACAATGCCATATTGACATCAATGACAACCTTGACTAAAAATCTCTCCCTTTGTCATTTATGGCAATAGTCTTGCCCTTAAAGATTCTCTCCCCCTTTGACATAAATGGAAAATGGGGTACCCAAGTACTCCCCCTATCAAGCTGCTTCTTTATATGTTGCTCCCATTGTATTTTCTTCATCAATAATAGTTCTTCATAAGTATGTTGCTCCCCCTGTCATGGTGCTCTTCCTTCTGGCAATGTGGTCCATGACAGATGTGTTTGCATTTCTATTTTGAATTTCTTCATGTGATGAACCAACTCGCCATGCCTACATAAACACCTCTAGCTCAAGAAAGATTGCTTGCTTTGTGATTTAATGGAAGACATCTTCAACAATGGTCCTTCGAATGAGAAGAGATTATGTCTTTCAATGGAGTTTCTTTTGAGAGATGATATATGAAAAGATGATTGTCTGTGTATGAATCATCAAGGATTTCATAGGGCCCTTTCAGGGATAGCTTTTGCAAGAAAGCTCAAGAATCACAAACTCCTCCTAAATGTATGCATGGTCTCATTTTGCTAGAGTTTCATTAAAAATAACTTGGAATATCAAGGATGAATTCATCTAGTCAACAACATGTGTTGTTCGTTGGAGTGTTCAAGATACTTCTGGATTCAACTTGTTTCCTTATCCATACTTGTGTAACTTTCTTCTCTGGCATGGTTCTAGCTTGTGCAGGGGCCCAAGTCAAGTTACAATCATGTGCCATATGTCCAATGTTATGGAAATTGAAGCACTCTATCTTGTTCATGAAAAATAAATCATGACTTATTCTTGCAAAATTGCTTCGAGGAGATTGACGGGGACCACTACATTTGTCTTTGTGATATGCCCTACAATATTTTGTCATGTGCCCAAAGTTTGTACAAGAATAGAAATTTCCAAGAAATATACTTTGGTACTTGGGAGATGAAGAGTTCCTTGAAGTAATTTTGAAGTCTTTTTGCCTTGGGATTCTTTGATGATATTCATTGCCTTCTGTATTCTTGACACCATATGCAAGTCTCCTTGGAGTATAATTTCTTCCGTTGTTGTCTTGATTATTCTCCTTGCCTTTGTTGGAACAGGGAGCATCAACATTTCTTTCTAGGTTCCTCACATATTTGTTGTTTGAAGCATTATCATTCTTGCTTGAGGATTCACCTGCATAGCATGATTTATCAAGGGGAGACCTTTGCTGACTTAGGATGTCATCTAGGGTTTGAGAGCTTTTCATGTTTTTATTGAGAACTTCAACTTCCTTCAAGAAAGACAATTTCTCCTTTCAACTTTTCATAATCTTCATCTTTCATAAGTAGTTGCTTCTTCATTTCTTCCATCATCGTTGTTGCGTCACGTGCTTCGATTTTAAGGGAGATGATATTTGATTTCATTATGAAGACATCTTCATTCTCCTTTGCTAGAATTCTCTCCATTTCTTCTTTTATTCTTGTAGCTTCGCATGTTTCGGCCTTGAGAAGATTGATGTATGATTTTAGTTTCAATATTTCTTCATCATTTTCGTCTAGTTGGCATATCATGGTGTTTCTCTCCTTTCCTGCTTCATTAAGTTTTCCTTCTATGAATGCCAAAGTTTCCATCACTTTCTCAGCTCCTTGTGCTTGTTTCCTTGCTTCTTCTAGTTGAGATCTAAGAGAGAAGACCTCTTCCTTGTATTGACCAATCTCTGCTTCAATATTGTTCAAGCTCTTAAGTCTTTGTTCAAGGTGGCTTGACAAAGTTTCTTCCATTTTCTTTGCCTTATCCAATTGATTTGTCTTATATATTACTTCTTCATGATGCTTTCTTTTGTTTTGATGAAATTCCTCTTTAAGTTTGGCGAGCTCCTCATCTCTTTCTTGTACTTGAAGCTTGACAAAGTCAACTTCCTTCCTTGTCTTGTCTTGGTTACCATCTTGCGTTTTGTTCTTAAGTTCCTCATTTTCCTTTTTCAAGCTGTTAATATTTTCCATGGAAGCCATAAGTTTATTCATAAGATCTTCTTCAAAGTCTTCTTTGTTCTCTTCATCTTCTAGGTCTTCTTTAGCCTTGTTGTCATCTCTCTTATCTTCAGCTTCCTTGATGGATTCTAGACTTCGTTCTTGTTTTCCATCATCTTCTTGACTAGAGATAATTGTCAACACTCATTTTGAGTGAAGATCATGAGGTTTTTCCTATATGACTTTTGATGACGAACATTATTCAAAATTGGCCTTCACAGAATTTGGTAACCCTTTCAAAATTGTCTTCATTGCTTTTTTATTGTACTCCTTGGATTATTCGTCCATTGTGTCATTAGTAATCACTGATTTCAAAACTTCAATTCCTTGAGTCTTCAAGAAATTTCTCATTCTTGCCTACCATATATCAAAATTTCCATTGAAAAATGGAGCCTTGAAAAATTGATTGACTTCAATTTCGATGGTTGAGGAAGATACATCTTTAGGAGGATTAGAGACTTTCTTGCTTGGCTTTTCAATTTGTGTTCTAATGATCAACCTTAAAGCTGCTAGGCATTGAATGAAGGTACTAGCTCTGATACCAATTGTTGGAAATACTGAGAGGGGGGTGAATCAATATTTCTTTTCAATTGTTAATTTTATGAGTTAAATCACTTATATTTAGAACACAAAATGAACAATGATGGAATAGATAATTTTATTAATTTCTTCTTTACAATAAGTAAAGTACAATAATGATATAGGGCTCCAACCCTAGATGAAGACTCTAATCTTCCAGGCTCCAACCTGTATTGTTCCAAGCACCAACTTGGTCTTTCCAAGGCTCCAACCTTATCAATTTGAGGCACCAACCTCTAGGGCTCCAACCCTATCTTTGGTATAGGCTCCGACCTAGTTTCTTGAGGATTCCAATCCTCTAGGGCTCCAACCATATCTTCCAAGGCATCGACCTTGTCTCTATGAGGCTCCAACCTCTTGGGATCCAACCCTCAACTTCACTTTGTCAAAATGTGTTTGGTATCTTTCACGGCCTCCAATGTCTTCTTCAATGAGCCCTGTTAATCTTCAACAATGCCTTCACTTAGTCTCCACATCATATCAACAATGAAAAGCTTGTTCTTCACATGAAGGTGGCACCACAACTCTTCATGGTACCCAAAGAATTTTCCCAAGGTTAATTCATAAGGCCTTTAATCAAGTATTAATACTGCTTACAACACTCTTCGAGACAACATTAAGAATGATTCTTAAACTTTTTCAACAAGTATCTACAAGAGACTGCTCCAACCTTTCAAACAACTGTTTCAAGAATCTTCAATAAGTGTTACAGGTTGTTCTCAACAGATTGCTTGAATGCCTTCACAAACCTTTTACCACTCTATTGGGCGGAAAAATATCCCACTATACTTCACCACAAATCTGAAAACAAATGTGTCACTGTATTAACATGTTCCTTATCAAGTTTGCTCAGAATGCCCCAAAAGATGTCAGTGGGTTGCTCCAAAAGATCTTTTTCAACAGGCTAGGTTGCTTCAAACAATGTTGCTCCCAAGTGTGATGTCAAAAGGTGCTCCAAGATTTGCTACAAGTCAACACAAAGGTTCTTAAAGGGCTGCTCCAATTCTGCCCTGACAAGCTTTTAAGTCTGCTCAAGAGATATTCTAAAGGCTATCCCATTAATGGCTTCCAAGGTACTTCAATACTGCTTTAAGATGTCATCTTTAAGAGCCCTTAAAAATCTGCTCCAAGGTGCTTTCAAAGCTGCTCTAAGGTACTCAATACAATCCTCAAGATTGCCTGCTCCAAGGCTACTCCACAAATATTCTTTAAGAGATGTTTCTCAAAAGGGAACTTCTCAAACACTTGTTTTAACCTTTCAACTAAGGTCTATAACTTTCAAAATAACTTCAAGGTATATCTTAAACATTGTAAGGAAACTCCATAATTTTCCTTGAACTCGGTCTAGTTTTGCTGTAGTTCTACAAGTCTGCTGCTAAAAAAATCACTTTGTCCAGATGTCACTAAATCTGCATTCTCAGGTTTGAATCTCTTTAAGGATGTGCATGAAATGTCTATAATCTACAAAATTTATCTGCATCAAAAAATTCCAAACATAGTTGTCCATGTCAAGAAGAAATGCTTCCACAAATTCAAAGTTTGTCAGGCTTCAAGCAGCAGGTTTGAAATTTATTATTTTCCAGATGTCGAAACTTTTGTTTCACTAATCCTTTGTCACAGGTCCAAGATTTTTCTACAATGTAACTCTGTGTTTTTCCACTGAACTGTTATTCCTAGACACTACTTCACTGGCCCTTCATTACTACAAACTGTCTTCACTGCAATTAGAAATCCGAACCACTTTCTATTCTGCCCATCCGAAAATCTCAGAGATGAATATGCGAAATTTTGTCTCTGAAATGAAAATTCTGTCCACATATTTATAGTGGTTTGCCAAATTTGAAAGGACAGATCTGTTTGGAGGGAGGCTGACATGAATGTGTGAATGTAGGTCGGCTGGCCAAAAAATAATATTTTTCTAACTTAAAAATTCATTTTCTCTTAGGATATTTGGAGTTAAGAGTTGAGTGAGGGCTTGTTAGAAAGAGGGAAAAATCCTCTTTAAGATGGTATAGGACTCATTGTGGTAAGATGCCTCCAACGTGTCAAAAATTATTTTTCTTTGTGACTGTTTTCGAATTTCTCTATGTATAAGGTGTTTGGGACAGAATGAGGTCATTAGGGCTTCTCCATTTTCATTTCTTATGTCATCATATGATTTTCATGTCAACATGTGGTCTCCAACCATGTCATCATATGTCATCAAGTATGGTATTATGGGCATCTAAGACCTCTTTCTTTAGGGTAAGTACATCATCATGATTTTAGGGCTTTATCATCAAGATCATAATATGCATGAGGTTAAGGATATCATCATGGTTTTAGTTCAAGAACATCTAGGGCACTATGATCAAAGGGAATCTAGGGAAGCATCATAGCTCCCAAGAATTTGCCATAATGAACAATGCCATATTGACATCAATGACAACCTTGACTAAAAATCTCCCCCTTTGTCATTGATGGCAATAGTCTTTCCCTTCAAGATTCTCTCCCCCTTTGACATCAATGGAAAATGTGGTAGCCAAGTACTCCCCCTATCAAGTTGCTTCTTTATATGTTGCTCCCATAGTATTTTATACATCAATAATAGTTCTTCATAAGTATGTTGCTCCCCCTGTCATGGTGCTCTTCCTTCTGGAAATGTGGTCCATGATAGATGTGTTTGCATTTCTATTTTGCATTTCTTCATGTGATGAACCAACTCCCCATGCCTGCATAAACACCTCTAGCTCAAGAAAGATTGCTTGCTTTGTGATCTAATGGAAGACATCTTCAACAATGGTCCATCGAATGAGAAGATATTATGTCCTTCAATGGAGTTGCTTTCGAGAGATGATCTATGAAAAGATGATTGTCTCTGTATGACTCATCAAGGATTTCATAGGGCCCTTTCATGGATAGCTTCTGCAAGAAAGCTCAAGAATCGCAAACTCCTCCTAAATGTATGCATGGTCTCATTTTGCCAAAGTTTCATTAAAAATCACTTGGAATATCAAGGATGACTTCTTCTAGTCAAAAACATGTGTTGTTCGTTGGAGTGTTCAAGGGACTTCCAGATTCAACTTGTTTCCTTCTCCATACTTGTGTAACTTTCTTCTCTTGCATGGTTCTAGCTTGTGCAGAGGCCCAAGTCAAGTGACAATCATGTGCCATATATCCAATGTTATGGCAATTGAAGCATTCTATCTTGTTCATGAAAAAGAAATCATGAATTCTTCTTGCAAACTTGCTTCGAGGAGATTGACGGGGACCACTATATTTGTCTTTGTGATATGCCCTACAATATTTTTCCACGTGCCCAAAGTTTGTACAAGAATAGCAATTTCCAAGAAATATACTTTGGTACTTGGGAGATGAATAGTTCCTTGAAGTACTTTTGAAGTCTTTTTCCCTTGGGATTCTTTGACGATATTCATTTCCTTTTGTATTCTTGACACCATATGCAAGTCTCCTTGGAGTAGAATTTCTTTCGTTGTTGTCTTGATTCTTCTCCTTGCCTTTGTTGGAACATGGAGCATCAACATTTCTTTCTAAGTTCCTCACATATTTGTTGTTTGAAGCATTATCATTCTTGCTTGAGGATTCACCTACATAGCCAAGACTTGATTTATCAAGGGGAGACCTTTGCTGACTTAGGATGTCATCTAGGGTTTGAGATATTTTCATGTTTTTATTCAGCACTTCAACTTCCTTTTCAAGAAAGACAATTGTTCCTTTCAACTTTTCATAATCTTCATCTTTCATATGTAGTTTCTTATTCATTTCTTCCATCATCCTTGTTGCTTCATGTGCTTCGATTTTAAGGGAGATGATATTTGATTTCATTATGAAGACTTCTTCATTCTCCTTTGCTAGACTGCTCTCCATTTCTTCTTTTATTCTTGTAGCTTCACATGTTTTGGCCTTGAGAAGATTGATGTTTGATTTTAGTTTCAATATTTCTTCATCCTTTTCATCTAGTTGGCATATCATGGTGTTTCTCTCCTTTTCTACTTCATTAAGTTGTCCGTCTATGAATGCCAAAGTTTCCATCACTTTCTCAGCTCCTTGTGCTTGTTTCCTTGATTCTTCTAGTTGAGATCTAAGAGAGGAGACCTCTTCCTTGTATTGACCAATCTCTGCTTCAATATCGTTCAAGCTCTTAAGTATTTGTTCAAGGTGGCTTGACAAAGTTTCTTCCCTTTTCTTTGCCTTATCCAATTGATTTGTCATAGATATGACTTCTTCATGATGCTTTCTTTTGTTTTGATGAATTTCCTCTTTAATTTTGGCGAGATCCTAATATCTTTCTTGTACTTGAAGCTTGAAAAATTCAACTTCCTTCCTTGTCTTGTCTTGGTTACCATCTTGCGTTTTCTTCTTAAGTTCCTCATTTTCCTTTTTCAAACTGTTAATCTCTTCCATGTAAGCCATAAGTTTATTCATGAGATCTTCTTCAAAGTCTTCTTTGTTCTCTTCATCTGGACGTCTTTCTTGTTTTCCATCATCTTCTTGACTAGAGATCATTGTCAACGCTCCTTTTGAGTGAAGATCATGAAGTTTGTCCCATATGACTTTTGCTGACGAACATTGTTCAAAATTGGCCTTCACAGAATTTGGTAACCCTTTCAAAATTGTCTTCATTGATTTTTTATTATACTCCTTGGATTCTTCGTCCATTGTGTCATTAGTAATCACTGATTTCCAAACTTCAATTCCTGAAGTCTTCAAGAAATTTCTCATTCTTGCCTCCCATATATCAAAATTTCCATTGAAAAATGGATCCTTCACAAATTGATTGACTTCAATTTCGATGGTTGAGGAAGACACATCTTTAGGAGGATTGGAGACTATATTCCTTGGCTTTTCCATTTGTTTTCTAATGATCAACCTTCAAGCTGTTAGGATTTGAATTAAGGCACTGGTTCTAATACCAATTTTTGGAAATATTGAGAGGGGGCTGAATCAGTATTTCTTTTCAATTGTTAATTTTACGAGTTAAATCACTTATATTTAGAACACAAAATGAACAATGACGGAATAGATACTTTTATTAATTTCTTCTTTACAATAAGCAAAGTACAATAATGATATAGGGCTCCAACCCTAGATGAAGAATCCAATCTTCCAGAATCCAACCTGTATTGTGCCAAGCACCAACTTGGTCTTTCCAAGGCTCCAACCTTATCAATTTGTGGCACCAACCTCTAGGGATCCAACCCTATCTTTGGTACAGGCTCCGACCTAGTTTCTTGAGGACTCTAATCCTCTAGGGCTCCAACCCTATCTTCCAAGCCACCGACCTTGTCTCTATGAGGCTCCAACCCTCAACTTCACTTCATCAAAATGTGTTTGGTATCTTTCACTGCCTCCAATGTATTCTTCAATGAGCCCTGTTAATCTTCAGCAATGCCTTCACTTAGTCTCCACATCACATCATCAATGAAAACCTTGTTCTTTACAAAGGTGTCACCACAGCTCTTCATGGTACCCAAACAATTTTCCCAAGGTTACTTCATAAGGCCTTTAATCAAGTATTAATACTAATTTCAAGATTCTTCGAGACAACATTAAGAATGATTCTTAAACTTCTTCAGCAAGTATCTGCAAGAGACTGCTCCAACCTTTCAAACAACTATTTACATGATCTTCAATAAGTGTTACGGGCTGGTCTCAAGAGATTGCTTGAATGCCTTCTCAAACCTTTTATCACTCTATTGGACTGCAAAATATCCCACTATACTTCACCACAAATCTGAAAACAAATGTGTCACTGTATTAATATGTTCCTTATCAAGTCTGCTCATAGTGCTCTAAAGTATGTCTTTAGTCTGCTCTAAAGATGTCAGTGGGTTGCTCCAAAAGATCTTTTTCAACAGGCTAGGTTGCTTCAAACAATGTTGCTCCCAAGTGTGATGTCAAAAGGTGCTCCAAGATTTGGTACAAGTCAACACAAAGGTTCTTAAAGGGCTGCTCCAATTTTGCCCTGACAAGCTTTTAAGTCTGCTCAAGAGATATTCTAAAAGCTATCCCAGTAATGGCTTCCAAGGTACTTAAAGATTGCTTTAAGATGTCATCTTTAAGAGCCCTTCAAAATCTGCTCCAAGGTGCTTTTAAAGCTGCTCTAAGGTACTCAATACAATCCTCAAGATTGCCTTCTCCAAGGCTGCTCCACAAATATTATTCAAGAGATGTTTCTCAAAAGGGAACTTCTCAAACACTTGTTTTAACCTTTCAACTAAGGTCTGAAACTTTCAAAAGAACTTCAAGGTATATCTTAAACACTATAAGGAAAGTACATAATTTTCCTTGAACTCGGTCTAGTTTTGCTGTAGTGCTACAGGTCTGCTGCTCAAAAAAATTACTCTGTCCAGATGTCACTAAATATGCATTCTTAGGTTTGAATCTCTTTAAGGATGTGCATGAAATGTCTATAATATGCACTATTTATCTGCATCAAAAAATTCCAAACAGAGTTGTCCACGTCAAGAAGAAATGCTTCCACAAATTCAAAGTTTGTTAAGCTTGAAGCAGCAGGTGTGAAATTTATTATTTTCCAGATGTTGTAACTTTTGTTTCACTGATTCTTTGTCACAAGTCCAATATTTTTCTGCAATGTAACTCTGTGTTTTTCCACTGATCTGTTATGCCTAGACAGTACTTCACTGGCCCTTCATTACTACAAACTGTCTTCACTGCAATTAGAAATCAGAATCGCTTTCTATTCTGCCCATCCGAAAATCTCAGAGATGACTATGCAAAATTATGTCTCTGAAATGAAAATTCTGTCCACATATTTATAGTGGTTTGCCAAATTTGAAAGGACACGTCTGTTTGGAGGGAGGCCGACATGAATGTGTGAATGTTGGTCAGCTGGCGAAAACATAATATTTCTCTAACTTAAAAATTCATTTTCTCTTAGGATATTTGGAGTTAAGAGTTGAGTGAGGGCTTGTTAGAAAGAGGGAAAAATCCTTTGTAAGGTGGTATAGGACTCATTGTGGTAATATTCCTCCAAGGTGTCAAAAATTACTTTTCTTTGTGACTTTTTTTGAATTTTTCTATGTATAAGGTGTTTGGGACAGAATCAGGTCATTAGGGCTCCTCCATTGTCATGTCTTATGTCATCATATGATTTTCATGTCAACATGTGGTCTCCAACCATGTCATCATATGTCATCAAGTATGGTATTATGGGCATCTAAGACCTCTTTATTTAGGGTAAGGACATCATCATTATTTTAGGGCTTTATCATCAAGATCATAATATGCATGAAGTTAAGGATATCATCATGGTTTTAGTTCAAGGACATCTAGGGCACTATGATCAAAGGGCATCTAGGGAAACATCACATCTCCCAATAATTTTCCATAACAAACAATGCCATATTGACATCAATGAAAACCTTGACTAACAATCTCCCCCTTTGTCATTGATGGCAATAGTCTTGCCCTTCAATATTCTCTCCCCCTTTGACATCAACGGCAAATGGGGTACCCAAGTACTCACCCTATCAAGCTGTTTCTTTATATGTTTCTCCCATCGTATTTTCTTCATCAATAATAGTTCTTAATAAGTATGTTGCTCCCCCTGTCATGGTGCTCTTCCTTCTGGAAATGTGGTCCATGATAGATGTGTTTGAATTTCTATTTTTCATTTCTTCATGTGATGAACCAACTCCCCATGCCTGCATAAACACCTCTAGCTCCAGAAAGATTGCTTGCTTTATGATCTAATGTAAGACATCTTCAACAATGGTCCATCAAATGAGAAGAGATTATGTCCTTCAATGGAGTTGCTTTCGAGAGATGATCTATGAAAAGATGATTGTCTTTGTATGACTCATCAAGGATTTCATAGGGCCCTTTCACGGATAGCTTCTGCAAGAAAGCTCAAGAATCGCAAACTCCTCCTAAATGTATGCATGGTCTCATTTTGCCAAAGTTTCATTAAAAATCACTTGGACTATCAAGGATGACTTCATCTAGTCAAAAACATGTGTTGTTCATTGGAGTGTTCAAGGGACTTCCAGATTCAACTTGTTTCCTTCTCCATACTTGTGTAACTTTCTTCTCTTGCATGGTTCTAGCTTGTGCAGAGGCCCAAGTCAAGTGACAATCACGTGCCATATATCCAATGTTATGGCAATTGAAGCACTCTATCTTGTTCATGAAAAAGAAATCATGAATTCTTCTTGCAAACTTGCTTCGAGGAGATTGACGGGGACCACTATATTTGTCTTTGTGATATGCCCTACAATCTTTTGCCACGTGCCCAAAGTTTGTACAAGAATAGCAATTTCCAAGAAATATACTTTGGTACTTGGGAGATGAAGAGTTCCTTGAAGTACTTTTGAAGTCTTTTTTCCTTGGGATTCTTTGATGATATTCATTACCTTTTGTATTCTTGACACCATATGCAAGTCTCCTTGGAGTAGAATTTCTTCCATTGTTGTCTTGATTCTTCTCCTTGCCTTTTTTGGAACAGGGAGCATCAACATTTCTTTCTAGGTTCCTCACATCTTGGTTGTTTGAAGCATTAACATTCTTGCTTGAGGATTCACTAGCATAGCCAAGACCTGATTTATCAAGGGGAGACCTTTGCTGACTTAGGATGTCATCTAGGGTTTGAGAGCTTTTCATGTTTTTATTCATCACTTCAACTTTCTTTTCAAGAAAGACAATTTCTGCTTTCAACTTTTCATAATCTTCATCTTTCATAAGTAGTTGCTTCTTCATTTCTTCCATCATCCTTGTTGCTTCATGTGCTTCGATTTTAAGGGAGATAATATTTGATTTCATTATGAAGACTTCTTCATTCTCATTTGCTAGACTACTCCCCATTTCTTCTTTTATTCTTGTAGCTTCACATGTTTCGTCCTTGAGAAGATTGATGTCTGATTTTAGTTTCAAGATTTCTTCATCCATTTCTTCTAGTTGGCATATCATGGTGTTTCTCTCCTTTTCTGCTTCATTAAGTTGTCCTTCTAAGAACACCAAAGTTTCCATCACTTTCTTAGCTCCTTGTGCTTGTTTCCTTGCTGCTTCTTGTTGAGATCTAAGAGAGGATACCTCTTCCTTGTGTTGACCAATTTATGCTTCAATATTGTTCAAGCTCTTAAGTCTTTGTTCAAGGTGGATTGACAAAGTTTCTTCCCTTTTCTTTGCCTTATCCAATTGATTTGTCATAGATATGACTTCTTCATGATGCTTTCTTTTGTTTTGATGAAATTCCTCTTTAAGTTTGGCGAGCTCCTCATCTCTTTCTTGTACTTGAAGCTTGACAAAGTCAAATTCCTTCCTTGTCTTGTCTTGGTTAACATCTTGCATTTTCTTCTTAAGTTCCTCATTTTCCTTTTTAAAACTGTTAATATTTTCCATGGAAGCCATAAGTTTATTCATGAGATATTATTCAAAGTCTTCTTTGTTCTCTTCATCTTCTAGGTCTTCTTTAGCCTTGTTGTCATCTCTCTTATCTTCAACTTCCTTGATGGATTTTGGACTTCTTTCTTGTTTTCCATCATATTCTTGCCTAGAGATCATTTTCAACATTCCTTTTGAGTGAAGATCATTATGTTTGTCCCATATGACTTTTGCTGACGAACATTGTTCAAAATTGGCCTTCACAGAATTTGGTAACCCTTTCAAAATTGTCTTCATTGCTTTTTTATTGTACTCCTTGGATTCTTCGTCCATTGTGTCATTAGTAATCACTGATTTCCAAACTTCAATTCCTTGAGTCTTCAAGAATTTTTTCATTCTTGCCTCCCATATATCAAAATTTCCATTGAAAAATGGAGCCTTCACAAATTGATTGACTTCAATTTCGATGGTTGAGGAAGACACATCTTTAGGAGGATTGGAGACTTTCTTCCTTGGATTTTCCATTTGTGTTCTAATGATCAACCTTCAAGCTGCTAGGCTTTGAATGAAGGTACTGGCTCTGATACCATTTGTTGGAAATACTAAGAGGGGGGTGAATCAATATTTCTTTTTAATTGTTAATTTTACCAGTTAAATCACTTATATTTATAACACAAAATGAACAATGATGGAATAGATACTTTTATTAATCTATTATTTACAATAAGTAAAGTAAAATAATAATATAGGGCTCCAACCCTAGATGAAGATTCCAATATTCCAGGCTCAAACTTGTATTGTGCCAAGCACCAACTTGGTCTTTCCAAGGCTCCAAACTTGTCAATTTGAGCTACCAACCTCTAAGGCTCCAACCCTATCTTTAGTATAGGCTCTGACCTGGTTTCTTGAGGACTCCAATCCTCTAGGGCTCCAACCCTATCTTCTAAGGCACCGACCTTGTCTCTATGAGGCTCCAACCCTCAACTTCACTTCGTCAAAATGTGTTTGGTGTCTTTCGCGGCCTCCAATGTCTTCTTCAATGAGCCCTGTTAATCTTCAACAATGCCTTAACTTAGTCTCCACATCACATCATCAATGACAACCTTGTTCTTCACATGAAGGTGTCACCACAGCTCTTCATGGTACCCAAACAATTTTCCCAAGGTTACTTCATAAGGCCTTTAATCAAGTATTAATACTGCTTTCAAGACTCTTCGAGACAACATTAAGAATGATTCTTAAACTTCTTAAGCAAGTATCTGTAAGAGACTGCTCCAACATTTCAAACAATTATTTCAAGGATCTTCAATAAGTGTTATAGGTTGGTCTCAAGAGATTTCTTGAATTCCTTCAAAAACCTTTTATCACTCTATTGGACTGCAAAATATCCCACTATACTTCACCACAAATCTGAAAACAAATGTGTCACTATATTAATATGTTCCTTATCAAGTCTGCTTAGAGTGCTCCAAAATATGTCTTTAGTCTGCTCTAAAGATGTTGGTGGGTTGCTCCAAAAGATCTTTTTCAACAGGATAGGTTGCTTCAAACAATGTTGCTCCCAAGTGTGACATCAAAAGGTGCTCCAAGATTTGCTACAAGTCAACACAAAGGTTCTTAAAGGGCTGCTCCAATTTTTGCCTGACAAGCTTTTAAGTCTGCTCAAGAGATATTCTAAAGGCTATCCCAGTAATGGCTTCCAAGGTACTTCAATACTGCTTTAAGATTTCATCTTTAAGAGCCCTTCAAAATCTGCTCCAAGGTGCTTTCAAAGCTACTCTAAGGTACTCAATACAATCTTCAAGATTGATTGCTCCAAGGCTACTCCACAAATATTCTTCAAGATATGTTTCTCAAAAGGGAACTTCTTAAACACTTGTTTTAACCTTTCAACTAAGGTCTACAACTTTCAAAAGAACTTCAAGGTATATCTTAAACACTGTAAGGAAACTCCATAATTTTCCTTGAACTCGGTCTAGTTTTGCTGTAGTGCTACAGGTCTGCTGCTAAAAAAATTACTCTGTCGAGATGTCACTAAATATGCATTCTCAGGTTTGAATCTCTTTAAGGATGTGCATGAAATGTATATAACCTGCACAATTTATCTGCATCAAAAAATGCCAAACAGAGTTGTCCACATCAAGAAGAAATGCTTCCACAAATTCAAAGTTTGTTAAGCTTCAAGCAACAGGTCTGAAATTTATCATTTTCTAGATTTCGAAACTTTTGTTTCACTGATCCTTTGTCATAGGTCCAAGATTTTTCTGCAATGTAACTCTGTGTTTTTCCACTGAACTGTTATGCCTAGACACTACTTCATTGGCCCTTCATTACTACAAACTGTCTTCAATGCAATTAGAAATCTGAACCACTTTCTATTTTGCCCATCCGAAAATCTTAGAGATGAATATGTGAAATTCCATCTCTGAAATGAAAAGTCTGTCCACATATTTATAGTGGTTTGCCAAATTTGAAAGGACACGTCTGTTTGGAGGGAGGCCGACATGAATGTGTGAATGTAGGTCGGCTGGCCAAAAAATAATATTTTTCTAACTTAAAAATTCATTTTCTCTTAGGATATTTGGAGTTAAGAGTTGAGTGAGGGCTTGTTAGAAAGAGGGAAAAATCCTCTTTAAGATGTTATAGGACTCATTGTGGTAAGATGCCTCCAAGGTGTGAAAAATGATTTTTCTTTGTGGCCGTTTTTGAATTTTTCTATGTATAAGGTGTTTGGACAGAATGAGGTCATTAGGGCTTCTCCATTGTCATGTCTTATGTCATCATATGATTTTCATGTCAACACGTGTTCTCTAACCATGTCATCATATGTCATCAAGTATGGTATTATGGGCATCTAATACCTCTTTCTTTAGGGTAAGGACATCATCATGATTTTAGGGCTTTATCATCAAGATCATAATATGCATGAGGTTAAGGATATCATCATGGTTTTAGTTCAAGGACATCTAGGGCACTATGATCAAAGGGCATCTAGGGCAACATCATAGCTCCCAAGAATTTTCCATAACGAACAATGCCATATTGACATCAATGACAACCTTGACTAAACTAATGGCTGAAACAATTTTTCAAGCACTAAACATCAATATGATTCACTCATTGGATGAACAAGAGGAGCTAGCGACTCCACCTATTGAGGAAGCATTCCTAAATTCTCCCTGGTACGAAGATATATTGTATGTAATTTTTAATCTAAATGATCCTCTTGGTTTGTCCAAAACAAAAGCCAGATTCTTGAAGTTAAAAGTTGTAAATTTCTGCATTCTAGAAAAAATTTTATATTGAAAAAATTCTGGTGGTGTATTGCTGAAATGTTTGCCTAAAGAAGATGTAGATAGGATTATGCATGAATTTCATGAAGGAGAATGTGGAGGCCACATCTATTGGAAAGCCACTGTAAATAATATCCTTAGGGTTGGTTTCTATTGGCCTACCCTTTTCCAAGATATCCACAAAATGGTAGTTACTTATCATAAATGCCAAATTTTTGAGGGAAAAAGAAAGTTGCTACCTTTTCCATTACTGTTGTTGTTAGAGTTGGTCTTTACAGTCCTCCGTTAGAGATTAAAAAACTCTTTTTGCATTTCATTTTTAGGTGTCTCGCTCGATTCACTTCGTTGCATTCTGCTAGGGGCATGCTATTATTTGACGGAAAGGTCTTGTGAGTCATCTGTACCTGTTGGCTCAGGTCTGTTCATTGAAATTCATTAAATCAATTTTTAGTCATTTGCAGTCCTGTTCTAATATCTTGGTCAGAAAAAAAGTTATTTAAGGTTTTTAGGTCTTCTAGGTCTAGGATTTAATGCTAGCAGGCCAGATGGATGTTCCAAATCAGTTTTCATTTCCAAATTTTCATCATCAACAATGCAAGAATAATTCTTCCTCAAAACCCTGTTTTGAAGAAGAAATCGTCAAATTTGCTGTTTGTAATAAATTTGTAATGTTAAAATTTTTCAATCTTGGAGTACTTCAACCGCAGCTTCTGGTCATCCTTTGTCGAAGTCTAACGTCACCAATACCTGCAACAAATCAACCAAGAAAAGCCATCGTTTCAAGTTTAAATCAAAAAGGAAATTGAGTTGTGTTAAAATGTGGAAAGATACCAATGTGAAACATTATTAAAAATGCGTCTTTACAAAGAACCATGGCTTGATATAGATATTTCTATGCTTATAAATGCCATCAAGAGATCATGTGAAAGCCAAATCGAGCTTTGGAAGGGCGCAGCTTTAATTTTGGAGCCAAGTTTATGGGTAAGTGTCTGCGCGGCACATTGAAGTTGAGTGCGGCGCATAGGCGCGAAGCGACGCATTGGGTGAAATTTCATATTGTAATTTTACACTGGTGCGGCGCACTGGGCAGAGAGTGCGGCGCACAGAGCTGGAATAGAAAATCTTCGCCTCTGCTCTATAAAAATTTGAATTCCTTGCTCTTCAAATCTGAAAATTTTGATAAGGTTGTCGAGGCTTGCGAGTCAATTATTGAAATTGCAAAAGCAACAGATGATAAGGTTCGATGGACAGGAACAACCACACAACACTCCACCTCACAATTTGTTGAGGAAATGTATGAGCGCATCAAAGAAACTCTGAATGAGTACAAAGTCATTGTTAATCGCTGGCCGGAATACTCAGTTGATTATCACAATTATTGAAAGGGCAGTATTGAGAGCGTTGGAGAAACATTATTCTGAGATCTTGATTTGGCCTTCAGTACATGCAAAAGTTAACGAGAGGCAATGTTGTATGTCTTTACAGTGTTCCCAGTCAGTTTGAATTATTTTTGAACACTATCAAGAGGATCTTTGATGTATTGCATCCTAAAATTGAGACACAACTCAGGTCCTATTCACTTGACCGCTTATACCTGTAACTGGAGATAAGAAGATAGAATTTGGAGCGCAAATGACTGGAATTAATGCTGTTATGTTTTATGGCACCTATATTTTCAAATCATCATACAGATCGGCAATTTAACTTTGATGTATTGGAGGGCGGGCGGATTTCACTTGCCCATTTTGTTTTGAGGATTTTGATATCGCATTGCTTTGCTGCCATCTCGAGGATAAACATCTCATCGACACAAAAATGCGCTATGTCCTGTGTGCGCAGCTAAAGTTGGGAAGGATATGGCTGGGCATATAACTCTTCAACATGGTCATTTGTTCAAAATGTAGCGTAGGAGGTGTGAGTCTTGCAGTTCCCACAACGTTTTCAGTAGTGACAGAAAAAACTGTTTTTGCAACCCCCGAGGCTGCCTTTGGATTTCACACTGATCGCAGCAATTCATACATTCTTTCACGTCTTCCAGGAAAACTTGGGGAATATTTAGCCTTAACAGGAGCACGTTTAGATGGTGCAGAGATGATTGCAATCGGTCTTGCCACTCATTATGTTCCATCTAAGAAATTTCCAGAACTTGAGAAGCGTTAACCAGTTTGAATTTTGGAGACAAAGATGTTGTCAAAGCAACAATTGAAGAATTTTCTATTCACGTCCAGCCTGGGGAGAAAATAATTCTGCATAACTGTTCATTGATTGAAAAGTGCTTTTCTAAGGACACTGTATAGGCAGTTATAGAATATTTGGTAAACGAGAGCAATAGGGAAGGAAATGAATGGGTCAAAGAAACTATTAAGGCTTTGAAAAGAATCTCTCCAACAGGATTAAAAATGACTTTCCAATCAACTCGAAAAGGGTGCAATCAAACACTATCGGAATGCCTTAAAAAGGAGTTCCGACTTTCAATAAATACATTGAGGGGTGTAATATCCATGATATGTATGAGGGTATTCGAGCTATGATAACTCTCCCAAGTGGAATCCTCCTTTGGATGAAGTCACAAACGAGAAGCTAAACTTGGTCTTCAAACCATTCAAGGAGGAGTTCTAACTACAGCTACCAGCAGAGAACAAAATATCAAGGTGAAAAGTCAAAGACCGAAAGCCTAGATTTAAAACGAAGATATCAACCATAAGCAGAGAAATAGGATTGGAGGCCTATTTTTATCTTCAGTTGTGATTCAAAGGAATTTACACCTACAGACTTCACTTCTTCATTGGTCATTAGAAGATTTAGGTGGAGCGTTGTTCCTTTTTAGAATAGGTGGTTGGTTTTTTAGCTTTATTAGTTAAATGATTAAATAATTCTTTATTTTTGGGTCGATCTGTTTTCTCATAGTAGAGTCTATTTATTATATTGTAAAACATTTGTAAAGGAGAGAGTTCTGGGAGAAGTGTGGAGGAAAAAAGCTTCACTGTACAGTTTGACAGAGAATTAATGAAATGATGCAGTTCTGATTTCTGAGATTCCTGTGGTGTGAGTTTAGCAAATGTCTTTTCTTTCTGTTTCATATGTATCTTGTTATGTTTCACAGTTCATTAAAAATTATTTCCAGTTGTGTTGGGGTTCCCATGTTTTGGCCAGATTGGCAAGACCAAAAGATGAGACAACATCAGAACCACTTTGGGGCCCTAGGATCTAGCCCTCCTGGACCCGGAGAGGGATCTCTCCAATAGAGCAAAGAATGATATGTCTTTAAAGCTTGAATTGAGATATTAGGCTAGTTATGAAGCACAAAGGGGTGTTTAAAGTGATTTGGTTGAAGGGTTGCTGGGTTGGTTAGGAGATCATAGGCCGAGAACGCAATGGGAGGAAAGGAACATGGCAGCAGGATGCTTCAGCAAAGAGGATAGGCCAAGACAGTGCCATCCATTGGGCTATGGAGTCATGAAAGGGAATTACTTGCAACAGCTAGCCAAGGCTTCCAAAGGGAAAGTCATCTAATACTAAATGATCTTTAGATTAGAGAGTGGGGTGGAACATTAAGGAAGGAAAGTGAAAGAAGGAGAACAACCAGATTTCTGTCTATAGATCAGGTCAGAGGTCATTTAACTCCAGACCTGCTTGGACATAGCCAAAGGCAGCTCTCAAAGAGACAATGGGGATGCTTATAGATTAGACCAGAGGTCATTTAACTCCAGGTCTACTTTAGCAACTCCAAGGGAAAACAAAGATAAGAAAAACGAAGGGACCTTAGAAAGGTAAGCTGGTCGTGCAAGGATCCTAGTGGACAGGGCTAACACTTATCCCCAGTGCTCCCAAACTTTCCAGCTTTAAACCCCTCAAGAACATCTAAGAACAGCTTCAACCAATTCATACATCAGCCAGCAGGCAATAACATCCACTGCGCTGGTTAAATCAACTGAAAACAACTCTCAGATAGCACATCTAGTGGAAAACATAAAGGTAGGGAGAGCAGACATCATAGGGCACCTAACAAAGGGTGAATCCTATACCATTATTCTGATGCCTATCGGAAGAACGTGAAACAACATGTAAATGAAATAAACAGAGTTAAGAGGAACATCACCAATAGCAATAGACCAGGATCCTGTGAAATGTGCTTTGATTAACAGATGCAAAACCAGTCATGTACAATAAGCTCAATGGTTGTTACAGTCCATACTTCTCCTCCCAGCCTATTACATACAACTACTCTGCTACTCCCTCCCAAGACTGTTCTAACAGTCGAATGAATCCCTCTAACAGCAGATGCCCAGCAAGGCAACAATAACCTTTACATTATGTTCTGGGGGATCTTTATAGGAGAAGAGGAAGAAGCAGCGGTAGGAAATACAATAAATGAATCTCATTAAGACAGAATCGGCGGAAGTGTCCACGCCCATGCTGCTTAATGGCTTTCTGAAGCGCTGTGTGTACTCTGTAGACTATTTGGAGGCTCTGTCAGGCCGGAAATTGACCTCTGATGTTTATTTGGAGTCCTTCGGCTGTCTGGAACTCTGTGCTGCCACTCTGAATAAATGAACTGGATGGAAAACTGCAAGTCCCTCCATGCTTCTTTAATGCTGCCTGACTGTCTGAAATGAGTTTCAGTCAGTGCAATTTACTGCTTATGGGCTTGAGGAAGCATGGAGATTGCTGTAGGAGGTGTACTTCTGGAGAGAAAAACTATGCTGTTAGGTAGCGCAGTTATGGCATTGCTGGTGCGCTCTTAATCTTCGAACAGTGCCTGAATCCTTTGACTTGCGGGGTTAACATTAATTATGTCAACAGAAACCACTAACCCCTTTGAAACCATCTGCTGATCTGCTGGAAGTGCCGAGAATACCTCTATGAGCTGTTTGCACAATTTGAAATAAACTTATTACGGGGCCCGGGCAGTGGTGGAGAAATGCAGTGGAGGCGGAGGAATGGTGGCGGAATGGTGAAAACAGCAGAGATGCAAACGGAGGGGTGAATCTTGAGAACAATACGTTTGGTGGTAGAGTGCAGCGCAGATTGTGGGATCATGGTCTGGGGATGAAGATCGACGGTGGAGATTGAGTGGCGTAACAACATATGCAACGGACAAACAATACACAAAACACACGAAACACGGAGAAGATGAATGTAAGAGTGGGACCCAGCGGAGGCGAAGAGCGATCAGATTTGAGCCGTCAGATCTGGGAGGAAACGGACGGTCATGATCCAATCGTACCATCGCAATCGGAGGTCGGAGCGATCGGCAATCGCAACGCACATTCAAAAAGTTCCGATTGTGATTGGGAGAGATAGAGCGATTAAGCGATGGCCATCGATCTGGGGGAGGAACGGACGGACAGGATTGAATCGGGAGACGGAGGGAAAGGGATGCGATTAGCGCCAGGCCATTGATCACGAGGAGGAACGGATGGCAGGGATGAAATCGGAAGGGCAGAGGGAAAGCATGCGATTAGCGCCAGGCCGTCCAATCGGCTGGAAAATGGACGGTTGCGATCAAATCGGGAGACAGAGGAAAGGAGATGCGATTGCGATCAGAGGTCGGGATGCGATTGAGCGCAGATCGTCCGATCGGGGATCAGATCAACGGTTCAGATGTAATCAGAGGGGCAGTGCGATCGGGGGATCGAGAGTTGCGATGGTCGTCGGATCAGCAGGGGAAAGGACGACCCAGATTGAATCGGGAGATCGCAATCGGGGGTCGGACGAAACGGTTTGCGATTGCGATCGGGGAGGGGCTTGCGATTGAGCGACAACCGTCGATCTCGGGTCCAAATCAACGGCGGGGATGTAATCGGAGGAAGGAGCAGAAGGCTTGCGATCAACGATCGGGCGGACTTGCGATTGGTGCAGGACTGTTGATCAGCAGGGAGGCGGACGGTCGGGATTAAATCGGGCGGAGGGTAGGGAGGCTTGCGATGGTCGTCAGATCTGCGGGAGGATGGACGGCTATGATTAAATTGGAGCATCGCAATCGGAGGTAGAGAGATGGGACTTGCGATTTCGATCGGGAGGGGGAATGCGATTGAGCGCTGGCCATCGGATCGCGGGGCAGATCAACGGTCAAGATGAGATCGGAGGACGGCAATCGGGGCGGCATTGTTGAGACTTGCGATTGCGATCAGAGAAGGGCTGCGATTAGAGGCCTGCCGTTGGATCATCAGGGTAGATCAACGGTGCGGAACGCACCGTGGGACTTAACGCTATAAACAAATCACATCGGGGCTTTTGATATTACAAAGGAAAAGGACTCCCGCCGATATTCCGATTGCGATTGACGCTCGGGACTTAAGCGCTTGGTCCAAGCGCTTGGGCACATGTGGGGAAGTGGTTAAGGGAAAGGGGCTAGGCCTTATAATAAGGTTGGAAGGTGGGTTTTAGCCCCTTTTAATGGATTTTTAAGGTGAAGGAGGGGAATGATAGAGGGGAAAAGGGGGAAAAAGGCCAACGAAGGTTGGGGAAAGAAATTCAAAGGGGATTTTGAGGGAGTTTGGAGGGTAAATGGGGAAAGAAGGGGGAATAAAGGGGAAAGAAAACAAAGGCTTCGGGGGATGAAATAAGAGGGAAAAGGGGGCCTTTGGGCATTTCTTCATCAACATAGAGGCTTTATAAGGGAAATCAGCAGAGGGGATACTATCCAAGGATAACAGACACATGGAGGTTTCAAGGAGACTGTGTTTTTAGGGGAAATGCATTCCTTGAAGACTCAACAACAATTTAGCCCCCTATTTGCTTGTCAAAAAATTTATAGGGGGGCTAACAGTGGCTCCACATGGGGATGGCTTCTTCTTGAAGGAGTCAAAATTTCGAAATTGATCTCTTGGTGTAGGCCGGATACTACCTTGTGAACCATCCTTTTCTTTCCTTAGATCAGCTGCCACAAACTGTGAAGACAACATATCAGCAATAAAATTCTCCCACACAACTACCTACCCACACTATAGTCCTAACATTTTTTCTTCTGGGTGCATTTGGACTTGCAGACCCTTTACATCATTAATCTTTCAAACAGGAAAAAATAAACCTATTCTACTTCTACCCTTATTACACCATGAGACCAGATTAGACTGTTGGTCTCATATGTTTCTCTACCTACACTACTACCTGCTAGGATTAGACTGTCTAGCAGGTTTCTTCTCTATATTCTAAAACAGAAAATGAAACAACTAACCTACTTGCTCATAGGCTGAGCTTTATTGAGCTTTTCCTACCTACCCTACTCTAACTGAAATATTTACAAGCTAGCTTACAAACATTGTCTTCCAATGTAACCAGTCCTTCAAGTGATCCCATGACTGGTCCTTCTTGCTCAACTCCTTGAGCAGGCTGGATAGGCAGGGCAACTCCCACTCCTTTTGTTCGAAAACAACAGCTTTGAAAAGTTTTGTTTCTTCTTGCAACATGCTGCTGAGCAAGACCTTTGATCCTTCTTCAAATATATGCAGGAAATGTGCATAAGGATCATGAAAAGATACCTGGCTATGAATGTCTGGCAGGCTGGCTTCGACCAGGATCTCTTCTTCTTCCACTGGATCAAGAAGAAGACTCTCTTGAAGTAGAGTGTCTCCTTCATCTTCTGAACTGGAGGACTCATCGTATATTGGGGTTGAGTCCTCTCGGAGCTCCGATATGTTCTGCTCTGAGGTGCTGAGCTCCGTGAAAAGATCCAAGTATTCTTGAGCAGGGGCTTGTTCTATTTCCTCCTCTTCAAGAGGAAACTCCTTGCTTTCATTGTGCTCAAGAACCTCTTCTTTGCTTTCCTCCTCATCTTCTGAAAGGAAAGACTGCTGGCGTCCGATCTCATGACACTCATCACTGATGCTTTCATAACTTTCCCCATCAGTGTCATAGATAGGCGGACCTGACCAAGTCCACCATTCTGGGCGCACAACAAATCTTTCTTCGTTCTGATCCACAGAGGAGTCTTCTGAAACTGAATCATCAAACTCAACTAATGACTGAGCAGGAGCTTGTGTTCTATAGAAGATGTCTGGGGTGAACTGCTGGTTTAATATCCGATCAATCTCTTCTTCTGTCAAAAGAGGGATTTCCCTTTCATCATGGACAGAAGAGCAGCAATCCTCTTCCTCTTGTGTTAGCTGACTGGGAGGCAGGATTTCCTCTTGAGCCTCTTCTTCTTCATCAGATTTTGCCTCTTCTGTGCGGTCTTCTGCTTCCTCAGGGCAGCTTTCCCTATCAGCCTTTGCTAATAGGTCCTGATGTTCTTTGGTCAGCGTAACACAAGGCATAGGTAAGCAATCAGGCAATTCCTGATCACTTTCCTCTTCATCTTCTACAGATTCTTGAGCATCATATAGGTCCTGCTCATCTTCTAGATCTTGAGTTTGTTCTTGTTCTGAAGACGACATGGCCTGCCCTAAATAATCATCGTCTGTATTCATATTGGCCATGTGCGTCTCTAGCATTTTTCCAAGCACTTCTGTTATTCTGCATACTTTATTATACAAAGCATTATACTTTGCATCCCTGTCCATGCTTGGATTCACGCTTATGCAAAGAAGGCTATTGCCTCTTCTCAACTAGTTCAGTGTCCTTCACCAGTGGAGTCATCAGGTCTTTGGATCATAGGGAGTGTGGAGTCACCAGGTGGATGATTATGACTGTTTGGAGCTGGATGCTGTCCACCATCAACAATGAAAAGCCAATCTAGAGACAAAGCAGTTCTTCCCTAGTGGAGTCGCCATTATGTTGGTGACGACAATGGGAAATAGACCAACTATCAGTGGTTCTTGACTCTCAGATTCGTCCCCAGTGGAGTCGCCATTATGTTGGGGTTCCCATGTTTTGGCCAGATTGGAAAGACCAAAAGATGAGACAACATCAGAACCACTTTGGGCCCTAGGATCTAGCCCTCCTGGACCCGGAGAGGGATCTCTCCAATAGAGCAAAGAATGATATGTCTTTAAAGCTCGAATTGAGATATTAGGCTAGTTATGAAGCACAAAGGGGGGTTTAAAGTGATTTGGTTGAAGGGTTGCTGGGTTGGTTAGGAGATCATAGGCCGAGAAAGCAATGGGAGGAAAGGAACATGACAGCAGGATATTTCAGCAGAGAGGATGGGCTAAGACAATGCCATCCATTGGGCTATGGAGTCATGAAAGGAAATTACTTGCGTCCACTAGCCAAGGCTTTCAAAGGGCATGTCATCTAATACTAAAGGATATTTAGATTAGAGAGTGGGGTGGAACATTAAGGAAGGAAAGTAAAAGAAGGAGAACAACCAGATTTCTGTCTATAGATCAGGTCAGAGGTCATTTAACTCCAGACCTGCTTGGACATACTCAAAGGCTGCTCTCAAAGAGACAAAGGGGCAGCTTATAGATCAGACCAGAGGTCATTTAACTCCAGGTCTGCTTTAGCAACTCCAAGGGAAAACAAAGATAAGATAAACGAAGGGATCTTAGAAAGGTAAGCTGGTCGTGCAAGGATCCTAGTGGACAGGGCTAACACTTATCCCCAATGCTCCCAAACTTTCCAGCTTTAAACCCCTCAAGAACATCTAAGAACAGCTTCAACCAATTCATACATCAGCCAGCAGGCAATAACATCCACTGCGCTGGTTAAATCAACTGAAAACAACTCTCAGATAGCACATCTAGCGGAAAACATAAAGGTAGGGAGAGCAGACAGCATAGGGCACCTAACAAAGGGTGAATCCTATACCATTATTCTGATGCCTACCGGAAGAACGTGAAACAACATGTAAATGAAATAAACAGAGTTAAGAGGAACATCACCAATAGCAATAGACTAGGATCCTGTGAAATGTGCTTTGATTAATAGATGCAAAACCAGTCATGTACAATAAGCTCAATGACTGTTACAGTCCAGACTTCTCCTCCCAGCCTATTACATACAACTACTCTGCTACTCCCTCCCAAGACTGTTCTAACAGTCGAATGAATCCCTCTAACAGCAGATGCCCAGCAAGGCAACAACAACCTTTACATTATGTTCTCGGGGATCTTTATAGGAGAAGAGGAAGAAGCAGCGGTAGGAAATACAATAAATGAATCTCATTAAGATAGAATCGGCGGAAGTGTCCACGCCCATGCTGCTTAATGGCTTTCTGCAGCGCTGTGTGTACTCTGTAGACTGTTTGGAGGCTCTGTCAGGCCGGAAATTGACCTCTGATGTTCATTTGGAGTCCTTCGGCTGTCTGGAACTCTGTGCTGCCACTCTGAATAAATGAACTGGATGGAAAACTGCAAGTCCCTCCATGCTTCTTTAATGCTGCCTGACTGTCTGAAATGAGTTTCAGTTAGTGCAATTTACTGCTTATGGGCTCGAGGAAGCATGGAGATTGCTGTAGGAGGTGTACTTCTGGAGAGAAAAACTCTGCTGTTAGGTAGCGCAGTTATGGCATTGCTGGTGCGCTCTTAATCTTCGAACAGTGCCTGAATCCTTTGACTTGC
Source organism: Pinus albicaulis (assembly GCA_034641835.2). Taxonomy (NCBI): domain Eukaryota; kingdom Viridiplantae; phylum Streptophyta; class Pinopsida; order Pinales; family Pinaceae; genus Pinus; species Pinus albicaulis. The sequence goes on along the minus strand of CM076573.1, from coordinate 65,340,417 downwards.
GGGGTTAACATTAATTATGTCAACAGAAACCACTAACCCCTTTGAAACCATCTGCTGATCTGCTGGAAGTGCCGAGAATACCTCTATGAGCTGTCTGCACAATTTGAAATAAACTTATTACGGGGCCCGAGCAGTGGTGGAGAAATGCAGTGGAGGCGGAGGAATGGTGGCGGAATGGTGAAAACAGCGGAGATGCAAACGGAGGGGTGAATCTTGAGAACAATACGTTTGGTGGTAGAGTGCAGCGCAGACCGTGGGATCATGGTCTGGGGATGAAGATCGACGGTGGAGATTGAGCGGCGTAACAACATATGCAACGGACAAACAATACACAAAACACACGAAACACAGAGGAGATGAATGTAAGAGTGGGACCCAACGGAGGCGAAGAGCGATCAGATTTGAGCCGTTAGATCTGGGAGGAAACGGATGGTCATGATCCAATCGCACCATCGCAATCGAAGGTCGGAGTGATCGGCAATCGCAACGCACATTCAAAAAGTTCCGATTGCGATTGGGAGAGATAGAGCGATTAAGCGATGGCCATCGATCTGGGGGAGGAACGGACGGACAGGATTGAATCGGGAGATGGAGGGAAAGGGATGCGATTAGCGCCAGGCCGTTGATCGCGAGGAGGAACAGACGGCGGGGATGAAATCAGAAGGGCAGAGGGAAAGCATGCGATTAGCGCCAAGCCGTCCGATCGGCTGGAAAATGGACGGCTGCGATCAAATCGGGAGACAGAGGAAAGGAGAATTGCGATCGGAGGTCGGGATGCGATTGAGCGCAGACCGTCCGATCGGGGATTAGATCAACGGTTCAGATGTAATCGGAGGGGCAGTACGATCGGGGGATCGGGAGTTGCGATGGCCGTCGGATCAGCAGGGGAAAGGACGGCCCAGATTGAATCGGGAGATCGCAATCGGGGGTCGGACGAAACAGTTTGCGATTGCGATCGGGGAGGGGCTTGCGATTGAGCGACAACCGTCGATCTCAGGTCCAAATCAACAGCGGGGATGTAATCAGAGGAAGGAGCAGAAGGCTTGCGATCAGCGATCGGGCGGACTTGCGATTGGCGCAGGACCGTTGATCAGCAGGGAGACGGACGGTCGGGATTAAATCGGGCGGAGGGTAGGGAGGCTTGCGATGGCCGTCGGATCTGCGGGAGGATGGACGGCTATGATTAAATTGGAGCATCACAATCGGAGGTAGAGAGATGGGACTTACGATTGCGATCGGGAGGGGGAATGCGATTGAGCGCTGGCCATCGGATCGCGGGGCAGATCAACGGTCAGGATGAGATCGGAGGATGGAAATCGGGGCGGCATTGTTGAGACTTGCGATTGCGATCGGAGAAGGGCTGCGATTAGAGGCCCGCCATTGGATCATCAGGGTAGATCAACGGTGCGGAACGCACCGCAGGACTTAACGCTATAAACAAATCGCATCGGGGCTTTTGATATTACAAAGGAAAAGGACTCCCGCCGATCTTCCGATTGCGATTGGCGCTCGGGACTTAAGCGCTTGGTCCCAGCGCCTGGGCACATGTGGGGAAGTGGTTAAGGGAAAGGGGCTAGGCCTTATAATAAGGTCAGAAGGTGGGTTTTAGCCCCTTTTAATGGATTTTTAAGGTGAAGGAGGGGAACGATAGAGGGGAAAAGGGGGAAAAAGGCCAACGAAGGTTGGGGAAAGAAATTCAAAGGGGATTTTGAGGGAGTTTGGAGGGTAAATGGGGAAAGAAGGGGGAATAAAGGGGAAAGAAAACAAAGGCTTCGGGGGATGAAATAAGAGGGAAAAGGGGGCCTTTGGGCATTTCTTCATCAACAGAGAGGCTTTATAAGGGAAATCAGCAGAGGGGATACTATCCAAGGATAACAGACACATGGAGGTTTCAAGGAGACTGTGTTTTCAGGGGAAATGCATTCCTTGAAGACTCAACAACAATTTAGCCCCCTATTTGCTTGTCAAAAAATTTATAGGGGGGCTAACAAGTTGAATGCTTTTAAGTAAGAAAGGTAGAATTCAGTTTACTGCTCTGCCTTGGGAAGGCATTCATGCTTTTGCGTTTCTTCTTCTATCTAAAAAGGATTCATTCATTATGCCCTCTTCAGCTTCTTAACAGTCCTTCCACTCCATATTATTTCAATCTGATTGCTAAACCTACTGCCTATCTTGCCTCATGAAATAATTTGTGTCTTTGATTTAATTTCTCTGCTCATGCTGTTCTTTGTCCCATATAGCCCAAAAAACCCAGTCATTTATCAAAATACCTTCTCCATATTTATTTACTAGCCTAAAATCAGCATTTCATTATAGGTCATTTCAGGCTCTATTGGACATCTTTTACTGAGTTGACCCGGAGAGAGCCCTCTCCTGTCCTCGTAGGGCTAGCTACAAGGCTGAGCTTGGTTTGATGTTACCTTGAATCCCGCTTTCCTTCAGCCTAAGGCAAATTCGAGCACTAACAGTTGTTATCACTCTAATAATTCTCAAAGTTGTGAGATTTTTTACTATAGTTTAAATAATATCAGAGGTAACCACAAACCTACTTTTAAGCTTTAGGATCTAGCCTTCCTAATGCTAAGAGGGTTCTCTCTATAAGATTTAACTTTGTTTTTTATATCTAATTTTAGGCTAGTTATATAGGGCAAATTGGTTTTGGGGTTTTGATTTGGTTTGGTGGGAAAATTGCTTACTAAGATGGATATCTAAAGATCTGTAACCCATTGGGCAGATGGAGTCAATGTGTCAAGCAGACAGGTCAGGATCAAGGTCTAAAGGCAAATATTCACAGGGCAAGATAACATAGTCACTTTAGATATTCAAAGGTTGAAGGTGAAATGGTTTTAATCGGGATAAAGAGCAATTAGGGGTTCTTTAATCCGGATAAGGAATGAAAAGGTAGAGGTAAATCGAAATCAGGGATAAATTAAGGGTTCCCTAGTCTAGATATCAGTAGAAAACATTTAAATGAAAATCAGTCAATAACAGAATGCTTTTAACAAATTCTGAGATAACAATTCCTAATTTCACATTAAAATTTAGAACACATTCATGAATGGATGGAAAGCATGAGAAATTTGACAAATAACATGAGAAAATACTTCACTTTTGTGGCCCAACACCTGAATCCTGTAACATGATCCTTTATTTCCTTTGATCCAGTCTACTGACTTGAACTTGATACAAAAAACCCTTCAGGTTCAGAAAATATGACTACAGAAATGTTTAGTAATTAATCCACCCTCATTAATACTTCAAATAATGAAGTATTTATACAAAAAATAGAACAAAATATCCTAGAACAATCTTAGGAATTTTTCTTGGAAAACAAAATATCTTCTTGCAAGAAGATAGTTACAACTGCATAACTAATTGCTAGCTGTCCTATTTATTGAAATTAAATAGCTTACTGTTTGGATTTGGATTGCGGCTGGGAAAATGAGGTGTCCCTCATGCTGGCAGTTTGATCTTAAATCTGTTTTGATATTTACCTTTCATCTGATACACTTTTTTAACTGATACTCTTTGACTGCTGATAAAATTTTGATTGTTGATAAAATCTGTTTTACTGTTGCAGTAAAAACAAGAACTCTGTTTTTATCTTTTCTTTGATCTTCCTCACTGCACTTGGATTTTACAACAAATCTATTAATTTCTCCCAGAACTCAGCTTCCGGCACTTTGATATTCTTTAGCTTTTTGAAATTTTCATCAACTTTAGTGTATCTTACAAATGTTGGTTTGACCCCAAAAATGTGTTTTACTTCATGCTGTAAGTAAAACATATTTTCAATAATTTTGTGCAAAACTTTCCCTATTGGTATCCCTTACCAATCTGATTTGTTTACCTGTTCTTTAGCAAATTCTCTTATCTTTTTGTTATAATATTCTTGTTTCATCAATTTTTCATTGATTACTAGAAGATTTGGAAGTCCTTTTTGCCTTAGAATGTCAAATTTTACCATGAATCTTGTAATTGCTATATCCATATTTTGGCATTTTTCTTCCAACTGTTTCATCCAGTTCTTCTTGGAAATTAATTTTCTTACCTCAAATATAGTTTATGTTCTGTCTATTATTCCAATTCCATCTAATACTTTCTTGTTTTTGGAATTGAGGAATTTAATAGTTTCTAATGCCTCTTCAGGTTTTGTACCTAGTTCATATTTGGTCCTTTGTATTTCTTCTCTTGCTGCTTTCAGTAAATCCTTCTGTTCATAAATCACCTGTTTGATGGCCAAGTATCATTGACTGATTCAATGATATTGGACCATAATTGGTTTTTTATATGTGCCATAGGCTATTTTAAAGTCAACTCTGTTTCCAATTTCTTGAGTTGTTCACTCAATCTTTTAGCCTTTTGTTCTTCAGTCTTAGCATTAACCTGTGCAAGTTTTTTGGCATCTTCAAGATGTCTTAATTTGCTCCTTCAACCTGTTTATTTCATTGTTTTTTATGGACATTTCCTCAATTGATTTTATTAATTTTCTGGCCTCATCTGATTTATGGACTGCTGTAGTAGAAGACTCAGTGGCAGAAGTGGTAGATGAAGTTACTGGCACTGTTGTAGTCAATGGAACCTTTGGAGCTAATTATTCTGATAGAGTGGATGGCACTGTTGTTGTAACCATAGGAATTACAATAGGAGAGACATTTTGTGCTTTGAAAACTTCTTTTTCTTGGACCAATTTGTCCATCTCAATCTCCATTTCTTTAATTTGTGTTGTCATCCGCAATATGAGATTCATCATCTCATCCTTTTGATTGGATTCTTGTAGAATCTCCTTGGCCTGTGGATGCTCTGTAGGAGGTAATTTCAACTCTTTTCTGAGTGCTGCAATATCAACATTTTTCTTTTTTATTAGTTCCTCTACAACTTTTACATTAGTAGGATCATAACCCACCTCAATTACTAACTCCTCCAAGGATTTGATTTTGGTATTCTTGTATATGAAGAAGCTTTTTAAACTTTGAGCTCATCTCTGACATTTATCAAAGTATTATTGAGCTTTTGAGCACTCATTGATTTTGTAGTCATTGTATAATATATCATCTCTGAACTCTGTTTATGGAATTCAATTTGGTCCAAGGGATGAATGCCTTGGAATGGTACTTCAAAATCAACCTTTTTGTAATCAGATGTTGTTTTGGGAGTTGGCACTGTGAGTTGAAGCACTGTCATTAACAATTTCTTGTTTTTATAACCAAAGGCTCAAAGTAGTCTTTTTTTATACCAGGAGTCTGCTTTAAGTATTGAGAATAAATTTCATTCTTAATTTCCTCATTTTTGGCTTTAATCTCTTTATACTTTTCCGTAATGTCCATATATTTGTCGTCTGTCTGCTTTGATGATGACACTTCCACGCTCTGCTCTTTCTCGATCAATTGTGTATTGGAAGTAGCAGGTTGTTGTTCATTTACAATCACTATGGAAGGCACAATGTCTTTCTTTGGAAATCTCTATATCTATAATCTCCATTGTCTCTTTTTCTTTATCTGCAGGATTGATCTTTAGTTTCTTGTTGTATTTGAGTTTAAACTTGGTTTCTGTGGTAGTTTCAGCAGTGTAAGAGCCTTCTTCCCTATTTATTTTTATACCTCTGTATTCCTGAGATGGATTTTGCAAAATGTGACTAATATCACTTTGCTTATTAGCTTCTACCAGTGTATTTTCTAACCATTCAGATTGGTTAGAAAATTTCTCAATTTCAGTCTTCTTTTCATGAATGTAGGGAGTTAATTTACACTTCACTCTCATTTTTCTTATTATACCATAAGGATCATAGTGCCAAAGAAAATTTTTGCTGAATTTGTACTCTAACAACTGATTTTCTGCCTCTATACCTGCTTCTATGTTATTGCATATAAAGGGACCCACTTGGTTCTTCAATTTAAACTGGGTTTCCTTCTTAGCAGCTAAGAAATTTACAGAATCTGAATTCAAAATTTGTCTTATATATTCTAAAGCAAACAACCTCATAGGTAAATAATTTGGTAGCTTGTACGGAATGAGGGTTGTCCCATAAACTCTGATTTCAGTGTGATTTTGGTATAAATACCAATCACCTGTCCTACTCTGTTATGATAACTGTAAAACCCTCTTGATTTCATCACTGATCCTAGGTTGCACACTATTTTTTAGCAGGTTTACCAATGGATGAATGAAAAAATCTGTAAAATCTACATATGTAAACTCATTTGAATCCTTTCTGATCAAGGAAGTCCATAAAATAATAGACTGCATTTCCTTCTACATCCATCTTTTGAAGAGTTATGGGAAACTTCTTTGACTGAAGGTAAAGGAACATATGGAAAATAAATGAAGTATACCTAAAGATACCTTCAGTAGGTAATTTAACAAGTTATTCATGGATGTTATCAGCAATATATTGAGAAAAATTGTAGATAACTGCAGGGGGCTGACCAGGCCCAAAAATGGACATGAAACCAAGTATAGATGCATTAGTATGTTTGTATGTGAAGTAACCAAGGATAAAAGACATCATAGAGATAATGTGTCTGGTTCCTTCTGGGAATTTAGAAGAGGAATATGGAGGCTTGAGCTTGGGGATTTCTACATAGGAGGGCATGAATGTTTGAAAGATTTGGAATCTGTTGGGAAAATCCAACTCAAAATAGAACTTTGCGAGACCTTCAATGGACAAAGGGATTGCATTGGGCTCTAGCTGCAACTGAAGCATCTGGTTTATGGATTCAGCTGTTACGGTAAACAATACTTCCTTTTCAGAATTGACAATGGATCTTTGATATGGAGAATAATGAGATTGGCACAATTTGATGGCTTTTGGACATTGATGGGTGTGAAGAACAAACATACTTAGGCAAATTAGATTCCCAAATAAGCACATCATCTACTTGGTCCAAGGATTTCTCTTGGCTCCAAAAGTGAAGCTCAAGGAGGTTAAATTCAGTTACAGGATCTGTGATTTTGTAGTTTGCATCAACCATTGGGGTATGTTCTACATCTACAACAGGAGGTTGTAGTGGATTGATTACAATTGTGCTTTTGGTTGCCATTGATAGGTTTGTTTTAACAATTTTAACACTCTTGATCTTTAAAACTCTGTTTTTAGGTATGTGACATACTTCTGTAATATTAAACTGTTTACAGAAGGACTTTAAGTATAACAGAGGGTATATCTTGGACTGCAAAAGGTATAATTTAGGTTACTCTGACTCAAACTGTCAATTCTGTTTTAAAAACCAATTTCTTGACCTTTACAGACTCAGCAAAAGATATCAAGGGTTTACTGCAATTTTCTGTTGATGAAGCAGTCCTAAAACATCAAAGCTTATGCAAAAGGGGCTTCTGAATACTGTAGAAAGGATTTTGATATCTCAGAGGGCTTCTTAAGTCTATAGATGGCTAAACTCAATCAGATTTTTCTTTAAAAATAGATTACAGCTTCAAGAACTATGGAAATTCTCAGGTTTACACCAAGGATGAGTTTATGAAGCAATATGGTTGTTCTTTAGATAGAAAAGCTTTAAAAGGCTTCAATTTAACAATATATATCTTTCAGATGGATGGATAGGTTTCTTTTCCTGAATAATACCTGTGAATTTATGAAATTTGCTGTGAAAAATGGTTTGTTGTGTGTTGAAAGCTTTCAAAAGCTTGTAGTGGCCTTTATATGCAGTCTGGATGCTTTTGAGTGATCGTAACAATGGATTCGGTTGAATTCTGTTGTTTTATGCACTAAAACAGGGGCGACAATGTATTATTCTCGTTCTGGAGAGGTTTATGAGTAGAAAGGCAACAGAAAGCTTAAAAGACATGCATTCTGTTGTTTTTATAAAGAATTTGAGTTGAACAATGATCACATTAACTGCTAGTCAATTCAATTTATCAGCGGTCGAGGCGTGGGGGGAGAAATTACTGCCAGCGGTTTTTGCATGGTTTAAAAGTGGTAAATGGTATTTTTTGAATGGATGTGATCCAACAAATCTGCAACGTGTGGAGGAGAGAGGAAGGCTCGAAAAAACTTATATCGCAAATTTTATTTTGGTTATTGACCACGCTATGAGATTTGCGATGGGAGATATGCGTCGTTGGATCTAAGGAAATCGAACAGTTGGGATTTAATGGTGAAGATGCGGGGTAATGGGCCTGGGGCCCGAGAGTTCTTTATTGCGGCGGGATTGAACTTATAGATTAAAACATAGTTTTAATATATAGTTTTATATGTGAAATGTGATAGGCAGGTAAAGTTTATTTAACCAATGTAATGCATGTAGGTGTTGTATTAACATAGGGCGGGTTATTTATATAATAGAAATAATTTTAACCTATGGGAGCGGGGATAATATTCACGTGGGGAATAATAAACATAGGTTAAAATTAAAATATGGGTTGGGATATGTAATATATGCGGGATTTATATAAATACAAGCTAAAGGTATATATTAAGGAGTTAATACATTATATTAGTGCGTTAATAATGAAATGTATGAGCGAGAATGAAATATATACTAAGCATAGTGTAAAATATGATGTTAGGCAGGATTTTCATAGTGGGGGCCCAATGTTAACATTTTACACTTGAAAACTTAGGATAAGTGCATTTTTAGGGGTTTTTTACTTTTCCAAAGGTGAATATGCATTTTGACTTAGGAAAAGTGGTTTTAGTAGGGTAAAATGAGTGAAGTTAAGGGAAAATGGTTTTTTTATGAAGGGGAAGGGTTTTAATGAGGTGGAATCCAATACCTTAATGCCAATCAGTCATTAAGACGTGGGTCCTGTCCCACCAAAAGTCAGAGAAATTATCTGAGTCTTTATAACTAAAGGGTATAGTACTGAAAGACATTGTGGGGAGGGAAATTAGTAATTTGCCAAATGATTTTTATCCATTCCTTGTGAAACTTCTTTCTTCCTACATATCATTTATTCTACCATTTTTTTCCTTTATTTGCATGGGTGCATTTGAGCTTGCAAACCTTTATTCATTTTTCTTTTAAAACAACAAACTAACTACTTCTAACCTTATTTCATCCAAGGGCTCAGATTAAACTGTTGAGCTCCTCATTTATTCTCTATATAACTACTAATTTGCCAAGATTAAACTGTTTGGCAAGATCTTTATTCTCTATCTATCAGCATAAAATTTTAAGCAATGAAAAAGTCAAGATTAATCTATTTGACTAATTATGTATTATGGCATTTTGAACAAGCTGCACATAATCATTTATTTTTTATTTTGTAAAAAGTAACTAGTAGTGGCATTTTGACTTACATCAGTATCATGTCTTTATTCTTATCTATTTTTTTTTGTGTTTGGGGTCCATTTTTTCTATTCTTTTTTTGATATTTTTCTTTTAAGTCCTTTGATTTTTCTTTTAGGACTTTTACCCTCTTTACATTTTTTATTTTCTAATACGGGAAAACAATTTGCAGAAAGCAAAGTGTGTACATTTTACAAGACTAATCAAAGTCAATTCAAAAATTATGAATCCTATTATTATAGGACCCTAAGAGTGGCTCCACATGGGGATGGAATTTCCTAGTGAAATGTCAAAAAAATTGAGACTAGTAGCCTTTGAATTCTAACTGTGTTGGCCTTGGAAATGTTTTCAGAGCTATGCAATTATTCATATTTATGATATTTTATCCTTCAAAGCTTAGGGCCTTCTCTCTGGGCTTCAAATTTTATAGGAAAAAAATCCAATCCAATCTAAAATCTGCAATGTTATGTACAATGATTAAAGTAAACAAAGTTAACTACTTGTTATTCTGAAGAATAGTAATGCTTCAGCATTTTGTCATTGACAGGTCCACCTAGTAGATCTGATCCATCCATATCTTTAAAAAAGAAAGCATTGTTACCTCTGTAAACATAAATAACATAAGGTCCTTTCCATAGGAAATCAAATTTCCCATGTTTTCCTTTCTCTTATCTCCTTGAATCCCACTTTAGAACTTTGTCACCTATATAGAAATCATCTTCTTTACTCTTCTTGTCAAAAATATTCTTAATCTTGTCTTGGATAACTTGAGACTTAAGGTAAACCTGTTATTTGGTTTGTTGCAAGTGTATGGTTTGGTTAATTCTTCTTTGAATATCATTGGTCTCAACTTGTAGTTCTTGGATTATCTTCATTACTGGTACTCCTAAGGAAGATGGAAAAACATCATCCATTCCATAAACAAGTTGGTAAGGGGACCAATAGATTTCTTAGTGGTAAGTCTATTTGCCCATAAGGCATTAACTAACCTCTTGTTCCAAGTTTTATTGTTGTCGTCTAGTAATTTTTTGATGATGCTCACGGGGATTTTATTTGAGGATTCAACAAGGCCATTACCTTGAGGGTAATATGCAGTAGAATTGCCAAGGGTAATGTGGTATTTATGACAGAAATCAATCATATTTTTGGATTTGAATGCAGTTTCATTGTCAATGATAGTATTTTGGGGGCATCCAAATCTTGAGAGTATGTTGTTTTCTAAAAATGAGATTATGATAGTGTCAGTGGCTTTCCTGGAAGGTATTGTTGGAAATACTGAGAGGGGGGTGAATCAGTATTTCTTTTCAATTGTTAATTATTTCCAGTTAGATTCTTCACAATTAAAGACAGAGAGATATATATAATAATGATATTAAGAATTAATGAGAACTTCAATCCCTTTTTAATAATAGTATACAATAGATGAGAGAAGGGCACCAACCCTTTTAATGAAACATGCACCAACCTGTTTTCCAAGCACCAAATTGGACTTTGATGAGGCTCCTACCTCTAGGGCTTCGACCCTATCTTCTCAAGGCACCAACCTTGTGTTTAGGGGCACCTACCCCAAGGACACCAATCCCTCAGTCTTCTTTTTAATACAAAAATGTGTGATGTGCTTGCTTGACTGTCATCAACAAGATTCTTCATTGTTATTTCTTTAGGTATAAGTAACAACCTTCTGTAGATACCGTTCGAGCTACAATCTGAGGTGAGGTGACTGTTCACTATTCAACTAACAGTCCAAGCCACCATTGGTATAATTTCCCATAGGTCTGAGTAGTGTTGTAGGTCTGATCCTAGCTTCCCTCGAACAGGTCCGAGCACTGATCAATGATGGTTGTCTGAAATCTGAGATGAGGTGAGGTCTGGTTTACTACTGGAACAATCCGAGCTTATATTCCTCCACAGATACGCAATCACAGGTGGCTGCCACAGTTTGGTATCACTATTTTCTTAAGCTACAGGTCCAAGCCTGAGCTTAAGCCTCTTCCACAACTTTGTCTGCAATAACAGGTTGAGCTGCTTGTGTAAGGTTCCAGGTCTTTACTTCAGGTCCGAGATATTAAAGATAACCCAAAAACAGATTTAACCCAAACACTTCCTCCTCGACCTCCTTAGTTCACGAGTTGTGAACTCTTCTTACTGTTCTGAATTCCTGTGATAATCTTCATCGAAATTTTTTTACTCTAAATGGATGAACGCATATTTATATATATATAGTAGTTTGTCCCTATGAAGAGACACATCCATTGGAAGAAGGGCTGACATTATATGACTGCATAGGTTGGCTTGACTGTAAATATTTATTTATTTATTTTTATTTATTTTTTATTTATATTTTTATATTTTTTTTAATTTTAATTTTAATTTTTTAAATTTAATTTAATTATTTTATTATCATTATTTTTTTTTAATCTTAAAAATTCAGTTTCTTACAAACTAATGGGAGTTTCGAGGCAAGTAAGAGCTTGTTGGAAAGAGGGAAAAATCCTCTTTAATATGGTCTAGGATTCATTGTCAAAGGATGCCTCCAAGGTGTCTAAATTTATTTTTCTTTGTGTCTGTTCATAAAATTTTAGTGCAGAAGGTGATTGGGACAGTAAGAGATCATTAGAGCTTCTTCATCATGGTGTGTCTTCCATGTCATCATATGTCATAGTGCATCATCTATCAATCTTCCATTAAGAGAGCTCATCAAGAGAGCTTATATTCCATCAATGACAATTATTGACCAACAATCTCCCCCTTTGTCGTTGATGGAACTTTTATAGAGTTCTCTCCCCCTTTGACATCAATGGAAAATGGGGTGCCCAAGTCTTCCCCCTATTATGTTGCTCCCCCTAACATACTGTACCCCTAACATGCTACTTGATTTAATGTGATGCAAGAGCAATGACCCCCATCTTTTGGCGAAGATACTCAAATGCTTCTCGTGGAATGGGTTTTGTAAAGATATCCGTAATTTTCTCTTTTGTATTGACGTATTCCAACCTGATATTGTGTTCAACAACTTGTTCATGGAGAAATTAGTATTTGATTGGAATGGTTCTTGAGTGCATCACTGGATTCTTTGAAAGACTGATTGTGCTAGTATTGTCACAAAAAATAGTAATTGGTTGCTTAGTTTCTATGTTGACACCCTTCAAGGCTTCATTCATCCATGGAATTTGTGTACAACAATTAGCAGCAGCTATATACTCGGCTTCAGCTGTAGAAAGGGATATAGATGATTGCTTTTTGCTGAGCCGAGATACAAGACAATCTCCCATAAAGAATGCATTTCCACTGGTACTTTTTCGATCATCCACACTTCCGACCCAATCAGCATCAGAATAAGCTGTCACAATAAGAGTTGAACTCTTGGGATACCAAAGACTGAAATCAGTCATTCCTTTCAGATATCTGAGAATTATTTTCACAGTTGTTAGATGAGATTGTTTAGGACTTGACTGAAATCTCGCTACCATTCCTACTGCTTGCATAATATCTAGTCTTGTAACAGTTAAGTATTGGAGAGCTCCAATTATTGAATTGTAAGGAGTTGCATCTATTTTGGGGGTATCATCGTCTTTGCTTAATTTACAATCTATGGTCATTGGTGTGCTCATAGGTGCACAATCTTCCATCCCATATCTTTTAAGCATGTCTTTAAGATATTTTTCTTGAGATAAAAACATGCCTGCAGAGGTTTGAGATATTTGTAGCCCAAGAAAGTAAGACAGCTCACCAATCATGGACATCTCGAATTTTTTGGACATATTTAGAGAAAATTAATGGTTCATTTCTTCATCATTGCTAGCAAAGATTAGATCATCGATGTAAACAAGAGTGATCAGAAGTTTTTCCTTGTCCAGCTTCATGTAGAGATTGCTACCAGCCACTCCCTTTTTGAAACCTTCTTGTTGCAGATAGTGATCCAAATTTGCATACCATGCTCTAGGGGCTTGTTTTAATCCATACAAGGCCTTTTTTAGTTTGCATACAAGGTCTTTTCCTTCAGCAAGATCAAATCCTTCTGGTTGCTCCATGTAAACTTCCTCCTTGAGATCTCCATTCAGGAATGCTAATTTTACATCCATTTGATAAACCTTGAATCCTTTTGAGCAAGTAAATGCTAGAAACATTCTTATGGCTTCCATTCGAACTACTGGTGCAAAGGTTTCTTCGAATTCAATTCCTTAAATTTGCGAGTATCCTTTGCAGACAAGTCTGGCTTTATTTCTGATGATTTTTCCATCTGCATTCATCTTGTTTTTTAATACACATTTTGTTCCAATTATATTTTTATCTTTTGGGCGAGGTACCAATTCCCAAGTCTCATTTTTTCGATTTGAGACATTTCTTCTTCCATGGCCTTTATCCAATGAGGATTTTTGCTTGCTTGAGAAAAAATTTCAGGTTCTATTAAAGATAATAGAGCCACATCATCTTTTCTAGGGGTGCTTATCATCCTTCTTCGAGTTTGGATTCCTTCATCTATATTTCTGATGACCTGTTCTTCTGGATGATATCTTTGAGCAAACTTAATCTTGGAGGGAGTTTGTGAAGATTCATTTTGAGGTTCTCTTTGAGGTTCTTCATTCTCCTCTTCTTTTTTAGGTTCTTCTTCTTCACTTTGTTCAAATAAAGGCTCAACTTCATGATCTTCAATTCCTTTTTCTGGAAGGCCTTCATCAATATTTACATCAATGCTTTCCACTATTCTTCGTAGATGATAGTTGTAACATTTGTAAGCTTTGATCCTAGTGGAGTATCCAATAAATATTCCTTTGTCAACTCTTGAATCAAATTTACTTGGTGAGTCATCATTTATTTTTATGAAACATTTGCTTCCAAAAACCTTGAAATATTTTACTGAAGCGGGTCTTCCTTTCCATAATTCATAAGGAGTCTTTTCATTATTTGGTCTTAGTTGAGTTCGGTTTAAGGTGTAAACTGCGGTGCCAACTACTTCTCTCCAAAATTTTGGTTGCAAATCGGCTACTTGTATCATTGTCCTTGCCATTTCTTGAATGGTTCAGTTCCTTCTTTCAACTACTCCATTTTGCTGCGGTGTCCTAGCAGTAGAGAGTTCTCTTTCGATTCCATGCTCTTTACAGAATTTATCGAACTCTTTTGAGGTGAATTATCCTCCTCTATCCATTCTAAGACATTTAATATTAGAATCTTTCTCATTCTCAATGAGAGCCTTAAGATTTTTAAAACATTCAAATGCTTCGGATTTATATTTTATGAAATATATCCACATCATTCTAGTATAGTCATCAACAAATAGAGCAAAGTACCTTTCACCCTGAAGAGCCGGAGTTCTGGTTGGCCCACACAAATCTGCATGAATAATTTCCAAAGGTTTTGTTGTTGAGAACTCCTTAGTTTTGTGGCTAGTTCTGGTTTGCTTTCCATGTTGGCATGGGCCACATACAACTTGATTTGGTTTGCACATTTTTGGAATATCCCTTACTGCATTAATTTTGTTGATGTTAAATAGGTTATCAAAACTTGTATACCCCAATTGCTTGTGCCATAACCAACTTTCATCTGTTTGACTTAAGTAACATTTATCTTCTTGGATTCTACTGAGAATGTAAACATTATTTGGTGTTCTTACTCCTTTCGTCATAAGCTCTCCTGAGGATGAGTCTCTTATTTCACAATTTTTTGTACTAAAGACAACATTATGTCCTTGGTCATAAATCTGGCTGACACTTAAAAGATTGTGTTTGAGCCCTTCTACCAGCAAGGTATTTTTAGCTTTTCCTAGTCCATTGACAAGGGTATCAGTCCCTTTTCCAGTGATTTTAGCAGATCCACTTCCAAAGGATACATTTCCATTTTTCTTGTTCAATGAGATAAACTTCTTTTGTTCACCTGTCATATGTCTCGAGCATCCACTATCCACGAACCAATGATTTTCTTCACTATGAGCACATAGAGCTAGGCCACATTTATCAGTTTTGAGATTTGCATTTTTAGCTTTTTCTCTTTTGAGAGGGAAATTTTGTTCATTATGATCATAATCATCACATAATGAAAAAAATGGATCAAACTTAGCGAAAGGATCAAAGGAATTGTAATTTTTTATTTGTTCTTGCTCTTTAGGCCCACGTAGCTGGTTTGGTTGATTATTTAATCTTGGTGCTTCATTCTTATGAGCCTTGCAATGCTTAGCTTGATGCCCAAATTTTTTACAATTGTAACAATGCCCAAGAAAAATAGTTTGATAACTATTGTAGTATACATAGCTTGAATCAACATCCTTCCTTGAAGTTGCTCTTTCAAATCTTGGTTTTGAGATGTGACCTTTTTCCTAAGATGATTTTTCTTCTTTTGGATGGAAAGAGAGTACATCAGCATAACTTCTGGCATTATTCTTCGTACTCGATGATTCTCCTTTGAAACCAATTCCAGACTTGTCATGTTGAGGTCTTTGAGTGTTAAGAATGTTGTCAAGAGCTAGAGAGCTTTGCTAACTCCTTTTGATTTGCTCCAATTCCTTTCTTAGGGACACTACTTCAGCTTCACGTTTTTCACAGATATCATCCTTCTCTTTTAACTTGATGTTCAAGAAGTCTTCCCTTATTTTTTCTTCCTCTCTTTCTATTTTGAGAGAAATTGTCTTCTTGTGTAGGTTCTCATTTTCTTCAATGGCACTCATTAGAAAACTATCCATGTTTCTTTCATCTTCTATTTCTGAGTCATCATCATTTGTAAATGCCATGAATAGTGTTTCTTTGCTTCCAACATAATTACTTTCCTCATCTGATTCATCATCGCTTTCTTTGTACTGATGCACATTTCTAGTTGATTTTCTCTTTATGACTATGAATTCATCTTCATCAGACTCATCTTGTTTAGAGAAGAAGTTATTCTTATTAAACCCTTTCTTCTTGTACATCATTCTTTTAGAGTCCTTTTCATCATCACTATCATGTTTATGAGGACATTTTACAGCGTAATGACCTATTCTTCCACAATTGAAACAAATAAGACAATACCTACCTTTTAGCTTATATCCCCTTTTTAGCTTCGTACAAATTGATAACTCGTTTTTAGTATTTGATTCATCGTTGTTATAATTCCATCCTTTTCCTTCTTTTGTATATTTTGAGGCTTTGAAAGCTGCTTCTTTGAAATTTGGGATCACTTTCCTCATCTCATAGGAAATAAGAATTCCATGAAGTTCATCCATCTTGAGAGTATCTAGGTCCTTCATTTATTCTATGGCACTTACTTTGGAGTCGAATCTGTCAGGAAGTGATCTCAGGATTTTTTGAACTACAGTGCTTTCTTCAATATTTTCCCTTAGTCCTTTAAGAGAGTTAAGCACTTCAGCTACTCTGAGGAAGTATGATGCAATATCTTCTTCATCATCCATTTTCAGACTGTCGAATTGTCTTCTATAGGTTTTAAGCTTTGCCTTCTTAACTTTGGAGTCCCCATCATATAGCAAAACCAGTTTATCCCATACTTCTTTGGCTGAGTCACGGTTCATGACTTTCGTAAATTCAGAATCGGTGATTCCACTAGTGATGGAATTTAAAGATTTGGCATTAGAAATGTAGGATTTTCTTTCATCAGGATCAGTTGGAAGACTGGTGGGAGCTTTGTATCCGTTCAAAACAGAGTGCCATACTTCAGGGCCAAGAGACATTAGATAGTAGGACATCCTCTTTTTCCAGAAACTAAAATTTGTTCCATCAAAGATAGGGAGTTTCCCTGTTGCTTCCATGTTATTCATTGTGCCTAAGAATCCTTCTTCCAACTGTTAGGTTGATAATGAAGAAGCTGTCTTTGATACCAATTGTTGGAAATACTGAGAGGGGGGTGAATCAATATTTCTTTTCAATTGCTAATTATTGCCAGTTAGATTCTTCACAATTAAAGACAGAGAGATATATATAATAATGATATATATATATATATATTTTTAACTGAAAAGGTTATGTTTTATTGATAGAAAGCAGGTTGGGCAGGGCCTGAACAGCCATTACAATTTTCAGAATTTACATTTGCTCTCTTTCCACTTAGGGAATGATTTCCATGGTCGTTGCTTCTGCATTTATGCTGATCATTCCTTCATGTAAAGTGCATCCGATATTTTCCAATCTGTCCGCTTCCTTGTTTAATCCTCTGAGAATGTGGAAGAATTGAACCGATGGGAAGTCTTTCAGGATTCTGTTCAATCTTGAAAACTATTTGTTTAGCACCGGATCCTTAAGCCCTGTCTTGTTTACCATCGTTTTAATCAGCAGTTCTGAGTCACCAAAAATTTGAACTTCATTTGGATTTTCTTTTCTGGCCATTTGGCAGGCTTTCAAGAGGCTGAGAATTTCAGCTTGATTTTTGGTTTTCGTTCCAAGGCCCCAACTGAAATCGTCTTTTTTCCCATTTTGAAAGAAGATCACCCCTCATGCTCCTGATCTCCCTGGATTGCCTTTTGAGGCTCCATCGAAAAAAATGGTGCACTTGCCCTGGGATTTCCACCATTGCTGGAAGCTGTCCTCAGTTTTTCGAATCTGCCATCGTCCCTTATGTATTGGGTGGGTGAGTGCTAGGAGACTGGCCTTTCCTGAATAAGCATCCAACCACACCCTTTCTTCGATTCAGAGAGAGTTGTCATCTTTGACTGAGGATTGATTCAGAGTTTCTAAGAGGAGATTCTTTGCCCGGTCCGCCACTTTTGCTGTGGGCAATTCTTTGTTATTGAAAATTATTTCATTTCGGGCTAGCCAAAGTTTCCAGCAAACATACTTTGGTGCAGCTATCCACACCTTGTTCCATATTGAGTTGCTGGCTATGCTGTGAGGATAGCTGGCTTTCCAAGAGGAGAACATAGTGTCAATCGTGCTTTGAGTTGGAGGACACACCATCAGCCCTGTGAGGAATATGGACCAGACCTCCTTCGCAAACTCGTAGGCTAAAAACAGATGATTTGCAGTTTCCAAAGCTCTTTTGCAGAGGGCGCATCTGTGTGGTCCAGCTATGTTCCTTTTACACAAATTATCTCCTGTTAGAATTTTGTTGTGGAACAATGTCCAGAAGAAGAAGTTGATTTTAGGGATGCCGAAGCTATCCCAAATCTGCTTCCACACGGAATCCGGATGTGGCGAATCCTTTTTGCTCTACATCTGATAATATCCTTGCCTAGCTGTGTACACTCCAGTCTTTCCCCAGCCCCAAGTATCTTCATCTTCTATGTGCACCGGGGAAAAGTCAGAGATAGCGAATTTAAGGGCGTCTAACTGAGAGTTTATATGCTCTGGGGTTCTAGGAAATGTCCAGCGCTGCCAGTTTCCTTGTCTGTCCCAGCCAGAAATGTCTTCGATTTTCCTTATACCATTTGACTGTAGCCATTCTTGAATCTCAGAAATATCATTGTTTTCTGTTAGAGGGCGATGTCCCATGACACTGTCACTCCATAACATTGTATTTTTTCCATTCCCGGGAATTCGGTACAGGTAGGTTCTAAAAAAATCGATACCTCTATTGCACAGTTTCCATGCCTGCGTTCCTTTTGGGAATTTCTCCTTGCTGTAGGTTTTTATTGACTGGCGTTTGAGGTATTTCAATTTGAATATCTGGCTGACAGGGCGATTTGGCTCTGCGTGGAGCTGCCATAGTAACTTGCATCCCATTGCTAGATTTGCATTCACAGGGTCGTGGATTTGAATTCCTTCTTCCACCAGCAGTCGTTTAACCATATCCCAACTAATTAGATGAAATCTGTTGGTGTTTCCTCGCCCGCCATTCCACAAGAAATTACGCATGAGCCTGGATATTTGATCTGATATAAGTTTTGGAGCCATCATGAGTGAAGCTTGGTATATGGGAAAATTCAATAAGACAGATTTAATGAGAGTTAATTTGCCTCCTGAGGTTAGCCAGAAGCCTCCCCACGCAGTGATCTTCCTTTTGAATTTCGAGATGACTTCCTCCCAAAGGTGATTTCTGTTGGAGCCCAGTGTTATTCGGAGGCCCAGATATTTTATTTTTTCCCATTCTGCATGTCCCGTGTACCCCAGATCATTTGCTATTTTTCCAATAGTGTGTTGCTCTGTATTCCACCCATACACAACACTTTTTCTCTCACTAACCAGAGCTCCCGAGATGCTGCAAAATTTCTGGAGAATGATTTTGAAATATTTTGCTATTCTTGAAGAGGCCCCTCCAAGCAAAAGTGAATCATCAGCGAAAAGTGCGTGATTCACAGGTTCTATACCTTTCACAATTCTGATCCCTGGTAGACTTCCATTTTGTTTTTCCAGGGTCAACTTCCTGCTCAAGGTATCTACCATCAGAATGTAAAGGAAGGGTGAAAGGGGACAGCCCTGTCTCAAACCTCTGTTGGCTAAAAAGAAGCTGGCAGGTCTGCCATTTATCATGGGTGCGATCCAAATCTTCTCCAGGCATGCTTTGATTATATTGATGAATTCCTGATTGAAACCAAAGGATAATAGGACCCTGTACAAGAAAGAATGATTAACTATGTCAAATGCATTGCACATATCCAGTTTAATGAGCATACCTTGTTCTTTGCGGGAGTGGCTGGAATGCAGAGCTTCCTGGACTTGAATGACATTGTCCAGAATGTGCCTTCCTTTCACAAATCCCCCTTGGGCAGGAGATATTAATTTTTGCAGTATGGGTTTGATTCTATTTGCCAGCAGTTTGGCCACAATATTGTAAGATGAGTTGCACAGTGAGATTGGCCTGTATCTGTCGAAAGAGCTTGGACTTGCTTCCTTTGGAACTAGGGCAAGGAAGGTGGAATTTATACCGCCTCCAACCTTTGCCTTCCTCATGAAACCTTGAACCATTCTGAGGAGATCAGTTTTAATTAGCTCCCAGCATTTCCTGTAAAAGTGAATTGAAAATCCATCAGGACCTGGTGCTTTGTCTGGCTCCATGGACCATACAATATTTGATATCTCTTCTTCCATGACTGGGCTCAAGAGTGTGTTGTTATCGTCTGTACTGACTAGATGTGGAATGTTTGTGAGGAATTCTTCTATATCCTCCTCACTCCCGTCCTTTTCTGCACTCAGGAGATTTTGAAAGTGTTCCACAGCGGCTTCCTTGATTTGTTCAAATCCTCTACGAACCTGTCCACTAGATGTAATAATTTCTGCAATGTGATTTCGCGAAAGGCAAGCCCTATATTGTCTATGGAAATATGTAGTGTTTCTGTCCCCAGCTTTGAGCCACAAGTTGCGGGACTTTATACGCCAATATTCTTCCTCGCTTCTAAAGGAGTTATATGTTTTCCTTTGAGCGGATTTTTCGTTATCTAGATCCATGGATGTAATGTCTTTCTCTTCCATTTCAACTTGGAGTTCTTCCAACTGGTTGACTGCTTCTTTTCTCTGGCTATTGGGGGTATTTGTGGCATTCTTTATCCACTCTTTAAGTGCCTTCTTAGTATTTTTCATTTTTTTTTCCCACACAAAACTTGGAAAGCCTGTAACATCTGTTCTCCAAGTTGTTTGGACTGTTTCTAGGAACCCTTCCCTTTCTGCCCAGAGAGGGTTGAAGCGAAAAGGAAGGGGGCCGAGGTCTTCTTCTTCATTTAGGCACAATAATATTGGCTTGTGATCTGAGGTAGGTTTAGGAAGGATCTTGGATAAAACAATTCTTTTATCCATCATAATGGAGCTGCTGGTAAGGAATCTATCTAGCCTTGCTGAAATGTGATGTTCCCCAGTTCTATTATTAGTCCAGGTATATTCTCCTTTCACTGACTTGAAGTCTACTAAGTCCCATTGTTGGATGAGGTTTTCCACTGAAACAAGGAAGGGGTCTCTCAAAGGGGTCCCACCTCTCTTTTCTTTGGGGTCTAAGATTATGTTCAGGTCTCCTCCTATGACTATATTCGTTGGGTTGTGTAGTTCCAAGTAAGCCGTGAGTGTCTTCCAGCACTCTTTTTTCTCCTCATAGTGTACAGGGACGTACATATTGAACAGGGCTATTTTGAAGTTACTTGCTATATGGTGCAGCTCTGTATATATCCAATGTTGGGTCTCAAAGGAACTTTCTAAAGAGAAGGAGTTTTTGGACCAGAATGTGCCTATTCCTCCAGCCGAGCCTCTAGCACTGACTACCTTCCCTGAATCAAATTTCCATCTAGAATTGCTAGTGTTTAGAAGGATTTCCCCTTCTATTTTTGTCTCTTGGAGCATGAGTATGTCTGTGGGTTCCATTTTCATTAAATCTTTGATAGCCTCTGCCTTGGTGGGATTCCCTAGACCCCTGCAGTTCCAAGAGACCAACTGCATCATTTATAACTTGTTGGGGTAGGTCCACCTCCCTTGGGAGCCCTTGGTCTGGTATTCCTCCCGAGAGTCATTTCAATGGTAGCTTGACTTCCCAGGGTTTTTTGTCTTTCAGATTCTTCTTCCCTGGTTTCCCTGTTGGATCTCCTTCCAACTCGCTTTGATGGCCTTTCAAGGTTCTCCTCATCCGATGAGCCCTCATTTTCTGTCGCCTTCTTTTTTTTCTTGATTATATCAGCATATGAAGGGGATGTAGTATTACTTGGATTTGAGTTTGAAGTGTTACCTGGATCTAGAGGGTCAATGTTGTTCGGCTGGGGAGGATCTTCTCGATTTGCCTCTGGAGGGTCTGAGGGTGGAGTGAGAGATTCAAAAGGATTTTTGTCCTCCGCTATGCTGATGGTTTCCTTGCTTCCAGCATTTTGAATGCTTCCGCTTTCCTGCCCTGATTTGTTTCCTGTCTCTTTTCCTTTGTTTTTGGAATTCTGCCTGTTGTTTGCTGATTTCTTTACTTCTTTCCATTGCTCTCCATTTTCTTTCTCTGATGTTTCCTCATTTTTTTTCTTGCAATATCTTGCGAAGTGCCCGTATTCATGGCAGAATCGGCATTTAAAAGGAAGCTTCTCATAGTTGAGCTCTTGGAAGTGAGTCTAGTTTGCCACTGAAAGTTTGATAGCTTCGGGTAAGCCAACTTCAAGATCGACCTCAACGCAGATACGGGCGCAGGAGTATTGATCCTTCCTCGGCGCCTAATCTATGTATCTGCCTAGGGCATTACCTATGGATTGCAACGAGCTCTGACTCCAGTAGTGGAGGGGGAGATGAGGGAGGCGCACCCAGACAGGTACCGCTGTGGGCACGTCTTGAGTTGGATCGAAATCAGGGGACCATTTGTTCAAATAGAGTCCTTGAGGGCCCATGAAGTATGGTCCGTTTTTGAATATCAGGCTTCTATCTTCGGTGTTTTCGAACACAAACACAAAGAATCCTTTGCCAACGAAGTGGCTTTTTATTCCTTATTTGACCAAAAGTGTCCAGTTTCACTTTACCCATTCCTCCGCGGCTTTTGGGGATGGCCATAACCCTGTGAACTGTCCAATGAGGCCTCTTTCGGCGAGATTCAGCACTGTTCGACATGTTTCTTCCGCCGGCAGAGTCACCGTGGGAATGCTTCCCAGTTTTTTAACGAACTTAGGCCGGGAATGATATTAAGAATTAATGAGAACTTCAATCCCTTTTTAATAATAGTATACAATAGATGAGAGAAGGGCACCAACCCTTTTAATGAAACAGGCACCAACTTGGACTTTGATGAGGCTCCTACCTCTAGGGCTTTGACCCTATCTTCTCAAGGCACCAAACTTGTGTTTAGGGGCACCTACCCCAAGGACACCAATCCCTCAGTCTTCTTTTTAATACAAAAATGTGTGATGTGCTTGTTTGACTGTCATAAACAAGATTCTTCACTGTTATTTCTTTAGGTATAAGTAACAACCTTCTGTATATATCGTTCGAGCTACAATCTGAGGTGAGGTGACTGTTCACTATTCAACTAACAATCCAAGCCACCATTGGTATAATTTCCCACAGGTCTGAGTAGTGTTGTAGGTCTGATCCTAGCCTCCCACCGAACAGGTCCGAGCACTGATCAATGATGGTTGTCTGAAATCTAAGCTGAGATGAGGTCTGGTTTACTACTGAAATAATCCGAGCTTCTGTCCCTCCACAGATACGCAATCATAGGTGGCTGCCACATTTCGGTATCACTATTTCTTAAGCTACAGGTCCGAGCTTGAGCTTAAGCCTCTTCCACAACTATGTCCGCAATAACAGGTTGAGCTTCTTGTGTAAGGTTCCAGGTCCTTACTTCAGGTCCGAGATATTAAAGATAACCCAAACACAGATTTAACCCAAACACTTCCTCCTCGACCTCCTTAGCTCACGAGTTGTGAACTCTTCTTGTTGTTCTGAATTCCTGTGATAATATTCACCGAAATTTTTTGACTCTAAAATGGATGAACGCAGATTTATATATATATTATTTTGTCCCTATGAAGAGACACATCCATTGGAAGAAGGGTCAACATTATATGACTGCATAGGTCGGCTTGACTGTATATATATATATATATATATATATATATATATCTTAAAAAATCAGTTTCTTACAAACTAATGGGAGTTTCGGGGCAAGTAAGAGCTTGTTGGAAAGAGGGAAAAATCCTCTTTAATATGGTATAGGATTCATTGTGAAAGGATGCCTCCAAGGTGTCTAAATTTATTTTTCTTTGTGACTATTCATAAAATTTTAGTGCAGAAGGTGATTGGGACAGTAAGAGATCATTAGAGCTTCTTCATCATGGTGTGTCTTCCATGCCATCATATGTCATAGTGCAACATATATCAATCTTCCATTAAGAGAGCTCATCAAGAGAGCTTATATTCCATCAATGAAAATTATTTACCAACAGGTATGGCTTCTATACTCTTAGTGAAATAGTCTGTGGTTGTCAGAATCCACTTGTGTTGGGCTAAGGATGGAGGGTGAATTTCACCAATGAAGTCAAGACCCCATTGTTGAAAATGCATCTCTATTGAGATGGGTTTTAAGGGCAGAGATAGCAACTTTTTCTTTCCTTCAAAGATTTGGAATTTCTGACAGGAGGTCACATACTTTTTTACATCTGGAAACAAAGTAGGCCAGTAAAAACTAGCTCTCAAGATTTTGTTTGCAGTAGTCTTCTAGTAGAGATGTCCTCCACAGTCACCTGCATGAAATTATTCCAAAACTTTGTCAGTTTCTTCTTTAAGCAAACAATTCAATAAAATTCCACCATGATCTTTCCAAAAGAGTGCATTGTCTATGATACAAAATCTTATTGCCTTTAACTTTAAAAATCTAGCTTTGGTTCTTGTTAATCCAGGAGGAGCTTGTAAATTTAGTAATACAAATATAATATCTGCATACCATGGTGAGTCTGAAAAGGCCTCACTGATCTCTGGAGTCGCCATCTCTTCTTGATCACCTATTTGGGAAACAAAATTAATATCTAAAGCATGACAATTTGATTCAGCCATGAGTTTGGCTAAACCTTGACCTTTTATGAATTTGGTGGGTTTGATTTCTATGTCATATTCCAAAATTGTAGCAATCCACTTGCCTCTTTTTCCATCAGGCCCATTCTGTGTTAGAATGTCCTTTACAACTGCATTTGGAACATAAGCAATGATATGGGAATAAAGAATGTACACCTAAAATATTTGATGGCCTTCACTAAAGCTAGGGCCTGTTTTTCCATTATGTTATACTTTAAAGTGGCATCTCTGAGTGATTTTCTAAAGAAAGCAATTGGCTGCTCATAGCCCTGGTCATTTTTCTGTAGTAAAACTGCAGCAATAGTGTGTTCTGAAGCAAAGGAGAAAATAATGAAATATTTTTTAAAGTCGGGACTTATAAGGACTGGTGTTTTTGTTAAGGCTTGTTTAATAGATTCAAATGATTGCTTAGCCTCAACAATCTATTTAAGCACTGAGTCTTTTTTCAACATATTGTTAAGTTCTGTAATTATTTCAGCTAGATTTGAGATGAATCTTCTTAGAAAGTTAACTTTACCTAAGAAATATTGCAATTCTTTAATGTTCCTAGGAGGACTAATGTTTAGAATGGCCTCTATTCTAGTTGGGTCTATCCTAATTCCCTCTTCAGATATAATATGTCCTAATAATTTACCTTCTTCCAATCCAAATAAAGTCTTCTTAGGATTTAGAGAGATGTCAAATTTCCTGCATTTGAGAAAGACTTGTCTGAGATGGTCTAAATGTTCATTATCAGTCTTTGAAAATACAGTAATGTCATTTAAATAAATCACAAGGAATTCATGAATTTCCTTTGCAAAGGCTATATCCATAGCTCTTTGAAAAGTGGCTCCTACATTCATTAACCCAAAAGGAATTTTCACATACATGAAAGTGCCCCATGGGGTAGCAAAAACAATTTTAGCTTGGTATTTTGGTTGAACTAGAATCTGGTTATATCCAGAGAATCCATCTAACAATGAAATTCTGGAAGAACCAACCACCATCTGTAAAATGTGATCCATCTTTGGTAGGGGGTAGTTGTCTTTTAAGGACACCTTATTTAGATTTCTGAAATCAACACACAACCTAATTTCTCTTATCTTTTTCCTAGCGGGAACTAGATTAGAAACCCAATCAGAATATCTAATTGGTGCAATTATTTGGGCATCATACCTTCTTTTTACCTCTTTCTCAATCAAAGGCATCAAAACAGGATTGATCCTTCTAAGCTTTTGTTTAAAGGGTTTTTGATCTTCTTTTATGGGTATTTTATGTTGTATTATGCTAGTGTCATAGGATTTTAAGTCCTCATAATTCCAGGCAAATACATCCTGAAATTCCTTAAACAGAGCTATGTATTTTAATTTTTTGTCCCGAGGTAAGGCTTTTGAAAATTTAATAATCTTAGGTTTTAACTCTATTCCTATATTACATTCCTCAATATCAGATCTTAATGGCTCCATCTTAAGTTTTCTTGCAACATCATTAGAGTCAAACAGATCTTCTAAAGGGGTTAATCCCTTAGGTAAAAAGTTGTCTTTGAGGTTTAAAATATCATATTCATCATCTGCTAACTCTTCAATCTACTTTTTCTAAATTATATAGGTCTAATTGACTAAATATAGTAGGGTTAGAAAAATCTAAATTATTTACATCTACATTATTTAAATCAAATTCACTATCTAAGTTCTGATCTACTGTACAATCTGTGTTTATATTACAACCCTGAAATTCTCCTTCAATGTTCATGAAATGATAAATTTGTTCATCTTGTGAGAAAATTTGCCAATATTTAAGATTGTCTGGAATTGTAGGCCCGTGTTTAACTTCTACAATGTATCTATGATTTGGTTGAAATGGTAGATTACAGGTACTAGCAAAAGTTGCTAAACAATGGGCCTGTATATTCTGTTTCCTTGGGATTGCAGAAAAGTCACATCCCAGCAGTTCCTTAATCAGATCTAAAACAATGTCTCTATATCAGCTTAATCTTGGATTATAAACAGAATATTCTCAAGTTATTTGTTTCACAATTAACTCCGAGTCTCTCATAATTGACACTCTTTTGCCTCCTAAATTCCTAACAATCTGCAGTCCTAAAATAAGAGCTTCATATTCAGCCATGTTGTTTGTGCATTTGAAATTTAATCTAAAAACATGACCTTTTGCATGATTGTCTTCCATATTATGTATCCAAACTCCTGCTCCTGCTCCTCATTTGTTGACTGACCCATTGAAATCTAGGTGCCACAATGATTCATGAAAAATGTTTTCACTGTCTGGTGCTTTGTTTTTCTCTATTAGTTCAGTATTGTTTTCAATTCCAGTTTCAAAGTTATATAAAATGAATGAATCCATGTTATTAGGTGTAGAGTAAATAGGATAATTTTTTGGTCTTTCTACACTACTAACCATATACTTCATCAATGTTTCTCTGTAATGTTTCTTTGGTTGGCCAAAAACTGATATTGTTGCATAAGACATATCAAGTTGTAGAGATCCCTGTGATTTAGCTCCCCGTGAGCGGTATAAGAGCATTCCATACTTGGGAGGGATTTTAGCTACAACAATGTCCATGACTATGCTTTTTCTAGGATATTGAACTAAATTAACACATAAATATTTAATCAAACCTAAACATTTCACTTTGCTGGAATCAAATGAGAAGAGATCTTTGTAAGGTCTAGTGATGTCTAAATTCAGGGTTTCCATTATTGCTTTTGGCATTAAATTGTGTGAAGCCCCTGAATCTAGCATTGCATTATGTAATATCTGATCATGAACAGTTAATCTAATATAGAAAGGTGGATTTGTTCCACCTTGGTGTGTTCCATTAACATCAGGACCAAAGATTAATTCTGGTTGATCATCACTTAGATTTATTGAATCTTCTCCATCATTCATATTTAATGTTTCAGTGATAGGTGTTTTGTATATGTCATGTTTTACCAACTTTTTCAAAGGAATTGGTATCTTTAATTTGGAAATTTCAGCTTGGATATTAAATGGTGCCTGGGATTTTCCTAGTTGAAATATCTCCTCTTTTGTAACTAAAGTTTGGGTAGGTTTGTATTCTTTTTCTACAGTTGTTTTCTCATTACCTATTTTTGTTTCTATTGTCTTACTAATTTTAGTTTTCTTTTCAGGGACAATTTGAGAAGCAGTAGATGTCTTTGTATATTTTGTATTTTCAACAGCTGCTTTAGCAGTGGCAGCTTTTGGATCAGCTGATTTTGGATCAGCAGTAGGTCTTTTGGAGTCTAAAATTGTTGTTTTAGCAGAATTAGTTGTCTTGGCAGCAGAAAATTTTTGTGAATCTGTTGATTTTTGGACATCATCATCTGTGATGTGAAAAATTTTGGGACTAGGTGAAATTTTAGGACTTGAAACTTTATGAGTAGAACTAGATTTTTGATTGGTTTCCCTAGGGAGAATTTGCAGAACTTTAGTGGTAGGAGCCTCTAATATTTTCTTTGTTTGTGTTTGAACAAATTTATTAATAGAAGGCTCTACATTTTTCTTGCTCCTAAGGTTATATTGCTTATGTACTTCATTGATAGCAAATTCATAACCTTGCTTGTAATGAAAAGACTCACCAGAATCTAATCGCAATTGTTGTAATTCATATAACTCCTAGTCTTCTTGTGTAAGAAAAATGGTGTTATCATCATTAATACCCATTAGATTTATGGTGTCTTCATCGTCTTCATTTTGATGAGAACTTTCAGCATAGTTCTCTTGGAAAGGTGGTCTTATTATTTGGTCATGTGCTGATTCTCTAGATTTTCTAGGGTTGGTGTTTTTCTTGAAATTGGGATTTCTAATTTGAGGTCCTTGTTGTTGGTTATCCCACTGTGGCTTCCTTTCCATATTATCTAATCTATCCATCACTCTCTCTAATTTTTTTGCTAATTGATCTATTTTTAAATCTGAAGTATATGTTTCCTCTTTTATTGTTACTTTCCTTTCATTCCTTAATCTAGCTTTTCTAGCCAAAAAATTTGCTTCTACACTAACAACATTACTTTGCATCTGCTCTAGGGTCTCAGGATTTCTCTCTCTCAATTGATAAGCTATATCTGTATCAAATCCATCATGGAATTTGATAAGAACAGAGTCTGGAGGAGGCTTAAGATTAATAGGAATTGCATTATAAATACTGTTATATCTAGTACAATAATCTTGGACTGTTTCATTTGGTGCTATTTTTATGCTTTCAAATTCAGATAAGATTTGTAGTGGATTTTTAATTTTCTCCCATGTGTTAAGAAATAATCTACGAAAAACTGCTAAATCAACAATACTACCAACATTTAAACCTTTAAACCATTTGTTTACTTCACTAGTTAAAGTTTGAGCAAAAAGTCTTACCTGGACATCAACCTCATCAATTTCATGCGACTCAAAATAATCTGTCATTTTATTAATATGTTGTTGTACAATATAGTGAGTAGTTCCATCAAATTGAGGGATTTTGCTTTGATAATCTTGGGGCGTGTCATGTAACTCTGCTGGAAGGACCAAGGGAGCATATATGGCAGCCATGGCTTGAATTCTAGCTTGGCTAGGGGGTAAGTTGGATGTACTTGGTTCAGAACTAGAAGTACTTGCTGATGTAGTTAAAGAAATTGCAGATGAGATTGGAATATAAGAAGATGTACTGGAAAATGTGGTTGAGATGCTAGAAGATGAAGTTGGGATATATGAAGAGGTGTTTGGGAATGTGAATGATGTATTGGAAAATGCAAAAGAAAAACTAGTGGATGGACTTCAGGTGGTGGAGGATGGGAATAATATTCTAGGTTGAAATGGTTGCTTAGTAAAAAATGAATCTGTGGAATGAAGTGCAGTGGAAATAATGGATGAAGTAGTAGTGAATAGGGATGAACCTACAGATTCTATAAGGTTGGTATCTAAATGAGTGGTAGAAGGCTTAGGGGTATAGGCTGATAAATCACTCAATTCAACTGAATGTTGTAAATAAGCTTCATCTATTTCTTTAATCAAAGTAGCAGTTATTGCATCAAGCTTATCATAAACTTCAAAAATATTTTCTTCAGAATCTACTGAAACAGATTCCTTCTTAGTTTCAATAAATTAAATAAAATCAGGATCTATAACAGTACTATGTAAGTCACTTTCTGATTTGGTTCTGAATAAATATTGTTCAAAATTTAAATCAATTTCTATGTCTTGTAAACTTGATAGTTTTTTTGGAAGGGAATTTGCTTTGACTAATGAAACTTTATTACCTAAATCTTCTACTCTTTTATTTTTCTTTCCAATTCTGTTAGGATTATCTACTATGACAGCAGGTTGTGGATCTAGATTTGACCTGGTATTGTAGACTCTTCTAGAAGCCAGAATTACATTTTTTTATGAAAATATATTCACAACTTATTAAAACAGTCTTAAGGTGAAAAGATAATGAAAAAAATTCCTTTAAGATATATTTTAAAACTGAGGATTGGTTAGTTCCCCAGCGGAGTCGCCAGTATGTTATCACTCTAATAATTCTCAAAGTTGTGAGATTTTTTATTATAGTTTAAAGAATATCAGAGGTAACCACAAACCTACTTTTAAGCTTTAGGATCTAACCTTCCTAATGCTCAGAGAGGGCTCTCTCTATAATATTTAACTTTGTTTTTTATATCTGATATTAGGCTAGTTATATAGGGTAAATTGGTTTTGGGGTTTTGATTTGGTTTGGTGGGAAAATCAATTACTGAGATGGATAGCTAAAGATCTGTAACCCATTGGGTAGATGGAGTCAATGTGTCAAGCAGACAAATCAGGATCAAGGTCTAAAGGAAAATATTCACAGGGCAAGATAGCAGAGTCACTTCAGATATTCAAAGGCTGATTGTGAAATGGTTTTAATCGGGATAAAGAGAAATTAAGGGTTCTTCAATCTAGATAAGAAATGAAAAGGTATAGGTCAATCGAAATTAGGGAGAAATTAAGGGTTCCCTAGTCTGGATATCAGCATAAAACATTTAAATGAAAATCAGTCAATAACAGGGTGCTTTTAACAAATTCTGAGATAACAATTCCCGATTTCACAATAAAATTTAGAACACATTCATGAATGGGTAGAAAACATGAGAAAATACTTCACTTCAGTGGCCCAACACATGAATCTTGTAACATGATGCTTTATTTCCTTTGATCCAGTATGCTGACTTGAAATTGATACAAAAAAACCCTTCAGGTTCAGAAAATATGACTACAGAAATGTTCAACAATTAATGCACCCTCAATACTTCAAATAATGAAGTATTTGTACAAATACTAGTACAAAATATCCTAGAACAATCTTAGGAATTTTTCTTGGAAAATAAAATATCTTCTTGCAAGAAGATAGTGACAACTACATAACTAATTGCTAGTTGTCCTATTTATTGAAATTAAATAACTTGTTGTTTGGATTTGGACTGCAGCTGGGCAAATAAGGTGTCCTTCACGCTGGCAGTTTGATCTTCAGTCTTTTTTTATATTTACACTTTGATATATGTTTTGATATTTACACTTTTCTAACTGATACTCTTTGACTGCTAATACACTTTGACTGCTGATAAAATCTGTTTTATTGTTGCAGTAAAAACAACAACTCTGTTTTTATCTTTTCTTTGATCTTCCTCACCGCAATTGGATTTTACAGCAAATCTGTTAATTTCTTCCAGAACTCAGCTTCTGGCACTTTTATATTCTTTAGTTTTCTAAAGTTTTCATCAGCTTCAGTCTATCTTACAAATGTTGGTTTAACCACAAAAAGGTGTTTTACTTCATGCTGCAAGTAAAACATATTTTCAATACTTTTGTGCAAAAATTTCCCTGTTGGTATCCCTTGCCAATCTGATTTGTTTACCTGTTCTTTGGAAAATTCTCTTATATTTTTGTTATAATCTTCTTGTTTCATCAATTTTTCATTGATTGCTAGAATATTTGGAAGTCTATTTTGCCTCAGGATGTCAAATTTTACCATGAATCTTGTAATTGCTATATCCATATTTTGGCATTTTTCTTCCAACTATTTCATCAAGTTCTTCTTGGAAATTACTTTTCTTACCTCAAGTATAGTTTCCTTTCTGTCTGTTATTCCAATTTCATCTAATTCTTGCTTGTTTTTGGAATTGAGGAATTTAATAATTTCCAATGCCTCTTCAGTTTTTGTACCTAGTTCATCTTTGGTCCTTTGTATTTCTTCTCTTGCTGCTTTCAATAAATCCTTCTGTTCATAAATCACCTGTATTGATGGCCAAGTATCATTGAATGATTCAATGATATTGGACCATAATTGGTTTTTTATATGTGCCATAGGCTCTTTTAAAGTCAACTCTATTTCCAATTTCTTGAGTTGTTCACTCAATCTTTTAGCCTTTTGTTCTTTAGTCTTAGCATTAATCTATGCAAGTTTTTTGGCATATTCAAGATTCTTAATTTGCTCCTTCAACCTATTTATTTCATTGTTTTGTATGGACATGTCCTCCATTGCTTTTATCAATTTGCTGGCCTCATCTCATTTCTGGACTATTGTAGTAGAAGACTCAATGGCAGAAGTGGTAGATGAAGTTATTGGTATTGTAGTAGCCAATGGAACCTTTGGAGCTAATTCTTCTGCTAGAGTGGATGGAACTGTTGTTGTAACCATAGGAATTACAGTAGGAGGGACATTTTGTGCTTTGGCAGCTTCTTTTTCTTGGACCAATTTGTCCATATCAATCTCCATTTCTTTAATTTGTGCTGTCATCTGCAATATGAGATTCATCATCTCATCCTTTTGATTGGATTCTTGTAGAATATCCTTGGCTTGTGGATGCTCTGTAGGAGGTAATTTCAACTGTTTTGTGAGTGCTGCAATATTAGCATTTTTCTTTTTTATTAGTTCCTCTGTAGCTTTTACATTAGTAGGATCATAACCCACCTCAATTACTAACTCCTCCAAGGATTTGATTATGGTATCCTTGGCATATGAAGAAGCATTTTCAACTTTGAGTTGATCTCTGACATTTATCAAAGTATTCTGGAGCTTTTGAGCACTCATTTCTTTTTTAGTCATTGTAAAATACATCATCTATGAACTCTATTTATGGAATTCAATTTGGTCCAAGGGATGAATGTCTTGGACTGGTACCTCAAAATCAACCTTTTTGTAATTAGATGTTGTTTTGGGAGTTTGCATTGTGGGTTGAAGCAATGTCATTAGAAATTTTTTTTTTTATATTCAAACACTGAAAGTAGTATGTTTTGTATGCTAGGAGTCTACATTAAGTATTGAGAATAAATTTCATTCTTAATTTCCTCATTTTTGGCTTTAATCTCTTTATACCTTTCCTTAATGTCCATATCTGTGTCGTATGTCTGTTTTGATGATGATACTTCCACACTCTGCTCTTTATGGATCAATTGTGTATTGGAAGTGGCATGTTGATGTTCATTTACAATCACTATGGAGGGAACAATGTCTTTTGTTGGAATCTTTGTATCTATAATGCCCACTGTCTCTTTTTCTTTATCTACAGGATTGATCTTTGGTTTCTTGTTGTAGCTGAGTTTAAACTTGGTTTCTGTGGTAGTTTCAATTGTGTAAGAGCCTTCTTCCCTATTTATTTTTATACCTCTGTCTTCTTGAGATGGAGTCTGCAAAATGTGACTAGTATCACTTTGCTTATCAGCTTCTACCAGTGTATTTTCTAACCATTCAGATTGGTTAGAAAATTTCTCAATTTCAGTCTTCTTTTCATGAATGTAGGGAGTTAATTTACACTTCACTATCATTTTTCTTATTATACCATAAGGATCATAGTGCCAAAGAAAAATTTTGCTGAATTTGTACTCTGAAAACTACGTTTCTGCCTCTATACCTGCTTCTATGTTATTGCATATAAAGGGACCCACTTGGTTCTTCAATTTAAAGTGGGATTTCTTCTTAGCAGCCAAGAAATTTATAGAATCTGAATTCAAAAACTTTCTTATATATTCTAAAGCAAACAACCTCATAGGTAAATACTTCAGAAGCTTGTACGGAATGAGGGTTGTCCCATAAACTCTGATTTTAGTGTGATTTTGGTATAAATACCAAACACCTGTCCTGCTCTGTTCTGACAACTATAAAACCCTCTTGATTTCATCACTGATCCTAGGTTGCACACTGGGTTTTAGTAGATTTACCAATGGATGAATGAAACAATCTGTAAAATATGCATATGTAAACTCATTTGACTCCTTTCTAATCAAGGAAGTCCAGAAAATAATAGACTGTGCATTTCCTTCTACATCCATATTTTGAAGAGTTATGGGAAACTTTTCTGACTGAAAGTAAAGGAACATATGGAAAATAAATGAAGTATACCTAAAGACACATTCAATAGGTAATTTAACAATTTGTTCATGGATGTTATCAGCAATATAGTGAGAAAAATTGTAGATAATTGTACGGGGCTGAACATGAATAAAAATGGACAGGAAACCAAGTATATATGCATCAGTATATTCATCTGTGAAGTAAACAAGGATAAAATACAACATAGAGATAATGTGTCTGGTTCCTTTTGGGAATTTAGAAGAGGAATATGGAGGGTTGAGCTTGGGGATTTCTACATAGGAGGGCATGAATGTTTGAAAGATTTGAAATCTTTTGGGAAAATCCAACTCCAAATAGAACTTTGTGAGAGCTTCAATGGACAAAGGGATTGCATTGGGCTCAGGCCGCAACTGAAGCATCTGGTTTATGGATTCAGCTGTTATGGTAAACAATACTTCCTTTTCAGAATTGACAATGGCTCTTTGAAATGGAGAATAATGAGATTGGCACAATCTGATGGCTTCTGGACATTGATGGGTGTGAGGAACAACATACTTAGGCAAATTAGATTCCCAAATAAGCACATGATCTACTTGGTCCAAGGATTTCTCTTGGCTCCAACAGTGGAGCTCAAGGAGGTTAAATTTAGTTACAGGATCTGTGATTTTGTAGTCTGCATCAGCCAATGGGGTATGTTCTACATCTACAACAAGAGGTTGTAGTGGATTGATTACAATTGTTCTTTTGGATGCCATTGATAGGTTTGTTTTAACAATTTTAACATTCTTGATCTTTAAAACTTTGTTTTTAGGTCTGTGACACACTTCTATAAGATTAAACTGTTTACATAAGGACTTTAAGTATAACAGAGGGTCTATATTGGACTGCAAAAGGTATAATTTAGGTTAATCTGACTCAAATTGTCAATTCTGTTTTAAAAACCAATTTCTTGACCTTTATAGACTCAACAAATGATATCAAGGGTTTACTGCAATTTTCTGTTGATGAATCAATCCTAAAACATCAAAGCTTATGCAAAAAGGGCTTTTGAATAATGTAGAAAGGCTTTGGATATCTCAGAGGGCTTCTTAAGTCTACAGATGGCTAAACTCAATCAGATTTTGCTTTAAAAATATATTACAGCTTCAGAAACTGTGGAAATGCTCAGGTTTACAGCAAGCATGATTTTATGAAGCAATATGGTTGTTCTTTAGATAGACAGTCTTTAAAAGGTGTCAATTTATCATTATATATCATTGAGATGGATGGATAGGTTTCTTTTCGTGAAGAATACATGTGAATTTATGAAATTTGTTGCAAAAAAAGGGTTTTTTGCATGTTGAAAGCTTTCAAAATCTTGTAGTGGCCTTTATATGCAGTCTGGATGCTTTTGAGTGATCATAGCAATGGATCGGTTGAATTCTGTTGGTTTATGCAATAAAATAGGGGTGGCAATGTATTCTTCTCGTTCTGGAGAGGTTTATGAGAATGAAGGCAACAGAAAGCTTGAAAAATGTTCATTCTATTGTTTTTATAAAGAATTTGAGTTGAACAATGGTCGCATTAACTGCTAGTCAATTCAATTTATCAGCGGTTTAGGTGCCGGGGGGGGTGAGGAATTACTGCTAGCGATTTTCGCATGGTTTAAAAGCAGTAAATGGTATTTGTTGAATGGATGCGATCCAAAAAATATGCGACGCGTGGAGGAGAGAGGAAGGCTTGAAACATATTTTATCGCAAATTTTATTTTTTTTATTGACCGCACTATGAGATTTGCGATGGGAGATATGCGCCGTTGGATCTAAAGAAATGGAGTGAACGATCGAGATTTAATGGTGAATATGCGGGGTAATGGGCGTGGGGCCCGAGAGTTCTTTATTGCGGCAGGATTGAACTTATATATTAAAACAAATATATAGTTTTATATGTGAAATATGATAGGCGGGTAAAGTCTATTTAACCAATGTAATGCATGTAGGTGTAGTATTAACATAGGGTGGGTTATATGTATATAATAGAAGTACTTTTAACCTATGGGAGCGGGGATAGTATTCACGTGGAGAATAATAAACATAGGTTAAAATTAAAATATGGGTTGGGATATGTAATATATGCGAGATTTATATAAATACAGGCCAAAGGTATATATTAAGGAGTTAATACATTATATTAGTGCGTTAATAATGAAATGTATGAGCGGGAATGAAAAAATATACTAAGCATAGTGTAAAATATGATGTTAGACGGGTTTTTCATAGTGGGGGCCCAATGTTAACATTTTACACTTGAAAACTTAGGATAAGTGCATTTTTAGGGGTTTTTTACTTTTCCAAAGGTGAATATGCATTTTGACTTAGGAAAAG
The DNA here is from genome assembly GCA_034641835.2 of Pinus albicaulis. Classification (NCBI taxonomy): domain Eukaryota; kingdom Viridiplantae; phylum Streptophyta; class Pinopsida; order Pinales; family Pinaceae; genus Pinus; species Pinus albicaulis. Next base: position 65,304,155 of record CM076573.1, on the reverse strand, counting down.
GGGTTTTAGTAGGGGAAAATGAGTGATGTTAAGGGAAAAGGGTTTTTTATGAAGGGGAAGGGTTTTAATGAGGTGGAATCCAATACCTTGATGCCAATCAGTGATTAAGACGTGGGTCTGATTCCACCAAAAGTCAGAGAAATGCTTGAGTCTTTATAACTGAAGAGTATAGTACTGAAACACATTGTGGGGAGGGAAATTAGTAATTTTCCAAATGATGTTTATCCATTCCTTGTGAAACTGATTTCTTCCTACCTATCATTTATTCTACCATTTTTTTCCTTTATTTGCATGGGTGCATTTGAGCTTGCAAGCCTTTATTAATTTTTCTTTTAAAACAACAAACTAACTAATTCTAACCTTATTTCATCCAAGGGCTTAGATTAAACGGTTGAGCTCCTCATTTATTCTCTACCTAACTACTGATTTTCCAAGATTAAACTGTTTGGCAAGATCTTTATTCTCTGTCTATTATCATAAAATTTAAAACAATGAAAAAGTCAAGATTAAGCTATTTGACTAATCATGGATTATGGAATTTTAAACAAGCTGCACATAATCAATTTTTTTTTTTTTTGTAAAAAGTAACTAGTTGTGGCATTTTGACTTGCATCACTTTCATGTCTTTATTCTTATCTCTTTTTTGTGTTTGGGGTCCATTTTTTCTATTTTTTTTTATATTTTTCTTTTAAGTCCTTTGATTTTTATTTTAGGAATTTTACCCTCTTTACATTTTTTAATTTCTAATATGGGAAAACAATTTGCAGAAAGAAAAGTATGTATATATTACAAGACTAATCAAATTCAATTAAAAAATTATGAATCCTATTATTATAGGACCCTAACAACAGTCAATATATGTTGAAGCTCATTTTCAACAATGGGGTCTAGATTTCATTGGAGAAATCCACCCTTCCTCCTCTACCTAACATAAATGGATTCTTACTGCAATTGAATAATGTACTAAGTGGATAGAAGCCATTCCTTCCAAGACTGTCACAGACTTAGTAATTATTAGGTTTCTTGAAACCAACATTCTATCTAGATTTGGTTGTCCTAGGAAAATCATTACTGATAATGTTATTGCCTCTAAATCCAAGAAAATGGTGGATTTTTTCCACAGATATCACATTACTTTAGGACATTCCACAAATTATTACCCTCAAGGTAATGGGTTAGTTGAATCCTCAAAATAAAATTTTGGTGAACATCATCAAGAAGTTGTTGGAGGAAAATAAGAAATCATGGCACAACAAATTGGTACATGCACTATGGGCAGACAAGCTAACAAATAAGAATTCAATTGATATGTCATCCTATCAGCTAGTCTATGGAATTGATGTAGTCTTCCCAAAAACTCTGGGAGTTCTAGTAATGAAGCTCATTCAAGAGGTGCACTCTGAAGAGAATGATATACAAAGAAGAATAAACCAAACTATTTAGCCGCATCAAACCAGAGAAGGAGTATACAACATAACACAGTTGGTACAAGAAAACACCAAAAAAGTCTTTGACAAAAGGACCAAAGCAAATGATTTCAACAATGGAGACAAAGTGTTGAAGTGGGATTCTATAAGACATAACAAAAGCAAGCATGGAAAGTTTGATAACCTTTGGAAAGTTCCATACATCATTCATTCTATAAGAGGTAACAATGCATTCTTCTTACAGGAAATGGATGGAACAGAGTTTTTTAGAGGTCTTGTCAATGGCAGGATGCTGAAACATTATTTTAGTTATGAATCTCAGTTTAAATTTTCTTCATTGTAAATAATATTGCTTAAAAAAATCTCAAAAGAAAATGATCCAAAAGAGAGAAGGAAAAGAAACAAAGAAAAGAGTGCAGGTGGAAAAGAAAAAGGTAAGCCCCATACCAAAAAATGAATGTTTCTGAAAGTATTGCAAGTCAAAATGCCACTACTTTAAAGAAGGCCTTGTTCAATCATACAGTCTAAACATGATTGTACAATTTTAAATTTTTGCTGATAAGTTAGAAAATGAAGATTTTCCAAACCATCTAATCTTGGCTTATCAATGGTTGTTTAATTTTTGCAAATAATATTGTGTGCAGCTTGTCCAAAAAATGCCACAATTTATGATGATCAAACTTCTTATTGTCAATTAAGTTAGTGAATGAAGATCTGGCCAAACTGTTTAATCTTGACATATCAGTAGTTAGGTAGAGAAAAAAAGAGATCATCAGTTTAATCTGAGCCTCTAGAAGTTATAAGGTTAGAAAATAGATAGTTTTCTTTCAAAAGAAAAATGATTTCAAGGTTTGAAAGTCAAAATTCACCCAGTAAATGAAGAAAATTTGTTAGATTAAATGATGGGTAGGTAGAAGTAGCTTTCACAAAGCATGGATTTCAGTTTTTGAAGGTCACAGTCATAAAAGTTGCAGCAGATCAACATTACAGAATGGAAAATCAGCGAAATAAAACAGGCTACTGATCTAGAAATTTTCTTGACACCTCCTAAAGGAGCTGCCCTCCACAGCTGGAGCCACTGTTAGTCTCTTGTGTTTCTACAGTATCACAAGATGATTGTTTATTTATTACATTCGGCTGAAAATAATATTCCTTGACCATCATTTATTTTCAAAAATCTCACTGCCTTCATTATTTTCCATTTAAAACTCTTCATTACCTTTCATTTCACATTTTCTAACACTCTCATACTCTGAAATCCCATGTTTGACCTTAATCCCCTCATTCTAGCCTTTTCTCCTTCTTAAACCCCACTCCCATCGTTAAAAATCCCTTCCCCTTCACTCATTCCCTTTCTTTCATTAAAAACAAATGTAAAAACCCATTTTTACATTGTTTTTAAATAAATATTAAACCTGGGTCCCACTTTTTAAATAAAACCTGCTTATTTATTAAAAACACCCGACCCCTTATATATTTAATCCCCCTCTCTAAACCTTCATCCCTCTGCTTTCATATAACCTTGGGCCCCGCTATATTATTTAACCTGCCACTTCATTTAAAACCCGACCCCACCTATCAAGTCAACTCGCTGTCAGTCCCCTGCCCAACCATTGTCCGATCTTCATCGTCTAATTCAATGGCCCTCGCACCTTTTCACAACCCAAAACGTCTGTCATTTGAAACCTTCAAAGGGTTGCGAAATGGGTAGTTTCACAACCCTCCCTTCCGCCACGACGTTTTATCGCATTCCTCCATCCAATACCACCTAACCGCTTACATCCCTTCCGATAAACAACAAACCGCCTTCGCGCCATAAGGCGAAACCACTGACAGTTAAAAATTCTCTGAGCTCTTTTATATTATGATAAGTCCCTGAGCCACCACGATAACCCCTACAAAATTTCTAAAAAACTTGAAGTTCCACAGCTAAACACAGAAACCAAAAAACCTCCATTATTCGAACTCTATCCACAGACTTCCCGAGATCCTTTAAGCCACATCGCCTCCCTCTGTAAGCTCTGCCTTAAATTAACAATTCTTTTGTATTTTATAGATGGTGAACGTACTAGAAAATGCAATAATCAAATTGTGTTTCTAATTCCGAGAATTATTTAAAACTAGGCTCTCTGAATGATGATTTAAAATCCTTATTCATCAAAGGATTAGGAGCAGAAGATAAACAAAGCAGCAATGGATCATGATTATTAAGGATAATACAATTACTCCAAATACAATGATGTTTATCTAATGTAAATGACAGAGTAAGGGAAAATGAGGGTTTACTATGACAATGAAAGGTGAAAGAGTTAAACAGAGAAATCACGAGTTAAAAGATGAAAGACAGAGTTAAAGATACAGATGAAAAAATTTAAAGATTAAAGGACAAATTGTTGGGTATGTGTTATATTCTTTCCACGACTAGCCTTACGCGTTGTACGTTGCGCCGGGCGCAGCAGGGGGGTCATAGGAGGGGCAACAGCCCCCCCCTGTCGGGGTCCAGGTTAGCACCCCAGCAAAAAAAAAATTGGTGTGCAGACCCACCCATGTTTTGTGCATGATTTTGCACATGGTTTTGGGGTACGATGGTTTTCGGCCCCTAGTATTTTGTAGATCCAGTCAAAGAAACTACGGTTATGTTCTAATCCAGGGTTAATGGATTGGGGTTTATGTATGCTTCAGCATGTATATATATGTGTTGTAACACTAAAAGGAATATAATGAAAAATCAAGTTGGTCGTCCTGATTTGGGATCCAGGGGAAAATCTCTGTGTTTATCTGTTTTATGTTTTATGCTCTTGCTATTGTTTATTTTTTGTTATAAGATTCATGTGTAGATAATTTCTGTTCAGGGTTAAAACCTACAAAAATCAACGAGGAAGACAAAGCCAGATGTACAGGCCACTCAACATTTACATCTTCTCAAACACAGTGGCCAACTCCAGCTTAATTTTGATTTAATAAAAGCCACCAAAGTCAGATATTACAGTCAGTGATATTTTAGAAATCAATTTGGAATTTATTGTAAAAGTTAATTTTACAGGCAAATTGGTCAAAAATATCTTAAAGTTAGCTCAGAAGTCAATTTGAAAGTTATTACTATAGTAGCACTGTCAAGGATATTTTGGCTTGGGACTTGCATGGTCTCAATTTTCAAACATCATTTACTCTGTAGTAAATACAAATATACCACCCTAGGTTACAGCAACCTCCTTATCTGCAGTTAAATACTGCATGTATTGTTCATTATTGTTGTTGGTTTTTGGGTTGGATTTTTCTTAGAATCTGAGTTGAAAAGATTATTGCATTAAAGCACTGTAACTTTTTTGAGTTGGACATCAATAATACAAGCACTTTCACAGGATCCTTGAGCTATGTTTAATGGTGATGTTATCCCTCTTTGTTAATGTTTTTCCTTTTGATTTTCCATATTGTACATCAATCTCCCTGATAGCAGAAACATAAATTTTAGATTAATATATGCTGCATGAGCATCTTAATTCTTTCTGTTACTGTCATCTCAATATTTTCCTCTACAAAGTATAGCTAAAGAATTCAAAGGTTGTCTGCTCTTTAGTTTCACCTAGTTGTTATCTTAAGGTTTTGTCTTGAAGTTTAACTAAAGAATTCAGAGATTGTCTGCTCTTTAGTTTCTCTTAAATAGTTATCTTGAGGTCTTTCTTATGATGTTGAGTTAAATAATTCTTAACTACTCTTTAACTCTACTGAACTGGTGTCTTACATGTTTTCCTCTAAGGACTTGAATGCAGAATTCAGAGTCGGTCTGCTCTGCTTTTATGTTGAAGTACAATTAAAGAATTCAAATTCTGTCTACTCTTTAGCTTTACAACACTCACTATCATCTCATATTCATCTTGCCATAAGAGATCCAGGGGCTAACTAATTATTGCATGGGAATTTTGAACTACCAAATTAATATATTCTAGGTCAATAATGCTTTTTATGGTTTCTACTTGTCGAGATGTTTCTGTTGATAAATGGCACGCCATGTAATTCTTCCTGAGTTTGAAAGTATGTTTTCGGGGTTTAATTGCAAGCACTTGGGCTCGGCCACAATGGGCTGAACGGTTCTCATTGAAAAGTCATAATTAATATTTTTTAAGCTCCTAAAATCCCTCCCATGTTCACTTGTTGAAGCCCCTCTCAACTTAAGCATTTATATAAATTGTGATCTTCGTTTCCTCCTTAGGCAATGGATTTCGCCATCTGAAACAGGTCATCGTGGAATTTTCACTCAAACTTTTTTTATACGAAGGTTCAGAAGCTGAAATTTTTATGAGGCTAAGCCAAAAGCCTGATCAAGGTGCACAATATTTTTGGAGATATGATCTGTGGAATTCAGGGTTTTTGCAGGCTCCTGAAATTCATCTCAAAGAAGTAGTCTCGCTGCGTAAGGAAGTGAAGAAGGGAAAAACTATCCAAAACTATGCCAACAGCTTAAGGGCATTGGAAGAACTCATCAACAATCAACGATCTTACAATGACAGAACTGGCCTCGGTTACAAAGAAGAAGAAGCTGGACCTTCTACAACAAAATACAATGAACTTATGACATATGACATACATGAAGACTTCATTGGACAAGATTCACAAGCACATCCTTGGAAGACGATTCCTTGACGAAGATTTTCATCCAGGTACCAACATATTTTTCATGGCTTTTGTTATTCATGTGGAAAATTTGGTCATAAAGCTGTAGAATGTCGCACATACCCTAGGAACTAATACAATTCCAAGAGATTCTTCAAATATGAACCTCCCAGGGCTCAACGAAAAATCAATAGATTTGAACATTTAAGAAATAATATGGAATGTTACAAATGTCAGAACTTTGGACACATAGCCAGAGACTGCAGACTTGAAAATCCTCCAGAAGAATCTTCGAAGCCACAGAATGAATGAACATGGACGAAGAAGAAGACTGATAATAGTGCTCTCGCTCTCAAGGCTAAAAAAAATAAAGATGTGTGGTATGTTGACAGCGGTTGCTCAACGCATATGACTGGAGATAGAAGGAAATTAGTATCTCTGAAAGAGAAGAAGGATGGAACCATATCCTTTGGAAATGATGGATCTTCAAATGTTATAGGATCGGGTACTGTCACTCTCGGAAGTAAAGATGTTATAGCCAAGAATGCTCTATTGGTTGAAAACATGAATCACAATTTGCTCAATGTTGGACAAATGTGTGATCAAGGACACACAATGCTATTCAACTCCACAAAATGTGAAATTAGGAAAGGTAGGTATGGTAAAATTGTGGCTACAGCAAGTCGAGCTCCAAACGAAATATATGTTTTGGATGAAGCAACTAAAGCATGTCTACTAGCTAAATAAGACAAAATCTGGTTATGGCACAAACAAATGGGTCACATAAACTTTGACAATCTTGTCAGGATAAGCAAAAAGGAAGCAGTACAAGAAATGCCAAAAATATCAAAACCTTCCAACACGCTATGTGAGGCATGTCGACATGGCAAGCAGACAAAAGTCCAATTTAAAAAAAAATAACACTTTGCATCACATCCATTGGAATTGATACATACTAATCTATGTGGTCCTGTGAGAACAAAAGGCTTAGATGGAGAATTATATCTCATGTTAATAATAGATGACTATACCAGGATGACAGGGTTAGTTTCCTAAAGAAAAAATCTGAAGCATTTGAGTACTTTAAGATCTACAAGGAGTTGGTTGAAAATGAAACTGATTTTAAAATAAAGTGTTTAAGATCAGAAAATGGTGGAGAATTCACTTCCAAATTATTTCAGCAATACTGTGACGAAAATGGAATAAAAAGGAATTTCTCAACAGCACGAACACCTTAGAAAAATGGAGTTGCTGAAAGAAAGAATAGAATCGTACAGGAAATGGGTAGAAAAATGTTGAATGACTCAAAATTGGATGAAAAATTCTGGGTTCAAGAAATTGATACGACAGTCTTCATTATCAACCGAAGTCTTCTAAAAAATAATTGCAACAAGACTCCATATGAATTATGGAAAGGAAAACCAACTAATGTAAAATATTTCAGAATCTTCGGAAGCAAATGTTATATCAAAAGAGAAGATCAAAATTTGGGTAAGTTTGAATCATGTGTTGATGAAGGTATCTTTGTTGGTTACTCACGCAAAATAAAGGCCTATAAATGCTATAATCTAAGACGAAAACAGATAGTGGAGAGCATAAATGTTACATTTGATGAAGATTGTGTTCTAGCAAGTAATGATGAGGATCTAGAATCTTTGAAACTTGAGACAGAGGCTGAAAAAGACATAGATAAAATTGTAGAACAAGAAGCAACTATCAATGAGGAAGAAGTAAACAATGATCATCAAGATATACCAGAACAACAACAAGAAGCTCCTCCAAGGAGAAAAAAAGAGTGGATTCAAAAGAACCATCCACCAAATCAAATCATTGGTGACATAAATGAAGGTCGGCAACTTCTTTCATCACAACAAGCTCACATTGCTTTTCTAGCAAACTTTGAGCCTAGAATTTTTGAGGAAGCCAGCCAGAATGAACATTGGTTAGCAGCTATGAATGAATAATTGGATCAAATTGAGAAGAATAACACTTGGGAATTAGTTCCACAACCAAAAGATAAAAATGTCATTGGACTAAATGGGTGTTCAGGAACAAATTGAATGAAGATGGGCAAGTTACTAGAAACAAAGCAAGATTGGTTTGCAAAGGCTATGCATAAGTGGAAGGAATTGATTTCGATGAAACATTTGCACTAGTTTCTAGAATGGAAGCTATCTGAATGTTTCTCGCCTATGCATGTTCAAGAAAAATCAAAGTCTACCAAATGGATGTTAAGTCAGCATTTCTGAATGGAGAATTAGAAGAAGAAGTTTACATCGAACAACCTGAAGGTTTTCTACTATCACAAAAAGAAGACTATGTATGCAGGTTAAAGAAGGCTCTATATGGTCTCAAGCAGGCTCCTAGAGCATGGTATGCTCGTCTTGATGGATATCTACGTCAACAAGGGTTCAAGAAAGGTACTATTGATAGCAATATTTATGTACAAATAGATAAAGATAATTTAACAATCGTTGAGGTATATGTGGATGATATAATATTTGGTAGCAATGATGATCGACTAAGTAAGAAATTTTCTACAAAGATGCAAAGTAAGTTTGAGATGTCTTTACTTGGTGAGCTGACATACTTCTTAGGGCTTCAAATATCTCAGCAAGAGAAAGGAATATTTATATGTCAAGCCAAGTACATCAAGGAAATGCTCGAGAAATTCAAAATGGAAGATTGCAAACCCATCCTTACTCCAATGGTAACAGGTTGCAAATTGAGCATAGACGACTCATCTAAGGATGTGGATCAGAAGTTGTACAGATCTATGATTGGTAGTCTTCTATATGTAACAGCCTCTCGGCCAGATGTTATGCAAGCAGTTGGACAAGTAGCAAGATTCCAAGCAACACCAAAAGAATCACATATTATTGTCGTCAAAAGAATTCTTTGATATCTAAAGGGCATAGAAGAATATGGCTTGTGGTATCCCAAGGGTAAAAATCTCATTATTCAAGCCTTTACAGATGCAGATTGGGCAGGAAGCATTAATGATCGTAAGAGTACTAGTGGAGCAGCATTCTATCTAGGTGGTTGTCTCGTATCATGGTTTAGCAAAAATCAAACTTCAATCTTGTTATCTACAGTGGAAGTAGAATACATTGCAGCAAAATCATGTTGTACTCAAGTCCTTTGGATGAAACAAACTTTGCAAGATCTTCAAGTACAATTCAATGAGCCTATTCCCATATTCTGTGACAACACTAGTGCCATCAGCATCTCCAAGAATCCTGTCATGCATTCAAAAACAAAACACATTCCGATCAAATATCATTTTGTTAGAGAACAAGTCGCTGAAAAGAATATCAAACTTGAGTATGTTTGTACAAAAGAAAAAATCGCTAATATCTTCACTAAACCTTTACCTCGTGAAGCATTTGAACGTCTTCGTCAAAAGCTTGGGATTCTCCCAAGTTCTCATTAGATTACAGGTATGTAGGATGGTTGTGTGTCAGGGGGAGTGGAAGTGTGTACAGGTCCGCAGGATGGTTGTGTTTTAGGGGGAGTTACCCTTTGACATTGATGTCAAAGGGGGAAAGAATTTTGTAGGAAGAGGTGTCATGATCGTAGGGGGAGTACTTGTGTTGCCATCAATGCCAAAGGGGAGATTGTTGATCAGCGGTTGTCATTGATGTCAACCCAAGAAGCACCAAGGGCTAACTCAATATTGCATGGGAATTTTGACCTACCAAATTAATATATTTTGGGTCAATAATGATTTTTATGGTTTCTACTTATCGAGATGTTTCCATTGATATATGGCACGCCATGTAATTCTTCACGGTTTGAGAGATATTCATGTTTGAAGTTTGTACTGATCCGGATTTTATGCAGGAACGCAACAGAATACAGATATAACCATAGATACAGAGACGCAGCGGAAATAATGCTTCATTTTATTAATAAAAGAATGACTGCAATAAGCTTACAAACATAATGGAAACAAGCTAGGGCGCTGGTAGCGTATCTCTGAGAAGAGATGTGGCGTACGAAGGCCTCTGAACTGTGTTACAATGAGGCTCGTAGGCCTATTACAGACATAATGGAAATAAAAGAGCTATGGTACTGGCAGCGTATCCCTGAGAAGAGATGTGGCGGCTACCAGCCCTTGAACTGTGCTACAATGCAGACATAATGGAGATGTGGCGAGCTAGGGCACTGGTAGCGCTTATCTCTGAGAAGAGATGTATCGGCTCCCAGCCCCCTGAACTGTATTACAATATAGGCATGATCAGAACAAGCGAGCTAGGGCATTGGTAGCGCTTATCTCTGAGAAGAGATGTATCGGCTCCCAGCCCCCTGAACTGTCTTACAATGAGGCTCTAGGGCCTATTTATTGTTGAGAAACAATGTAGAATCCGAAACGTCCAAAACCCTAACCGTAGGAGATGAAGCGCCAAAATTGTGGGTCCCGTTTGGGTAAATTGGTGGTTCAACTTCCCGGGGGCGTAACTTTGGCATCCGATCTCCGTTTGACGCGCTCAATAGCTCGTTAGAAAGATCTATCCGAGGAGTACAATTGATCGTTTAGGCCTCAAAACGCGTTCCAGAAGTTCAAGACCCGAAAATCGCTAAAAATAGTAAGTTGTGCCGAAACTTACAACCTAAAAAACCGATGGTGGGGGTTCAAATGGATCTCGATGGTACACCACGTCCGCCTGGATTATTAATGCCCCAAAATGGCTCCGGGTGTGCAGGACCCGAAAACCTGCTATAAATAGTAAGTTATGCTGAAGCTGGAAAACTGAAAGAATTGATGCTGCGGGTCCAAATGGAATAGGTGGGAGGCCACTGATATCCACCTGGATCATGTACCCCCAATTAGTGGGCTAAAACCCCATGGGGTTGGGGCATGGGTCATTGAAAATTCATAATTAATATTTTTTAATCTCCTAAAATCCCTCCCATGTTCACTTGTTGAAGCCCCTCTCAACTTAAGCATTTATATAAATTGTGATCTTCTTTTCCTCCTTAGGTAAGGGATTTCGCCATCTGAAACAAGTCATCGTGGCATTTGCGCTCTAACTTGTTTTCTACGAAGGTTCAGAAGCTGAAATTTTTATGAGGCTAAGCTAAAAGCCTGAGGAAGACGATGTAAAAATTTCAGATCAAGATACGAAATATTTTTGGATATATGATCTGTGGAAGTCAGGGTTTTTGCAGACTCCCGAAATTCATCTCAAAGAAGTGACCTTGGTAAATTCGTCATAACTCTCTCTCTGTGTATCGGATTGGAATTCTGTAAAAAGTGGCAGATAGTGCATAGTCTATGATTTTTTCTCTATCAATTTTAGATCCAAATGAAGAAACAGTGACACGTGGCATTCCATACAAGTGCGCTCTGCTAAAACAATCCATAATTAGGGCATTGTGAGAGATTGGGTATAAATCTCTCTTGAAGAATCCAAATTGATTCAGAACTGTGGAATTGGAAAGATGACTCAGAGGACTACTATAGGACCAAAAATCAGATATTGAGGATCTAAAATAACAGAGATACACTAGATTCAATATCGAGCTCCTAGAAGGCAAGAAAAAGCTAGATCATGTGTTGTCAAGGGTTGCAAAGGACCAGACTTTCTACGGCAGCAAAGCAAAGCAAGGTGCAGCAGAGGGTAGCATGAAAAGAGAAGCAACCAAGGTGAATAACAGCAGCAAGAAGTTCATCATATGAAGTCTTCAAGTGGGCAGCACTGCATACAATCATTGTAAAGGTATCATTGTACTTAGTCATTGTAAATACATTATTGTACAAATTGTACTAGCATCTATCTTCCAAGGGTTGAAGAGGTAGTGTTGGGAGTTCTAGGATCATCATTAGGTGGTTGTGTCAAAGTTGGGGTTATGGTCTAGTATATCTTCTTCTTCTACATCATTCTATATCATTGTAAAGTGGACCATTTTCCCTGGTACGGGAGTCCATTCTTCTTTTATTCTTCTATAGGGTGGTAGGGTGGTGCTAGGGTGAGTTGTAGCTCATTGGGTGTTGCGGCATCCGGTCAGTTGACTACTGAAGGATCTCGGGCGTTGGAGCATCCATCTAGTGGGAGCTAGAGAAGAATGCTTTTCTAGATTCTAGGTAGTTGGAGCTTTATTTTCAATTGGAGTTGAATATTAAAGAATTATTAAAAAGCATTAGGTGGTTTTTGTCCTGGAGTGGGTTTCCACCTTAAAAACTGTGTGCATTTGTGTTCCTCTTGTTTGCTGCTATCATTATACAAACAATGATAATAATTTAAGATTAAATAATTCTCTAATTGAAAGGAATATTGATTCACACCCCCCCCCCTCTCAGTATTTCCAACAACTTGATGTACGCTTTAACCCTTTTATGACTCCATAGCCCAATGGATTAAGCTTCCCACAATCTAGCTATCCAACCTAACAAAAAATCAAAACAAACAACCCCAATATTCATAACTAGCTTAAAATCAGAAGAAGATAAGCATAAAGATAAATTAGTTAATCATAAATACAGAGAGAGCCCTCTCTGAGCCCAGGAAGGCTAGGCCTAGACTCCAAAGTGGTTTGATCTGGTTCTCTCCTATTTTTTCTTGCCAATCTTACAAATTACAGAAAGCCAACATGCATATGGAAAACTCCCATTCGGTCTCATGGATGCTACAACCACGTTTCAAAGGGCTATGGACTATGAATTTTACGATATCAAACACATTGTTGAAGCTTATTTGGATGATCTTCCTACTCATTCCAAGAAACAAGCTCAACACCTTGCTCATCTTCAAGCAATATTCGATAGGTGTGGGTTATAAAACATCCATCTGAATTCGCATAAGTGCGTATTTTTTTGTCTAGTCTGGACGACTTCTTGGTTTCATTGTCTCCAAGCATGGGATTAGGTTTAATCCCAACAAGGTAAAGGCAATTATTGAATTTCCCACAGCACAATCCATCTTACAACTCCAAATTTTGCAAGGGAAGGAAAACTTCTTATGTCGCTTTATCGTAAACGATGCTAAGTTGATGAAAGGCTTTGTGCACTTACTTAAGAAAGGGGTACCATATATGTGGGTTGATCAAGCTCAACTATCATCTGACGCCTTGAAACAAGCACTTGTTTCCACCCCACTTCTTAGTGCCCCCAACTATTCGCACGACTTTCTCCTCTACCTGGAAGCCACACCATCCTCCCTTGGAATGGTTTTGGTTCAAGTGCATGATGACGATACTGAGCATGCGGTCTATTATCTATAGAAAGGTCTTGTGGGGCCCAAATTACGATATTCACATGTGGAGAAACTATATTTGGCAGTTATCTTTGTTATCGGCCACCTCCGACACTACATACTGTTGTGACATACTACTGTCATTGCTTTGGAGAATCCCATGAGACACATTCTGTCTCATCAGATCATTTGAGGGAAATATTCCAAATGGATTGTAATCCTCCAAAAATTTGACTTGGTTTTCGCTGCTACCAAGGCCAATAAATCTCCAGTCTTCGCTGAATTACTGTTGGATCTTCCTAGAGTTGACCCAGAATAAGTAGCTCACGATCCATTCCATGATGAATCTGTGTATTTGTTTGACTCTAGTGATCCTTGGTATGAAGACATTCTTGTCTACCTCCAAACATAATGGTTCCTCCCATATCTAACATCAGATGATTGTCTTCGCATTCGTCATCAAGCTAGACACTATGTAGTGCTTAACGACACTCTATATCTTCATGGTGTCGATTCAATTCTTCAACGTTGTCTCACCCTTACCGAGGAAGAACACGTTTTAAATGAATCCCACGCTAGGGCATGTGGAGGTCACCTTTCAGGCATAGCTATTTCCTAGAAAATCGTGCGTGCAGGATACTACTAACCCACTTTGTTTGAAGATTGCCTTGGTGCGGTCCAGAAATGCCATCCATGTCAAATATTTACAAAGAAAATGTGCGCTCACCCTGCCCCTTTGCATCTGGTTATCACCATCGGTCCTTTCGCCAAATGGGGAATAGGCTACGTAACATGTAATCCCACTTCCACCGATGGACACATCTACATCGTAGTTGCAGTCGACTATTTCACGAAATGGGTTGAGGCCATTCCTACTTTTTGAGCCGATGGAGAAACTGTTGCTCTCTTCCTATTCAATAAGGTTATCTATCGATTCAGTGTGCCCCGATCGATTGTCACAGATCATGGTTCTCATTTTCAGAACCACATGATGATGGAGATAAATTCCTTGCTTAGTTTTCAACAAGATAATTATTCTTCCTACTGTCCACAAGCTAATGGTCAAGTCGAATCCTTTAATGGTGTCCTCAAAACCATGATTCGACGGTTATTAGGAAATCACAAAACCACTTGGCATAGAAAATTATACTCTGCATTATGGTCGTACCGAACATCAATGAAAACTCCTACAATCTTAAAGCATTTCCAACTAGCATATGGTTTGGAAGCAGTTCTTCCAATCGAGTGTCAGATTCCATCACTTAAGTTAGTTGTTGAACTCCTACCTGACCCCACTATCGAAGAAGAGTGCTTTCTCTCACTCAAATAGTTATATGAGACTTGTTGAGATGCCACACTAGCCCTCGAAGCCCACAAGCACCGAGTCAAAGCTCAATATGAAAAAACTGTCAAGCCTCGTTCTTTCCAAAAGGGCGATCTAGTCTTACTCTATGATCATAAACATGACCTGTTGGGGGCAGGAACACTTCAACCATTATGGCTCGATCCATATGTCGTCACTAAGATTCTTTCTAAAGGAACCTATTAACTTCAGGATTGTAATGGAAACCCACTCACCGAGCCCAGAAACGGTCTTTATCTGAAGAAGTATTTCATCTAGTGCTTTACCAGGCATTTTTTTTGTAATTTTATGTATATAAGTTTTGTTTTTTTTGGTGTGTCTAGAATATTTTGGCTTTTCCTAAGTATTTTTTCTCAGACAAGTCTCTCTTTGCACATATGTCTTCATCACCCTTGCCATATGTTGGATATGCAGATTGTGACAGTCATCACATATGGCACATTACATCGACTTCTTGGGTCCTCTATACACCTAAGTCGGAACTACTTGGTTCTAGGGGAATCTTCCTTGGTAATTCCACCAAAAATATTGCTGAGTATATTTTTGTTATCCAAATCCTCACTAAAGCTACATCTCGCGACATCTCCAATTTGGTGATCTCATTAAATTCCCAGCTAATTGTTATGCATTTGAACAATCATTATCACATTCGAAATCATGTTTTATTACGTTATTTCTTAAGGGTGTGGCTTCTATAACGTCAATTTGAATTTATTTCTTTTGAAAACACTCCTAGAGAATCTAATGCATTAGTTGATTCGTTAGCAAACTATGTATTGGATTGGTATTTGTCACATTTATTATAAAAAGAGTCATGCATGAGTGTACATTTTTGCATCTTAAAAAATAAAAATACATCATCATAGAATAGCCAAAATATATATATATATATATATATATATATATATATATATATATATATATATATATATATATATATATATATATATATATATAGTGTCCAGTTGTTTTACATCAAAAAAAATCCTCAAAACTTGAGTGTTTTATACAAATATGGCTCTGCTAAGCCTCGCTATGACATCTAAACACCTATGCCTACTCCTGTTGAGCCTGTTGCTCATGATAGCAGATAAATTCCCTAGCTAACCTCCTTAGAGGCACCAAAAACCTCTTTGGCACATCCACTGTATGTAATTGTAGGTGGACTAGGATCTCCCTCATAGGAAGAGGTGACACACCCATGCTCAAACCTTCGAGGTTCTTAGCAACCTCGCACAAACTCTAGGTATCGTCCCCCTCTTCGACAGCTTACGTGGCTTCTGTTGATGCTCCATCCCTAGCTAGCTACATACCTCACCTTGCATAGCGAGGGGATCTAGTTGGTCGTATAGATGCCACATATGTGTCAAGCAAGCGCTTCATGCCAAAAAAAAATTCACCCATTAAACAAAAAAAAAAAATTTCCTAAATATTCAAAAGACACAAAAATACTTGTGCGATGATTTATCATCTTACCTATTGGTCCCCACTAAATTCTAGGTGGCAATCTCAGCTCTAGATCTCCTATTAGGTTCATCCTAGCATAGGGATCAACCTCAATAATTAGAATATGTCTGCCAAGCCACTCAAAGAATGCATCATCAAAAAAATTTCAAATCGGACCCTCTCCATTTTGAGGCATCTGGGCTAACCATTGACCATGTCTAGGCTCCCTGTGTCCAGCTATTTCCATGAGAATTCAAGTCCTAATTAAGGGTGCTCTCTCTAGTATGAATGATATAATTAGTGTACCATACCAAAATTCTCTTTGGGCCTGGGTCTTGCAAGTTGTCAGCTCCTCTCTAACACAAAGGACAACACCTTCACCCCAGTCGATTACTTGTGGTTTTTGACAATCCAACACCAATAGAAAATGAGCGTTGGTAGCCACATGTTGACTCTTGGACCGTCCCAAATGTACAATCATCCAAAGCAAAGATCTCAAATTTATATATGTTATCCACACTATAGGTATACTATTGCTCAATGGCTCAATTTCATTCACGTAGTGAGCCTAAATCAATCCTAGGGTGGTGCGGGGATCATCTCTCGATCTTGTAAAGTTGGGCCTTATACCTCTGCATTATAGGCCGATAAGAAAATAGATATCCTGTTTTTCTATCAAGAGCTTTTGACCCCCAATACGGAACACATGATGATGCCCATCCCACGTTGGATGATCCAGCTCAGAAGGTCCTTCTGCCCTTTCATCAATTCAAGTCTGGAATACTTTAACAATCAGCATCTTCATAGAGCTAACAAGCATGTCGGATTGGTAATCATCTCTCGTTCCTCTCTCTCGTGTTGTCTTTAATGCTAGATACTCATGGTAATGGCTTAGTACCTACATAATACACATTTTCAATGGATCAGAACTTGGTTCAATCACTGAGAAAAAAAGAAAGTGTTTCTTATTTTTTTTGTGGGCCGGCTAACTCAGCCCCCTGTGCAAAACAGGGCTTGATAACGCTCTCTCCCTTAACGGGAAAAATTTTTAACGCAGTCCAGGTCACTGGGCGACTACGTTAGCCATCTAATATGTCTAGGGCTTACCCAAAAACATATTTTTCACTAGTAAACATCATGAAAAAATTAATGAAAATAAGGATAAAGGTTTAAGCTCCTACCTGGAATTGACAGAATCAAAAATAGTTGCCTAGATTGTCCACAATCAAGCGCGGAATTGTTTCCCTATTTCACACTCCAAAGCTCTTCACTGAATGCAAATAGTGAAAATGAAGGTATTTTGTCCTTCTTATAGACACTCTTAAGGTATGACTCACTCTAGCTAGTTATTGAAATTGGTGCCCTATAAATTTGTGCTATGTTTTCATGCAACTATTCATTATTCTATTGATGTTACCTCCGCTCTGATGGTTTTCCAGTGTTTTTCTGCAGAATTGACCACACTTGACCTAGATCGAGCCTTCTTTTTAGGGAATTTTTCTAGCTCATAAAACTAAAAAAACCTTGAGTTTCCTTCTTAAGGCTCGTTAAACTCCCACAAATAAGATAATGAGCCATTCTTTTCCATCTTTTTCTAGCTCTTTAAAAATCAAAAAAGGCACCAAGTTTTTCTTCATTGGACTCGTTAAAATTTCATGAATATCATCGACATTTTCTTCGTCTGACTTGTTAAAATTTCATGAGGAATATTGAGTTTACTTCGTCTCCTTGTACTCATAACAAAATGAGGTAGACGTCCATTGAAATTAGGTTTATAACTTTATCCAGACTAAATGGACTAACTTACAGAAAAGGAACTTTCGATGGGCATACTATTAACCCTTTGTCGCACCCAATCATCAACCATGACAAAGGTACCGCCTTGGAGTTGTCTTTTACGATCTCTTTCATACTCCCTAAATATGAAAATATCACCGAGTTTACCCTTCTAGATTCGTTAAACCTAATCAGATGGGGAAAATATTTGGACAAAGTAGAGACTCACTCTTTATACTTTGAAGGATGGTTTGGCAACTACACCTTGAACATGGCACCCCTCAGAAAACTCATTTTTCACCAGCTTCTTGCTAAACACTACCATCCTATGAATTTAGCCTTCATACTCTAATGTTCCTGCATCTTTGAAACCTAACACTCTGGTGTTCCTAAGTCTAATTTTCCTGGTACCCTGTATGTCGTGCCTTCTATTGTTCAAGAGATCACATTATCTAGTGCTTCCTATATCAACCCAGTTGTGATATGCCAAAAATCATTTGCTTGTCGTCTATTTGCACCATCACTCCATACTATCTTTAAAACATAATCATCTTTGTCATGTTTCGTGTCAACTTATGCAAGACACCTTATTTCTTACCTCTTGACAGATCTCTTCCTATCGACTTCAACATCTTATCTAGGAAGGCGATCCAGAAACATATCAGTACCCTGGAACTTGTATACCTCAGTGGCAGGTTACCTTGTGTTTGATTGGGGGTTTTCATCATTGGCTGCTAGTTGAATAATTCTATGAGCTTTCAACATTAACACCATTTTTCACACTCGTTAGATTGTATTGGGCATCTTGGAGACCATCATCATTATTGGTGGCCATCCTCGCGTCTATTAGCATTTTTCATCATTGACTGGTAATCAGATGATTTCTCATGTGTTTGACTACAAGTCCTTTATTCACATGTGTAGAAATATGCAGTTTAGAGAACCGCTGACCAAGACCTTGGGCAGAGGCTTATATCACTCAACTTTGTTTCCTCCCCAAGCTGCATATATTTTTTTCAGAAATATCTTATCATATTGATCCTATTATGACACAAGCTTCCACATTGTGCTTATCGGTGGACACACTGGTCATGTCTCTTCCTGGATAAATCACTCTGCTACAACTACTGAGCATGGGAATGCCCGACTCAGGAAAAATTTATATATATTTTTGACATATGTTGCTTGTTTAAGGTTTCCCATAGTCTTGCAACTTCTCTCTCTCTCTCTATTGCACATATATAAAGTATTCTAGCCATCGTCTTCATCTCTGACCTCACACTTTAGGGGCCATCTATTACACTTAAAATGACCTCCTCATCAGCTCAGAGGAGAAATACACATGGTTGAAAGAAATTGACCAAGACAGAGACCTATTTTTCCATGGTAACACACCCCAGAAACTGCCAGACTGAGTTATAATGCTTTCCAACTTCTTGTAGGGAGAGTTAGTGCTTATGCTAATGCCCTGTTTTGCCTAAAGGGTCACGTTACCTATGTTCCATGAAGAATGAGGGGTGGATTTTGAGTTAACAGAGTGACATTTCCAGCTTTTTCTCAAAGATTATGTCCAAAAGGCTGGCATCCTGTGGTGTAGGCCTTTGAGTGGACATTGCTAAACCTAACTAAGCATCCAAAGAGGAAAAAACTATAAAATCATGGAAACATCATGGATTTTTTCCTATTCAAACTAATGGAGAAGAATGGCAAGGTTTGTCCTCCCAAACTCTTATAAATTGGAGGCAAGGACTCATTGTCAAAGGTCGAAAGGTTGATTGTGCAAGGAGAGAACTTTTGTTAGCATGAGGTTTCATTGTTGGCATAGTTCGTTGAGAGCTATTTTCCCAAGCATTGTTACACTAGGAGATTTAAGAGAGAGAGCTTGGAGTTGAAGGACTGAGGGAGGCCTAACAAAGTCGATGGTTGTGTTGTGGATCATTTTTATTTACCTTTGAACTATTTTTCAAAACACCAAAAAATCATATATGTTATAAAAGGTAAAATTTTGTATGTCAAAGAATAATTTTGATTTATATTTTGGTACATTAACATTACGTGATGAGATGTGAAGGTGGGTCGAGTTGGGCTCATTCACGTGTAGAACAGTTCAAGAGTCAAACCGATGGGTATGTTCAAAACATTACACTCCGGTTAGGGTCGAGTCAGGCTCATTCGCAAGCTCAGGAGAGACTAGCGATACAGAAACTGGGAGCACAAATTGCACGAGGTTTATACCAAGAAGTGCCCCCGCAAGCAGTCTCGTTAAATCCGCTCACCTGCAAATCGATGGTTGACATTAACTGTGGGAATACTCTCTTCAAATTCCAAAAACTGCTTAAGTGCCCCTACAAGTGGTTTCAGGTTTCAATAAAGGACATTATGTGGTGAAAGCTGGAGCCCATGCCCTTTAATTTAAAATCAGAGAAGGCAGAGAAATGGTGTATTTCCTTTAGACACTTAAGATTTTTGAAGGAGGCGCAAAAGGAAAAATAGATGATCAGGATCAAAGCGCAAAACTGAAACGGAGAGATGGAAAATGGAGATCATATCGCATATTGCACTTCGCAAGTTTAAAGGGTTAGCGCTAAGGAATGTGTTAACGGTTGCGATCTACAGGTTGCGGGCGATCCCACCTCTCTTTTCCACGTCACCTCCCTCTCCCCGCATTTCACACTTCGCAAGTTTTAATGTTTACCTCCACCACTCATAAACTAAATCCGCTAATTTTTTATTTGTGATATCCATGGGACCCATCCTTTCCACGTCACCTACCTCTCCCCACACTTCGCACTTTGCAAGTTTTAGATCTTACCTTCCATTTCTCACAACAAATCCGTCAATTTTTTATTTTTGATTGGCCCCACCTCCGCTTGCCACGTCACCTTCTGCTCGTTTCACTTCACACATCACAATGTTAAACACTTACCTCCCATATTTCATAAAAAATCCTCGATTTTTTATTTGCGGGAAAATGTGATGTGGTTTCAAACGTGAACTCCAAAGGTTTTCAAATCCAGAGGAAAGGAATTTCTTGTGTTAAATCGTATCAGAGGAAGAAAAGAGGATTATAACGTAAAGCTGGTGAAACGAAAAAATGCAATAGAAAGCGAATGCGATGCATTCTCCAAGGGTGAGTAGAATACAGTTTAATTCCAAGTCTTGTGGCAGTTCACGAACAGAAGGGGACAGAATAACATTGTTTGAAGCACGGAGGCATAGGCAGAGTCGGGCAGAAGAACGTACAGTGGCATTGTTGGAAGCACGATAGTTGGGTCAAGTCAGGCACTGAGGCATTGTTACATAATTGTGCAGCTACCACATCATAACCAGAAAGGACACCTCAGCACTTCGAGGGAGATGCATCAACAACAATCAGATTCAGCAAAATGAATGATATTTCCATTTTCAATTTGTTTTCTTGGTATAATTGCATAAGTAATTTTAACAGTTTAGGTAGTCGAAGTAGTTTCAAGAAGTCCAGTAGTTATGAACTGGTTATATGTATTTAAGTAGATATAAATAAAGAAAATAGGTTCCAAGTTTTGGACCTCTGGATGACTGTTAATTTGTTACTGAATTTTCAGAGAAATAAATGAAAGAAGATCAAGTTTCCTGCACATGTTGATGTTGATATGTCTTTCCAGTTTCGCTCTGTGTTTATTCCTCTTTGAATGAAGTGAAGTAATGTAGTAGTTAGTCTCTTAATTACATCTGTGAGTAAGAGTTAAATAACCTTATTTTTCGCTCCTTCACTTCATCTCTTCTCCCTTCACAAATTCTCCCTGAAGCTCAAAAGTAATAGATTTTGTGTTTATAGCATATTATTTTGAGTTTCCCCTCTCTTCAAAAACTCATGATGAAACTTTAAAGTAATAGATTCTGTGTTTACAACATATTATTTCGATTTTCCTCGCTCTCCATGAATTTCTTCTGAAACTTAAAGGTGATAGATTATGTTTCTCAGCATATCATTTTGAGTTTCCCTTGCAATTATTCTTTTCATTTCATTCAAATATCAACATTTTATGGCATTTTGAAGGCTTTCATTATATAATATTATTGAAAGTATTAAGTAATTAAATTCCAAAGGTGTTAAATAGAGGTCATTTCTGGGGACGAAGAAACGAAGTTTATTTTCCCTGGGTTTTTCACATTATTTCCTTTGTTTGTTTAGTGAGGAGGAAATATTTGGTTGTGTTTGTTATTTTCAAATTTTTGGCTTTCAAAAGGCCTAACACGAGGTCAACTACTTCACAGTAGATATTCCCTGCTTTGCCAGATCCAGAAAAATTGGTTTCTAAAAAGGCTCAGAAACCTGAAACTCCTTCAACACCTGATCCTACATTGTATTTTCCTTAAAGTAGTTCTAGTATTCCTTTGTTCGAAGATATTTCTGAAATAATTCCTTCCTTGGAACAAGATTCACCTTTCATGCCACTTTATTTTCAAGAACCTAAGTTAGAAGAACATTCTTTCGAGTCTATTTCTTTTACCTTCACTCAAGCTCAACCAAATATAGTTGTTGGTTATTCTGCCATTGTTCATTAGCCCACTCCCATATCAGTCTTCTCACCACCTTAATTCACTTTCACAGTAGGTTCATCAACCTCAACTACCCAAGGAACAGTTAACCAAGGTGTAAATATGGCAACACCAGCTTTCTTAATGAATAGATATGCACCACTAAATATTGTGCAACCAATGAATGCCATGCCTCAAGAATACCTCAAATTACTTCCTCGTTTCACTGGAGAAGATGAAGTAACTGCAGAACAACATTTACCCTTGTTTTTCACTTTTGCTGAGAATTTAAATGTAGAACATCTTGATCTTGTGATGAGACTATTTGTGCAGTCTCTAAATGGAGAGGCTAGAAAATGGTTCAAAGGTTTACCAAATGGTTCAATAAATAATTGGGAAGAGTTAGAAACTCAATTCACTCAGAGATGGGGAGAAAAGAGAGATCATGGTGACTCATTAACAGAGTTTAATGCAATTAAAATAAATCCTAATGAAAACATTTCTGAGTTTGTAAAAAGGTTCAACAAATTGTACAATAGTTTACCTATAGAGATGAAGCCCCCCCTTGGAGGATCAAATGTAGTTTTTGCTGGGGCTTTTGAAGTTGATTTTAGCTTTACATTGAGAGATAGAAGATCCCATACTCTTGAGCAGATACAGACATATGATTTAGATATTGAAGCTAATATGACTGCAGCCGAAAAGGTGAAAGGGAAACAGCTAGTCCAAGAGAAGGGGAAAGCAAATGAAGAATCATCACAAGATCTAAGAATTGAATATATGAAAAAGGTGATAAAAAATTGACAAGTAAGCTAGCTAAGATGGAATTGGAAAATAAAAACTCCCAAAGACAAGTACAAAAAAATCGACGGGGGTTTAACTCTCAATTCAGAAAATATCCCCTGCAAATTTTGCAGGGGTAAAGAAGAGATCAAGACTAGGTTCAAGCACCATTGTATATAGAAGCAGCACCCAGAGAGCCAGCAAAAGATGACCAAAGGGAGGCCGAAGATCAAGTATATGTTATGTATACAATAGAATAGGATGAAGAGGAGGATTGTGAGGGAGAATATGCTGAAGTTGAAGTATCTTTTGATCAAGATGAAATGGATTAATAATGTAGGAAATTCACAGATTTCATGCAAGCTAAGTTACATAAAAAGAATGATTTAAGGTCTAGAAAGAGATCTAGACTATTGGATAATGAAGGTGAACAACAAGGTTCCATTCCTCCTCCAATGGCAACTCCACAACAAAAGGACCCTGTGAAACAGGTCTGTAATGGGAAACAACCTGTAAAT
The DNA here is from genome assembly GCA_034641835.2 of Pinus albicaulis. NCBI lineage: Eukaryota > Viridiplantae > Streptophyta > Pinopsida > Pinales > Pinaceae > Pinus > Pinus albicaulis. The sequence goes on along the minus strand of CM076573.1, from coordinate 65,280,514 downwards.
TCACTTAATAGAACAAATGTGCAGCAGGGTGAATCTTCACAGAACAAATCAGTTGACACTAATATTTTGGAGAGAGTTGTTCCAATACCCGAATAAGCGGAAAATTCTAGAAAGAGTAAATAAGAACCCAAAAATAATGTTAAGCTAATTCATGCTTTCAATTTGGCAAAAGAGTTAGAGAAGGTTAAAATTCAGGTACCTCTTCTAGAATTAGCTAAAATACCAGCTTACAAGAAAGAAATTTCAGAATTTATTAATCTCACACATATGGAAGATATATGTGATACAGTGAACTTACAAGAAGAAAAGCCAGTGGCCACCTTTGGTCCTCATGTAGCAAAGTAGATACTTATGTTCCACCCTTCTATATTTCTTTGTTGCTTCATGATTTTACTCTACATAATTTCATGTTGGACTTAGGAGCATCCCATAATCTCATGCCATCGTCTGTTATGAAGGAACTAAACTTGCAGATTACCAAACCTTATAGGGATATGTATTCATTTGATTCCAAAAGGGTGAAATGTAATGGGTTAATTAAATATGTAGAAATTTCGTTGGCACAAATCCCAGCAAAGAGTATAGTCATGGATGTAGTGGTTGCTGACATCCCAGCCAGGTTTGGAATGCTCCTGTTAAGATCTTAGGGAGAAAAGTTGGGAGGTGTTCTAAAATTATATTTCACTTGTGCTATCATTCTAGTTTTTAAAGGGGGAGAAAGGAGATTTTACAAGGAAACAAGGTTTGTGAGGACCACCTCCAAGAAAGATGCAGGAAATTCCTCCATTTATAGTCAAGAAACATAAGATATTTCTTGTTTCATGCTGTATGAAAATGCAAAATTTGCTGAAGACACACAGAAGTAGCTCTCTTCATCAGTTGTGAATAATGAGCTGCACTCAAGGAATATTTGGAAGTGCTACTTTAATGGTGCCTACTCCATGGAAGGCGCAAGTGCTGGATTCTTGCTGATATCACTAGAAGGTAACCTCATGCCTTTCTCTTTTAAACTAGAATTTGATTCAACAAACAATGTGGCTAAGTATGAGGCCTTAATCTCAAGCCTTAAAGTTTATAAACAGATGGGAGTCCAATGTATTTCAATTTTTGGTGACTCTGAATTGATAATAAGGTCGTTTAAAATCATTGTCAAACCAAGCATCCAAGGTTAAGATCATATAGGAATGAAGTTTGTGATCTAATAGAAAAATATGTTGAAGCCTTCAATCTTCAGTTTATTCTGAGGGAGGAGAATATATTTCCATATTCTTTAGCAGTTGCAGCCAGCACCTTCAAACCTCTAATAAATCCAAGGCTAAGGTATGAAATTGAAATTAGACATAGACCTTCTATCCCTGACAATGTGAAAATTTGGCAGGTGTTTGATGATGATTAACAGATAAATCAATTCCTAACAATGATTGGAAACTTTGAAGATGCTGAGATACACCAAGAGAAAGAAAAAACAGAGCAGAAAGCATAAATAAGAAACCTTAAGCAGTCGATAGGTGAACAGAAGATTATCCAATTGAAAGATAATGTGCTCCCTAAAGGGTTGGTTCCCCTTGAAAGATTATTCGATTCTACTGATGTGGTTTTTTATTCAAATAAAATGCATCAAGAAGAAGAGACAGAAGATTGTAATTTGGGAACTCGTCAGGAACCCAAAATAGTGACATTGTTCAAAGGTGTTCCCAAAAATTACAAACAAAGATACATTGATCTTTTTAAGAAATATATGGATGTGTTTTCCTGGTCATATGAAGACCTGAAAACATATGACAAAAGCATAATTTAGCATAAGATTCCATTGAAAGAAGGAATCAAACCACACAAACAGAAGCTCAGACAGATCAATCCATTGTTGCTAGCTCCAATCGAAAAAGAAGTGAAGAAATTGTTGCAGGCGAAAATTATAGTCCCTCTTAGATATTCAGACTGGGTTTCTAATCTGGTCCCTGTAAGAAAGAATAATGGAGAGATAAGATTGTGCGTAGACTTCAGGAATTTGAACCAAGCATCTCTAAAAGATAATTATCCTTTGTCAAAAATGGATTATGTCTTACAGAAGGTGACAGGAGCTCACAAGTTGTCTATGGTTGACGGATTTTCTAGGTATAATCAGGTAGCAGTAGAAAAATAAGATCAGAATAATATTGCTTTCACGACACCCTGGGGCACCTTCATGTATGCAAGGATGCCGTTTGGTCTTATGAATGCAGGTGCAACATTTCACAGGGCCATGGACATAACCTTCGTTGGTGACAGGTTTGTAGTTATATATATGGATGATGTAATTGTTTTCTCGGGGTCAGGAGATGAACACTTGGAGCATTTGCAAAAAAACTTTTCAAAAGTGTAGAAATTTTTGTCTGTCATTAAATCCCAAGAAATATTTATTTGCCTTAAAAGAAGGTAAATTATTGGGTCACATAGTTTCTAAACAAGGAGTAAATATTGACCCAGCAAGGGTGGAAGCCATTCAGACGATTCCTGTAACTAGAAGCAAGAAAGATATCCAGAGATTCCAGGGAAAAATAAACTTTTTGAGGAGATTTGTGCCCAATTATGTTGAGATTTTGAGAAGTATAACAGATACGTTGGAGAAAAATGCAAAAGTGAAATGGGATAAGGAAGCAAGAGATGCATTTGCTAGAATAAAGGAAGCATTGCAGGAAGCTCCAGTTCTGATTAGTCCATAATATCAAAAAGCCTTTCAAGTATTCTCATTTGCATCTCCCCATTAGGGGAATTTTGAGGTCTAAAATTGGCCTCCTAAGGAAATAATAAAATAATAGCTAAACCAATAAAATAATATTTATGAATTTTCAATTCACTTTTTGCACTACAATCCATGTAAACATAGTTAAATTCAATTCAAAAGTTGTATCAAAATAAAATTAATAAAAAAATTGTATTGATGTGACTATAAATAAGAATGAGTTTTTCAAGAAAAAATCATTATCATTGAACAACTGATGCATTTTTCCTTTGTACTTAAATAACTTAAAATAAAATATAAATATAAATTTATAAATTCTTGATTATATTATATGCTATTAATTAAAATATATATTATTTGAATTGTATAATAACATGTAATTAATATACTATATAAAAATAATATAACATAATATAATATAGGGATATGCATTGTTTCTCTCAAGAAATATGAAATGACAATAATATGTTTTTATTAAAAAAGTGTGAAATGACATTTATTATGAGCACTTTACTTTGACTTTAAAATTACTTAGATCACTACCATGGTTAACCATGTGTTTTTATCCACCATTAAGAATGTGACAAGTAAGTACCTTTAACTCAAGCAATGCCAACTCAACCATTAGGGATGATGTCATCCCCTAAAATGTGATTCGTTCTCATAAAGTGAATTTTGATTGTACATTTTCCTTAGGAGACCCATTTTAGACCTCAAAATTCCCCTAATGACTACTATTGTTGTTGTGTTGTTGCAGAAAAATGAAGATAGTAAGGAGTAGCCAGTTGCATTTTTCAGTAAAGTTCTCAGAGATGCTGAGCTCAAATACAATATTCAGGAGAAACAAGTATATTCTTTGGTCAAAGCATTGAAAGCCTTCAGGACTTATGTGTTATATTCCCAAATAACTACTTATGTTTCTAATTCTACTGTGAAAGACGTGTTGGTCCAAAGTGATTTTGAAGGAAAAAGGGGGAAGTGGATAGAAAAAATGCAAGAGTATGATTTGGACATCAAACCCACCAAGCTGGTCAAGGGACAAGGGTTAGCAAAGTTGTTGACAGAGACAAATTTTCAAGCCTTGGGAATTAATCTGTTAGCACTAGTGGATGGAGATGTAAATGAAGAAGGTCAAAGCAATTCCAAAACAGGTATTCAATACAAATTTTTGTGCTCTGATTGGTATAAAGATATTGTGCATTACTTGTGTTTCTTTTCCTGTCCAACTTCACTAAGTAGAAAAAAATACAGAGCTCTCAAGCTCAAATCTCAGCCATATGTTATAGTAGAAGCAAAGCTATACTGGAAAGATCCTGCTGGTATTCTGCTGTTATATTTGACGGAAGGATAATATATTGAAGTCACCTAAGAATATCATGAAATTCTGTGTGGAGATCATTATAGCTAGAAGGTCACTACTCATAAAATTCTCAAGTCAGGCTTCTATTGGCCAACCTTGTTTGCCGATGTTTATACGCTGGTCAGAAGTTGTCAAAAGTGTCAATTGTTTGCTAAAAAGAAAAAACTTGATCCATTACCTCTCATCCTAGTATTTATTAAAGAAATTTTTAGGAAATGGGGATTGGATTTTATTGGAGAGATCAATCCACCATCAAGTGGACAATTCAAGTGGATTCTAACTGCCACTGTTTACTTTACAAAATAGGCTGAAGCAATACCCACTAAGAAGGCGAATGACCAAGTAGTGATGAAGTTTCTGGAGGAAAAAATTTTCAGCAGATTCGGATGTCCAGTCAAAATTGTGACTGATAATGCTCATGTATTCATCTCTTCTCATTTCATTAATTTCTGTCAAACATATAATGTAATTTTATCAGATTCCACAGCATATCATCGCCAAGGGAACAGATTGGCAGAGTCCTCAAATAAGACATTTGTCGGAATTTTGAAGAAGACAATCACCGAGAATCAGAAGGATTGGGATATGAAGTTTAAGTTTTCCCTCTGGGCAGTTCGAGTCTCCCTATGAAGTGGTTTACAGAACTCAAGCACTATTTCCTACTCAGCTGGCCAAACCAGTGATTTATTTCCTTCAATAAGCTAAGGAAAAACCTAATGCTCTGGTAAGAAGATTGAACAAAATAATTGAATCAAGTGAAAAGAGAAACAAAGTCAGGGATAACTTGATTACTTATCGGGAAAATATGAAGTCTATATTTGATAGAAAAGCAAAAGAAGTTCTCTTTCATGTAGGATATTTAGTACTGAGATGGGAAACCAGATGAGAAGAAAAGAGGAAGCATGGTAAATTTGACCCTCTCTGGTATGGTCCATACAGAATCTCTGAGGCAAGGTCAAATAACACATTCATTTTGGAAGATCTATATGGGGATTCAGTACATATGCCTGTTAACGAGCAGTATCTGAAGCATTATTTCCAGTATTAAAGGTCAGCATTCCACCATTGTAAATACTAGATTTCTCATTGTTCATATGTCACCAAGAAATATTTGACTCCATGCCCAATGGATAAGGCACTAATCTGCGCTTCTTAGCGCTTCCGTGGAAAAAATCACTATCCCCAGGTGGAGCCAGATGTTGTGGCTCATTTGCATTTACGTTTGAAATATTTTTCAAAACACCAAAAAAGCATATATGTTAGAAAAGGTAAAATTTTGTATGTCAAAGAATAATTTTTCTTTATATGTTGGTAAATTAACATTACATGATGAGATGTGAAGGTGGGTCGAGTCAGGCTCATTCACGTGTAGAACAATTCAAAAGCTAGACCGATGGGCACGTTCAGAACATTACACTCCAGCCAGGGTCGATTCGGGCTCATTCGCAAGCTCGGGAGAGACTAGCGCTACAAAACCCGTGAGCACAAATTTCACGCAATTTATACCAAGAAGTGCCTCCACAAGTAGTCTCGTTAAATCCGCTCACCTGAAAATCGACGGTTGACATTAACTGCGGGAACACTCTCTTCAAATTCCAAAAACCGCTTAAGTGCCCCCGCAAGTGGTTTCAGGTTTCAATAAAGGAAATTGCATGGTGATATTTGGAGCCCACGCCCTTTACTTTCAAATTAGAGAAGGCAAAGAAATGGCGTATTTCCCTTAGACACTTAAGAGTTTTGGAGGAGGCGCAAAGGGAAAAATAGATGGTCAGGATCAAAGCACAGAACTGAAACGGGGAGATGGATGGCAGAGATCATATCGCATATCCCACTTCACAAGTTTAAAGGGTTAGCACTAAGGAATGTGTTAAAGGTTGCAATCTACGAGCTACGGGCGGGCCCACCTCTCTTTTCCATGTCACTTCCCTCTCCTCGCATTTTGCACTTCGCAAGTTTTAATGTTTACCTCCACTGCTCATAAACTAAATCTGCCAATTTTCAATTTGCGATATCCGTGGGATCCATCCCTGCCACGTCACCTCCCTCTCCCCACACTTCGCACTTCACAATTTTTAGAGCTTACCTTCCATTTCTCACAATAAATTCATTGATTTGCGATCTGCGATTAGCCCCACCTCCGCTTGCCACGTCACCTTCTGCCTGTCGCACTTCGTACGTCGCAATGTTAAACACTTATCTCCCGTCTTTCATAACAAAATCCTCAATTTGCGATTTGCGGGCAGATGTGATGTGGTTTCAAAAGTCAACTCCAAAGGTTTTCAAATCCAGAGGTAAGGCATTTCTTGTGTTAAATCGTATTAGAGGAAGAAAAGAGGATTATAACGTGAAGCTAGTGAAACACCAAAATGTGATAGAAAGAAGACGCGATGTGTTCTCCACGGGTGAGTAGAATATAGTTTAAGTCCAAGTCTTGCGGTGGTTCATGAACAGAAGTGGATAGGATAACATTGTTTGAAGCATAGAGGCATAGGCAGAGTCGGGCAGAAGAACATATACTGGCACTATTGGAAGCACGAAAATTGGGTCAAGTCGGGCACTGAGGCATTGTTACAGAACTTTGCATATATTGCATCATAACCAGAAAGGACACCTGAGCACTTCGGGGGGGACGCATCAGCAACAATAAGATTAAATAAAACGAATGATATTTCCAATTTCAATTTGTTTTCTTGGTATAATTGCATAAGTAATTTTAACAATTTAGGTAGTCGAAGTAGTTTCAAGAATTTCAGTAGTTACAAACTGGTTGGATGTATTTAAGTAGATATAAATAAAGAAAAGGGGTTCCAAGTTTTGGACCTCTAGATGACTGTTAATTTGGTACTGAATTTTCTGAGAAATAAATGAAAGAATATCAAGTTTCCTACACCTGTTGATGTTGATATGTCTTTCCAGTTTCACTTTGTGTTGATTCCTCTTTGAATGAAGTGAAGTAATGTAGCAGCCAATCTCTTAATTACATTTGTGAGTAAGAGTTAAATAACCTTAATTTGAGCTCCTTCACTTCATCTCTTATCCCTTCAAAAATTCTCCATGAAGCTTAGAATTAATAGATTTTGTGTTAATAGCATATTATTTTGAGTTTCCCCTCTCTTCACAAACTCCTGATGAAACTTTAAAGTAATAGATTCTGTATTTACAACATATTATTTTGAGTTTCCTCTCTCTCCATGAATTTCCTCTGAAACTTAAAGGTGATAGATTATGTTTCTCAGGATATCAATTTGATTTTCCCTTACAGTTCTTCTTTTCATTTCATTCAAATATTATCAATTTATGGCATTGTGAAGGCTTTCATTATATCAGATTATTGAAGGTATTAAGTAATTAAATTCCAAAGGTGTTAAATAGAGGCCATTTGATATTGTAATTTTGACATACATTTATAAAATGTCTTAAGCATTGATTCCCTACCACAGTCGAGGGATTGTTCCTTAAGATACAACAGGTTGTAATCCTCCTTCATTCGATATAATGGAACTACCTCTATTTTTTCCACTTGATATCTTGTGATTACATCTATTGAGTTATTTTTTTAAGATATATGTTATAAGTGGCCTAGACTTATATTTGTTCATGTTTGATTATATGCTTGTCTTTGATTGTTTATTGTGATAACACTGTGAATATTACTAGTTTCATTTTTGGATTGCGGGATCTGGACTTGGAGTTAGTGAGGCGGGCTTCCACCACACTACCTTGAGCTCTCCAACATATTGGCACTACGCATCGAGGTAATCCTTCTCTATTTCATATTTTCAATCAAAATACTTGTATGAACATGCATCTATTGTATTTGTAAATGTTGCAGCTAATCTAAATCTTTGCCTTGGGTCCCGGGAAGACCTAAGATGGATCTTATTCCAGCTACCACTTGTGCATTTTACCCCTAAGAAATGTTGTCCTATTTGGTCAATTTGGATCTTATTGTAACATTGTTTGAAGGTTAATTTTTACTTATTACAACAACAGGGTAACTTCGAATGACTTTGATGATGACATGACATGTATTTAAAATTGTAGGATGGTGTATCACTCTCTTCGTATGTTTGGGATGATGTTAGTATGGCTTGCATAAGATACCTTGAAGAACAAGTGAGCTGGAATAGGGATTAATCAGATCCTGTTTTGCAATCACTTGGTTGGATGGGGGTTTTTTAATCCAAATTTTGACTTGTACTAGCATCCCACATGCTTCATGGAGTATGTTAATGTAAGGTATCCCCATGAGCCTTCCTTTGGGACATGATTTGGAGTGAGTCATTTTTTGACTTGATTTTTTGAATTGTTATGATGATGTCGCCCATTTGATGGACTTTTCATAAATTCAGTGCACTAGAAAGGGAAGGACGTTGGACACATTTTTAATTGAAGATACTTCACCATGCTTCAAGGATTGACCATGGACCATATACCTAAAATATGGACGATTATTTGGGAATCTTCAAGCAATAATTGACCACTTACACAATTTAAGGAGCCTTTGGAGGCTAGGCATTGGCATATTGGACCATTGTTTCTCTTTTTGGGAGGATTGGCCCCTATTTTTAGGGTTCTAATCATCAAATCATTGTACATGTGGCTTGACCATGTAATTTTTTATGTTGTGATAGTTTAATTGATTTTAGGAGTTAGTTAGTTTGATTTTTATTAGGATACATCTAAGGAATTAAATCAAATAATTTTATTGTTAAACACACACATAAAAATCGTGATAGCTAAATTGTGTGATACATATTATTCACAAAACATAAATATAAATACATTTTGTGTGACCATTGGTTTCATCTACCAAGTGGTCTCTTAGATTTCTCATGACTATGGGCTTTCACTTAAGGCTTTTCTCCTTCCACTGAAGTGAATGTTCCAAGTTAAAATAACCCCAAGGATTACGTTTCCAACATCCCCCCTTCCCCCCCCCACCCCTTAATTTGAAGAGGTGTGCATGATTCCAAGAATATCTTTGAAATACAAAGGTGGATAGTAGACAATGGTTGGATGTGATCACTGAAATGTTGGTTTAAGGTAGAACCAAAGGGGGTATAAGAAGCTAAAGTCTTCTACAGGTGGTGTTTTAAGGTGGGCCACCAACCAAATCATGTTCATGGAACATGAGCTTGTCTCTGGATATTGTTATACAAAATTTTATCTACGGATAAATCAAATTCCATGAGTGTGGTGTTTATCACTCAAAACAACCGAGGAAATATTACTACTATTTTCTCTAAAGCAAGCAGATATACAGAAATGAGAAAGAGCCTACTTGTGATCCTTTTCACTCTCCTTCTCCTTCTGTCACTGTTGTCGTTGCTCTCGATCTAACTCAATTCGCTAGATTGATTCCTGCAAACACAAACAGAGAAAAACAAACAACATACAATATAAAATTATCTACTTATCTTACTCAAATCAAACTGATTAGATCTGAAATACATACATTATTCAAGAATACATTGCACAAAAAATATGCATGTGTATGGGAAAGTGAACATCAATATTTATTAAAGGGTGGGAGGAGAAGATTACAACCAACGGATCGATTTGCTGTCAACCTACTCCAAATTCATTCCAGCGTCATCACATCCAACATCATCTCAGTAGCATATCAGTACTTTCGCTCTCTTATCAAATGAGAATCCAACAGCATAACTTTGCATAAAATTATTCCTCCCTAGCACTATGATGACTGCTCAATTTATAGGGAAACTGATGGTAGTTTCTCAATGAATGACTTTCTAATAATAGGCAAGACATGTTTCCAAGTTCATAGGTGTTAGATGGACACTTGGATTCCAAGTATGACACCTATGGACTCTCCTAGAAGGCACTGGCCATGTGGAGATTCCCGAAACAATGATAACTCTGCTCCCAGGTGACCAACGTACTCTTGAATGTCAGGAAGTGCACTGCAGTGCACCCTTGCATGAAGGAATTGGCACTGAAATGTAGTTATACCCTTGCAGATGAGCGTTGGTGAGTCAATGGGTCATATAACATATACTTCAAACCTTGAAAATCTCACAGTAGAAGCCATGAATGAAATTTCTTCACTTAGGGCATATAGCAACTAAAATATAAGGGAATGATAGACCATATTCATTGGTCCTAGGGATGATGTCCAGTTTGACAAGGTCTTGGGGGATGATGCCTAAATTGACCTATAACAGCTACCCCCTAAAGAATGAAGTCAAAATAATAATAGTATTTGAATGAGATGCTTTACGATGTGATGAGTTGGATCTGAAGCGGATGGTGACCTGCATCAATCTTGCAATACATTACATCATGATATTTTCACCTTGATCATGGATTGCTGAGGGAGACATTCCCATGCTCAGCACATAAAATATCTAATAACATTTACATAATTCATAAAATCGTCTACATTGGAATGTTGCCCAATATATACATTCCTCCAGATATAGGCCCATGTTTGGATGACAATCTGTATGTAAAGCCATCGTATAGATGATGTGTACAAAAATCATGAAATCGCAGCCCAGATGGATGAAACTAGATCTAGGGCCTTCTTATCTCGTTCACTCGATCGTTTAGGTACAAGTCTAACCATGCGAATATATGATTTGTAGTCGAACATGGGAAGGCATCATCTGATTACCAGAAAATGATGTGAGTTTTTAACAGACGCGAGAAAACCACCATTGATGTTAATGGCTCTCAAGGTACTGCAATACAATTTGCAAGGTGTGAATAGATTATTTTATGTCAAATTCCAAACAAAATATTTTGGTCAAAGGTATGGAAGCGAGAAACTTGTTGATGATGTAACAAGCCTCGGGGTACTGGAAGATGTTTCTAAGTAAAATTCTTGGATGATTAGTTGATGTCGACATGAAGCAACTTTATCGCAAAACAGGGGTTACTAATTTCGAAGACAAAATGTGACTTGATATAGCAATGTTCAGGGATGACTGTCCTGAAAATGAAGGTTTATGAGTATTGCATATGGATGAGGATTTTACTAGATGAATTCTCTTGAACATATCGGCGACACTGAGATGAGTTGGAAACATTGACCCAAAACTAAATTGAAGGTATGATGAATCATAGGTATAAATGAACCGTCAAGAAGATTACCCAACCCAAAAGTCATGATGATGGAGTGAAAGTGTCATGTTCAATAGTGACCTACTACCATAAAGTGTTCTGTTCTTTTTCCCAAGTTTTCCCCGATCATTTGTCGACTAGTACCTCTTTATTTTTTAACAAGCTTGAGAAGGATAACATATGCTTGATCTATAATTTGACCCTTTGGGTGAATCCATCGCTATTTAATAATTGAGTCTAGCAATAAATGAAACTCGATTCTTTCCATGATCGACAAGTTCGTCGCTATTTTATGTTAACGAGCCTAACGACAGTGACAAGCCGATCCTTTTTCATATTTAGAGAGTTTTAAAAAAGAAAAAAAAAAAAAAAAAAACTCCATAAGTCCTTTTTCACAAATTTGTTGCTCATGTCCAAAAAAGTGTAAAATGATACTTGAAAAACCTCTTAACTATGTTTGACTAAGGTTTTCATTTTTCGTAAATAATCTAACTCAATCTAGAAAAGAGTTAAACTTATACTGAGTAGATGTTGTTTCATTTACTTTTACAAGCTCGAAAAGACAAGTTCTCAGCAATCTTTTCACATTATCGGAGTTTGAAAAGAGCTAAAAGAAGACGTCCTTTTTCGCAGTCATCGAAGCTCGAAAAAGAGATAAAAGTGTGCTTCAAATCCTTTTTCATTTTTATCAAAGCTCGAAAAAGAAGGATAAATGTATGCTTTGTGGTCAAATCATTCTTGAATAAGTGTGCACGACTAATTTGTTGTATTAGTTGTAAAACCTATTCAGAAACCATCAAACATATTAAAAATACATGTTTCATAGCAAAAATGAATAAAAACTATAGTCACAGCATTAAATATGATTTAAAATAATCAAATTGACTAATCAAAAGAGTTTTAACCATTCGTTTTTACCATTCCAAAGTTACTATTTGAAAATTATTGTGTGTTCACATGTTGTGGCTAACATGAGGTGGATAAAAATTGGTCATTAATATTTACTTAGTTTTAAATGAGAGAAGTTAGTCTCTTTAGGTTGGTTAAATTAATTAGGAATAAAAATAGAAATTGGTTTCTCCCTGCAAGGAGATTGAGCCAAGTAGGATAAGAGCTTAGAAATAGGGTAGCATTTATTTGTTAGGAGTGGTTCAATGGAAATATATTTTAAGCGAGAAGGACCACTTCAGATAGATATATATGTGTGTGTGTGTGTGTGAGATAGGTGTGTGAGAGAGAGATCAGTGTGGAAAAGAGTGAGGCAAGTGTGAAATAAGTGTGTGAGAGGAGAGAACAGAGAGAGCATAAACAATTGTAATAACCAGCCGATTAAGGGCTTGGCTCTGTAAGTTCATTTATTATAAATTTTCAAGTGTTTTGTAATTGATTGGGCTCTCTGTTCAAAACTATTTGTTTAAAACTCGGTTAAATCGCAAATATATTAGTTATACAATAGGAGGATAATCCGATTGCAGGCGCGACGAGGGTCGTAGATTTGAACCCAATCAATGGGAGAGATCTCATCAAAGTTGAAAACCATCGCACATCGCACAGAACCACATTTACCATCAACGGGTGTCGCAAGTTAAATTGTTTAACCTGCGATGCGAAGTGAGGAGGTGGAGAGATAATGAGGATCATCGGATCGAGGACCAAACCAACGGTGGAGATCGTAGCACAGGAGAAGCAACTTCGCCATTCGCAAGATTTAGAAGATAAGCGTTAAGGCATCACAAATTAAACTAATTTGTTTGCGAGGAAAAAAGGGGAGGACATGCATTGGCTCAGCGCAACTTCGTAGTTCGCAAGGATTAAGGTTTTAATGTTAAAGTTAAACTGCAAAATTGTGTGACTTGTGATTGTTCGGTGATTGGTCAGACTTATCTTGGCACCCTCCAGTAAGAAATTTCATATATATGCATTGTTTTGGATTCTATATGTTTGGTTAGGTTAATTTTGTAGATCACGCACATATGTATGTTTAACAAGCTCCGAATTTAAAATCCACTATGGGTAATAAGGTTGTGTGGAGTGTAAACTGTATAGTTTCCACGTGTATTCTGATATTTTTGCAGCTAGTCTGCATCATTTGGTATCAGAGCAGACTTAAGTTATGTTCTTGAAATTTAAATCAAAGATGTCACCCAGGAGAGGAGTTGGCATAGGTCGTGGAAGACCGGAAGCTAATGCAATTTTGTTGGATGAAATTCGACATCTTCGTACAAGAATGGAGACAGTAGAGGTTGCTCAGAGGAGAGCACCTGAAGAAGGAGATGTCAGCGTAGCAAAGGAAACTTCTGAGGAAGAAGAATAAGTAGAATATGACGCAGCTAAAATGCTAAAAATGTTGATTAAGGCAATTGGAAGACCAAAGGTGGATGTACCTTTGTATGATGGAAATCTTAATGTGGAAGAGTTAATGCACTAGATCAATTCATTAGACAAGTACTTTGAATTTGAAGAAGTTGAAGACAAAAGGAAAGTGAATTTTGCAGCTACTAGACTAAAGGGTCATGTAATTATCTGGTGAGAGGAGTTACAGGTATCCGGACAGAGAAAAGGAAAGCCCAAAATCAAGCGATGGGACAAAGTGGTAAGAAAATTAAAAGGTAAGTTTATGCCCAAGGATTATCAGTTAAATATTTTTAAGAAATTACAGAATTTGAAACAAAAATGGATGACAGTGAAAGAATATACATAGGAGTTTTATAAGCAAAATATCAGAGTTGGACATGTACAGGATGATGTTGAGAAAGTATCCAAGTATATAGATGGCTTGAGGTATGATATCCAGGATGAGATCAGTCTATTAAATCTAAAGAGAATTGAATATTCTTAACAGGCAGCCTTAAAAGCAGAAGATAAGATACAAAGGAGAAAAGTCACAGGAATCGAGGAAAGAGTTCAGCAAGAGGAAGAGGAACATTCAAACCCAGATTTCAACATTCCCAGAATGAAGCAAGACGTTTGATTAACAGATCACCTTAGAGAGGAGAATATGGTCGAGGAAGGATTGTACCCAGAGGTAGAGGGCAAGGAAGAGATATTCGACGCTTTACATGTGGTGAATGGGGACATGGGTCATGGGATTGTCCTCATAATAAGTCAACAACCCAAAGAAATGTGAAAGTTGCTGAAACAAAGGAAGAAATTTCTCAGATTGCAGGTAAAGAGGAACCACCCGAAGCAGGAGAATCCTTATTATTGAAAAGGGTATTGCTTAAAGCAGAAAAAGAAATAGGATAACTAGCTCAGAGGAAGAATCTATTTAGGACTTGTTGGGTGTGGAGCCTGATTATCTTGTTTATTTTGTATCACAGCGTTGGACCCCTATACCTTAATGGGGCGGCAACGCTGCCCATAATTAAATTCTGCCTGGGGGGGTCTAGGGGGGGCGGCTGCGACTTTATGGAGCCCCCCCCCTGGTGGGGGGTTTCGGGGGAAACGCCCCCAAAGCTAAAAACAGATGTAAAATTGCCTTGTAAAAGTATAGTAATTTCTAGTCAATCTGGGCTGTTCATTAGGCGGATGATCTAACGGTAGAAGTTATGTTTAGTTTAGGGTTTTTTGCCCTAGTAGGCAACCCCTTGCTTTGTATGAGGGTATTTTATTGCGGATGTGCATTGTATGTGTATTCTCAGAGCGAGAAACAAAAAGGGAGACTGTGAGAGAGAATAGAGGATATTACAACGGATCTGTTGTAGGTTGTGTCTCTTCATTTTGTTGGATAATAGAAAGGAAGGACTGGTTGTTTGGGGTGGACGTAGCCCAAACTGGGTGAACCACGTATATATGTGTCTCTCTGGTTTTATGTGTTTTGTGTGCTTGTATTTTCCGCATATTTTATGTTCTGCATTGCTCTGTAATATAAAATTTTCTAACAACTGGTATCAGATCCGAAGGTCTATTTGGCTGATAAACTCGCAGGAAAGAAGGGTTCCTGGTTTGAGTGGGAGCAATGGTGGAAGACGGTAAGTTTAGGGTTAAGAAATTTAACAGCCAAAACTTCTCGTTATGGAAGATGCAGATGGAAGATTATCTATATCAGAAAGATCTGTACCTACCATTGAGCGGAAAAACAAAGAAGTCGACGGCTATGACAGACGCGGAATGGGAGATTCTTGATAAAAAGGCACTCGGAACAGTACAGTTGTGCCTCACAGCGTCGTTAGCCTTCAATATTTCAAAGGAAACAACAACAGAGGGTTTTATTAAGGCATTGGCGAAACTATATGAAAAACCCTCGGCCTCAAACAAGGTATTTCTTATGAAATGTTTATTTAATATGAAGATGTCGGAAGGTGGATTTGTTGCATACCATTTAAATGATTTTAATACAGTTACTAGTCAGTTAAGTTCTGTAGGGGTAAACTTTGATGATGAAGTTAGGGCTCTTTTATTCCTGTGCTCATTGCCAAAAAGCTGGAATGGTTTAGTTATGGCCATTAGTAACTATGTCTCTGGATCTAGTACTTTAAATTTTGATGATGTTGTCAGTGCTATCCTTAGCGAGGAAATGCGACGGAAAAGCCCCGGTGAGATATCGGGTAATGCTTTGAGTGCAGAGTCTAGGGGAAGAAAAATGGAAAGAGGAAAGAGCTCAGGATATCACAGTAAATCAAGGAAAGGCATATCCAAGTCCAGATCGGGGATAGTGTGCTGGAAATGCGGAAAGAAAGGACACCTAAAGAAAGATTGTAGATCTCAGAAGGGAAAAGAAGGAGACGCACAGCAAGAAAAAAATCATGAAGCAAATGTGACAGGTGATGTGTTACAAGATGCTTTGATTCTTTCTTTCGAAAATGTTACTGATTCTTGGGTTGTAGATTCAGGGGCCTCATTCCATGCCACACCTGATAAGAAATATTCTCATGAATATGTTCAAAGATATTTTGGACAAGTCCGTTTGGGTGATGATAAACCCTATAAAATTATTGGAATGGGTAAGGTTATTGTAAAACAGCAGAATGGAAACCAATGGCTATTAAAGGAGGTAAGGCATGTTCCAGATCTGAAGAAAAATCTGATTTCAATAGGGCAGTTAGGCAGTGAAGGTTGTGTGAAAATTTTCACAGATAAAACCTGGAAGGTCACCAAAGGAGCCCTGGTAATAGCAAAAGGCGAAAAGGTTGGTACATTGTATTTATGCAATGGTATTTCTAACTCTGTTAATGCTTTAACTTCCAAAGGATCAGATGCAGCATTATGGCATCATAGGCTCGGGCACATGAGTGAGAAGGGAATGAAGATTCTCCACTCAAGAAATTTGTTGCCAGGTTTGAAGAATGTTGATTTGGATTTCTGTGAGAATTGCATTTATGGAAAACAGAAGAGAGTCAGATTTCTCAGAGTTGGGAAAGAAAAGAAGAGCGAAAAATTGGAGCATGTGCATACAGATGTATGGGGACTTGCTCAGGTATCATCTCTCGGTGGCTCTCGTTATTATGTTACTTTTATTGATGATGCAACTAGAAAAACATGGATTTATTGTATTTAGAATAAATCTGATGTATTTGATACTTTCAAGAAATGGAAAGCTTTGGTTGAGATTGAGACATGAAAGAAGTTGAAGTGTCTCAGATCAGACAATGGAGGTGAATATTGCAACAAAGAGTTTGATAGGTACTGTTCAGAGCATGGAATTCGTAGAGAGAAGATAGTTCCAAGAACACCACAAGAAAATGGTGTGTCAGAAAGGATGAACAAAACAATCATGGAGTGTGCAAGGTGCATGAGATTGCATGCAAGATTGCCTTTACAATTTTGGGCAGATGCTGTAGATACTATTGTTTATCTAATAAACAGAGGGCCTTCAAGTTCCTTGGATGGTGGTATTCCAGAGGAAGTATGGACAGGTAAAAAGGTAAACTACTCTTTTTTAAAGCCTTTTGGTTGTGAGGCCTTTGTCCATATTAATAAAGAAAATAGAACAAAGCTTGAGGCAAAATCAAAGAAATGTAACTTTATTGGATATGGTGTTAATGATTTTGGTTATCGCTTATATGATTATGAAAATCACAAAATCATTAGGAGCAGAGATGTAATATTCAATGAAAAGGTCTTGTATAAGAATCAATTGCAGGAAAAGAAACAGGAAAAATAAAACAAAGAATACACAGTTCTTGATGAGATCACAGAAAAAGTAAAGGTGCCTAAAAATAATAATAATCAATAGCCACAACAACAGCAACCACCACAACAACAGGGACCTCAAACACCTAAAAGCGGTGTCAAAAGATCTACTAGGATAAGTAGACCCCCTGAACGATACTCTCCTTCATTATATTATCTATTGTTGACTGATTCTGGTGAACCTGAATGTTATGAAGAAGCAATGCAAGTTGAAACCAAGAAGAAGTGGGAGCTAGCCATGGAAGAATAGATGCAGTCCTTAATGCATAACCAGACTTGGGACTTAGTTAGGTTGCCTGTAGGTAAAACTACATTATAGAATAAATGGGTTTACAGGCTGAAGGAAGAAGATGGAGGAAAACAGAGGTATAAAGCTAGACTTATGGTGAAGGGGTTTGCATAAAAGAAAGGTATTGATTTTGATGAAATATTTTCTCCTGTTGTAAGATGACTTCAATCAAAAATATTTTAAGTCTTGTAGCAGCAGAAGATTTACATCTTGAACAGTTAGATGTAAAGACAAAATTTCTCCATGGAGATTTGGAGGAAGAGATCTATATGGAGCAGCCAGAAGGATATGAAGTCAAAGGGAAAGAAAAATTAGTGTGCAGGTTAAAGAAGAGCTTGTATGGCTTAAAACAGGCTCCAAGGCAGTGGTATCTAAAATTTGACAATTTTATGTCTGAAGAAGGTTATACTAGATGTCACTCTGATCATTGTGTTTATCTAAAAAAGAAAAATAATGGTAGCTATATTATATTATTATTGTATGTAGATGACATGCTTGTTGCAGGGTCTAACATGCAAGAAATAAATGTTCTCAAAAGAAAATTGGAAAATTCCTTTGCAATGAAGGATTTGGGAGCTGCAAAACAAATCCTTGGTATGAGAATAACTAGAGACAGGAAAATTCGTAAATTAACATTGTCTCAGAATGAGTACATACAAAAGGTGTTGAAAAGATTTAATATGCAAAATGTAAAACCAGTTAGTACACCTTATGCTAGCCATTTCAAACTTAGTAAGGAGATGTGCCCCAAGACCCAAGAAGGAATGGATTACATGTCTAAAGTTCCATATGCATCAGCAGTTGGAAGCTTAATGTATGCAATGGTCTGCACAAGGCCTAATATTACACATGCAGTGGGAATTGTAAGCAAGTACATGAACAATCCAGGAAAATAACATTGGATAGCAGTGAAATGGATTATCAGATATTTGAGAGATACCACAAATCAAGCATTATGCTTTGGTGGTTCAAAAATTGATCTACAGGGATATGTTGATGCAGATATGGTAGGTGACAGAGATAACAAGAGGAGCACTACAGGATATGTATTTACTGTAGGTGGAACAGTTGTTAGTTACGTTTCAAAAATCCAAAGTGTTGTTGCACTTTCAACAACAGAAGTAGAGTATGTTGCTGCTACAGAGGCTAGTAAAGAAATGATTTGGTTACAAAGGTTTATGGATGAATTGGGTAAGAAGCATGATATGGGCACGTTATACAATGATAGCCAAAGTGTCGTTCATCTTGAAAAGAACTTAGAATTTCATTCCAGGACTAAACACATACAGCTCAAGTACCATTTCATACGATTAATATTGGAAGATGGACAGTTGAAGTTGGAAAAGATACACACTAGCCAGAATCCTGCAAATATGTTAACAAAAGTTGTAACCAGGGAGAAACTAAGATTATGCTCAATTTCAATTGGTATTCAAGGATGATGATGAAGATGAGAAACAGCTAGGTCCAAAGAGGAGTCATTGTCCAGTAAATGAAGCAGCGGTGGAGTTTCTACAATTAGTCTCTAAGTGGGAGATTGTTGGGTGTGGAGCCTGATTATCTTTTTTATTTTGTATCACAGCGTTGGACCACTGTACCTTAATGGGGCAACAACGCCGCCCATAAATAAACGCTGCCTGGGGGGTCTAGGGGGGGCAGCTGCGACTTTATGGAGTCCCCCCCTGACGAGGGGTTTCAGGGGCAACGCCCCCGAAGCTAAAAACAGATGTAAAATTTCCTTGTAAAAGTATAGTAATTTCTAGTCAATCTGGGCCGTTCATTAGGCAGATGATATGAAGGTAGAATTTATGTTTAGTTTAGGGTTTTTTTCCCTAGTAGGCAACCCCTCGCTTTGTATGAGAGTACTGTATTGCAGTTGTGCATTGTATGTGTATTCTCAAAGCGAGAAACAGATAGGAAGACTGTGAGAGAGAACAGAGGATATTACAGCAGATCTGTTGTAGGTTGTGTCTCTTCATTTTGCTGGATAATAGAAAGGAAGGACTGGTTGTTCGGGGTGGACGTAGCCCAAACTGGGTGAACCACGTATATCTGTGTCTCTCTGGTTTTATGTGTTTTGTGTGCTTGTATTTTCCGCATATTTTATGTGTTGCATTGCTCTGTAATATAAAATTTTCTAACGTGACTATATGCAAGTCCAAGGGAAAATGTTGCAAAAAGGTAATTGAAAGTGGAAGCATTAATAACCTTGTTTCTACAGAGATGGTGGACAAGTTGGGATTGTTAAAAACAGTACACCTACTCCTTATAAGGTATCATGGCTACAAAAAGAAAATCAGATTATTGTGAGAGAACAATGTAAGGTAGAGATCCAGATTGGTACTTACAAGGATGTTATATTATGTGATGTAATGTCGATGGATGTGTGTCACATATTGCTAGGAAGACCTTGGAAGTTTGATCGGAAAGCCATACATGATGGGAAAAGAAACACTTATACTTTGGAGAAGGATGGAAACAAACACACACTATTGCCATTGAAGGATGAAGCTAACAAAGAAGCACCTGGATAGTGTTATGCTGATAACTGGGAAATAATTGTTGCAAGAAGTCGAGAAGGATGAGGAGATGGATTTTGTTATTGTAGGAGGACCCAAGGTAATTCTAAATTCCACAAATTTAGAAGATTTATCTGAATCAATCTTAAATATGTTGAATGATTTTTTTGATATTATTGTGGATGAGTTGCCAAGTTCATTACCACCAATCAGGAGTATTAGTCATCACATTGATCTAATACATGGAGCAATTTTTCCGAATAAATCAGCATATAAGTTAACTCCACACGAAAATGCAGAAGTTGGAAGACAAGTGCAGGAGTTGATGGATAAGGGGTTGATAAGAGAGAGCCTTAGTCCATGTGTTTTACCAATAGTACTCAGTCCAAAGAAAGGAGGTGAATGGTGCATGTGCATGGATTCCAGAACCATAAACAAAATCACCATCAGGTATTGTTTTCCTTTACCACGCATGGATGATTTAATGGATTGCTTGAGTGGATCAAAATATTTTACTAAGATAGATTTGAAGAGTGGTTCTCATCGGATAAGGATTAGAGAAGGGGATGAATGGAATACTTCCTTCAAAATAAACAGTGGTTTGTATGAATGGTTAGTGATGCCTTTTGGGCTCACTAATGCACCTAGCACATTCATGAAATTAATGAATGAAGCCTTGAAGGAATATGTAGGCAAGTTTGTAATTGTTTATCTTGATAAAATTCTAATTTTCAGTCGAAGTAAAGAAGAGCATCTGGAGCACCTTAAATTGGTTCTAAAAACTTTGCAAAAAGAGAGGCTACTAATAAATTTGAAGAAATGCAGTTTTATGAAGGAAGAGCTAGTTTATTTGGGATTTGTAGTTTCTAAACAAGGCTTGAAAATGGATCCGGAAAAAGTCCAAGCAATTTTGAATTGGCCAACTCCAAGAAACATATTTGAGGTAAGAAGCTTTCACGGTCTTACAAGTTTCTATATAAAATTTATCAGAAGCTTTAGTCATATCTGTGCACCCATTATTGAAACAATCAAAGAAACTAATCATCCATTTAAGTGGACAGAAGCAGCAAACCAAAAGTTTAAGTTGTTGAAGAAGAAAATTACAGAAAAACCAATTTTAGCTTTGCCAGATTTTGAAAAAGTTTTCCAAGTTGAAACTAATGCTAGTGGAGTTAAAATTGGAGCATTTTTAAGTCAAGAATAGAGGCTAATAGCATACTTCAGTGAGAAAATGAATGAAGCTAAGAAGAAATACTCATCTTATGACAAAGAGTTTTATGTTGTTGTGCAAGCCTTGAAAAAATGGAGACATTATTTTTTACCAAAAGAGTTTGTATTATATTCTAATAACCATTCGTTATAGTTTATAAACAACTAGCCAAAATTGAGCCAGAAACATGCCAAATGGGTAGAATTTTAGCAGAGTTTTACTTTTGTGATTAAGAATACAAGTGGTAAGTTGAACAAAGTTGTTGATACTTTGAGTAGAGTGAATTTAATCATGCAAGAATTAAAAGTTGGTGTTGTAGGATTTGAAGAAATGGTTGACATGTATAAAGAAGATGCAAAATTTAAGGAAATTTATGTAGCTATGAAAAGCCCAGCAGTTCATAATAAAATCCACTGGTTGGATTATCTTATCCAAGGAGGTTTGCTATTCAAAAGTAATAAACTGTGTATTCCCAAATGTTCTATGAGGGAAAACATAATTAAAGAGAAACATAGTGGAGGCTTATCTGGACACTTTGGACAAGACAAGACTTTTTCTCAGGTAAATGTTTTTTACTACTGGCCAAAGATGCAAACTGATATTAAGAGATTTGTTGAGAAATGCAGGATTTGTCAGCATGCTAAGGGGAAGTCAAAATACAGGATTGTATCAGCCATTACCAATACCAAACCGACCATGGGATGCAGTTAGTATGGATTTTTTTTTGTTTTTCCAAAAACTCAAAGAGGAAATGATTCCATTTACGTTGTGATGGATAGGTTTTCTAAAATGGCTCATTTAATTGCACGCAAGAAAACTAGTGATGCAACACATATTGCTAATCTGTTTTTTTTTCAGAAGTTGTAAGGTTACATGGATTGCCTTTAAGTATTGTGTCTGACAGGGAAACTAAGTTTGTTAGGCATTTCTAGAGAACTCTATGGAAGAAACTAGGTACCAACCTTAGTTTCAGTACAAATTTGTTGAACCCTTAGTTAAACTGAGAGGGGGGGGGGTGAATCAGTTTAACACATACATGGACTTTTGAAACTTTTCTTTTAAATATTATTTACACCTTCATTTCATGGTCAACTTAATATGTGAGCAACAAGTATTACTATCAAACAGATTTGTTAATGTAATAGCAGATTGAATATGAGAGCAGCAAGTATTAAGTAGATGAGATAAATCACATCAACACATAAACATCATGCACAGAGACACCAGATATAAGTGGAAACCCATAAAGGGAGAAAACCACATCTTATTATTGTTGTGATGCAAAGGCAAGCTCCAACTCCCTCTCACCACTGATTTTCTGTAGGCACCAACCCACAGGAGGCTCCAACCTCAATTCTGCAAGCTACAACTTGCAAGGAAGCTCCAACTCCCATCAATTTTCTGCAGGCACCAACCTACAGGAGGCTCCAACCTCAGTCACCTACAACTGACATTTTATCAAGCTACAACTTGATGTGGAAGCACCAACTCCCATCTATTTTCTGCAGGCACCAACCTACAGGAGGCTCCTACCTCAGTCAGCTACAACTGACATCTATCAAGCTACAACTTGATAGGGAAGCTCCAACTTCCTTATTCTTTCAAAAGAAAAACACTTGCTGATTTACCTTGGATATCAGCTCTGTTCTGTCCTTTCTCTTCTGCTGTTCATCAACTCTTATATCAGACCTGCATCATATCTGCTCAGCCCTTCCTTCTTCTCTTCTTTTCTCCTCAATTCTTCATACTCAACATTCTCTATATTCACACTCTCTGACCTCTTGCAGCTTTCTTATTTTCTTCAACTATCTTCAATTTTGCTGCACACTCTCTCCTCTTCTCATTCTGTTTTCATCAATCTCTCCTCTTGGATATTACCCCCTTTTATACAAGATAGCTTCATGACTATTTGTATTCTACTGGGAATTCGAAATGGACAGTCATGTCTCGTTGCCTTCTGCCTTCTCATCTCTTTTCAGCTTACTTAGAAAAATGTAATTGTAGTTGTCAATTTTAACATTACAGTGGGACTTTGTTTTCTCTCGGAGACTTGCCAATGCATCACAAACAATAAAAACAATTAAAACATCTACATTCAAATTTAAATGAGAACTCCAACTCACTCGTTTTGTCTCTTGGCTTGCTGCGCATTTGTCTTTTCTGTGACTGTGTTTTATCTCTTTTCTGTTCTCTGTATGTCATTCTGTATATGGCTGCTGCGTAACTTCTGTATTTGTGTAACTGCATTTTTCATTTTTATATCAGCGCTTTATATATATAAATGAATATGCTGACTGTAATTCTGGGGCATATTCCAATGCTTTTCATGCCACGAGTGTCTTGTTGATGTGGAACATTCCGCAAGAGGAACGGACATATATCACAGTCATTGTATATTGATAATCGCCCTCCACCTTAAGCTGAGGTCCGTGGGTCCACAGACCACGCGACACTTTTCAATACAATCGTAACAACTTTATATATATATATATATATTTATATATAACAGTGCCTTCACAAATTTCCATTTGCGATTAGAACTGGAACTCAAACACTTGTTAATCATAGTTAATAAGCCCATCGGGTCCGGGCTTCAATCAAATGCAATCGGGGCACATAATAGAAAAGTTCCGATTGCGATCAGAACACGGATGCGATTTGCATATATCAACTCCCGCTTATAACTGGATCGGGTCCGCCACTTCAATCGCAGCGTTTTACAAAGTCGTGCGATCAATCGGAGAGTTCCGATTGCGATTGAGATTCCGAATGCGATTGAACCTATTAAATCCATCGTATAATGCCATCGGGTCCGCCACTTGATTGGAGCATATTACAAAGGACTTGCGATCAATCGGAAAGTTCCGATGCGATTAGCCGGAATTCAAATATATATACACCATCGTTAATACACCCATCGGGTCCGAACTCTTAATCGCAATCGCAAGTCTTTTAATATGTGTTGCGATTGACCACTGTTCATTGTATTTTGCCGTTGCGATTGGGACAGGACTTCAAACATGTTTGAATTATAATTCATACCTCCATCGGGTCCGGACTTCCAATCGCAATCGCAACTCACATGTTCTCCGATGCGATTGGGAACTCGGATGCGATTAGCAATAAACTGTGGCATATAGCTCAATCGGGTCCGGCCTTTAATCGGAGCACATAACAAAACTCCGCCGATTGAACCTTTTCTCCGATTGCGATTGGGGAGGGGTCCCACCTTATAAGCCATTTCATTGTGATAGAACCTTTGGTTAAAGTGCTCCGCTTGTATATAACTAATATATATGCTTATATATATTTTGCCGCTGGAGTGAAGCGATTCCCGGAATAATGTTTGTATTTGTTATATGTGCTCCGCCGGTTGGAGAGTGCGATTCTCGGAATATGGTTCTGTATTATATGTGTAACGCCCGGCTGGAGTCTGTGATTCCCGGAATAAGATTCGTGTTGTATAACGCCGGTTGGAGTGTGCGATTCACGGAATATGGTTCTGTATTATATGCATTGTATTGCCGCTGGAGTTAAGCGATTCCCGGAATAAGTTTGTGTTATATTATATGTATAACGCCGGTTGGAGTGTGCGATTCCCATAATTATGCATATGAATGTATCTGCCGGCTTGGGCGATTCTCGAAATTTTATAACGGCTCTGCCTCTGCCTCTGCTGCTCTTGTTGCTCTGCCTCTGCCTCTGCTTCTTTTTGCTGCCCTGCCTCTGTTCTTCGCTGTGCCTCTGCCTGTTTCTGCTTCAACACTGCCTCCTTTGCTGCCTTTGTTACTTCTTTGTCTCTTCCTTTCTGCTATATATGTTGTCTTAGTTTCTTTGTGCTCCTTTCTCTATTGCGTATATAGAATCCACTCCACCTGTTATACTTGTAGCACATCCTATGAGGCTCCGATCTTCTATGCCTTCAATTCAACAGTTCTTTTCCTCAACTTTGAACTCCGCTACGTTACCAGAGTTCTGTTCCTCATCTTGATTTAATTCTGCAGAATGAATTGATGTATTCTCCCCAACAGTGCTTCACTGTCTTCCCACTAGAATAATTGTTCCTCATCACTCCGTCTCATTCCTCAGCTACTTGTCTTATGCTCTCTTTGTTTCATCTGCTCCTTGACTGATGCTACTCCTTAATTCTCCTTTTGCTGCCTCAGGTGTTCTTCCTTTGCCATCTCCTTTGCCTTGTTGTTGCCTCAGGTGTTCTTCCTTTTCCATCTCCTTTGCCATCAATGAAAACATTTCCAACAGTCTCCCCCTTTGGCATTGATGGCAACACATCCACCAATAATCCAATGCTTCCTCCAAGTCTTCCTCTGTCTAGCTTCTTTTAGAAGACCCTTTCTTCTATTACCTGCTTTTCCTCCCCCTTTGACATCAATGGCAAAGGGTTGCACATTTCTTAGTGTAGATTCTATCTTTTCATATTCTCTTTCTGAGATGTGTTTAGGCATTCTTCTTCTGACTTTGTACCATGTTGCTCTATATTGGTGTACAATATTTGTTGAGAGAACACTTTTAAGAATATTTTAACTTGTATATACACATTAAGTCGATATCATTCCAAAGTAATGACAGCTATAATTAGACTTGTATAATAAGAGATGCATCATTGGATCAAGACTTAAAGATTGTGAATGCTCCGAGTGACATATCAGGCTTGCTTCAACTATACTTTGGTCTATATCTGATGTAGTGTGCCAATATATTTCTGTTGAGGAAGATTGCAGATGGAATATGTCTTCTTCTGCAATAGACATCTGTAGTCAAAATCTATTCCGTTGTGATGATGCCAATATATCTTCTATTGCCGTGGTTCACCTGTACTGCCTATTATTGGTAATCTGTGCTAAACTACTGACAGGGATAATACACTTAAAGACTGAAAGGTCCTTGTTGTTATTGTAAATAAATGAATCACACCAGAGCTTACAGCTTATTGTGAGGATAGGCAATATCTTTCAATATAAGAGACTAATGACTTTCACTGCTTACACACTCTTCCAAAACAACCCCTGCAAATCCTTTGTGCTTGAGGTTCTTTTTCCATAGTTCTTTGATCTTGAGGACCTGTATCATATTGCTGTTCCATGATAACTCTTGATATTCTATTGATAGATATGCGACCTGTACCTAGTACCAATTGATATTACCTTGATAAACCATGCAGAGATTTCATTTTAGCTTGCACATGAACCCATAGTTTCCACTATTGATCTTCCCACTGTTCACACCAACAATCATCAATATACTAACTCTGATCTTGGCATCATTAACCTGCTACTTATTTTGTCATCCTGATTTGAAAGAATGTCACTGCATTTTATTTTCTATGACAGTTCCAGAATCACTACTGCTTTATACACTGCTTTATATACCAATTCAACTGTTACCATGGCTTCTTGATGCCTTTTTAATAATCGCAACCAGACTTCATAACAAACCTTTGAAGATTTGAATATACCACTCGCTTTATAGTTCGCCGCCCGACCTTGTATTAATACTCCATGCTTTGAAAAAACAAACTTTATAATAAGACTTTCGGACTGGCCCACCTATGCACCGTACCTCCTCTATCTTCCGCGCACTTTTATTAAACTTCGCGTATCTTCATCGAATAGTCACCACCGGATGTCCCCTTTTCAAATCAACGGTCCTGAGAAATTCCGCTCGGTGTCCCGGTACTGACGTTAACTTGCGAAATCGCAGGTTAAACGGTGGCTTCCAATACCACCTATGCCACGTGTCAACAATCTTATGGAATCGCTAGCCCTCTAGATAATACTACCTCCGTACCAAAAGTGGTGCGAAATAATCCGGAAACCATAAGTGGTTTTGCTACAGTGTTTCACCAAGGTTCCGGTCTTCTTTATTAAATAGTCGTTTTTCAGTATATTATAATGATTCGAACCCGCTCACGAATGGTTTCGCTCCACTATTGACATTGCGCATTTGACTATGGTTCCGCTCCACCATTCACAACCTTTGCACCTTACATAACCTTTGCAGAGTTCCACATTATCAAACATTCTTCCTTCTGAATATACAGGCAGATTCTTAGCTTGATTTACTGGGTTCGACTTCACAGGGTTTTAGTCTTCAATCAAAGCCTATGCCACTCAATTAATGAATAATTGCTCAATAATTCATCTATAAACTGCATTACACCCCTAATTCATGAATAAACCTATTCTGCTTCAATTCATCTGTTTCTTCTGCAGAGTGCACACACAGACACTCATTCACAGAGAGTATGGTTCATTAGTCTTCTGAGTGGAACAAGAAATTCGCACAAACCGATGCTACAAGGTTCTTCACCACAGAATTACCACACAATCACTCTAATTTCCATACCCTGCTTATTGGACTCGGCTCAATTACATAGGATCATTCATGAAGAACTCATGTGTTCACACAGGATTTAACTAGTCAAATGCCTTTGCTGCCTTTGTTCTCCTTCTAACAATTTTGTTGGCTATTGTGAGTTTTAGATGGTCTTCTTCTTCCATAGATCTCTGTTAGAGAAACTTCCTTTCTCTTACTGATCTCATAGCTGTTATCATTCCAAGGAGATCTTCTTAGACTACTTTCATGGGGTAAATATATGAACTGCTCTCCCCCTGGGATGTTGCTTCATATTTGTCACTGGATGGATTTTTGCTTTGCTTCCTAGAGCAACTCCCCCTGAGACTATGGCGGATTTATTATGTTATTGAGATGATAGGCTCCCCTTTTCTCTTTTCTTTCCATACTCTATTGGGGTTCATCATAATGTCTACACTCCTTTCTGATTCATAGTTTTGTTTGATTGGATTGGATTTCATCATCTGTCTGGAGTTCTTTAATATATATGGCAGTTTACAGTCTTTAGCTTTGTGACCATGCTTGAGGCATACATAACATCTTATTTGACCAAGGTGCATTTGAGCTGATGTATAATATTTCATTCCCCTTTTTGAACATAATTTACAATCAACATATTTATGTCCAAATTCATTGCATGCATAACAGTAGCCATAGAAATGATTTGTGTACCTAGTGGAAGATTGTCTTTTCCCTTTGCTTGCTTGAGGGGTTCTTCTCTTTTGCTGCATCCTTTGCTGGTTGGACTGGATTGGCTTTGTCTTACAATATGCTGCATTATGTCCTGGTTTATGACAAGATAAACATGTGCTAATTTTCATAGGAGGGAGGACCCTCCTTTGACATCTTCCGAATTTGTTCAATTCATCCCTAGGAGCATATGAGCCTTTAGTAGCTGATTGTTTCATCCTCTCATTCTCTGCTCTTTCATGTTGCTGCTTGATTATGTTTGTTTCTTTGCAACTCATGTTCCTCCTGGTTTCTGCTTCTGTAGGAATTTGCTGAGCTATTTCACAGTTCTTTACAGTTTTTACAAAAATGATTTTCTTGTTATCTTCAACCTTGGACTTACTGGTTTCACCTTCATATCCTATCCCAGCCTTTATGAGAGGTGACCTTTGAGCCTTTAGAATCTGGTCCAACTGTCCAGAGCTTTTCATTTGAGGAGTATTCATTAATAAATCTCTTTGGGCCTTTTCTAATTTCTTTCTTAGGTTCACTACTTCTTCTTCCAATTTTTCACATTCTAGATTTTTCTCTCTCATTTGTTGCAGCAAAGTGTCTTCTATTTTCCTTGCTTCTTCAAGGTGTGTCTTCAGGCCAACAATTTCTTTCTTATCTTCATATTCTCTCTCATCACATATTTGCACCACTGTCTTAAGGTCTTTCTTTTCATTTTTCAATTTTTCTATTTCAGTCAAAGCAGTGTCAAGCTTGGCTTTTTCTTCAGCTGTAATTTCTTCATGGTTCTTATCTCCATTCACACTAGCAGGTACTTCATTTGATTGAATATTTTCCTGTTGACATGAATTTTTCTTCTTCTTAATTCTCTTATCCTTCTTGTCAGTGCAGTCCTTAGTGTCTACTCCATGTATGAAGTGAAGTCTATCCATTATCAACTCAAGGTCCTTGTTATGAAGATTGTCATATATCACACATTTTTCCTTAGCATTCCTCTGTTGTTCTTTCACTGTGGGTGAGTCTGTGCAGTAACCATCACAAACAAGCTTCCATACCTCTGGATCATCAGCCATAAATCATGTCTTAACCTTATCTCTCCATTCAGGAAAGTTAGTTGTATTTAGCACAGGAACATTCTGATAGTCCATGACTCAACTAGATCTCCTTCAAGCTATTAAGCTTACACCAAAGGAACTGGCTCCGATACCAATTGTTGAACCCTTAGTTAAACTGAGAGGGGGGGGGTGAATCAGTTTAACACATACATGGACTTTTAAAACTTTTCTTTTAAATCTTATTTACACCTTCATTTCATGGTCAACTTAATATGTGAGCAACAAGTATTACTATCAAACATATTTGTTAATGTAATAGCAGATTGAATATGAGAGCAGCAAGTATTAAGCAGATGAGATAAATCACATCAACACATAAACATCATGCACGGAGACACCAGATATAAGTGGAAACCCATAAAGGGAGAAAACCACATCTTATTATTGTTGTGATGCAAAGGCAAGCTCCAACTCCCTCTCACCACTGTTTTCTGCAGGCACCAACCTACAGGAGGCTCTATCCTCAATTCTGCAAGCTACAACTTGCAAGGAAGCTCCAACTCCCATCAATTTTCTGCGGGCACCAACCTACAGGAGGCTCCAACCTCAGTCAGCTACAACTGACATTTTATCAAGCTACAACTTGATGTGGAAGCACCAACTCCCATCTATTTTCTGCAGGCACCAACCTACATGAGGCTCCTACCTCAGTCAGCTACAACTGACATATATCAAGCTACAACTTGATAGGGAAGCTCCAACTTCCTTATTCTTTCAAAAGAAAAACACTTGCTGATTTACCTTGGATATTAGCTCTATTCTGTACTTTCTCTTCTGCTGTTCATCAACTCTTATATCAGACCTGCATCATATCTGCTCAGCCCTTCCTTCTTCTCTTCTTTTCTCCTCAATTCTTCATACTCAACATTCTCTATATTCACACTCTCTGACCTCTTGCAACTTTCTTATTTTCTTCAACTATCTTCAATTCTGCTGCACACTCTCTCCTCTTCTCATTCTGTTTTCATCAATCTCTCCTCTTGGATATTACCCCCTTTTATACAAGATAGCTTCATGACTATTTGTATTCTACTGGGAATTCGAAATGGACGGTCATGTCTCTTTGCCTTCTGCCTTCTCATCTCTTTTCAGCTTACTCAGAAAAATGTAACTGTAGGTGCTTATTTTAATATTACAGTGGGATATTTGCTCTCTTCCGGAGACTTGCCAATGCATCACAAACAATAAAAACAATTAAAACATTTACATTTGAATTACAATGTGAACTCCAGCTCACTCATTTTGTCTCTTAGCTTGC
This sequence comes from Pinus albicaulis, assembly GCA_034641835.2. Classification (NCBI taxonomy): domain Eukaryota; kingdom Viridiplantae; phylum Streptophyta; class Pinopsida; order Pinales; family Pinaceae; genus Pinus; species Pinus albicaulis. Next base: position 65,249,767 of record CM076573.1, on the reverse strand, counting down.
TGCGCATTTGTCTTTTCTCTAACTGTCTCTTTGTCCCTTTCTCTTCTCTGTATGCCTTTCTGTTTATGGCTGCTGCGTAACTCCTGAATTTATGAACTGCATTTTTATTTTATTTTTATACCAGCGCTTTATATATATATGAATCTGTTGACTGTAATTCAATCCTTTACAAGCAGCAAGTGTCTTGTTGATGTGGCGAGTTCCGCAGGCCGGAACATACATATATTACAATTGTATTACATTAATAATCGCCCTCCCGTTAAGATGAGGCCCGTGGGTCCACAGACCACGCGGCACTTTTCAATACAATCGCAACAACTTTTTATATATATATATATATATATATATATTTATATATAACAGCGCCTTCACAAATTTCCATTTGCGATTAGAACTGGAACTCAAACACTTGTTAATCATAGTTAATAAGCCCATCGGGTCTGGGCTTCAATCAAATGCAATCGGGGCGCATAATAGAAAAGTTCCGATTGCGATCAGAACACGGATGCGATTTGCATATATCAACTCCCGCTTATAACTGGATCGGGTCCGCCACTTCAATCGTAGCGTTTTACAAATTCGTGCGATCAATCAGAGAGTTCCGATTGTGATTGAGATTCCGGATGCGATTGAACCTATTAAATCCATCATATAATGCCATCGGGTCCGCCACTTGATCGGAGCATATTACAAAGGACTTGCGATCAATCGGAAAGTTTCGATGTGATTAGCCGGAATTCAAATATATATACACCATCGTTAATACACCCATTGGGTCCGAACACTTAATCGCAATCGCAAGTCTTTTAATATGTGTTGCGATTGACCACTGTTCATTGTATTTTGCTGATGCGATTGGGACAGGACTTCAAACATGTTTGAATTATAATTCATACCTCCATCGGGTCCGGACTTCCAATCGTAACCGCAACTCACATGTTCTCCGATGCGATTGACCAATTCCGATGCGATTGGGAACTCAGATGCGATTAGCAATAAACTGTGGCATATAGCTCAATCGGGTCCGGCCTTTAATCGTAGCACATAACAAAACTCCGCCGATTGAACCTTTTCTCCGATTGCGATTGGGGAGGGGTCCCACCTTATAAGCCATTTCGTTTTGATAGAACCTTTGGTTAAAGTGCTCCGCTTGTATATAACTGATATATATGCTTATATATATTTTGCCGCTGGAGTGAAGTGATTCCCAGAATAATGTTTGTATTTGTTATATGTGCTCCGCCGGTTGGAGAGTACGATTCCCGGAATATGGTTCTGTATTATATGTGTAACGCCCGGCTGGAGTGTGCGGTTCCCGGAATATGGTTCTGTATTATATGCATTGTATTGCCGCTAGAGTTAAGCGATTCCCGGAATAAGTTTGTGTTATATTATATGTATAACGCCGGTTGGAGTGTGCGATTCCCGGAATTATGCATATGAATGTATCTGCCGGCTTGGGCGATTCTCGAAATTTTATAACGGCTCTGCCTCTGCCTCTGCTGCTCCTGTCGCTCTGCCTCTGCCTCTGCTTCTTTTTGCTGCCCTGCCTCTGTTCTTCGATGTGCCTCTGCCTGTTTCTGCTTCAACACTGCCTCCTTTGTTGCCTTTGTTACTTCTTTGTCTCTTCCTTTCTGCTATATATGTTGTCTTAGTTTCTTTGTGCTCCTTTCTCTATTGCGTATATAGAATCCACTCCACCTGTTATACTTGTAGCACATCCTATGAGGCTCCGATCTTCTACGCCTTCAATTCAACAGTTCTTTTCCTCAACTTCGAACTCCGCTACGTTACCAGAGTTTTGTTCCTCATCTTGATTTAATTCTGCAGAATGAATTGATGTATTCTCCCCAACAGTGCTTCACAGTCTTCCCACTAGAATAATTGTTCCTCATCACTCTGTCTCATTCCTCAACTACTTGTCTTATGCTCTCTTTGTTTCATCTGCTCCTTGACTGATGCTACTTCTTAATTCTCCTTTTGCTGCCTCAAGTGTTCTTCCTTTGCCATCTCCTTTGCCTTGTTGCTGCCTCAGGTGTTCTTCCTTTGCCATCTCCTTTGCCTTGTTGCTGCCTCAGGTGTTCTTCCTTTGCCATCTCCTTTGCCATCAATGACAACATTTCCAACAAAATTATCACCCTCAAACAGATGGACAGATTGAGGTAGTGAATATAAGCTTGGGAAATATATTGAGGATCTTAGTGTATAAAAATCCTAAGCAGTGCGATTTAGCACTTGCTCAGGCTGAGTTTTCTTATAATGATACTCCCAATTGAAGTATTGGGATGATTCCATTCCAGATTATTTTTGGGATGAATCCAAGAGGTGTGTATGAGCTCAGAAATTTAGGAAAACAAGAGATAAGGAGTGCAAAGTTCGAAGAGTTTTCAGAACAGATGTAGAAACTACAGGAAGATGTCAAAGATAGATTATAGGAATGCAGTGGAAAATACAAATAGAGAGTTGATATGAAGAGGAAAGAAGGGTGATCTAGCCATGGTGTACTTGAGAAAAGAAATGTTTCCTGGTAGGATTTTAAAAAAAATAAAGATGAAAAATATAGGACCATGTAGAATTTCGAGGAAATTTTCTTCAAATGCATATGATATTGAATTACCAGCAGGAATTGCAATATCGCCCATCTTTAATGTTGTACATTTGTACCTATACAAAGGAACAGAGGAAGAGCTACAAGAAGACTCTACAGAAAAGGAAGAATATACTTTGAATTGGAAGGAACAGATGCCAAAGACCGAAAAGAAAGAAGTGGAAGCCATTTTGGAGAAAAGGGTAGCAAAAAAGACTAGAGAACAAACTAATTATCAGTATCTAGTCCAATGGAAAGGACACCCTGTGGAAGATGCCAGTTGGATGATAGCAGCAGAGTTAAAGAATTTTATTACATATCCTGAAGCATTGATGGATCAATCTTTCCTTCCCTGGGAGTCTGATGTAGGAGCATCCGGACTCAGCCAACAATGTGATTGTATGTTCACATGTTTTGGCTAACATGAGGTGGATAAACATTGGTCATTAATATTTTCTTAGATTTAAATGAGAGAAGTTAGTATGTTTGGGTTTGTTAAATTAATTAGGAATAAAGATAGAAATTGGTTTCTCCCTACGAGGAGATTGATCCAAGTAGGATAAGAGCTTCGAAATAGGGTAGCATTTGTTTGTTAGGATTGGTTCAACGGAAATCTATTTTAGGGGAGAAGGACCACTTCAGATAGATATATATATATATATATATATATATATATATATATATATATATATATATATATATATATATATATATATATATATATATATATATATATGTATGAGATTGGTGTGTGAGAGAGACCAGAGTGTGGAAAAGAGTGAGACAAGTGTGAAATAAGTTTGTGAGAGGAGAGAGTAGAGAGAGCATAAAAAATTGTAATAACCATCCGATCAAGGGCTTGGCTCTATAAGTTCATTTGTTATAAAATTTCAAGTGTTTTGTAATTGATCGAGCTCTCTGTTTGAAACTATTTGTTTAAAAATATATTGAATCGAATATATATTAGTTATACAACAGGAGGATAATCGGATTGCAGGCACGACGAGGGTCATAGATCTAAACCCGATCAACGGGTGAGATCTCATCAAAGTTGAAAACCATCGCACATCGCACAGAACTGCATTTACCATCAAAGATTTGTCAAAAGTTAAATTTTTTAACCTGTGATGCGAAGTGAGGAGGTGGAGAGATAACGAGGAATGTCAGATCGAGGACCAAACCAACAATGGAGATCGTAGTGCACGAGAAGCAACTTCGCCATTCGCAAGATTTAGAAGATAAGCGTTAAGGCGTCGCAAAGTAAATTATTTTTTTTGTGATGTGAAAAGGGGAGGACACATGTTGGATCACCACAACTTCGCAGTTTGCAAGGATTAAGGTTTGAATGTTAAAGTTGAACTGCAAAATTGTGTGACTTGCGATCGTTCAGTGATTGGTCAGGCTTATCGTGGGACCCTCCAGTAAGAAATTTTGTATATATGCATTGGTTTGGGTTCTATGTGTTTGGTTAGGTTAATGTTCTTGATCTCACACATATGTATGTTTAACAAGCTCCAAAATTAAAATCCAATGCGGGTAATAAGGTTGTGTGGAGTGTAAACTATATAGTTTCTACACGTATTCTCATATTTTTGCAGCTAGTTTGCATCACAAAATTAGGAGCTCTGAAACAGTTTTTCCCCCCTAAATTCAGCAGTTGAGTGCGACAGATTCTGTGGATGATTTCTCTTACCGTTCGATCTAGTTTGGAGCTATGAACCTTCTCTTTCTTTTAGTATCATTTTCATTGCATTTCATGGTAAATTTTTAGGGTTTGAGCCCCTTAGCGTAAATATACTACTCTCAGAGGGAAACACACCCTTGAATGTCGAAAGGTGCATTGCAGTGCACTGAAATTGAAGGCCAGATGCACTGCAACGCTCTGTGCCTTGACCTGGGCTGCGTTGGGTGCAATTCTCATTCTTGTTTCTTGTTGTGTGCCAAAAATTTCCAAAGTTTTTTGCATGAAATGGATCCTAATGAATCTTATGATTGTGTTTCAGGTATTCATCGGATCAAAATGATGATTACATGGAGAGAAAGAGAACATGAAGAACAAAATATGATTGCCCTAAACGATCCAGGTATAGTAAGAGCCCTCAGAGATTGCAGGTTGCTAAAATGCATCATATTTTCAGGGATGAGGCAATAAATGGAACTATTGGAGTTCCTTGTCCATTCACGGGATCTGGTACTACGAGATTTTCACATTGGGGACAAATTTTTCCCAATATTAGTGGAGGACATTTATTTTCTCACTAGATTATCAAGGCGAGGTTATCCCATTTCTCTTTCAGGATCTGCTCTTGGAGGAGAGACAGTGAGAGATTATATACTGCAGTACTACCATCCAAGGACTGAACCAAGTAAAGATGGGAAAATAAACATCCGCGATGTACGTGATTTTATTTGAGGACCATCCTATTTACTATCGCAAAACTTGTCGGTTCTTCTACCTTACATGTGGCAAACAGATCATACATGCAGTATGCATTGGAGTGTTTAGAACCAATAATATTTAACTGGGCTGGATTTGTCCTCTTTCAAATGAAATAATAGTTGACCAAGGAAAAGGGAGGAATGAAGAAGAATTTCAACTATGGCTTGATCCTGATTTCCTTTTCCTTAGAGCGAATTCCATTGATGCAGCCACAACATGTTACACTGGGCATATCTGGCCCTAGAAATCCACGGATGCAGAGATGGGTTGAATTTATGTCTAGACATGCTGGTCAATTGACCATTGTATTCTTTACTGCATTCTTCGCTTGCTTCAGATGACAAATTATCGCCATAGATCAATATGTATATGCAGGTGTAGATTTCTGAGGAGATCCAGACTTGATTCTACCACACGGTGCTCAATGGGGTGCAATTGGTAAGAATGTTTTGACCATGTTTTTTTGTTTTTCTAAGGTTTCTACATGTTTTGTATTTTGATGTTTTCAAATACAAAACTAAAGTTTTTATGTATGCAGATGTGGGTCGAGTTCGACCAGTGGGTCAACCAAAGTAGGGAGTAGAAGAGCCATCAAAGAGGGTTGTCGAGAGAGAAGTACTTCGGGATTTGGATATGACCGAGACTTTTGCTGAGCTATAGTAGCATGTGGAGGGATTGACTCTCGGGATTCCAGATTGTCGGATCGGAGAGTTACCTATGAGACTGCAGTGCCACACTATTGGCATTCCTAACCGTTGGATGCGGTTATTGCGTAGGATAGCTAGATCAGTAGCTTGTTATCACAAGCATCACTATTTTACTTTGACATTTTGCATACATTTTGAGGTCAGATGACCAATGTGTCTTGGGCACAAATTTTATAAAAACCTATAACTATCTATCTATTTGTTTTCAGTGTTTTCCTATGTTTATTGTGCAATCCTATTCAATTATGTGATGTGAATTGAAAATATGTCTTTACATGTGTTGCAAATTTCTATTTAAAACATAATTCACTAAGGAATTAGTTAACGTGTTCAAGTTTCTGGAAATGTGTTGATATTGAATGAAATCAAAATGTCTTTCCAAAAGTCGAACTCTTAGGAACATACGATGCAATGTTGGATTTTGAATGGTATAAATGCTAGTAAGTTGCAGTACAACAAGTTGTGAGTCTAACCTAATGATGATGCGGTTAAAACCAAATGAAATGGCATCAGAGAGAAGTTCGATCAATGCGCTATACTCAGCAATATTCTTTGTAGATCGACCGATAGAAATCCCTTGAAAACTCACTAACTTGCTTCTTGGAGTGAAAATGGCCCATGTTGTAGAGGATAGATTATGCGTACTACGACTAGCACCATCAACATATCAAAGTAATGGTTCCAAAGATTCAGACATCTACAATGAAATGTAAAGCGGATTACTAACTTCAAGAAAACTCTAGAAAAACAAACTAAGATAGTAAATGTGAATCAAAAGTATATATACAATATAATACAAAATTTTACTATGCTCATGTTTAAGCATAGTAACGTTTGAGATACAACCCATTTCAGGGCTGCGTCAATGTAATTCCATCATAATCTACTAACTCGTAGGCACCCTTAGCAATAACTCTTTTGACAATATAAGGGCCATGCCATAGTGGGTCAAATTTTCCTGTACCTATTACATCAGTTTCCTGATCATAAAGTAAGACCAGGTCACCTTGAGAGAAGATGCAAGGCTGGACATGTTGGTCGTATTGCGCCTTAATTCGTCTCTTATGTACTTCGTTGGCTAATGCGGCTTCACGATGCATTTCATCAAGATGGATGAGGTTAAAAAGACGTGCTTCTTTACTAGAGGTGTCAGGTAACAAGTCAAAAATGAGTTTTAACGATAATATTTCACATTGGATAGGTAATATAGCTTCCAGACCATACACCAATTGAAACGGGGTAAATCTGGTTGCACTTCTCACCAAGGTTCAGTATGCCCACAAAGCCGAGTACAGGATCAAATGCCAATTTCTTTATGAACTCCTATCATTTGTTGAAGCATTCGCTTAAGAATCTTGTTAATATATGGAAATTTTCCATTGGATTGTGGATAATACGGAGTAGAACTATCATGCGACGGTCCTAATTTGACAGTCAATTCATTCATCATGTGATTGCGAAAATTCTTACCATGATCTGTGACTATAGCCTGTGGAACACCAAACCATGCAATGACATGATTGAAAAATAATAATGCAGCTATTTCGCCTGTGTTATTGAACGTAGGTATCGCTTCAACCCACTTGGTAAAGTATTATAGTGTGACAATAATATAACCATGCCCCCCGGACGAATGAGGGTTGCAGGACATCAGGTCAATGCCCCATTTTGCAAATGGTCCCACAGCGATAACGGGATGCATCAGTGCTGGCGGTTTGCAGATTTTACGATCAAATATCTAGCACGCATGAAAAATTTTGACTGCGAGGATGTAGTCATGAAATATGGTAGGCCAAAAGTAACCAGTGCAGAGTATCTTCTGCGCGGTAGCGTATCCAACCAAGTTTCCACCATAAGCCCCAGTATGAAAATCATTTAGAACCTTTTCGACCTCCTCATGAGTGATGCACCTCCTTAAAATCATATCAACAACATTACGATAAAGTGTATCCCTGATGATCAGATAATATTTGGCTTGGTATTGAATTTTTCATTGTTGAGAGCGAGAGGTATGGGGCCGGAAAGTCTGGGTTTGGAGATAAATGATAAAATCCCCATACCAAGGACCAGATGATCTGATCAGAAATAGAGACACATCAGGAATTGATGGTTCCGATGTAGTAGCAGTACTATCAAAGGCAAGTTCACAGAGAAGCTCAGCCAAAACTAAATACTTATTTGACTTGCATTTGATGCAGGAGCATCAAAGATAAATTTTCATTATTCAATTGTGTAATTTAGGGGGTGAGGTGTTTTAATTATTTTGCTAATTATTTTGATCATTTTTAATAAATTAAGAGAGAAAATAAAAATGTGAGGATTATTGTAAATATTCCTTAAATAATTAAGGATATGAGTGGAGTTGAATTAGGTAGATAATCTAGGGATTAGGAATTCCATAAACGGGACTTATTTGAGTCCAAAATAAGATAGACCTAAATTAGATTTTATTTGAGATTTGTGTGGAGGAATTTATGGAGTGGAATAAATTCATATTTATGTATAAATAGGAGGGTTGTGTGAGGATGAAAAACAAGGAGACAAGTGAGAAATACAGAGAGAGTGAGGAATGGGTTGAGAGCTTTTTGTAAAGGGCCAAGAGCCGAAAGGCCATCCACTGTAATATTTGGCCAAGGACTTTCTTGTGTATTTATATATCAGTATATTTGTGTTTGTATAAGCTCTCTTTTATTTATGTGCATTTTAAGCAGCTGCAAATGTTTGTTTTCTTGAGATTTTAAATGCATGTTGGAAGCACACGAGTTTTTATATGTTAAGATCTGTTTAACCCAGTATCCTGGCATAATTTTGGTATCGAAGCATAAGGTTGGAGAAGAATGTGTGGAATTTGAGGTGAAAACAGTCCACAGCCTTGCATTTGATGTTAAAGACATCTATATCTTAAATCTCATTGGAAAATAGGTCAAAGTACCCGGATTTGTTTTATTTAAACTATTTTTTCCAACTATCTAGTTCAAAAATGTTACAGCTTATGAAATTTTAGGGCGAAAGTATTCAACAGCGTTACATTTTATGTTAAAGAAGTCCATATTCTTAACTTCCAGTTGAAAATAGATCAAAGAGTCCGTTTTTGTGCAGTTTGAATAATCATTTCCAACAACTTGGGCCAAACCTGGTACATTTTGTGAAATTTATGGTGAAAACAGTGCATAGCGTTCCGCTTGATTTTAAATGAGTCTATATTCGCAAAGTGTCAGTGCAAAATAGGTCAGAATGGATGATTTATATTTCATCTAAGATTTCTGAAGGAAGCTAGACTTCGAGTGTTGCAGGCCTATGTGATTGCTTATGTTCAAATTCATTTTTAGGAAAGTAGCAGGATTGGAGTAATTGTAACGGAGAAATGTGATATTATCAAATGAAGCTGCAAATTTCTATGATATAGGTGCACGGAGAGTTTCGATTCAGGAGTCCCTCGTTTGACTATGCTATTAGGTTATTTGCAGACTAGCAGCACTGAGAAGCGTTTACAGTCTTAGAAATAAGCCTATCATTTTCTCAATGGTTATTTGGGTTGTTATGAAATGATGTTTGCAATCCAGGGTGTGATTTTCAGGGTATGTCTGAGGTTGTCGAAGTTATTGTATATTTTTGTGGGGCATTTGTTGCGATGGCCACTATAACTCGCTAGAAGCATATATTCTAGAAAATTTTGCACTGAATCACATTAGCTTCTCCATATGAACCTTCATTCTAGATGATATTGGAAGAAGTCTTGCAATAGTGGTCTTGATCATCCGATGTAATTTTAGGAGATTTTTCAATTGTAAAGAATGTTTTTTAGGGTAACCTGCCAGGAATTCTAGGGACAGTTAGCGGCCTCGTGCTTCGGATAGGATAGTTTGTGTTTGCTGGAGCTTCAATTGTTGTTATGGTGTCTAGCAAAAAAAATTCAAATTATACAGCATTCTGGCTAGAGTGGAAGTAATAGGTGTAGTTTCCATTGGAGTAGAAACCTTGAAGATAGTCAGCGAATGGTGGAAATTTGTCTCCGTAAGCTGGAGAGACTGTAGACGTTAGATGCAGATGTTGGAGAAGCTAGGGTCACCCCGTAAATCTAGAGCTGGAATTCGATGGTGGAACAGCGTTGACACTCCTGTAGAAGAGTGCGCTGGCAACGTGTGACTCTAGCAGTTGTGTAAGAGTATAATTACACCGTCCGTAACGTGGAGGAAAGAATGGTAATTACGTTGAGAATTAGTGCAATCTGCTTGGAAGCCCTTTGTCACTGCTACTCGAATGTTGGAATCCATGATTAAGTCTCCTCGCCTACCCGTGCTGAAGCTACAGATGTGGCTAATGATGTTCTGGATGGGACTGATTGTGTTATGCTTAGTGGTGAGAGTGCAGCAGGGGCATATCTTGAGGCGGCAGTGAAGAGCCTATGACCAAAATTACAAATTGTTCGATAAAATGAGTTCAAAGCGTAAAACCATTATTCTTTGTAAAGGAAGCATGGTAAATGTCGAGCAAAGATATGTTAAGTAAAATTGTGGGATGAACATATGATATGTTGACATTTTTGGGTTTTCTTAACCAAAATTGAATTTGTAGATGAGTATTTCTGCGGGAATGATTTATAGATATGTCAACATGTTGTTCAAAATTAAAGTGAAATGTTGCAAATACAAAGGTATAAATGAATGGAAAATGAATGAAAAATGCGCTATCCTAGGTGATATAAAAATAAGTATGCATTTTTATGTGAGAGGGTTTATTATGCATAATGTGGGTTCTTCGCAGTTTTGATTAAGTCATTTTGGACCAAAGCTTGTAGTTGGAAGTGGAATAATTATTTTGATTTGTGTTTTAAGATTGTAAACACAATTGCTTTATGTTGTAGAAACTTTGTTTTTACCATCATGTGGCGGCACCTAAGGAGGAGTTATTCATGAGGGACACAATGTATGAATTGTACATTATTCATTAAAGAGGTTGAAAACATGTTCTCTGTACATAGGTGAAGAGATGTGAATTGATGCTGTATGGTGCATAAAAGTGCAGGAAAATGTTTGCACTAAAATGAGGAGCTTATGGTATGAAGAGCATGCGAGTATTCACAGTGACAAAGACAACACAGAAGAGTGGAGGCCAAAGAGTTGCAATTGAAAAAAGAAGGTTTATTGATAACCTTAATGGGAGCATAAGTTATGATACATCATTTCGAGAAGGTATTTTTGAATGTTGGAAATTGAATGGTTTATTTATTTTCACCATAAAATAAATCTTGGAAAACATGGATTGCATTTCGACTAAAGACTTCAGTATCATGTGAAATGATAATGGGAAACTGATGATTTTTCATAAGAATGGATTATGAAAGAGAGTGAAGATTTTACATCCTAAAATGTATTAAGGGTGTATGTTCGTTGGAAGATTGTATAACTTGAATTAAGTCAAAATATCCACTATTGTAAAATTATTGAGTCAAGCCTTGCAGTCAAAACAGAGGCTAGGGTCAAATAAACTTTGGATAGTTTGAGTTAAGATTGAGGATTTTTCATCCAAGATGAAGAGTTGATGTAAATTATGAATTTAAAGAGTCATAAACCAAAGTCAAAGGTTTTAATGTAATTGGGGTGCATGATCGACGGTGCCCGACACCCAAAGAATTGGTCATTGTAACACATGAGTTACTAAAGTGTTGTTTGCAGCAAAGTGAAGCAAGAGAATTGCCAGAGATGATTCCAAGGCAGAGAACTAAAAGTGATCAAGCACAGGAAGAGAGCTTGCATTGGTGAATGGAAAGTATGGAGGCTTGTTGAGAATTGGATTAAATGAAATCCACACGTGAACAGATGAAGTTCACAAAGGAGGCGAAGATGATTGTTGATAGTCATTTCAGAGGATCTGATGAAGACCACAGCAGAAGGAAGAAGAAGGAAAATGCCAAGGTAAGTGGCATATGTGAGCAGTTGACTGATTAAGAGTATGAGCGGGAGAAGGCTGGGATAATAGTTCACCTTGAATTGTTGATGAAATTGTTGCAGAGAAATGTGAAAGATAAAACACATGGTTGGACCATGAGGAAGAAAGTGAAGTGGCAGAGACTACACGCAAAGAGGGAACAACAGGTAAACATACAGTTGACAGAAGAGCTGAGGAAGCTTGAACAGATGATAAGTGTTCAAATGAGGTTTGAAGAACTCAGAGAGGATGAGTTGGAAATGGATGTTTCCATTTGTGGCCCAGAAGAGGGTGAAATTCTGGGTGAAGAGATCAATGAGGAAGATCTCATGAACTATTGGGAAAGTTTAGAAGAATCTGAAGATGTGTTGGCGAGAGAAGCAGATGAGGCTATGAAGCCTTGCATTTTTAAATCTCACAATTTATGTATGTTTGCAGGATGTGCGAAAGATGGTGGACAGTCTAGTGAAATTATCACAAAGATGAAGGAAACTCTTGAGGGGAAGTGTGATGGAGAATTCCTTTCAGAGGAGGAAGGTACTAATTTGTTGCAGCAGGAAGAAATCATAAATGAATTCTTGTTTGGGGTAAGACAGCCAGTTGAAGTTGTTATGGAGCAAAAGCATAATGGAAATTCCGAAGAGATATTCCAAGGAGGTAATCAAATGTATTTGTTTAATGAATTTGCTGACATAATTTTGCAGTGTGATGAAACAGAAAACAGGATAACTCAGGAAGATTGCCAGAAGAAAAATGAAGCAGGGAAAGAAGGTTGTGATGAAGTGCTGGAAATATTTCACAAGGAAATTGAGTTCTTGGAATGGTGGCTTAAGGAACCTGGGGGAGAAGTGAAGCTTGCAGAATCTGATCCAGAAATGATTACAGTTACTATACGTGATAGGGATGAAATGCTTTTAACATTTATAGAGTTGAATGAATGTTATAAATTTTCAGATAATAATGTAATTTTCGGTATAGAAAACGACATTAGCAAATATGATGTCAAAATCAGAGAAATTGAGCAGAAATTATTTGGCATTGAGATGAAAGATCAAGGGCAGCAAGAAAGTTATGTCTGTAAAGACATAAAGGAGACAAAAATATTGATCGAGCAAGATAGAGATGGAAGCAGCCAGCAGTCTGAAACAGAATCTACTGAAATCTAGAATGTCGATGATGGGATATTGGTGCTTGAAGCATCAAAAGAGATCGAAGGGTCTTATCTTTTTAAAACTAATAGTTTGTTGATGAATGAAGGTACAGCACTAGACGAGAAAGTTGTTGCTATAAAAGAAATCAGAGACTATAGTTTTAATCAAGGTGTTCTTAATTATTCTTCATGGCAGAAATTTGAGTGTTCAGCATAGTTGGAGATGAAATAATTGGACAAAGAGGTATTACTCCGAGGAATTGGCGAAAGCAATTGTTGTAAAGGTCGATGGAATCTGATTAACAGAGTGAGTGGTGAGTTACCAAATTGAGTTGATACTTTGAAGGACCAGCGGCAGAACATAGTTTGGAATCCTGGAGGGAGCAAGTCATCAGGACTTGTGGTTGTCACATTATTACAGAAAAGCGATAGACCTCATAGACAGGAGTCTATGGAAACTTATCTACATAGGGAGTCTGATGCAGGACCATCAAAGTTAAATTTTCATTATTCATTTGTGTAATTTAGGGGGTGAGGTGTTTTAATTATTTTGATCATTTTTAATAAATTAAGAGAGAAAATATAAATGTGAGGATTATTGTAAATATTCCTTAAATAATTAAAGATATGAGTGGATTTGAATTAGGTAGATAATCTAGGGATTAGGAATTCCATAAACGGGACTTAGCTGAGTCCAAAATAAGGTAAATCTAAATTAGATTTTAGTTGAGATTTGTGTGGAGGAAGTTATGGAGTGGAATAAATTCATATTTATGTATAAATAGGAGGGTTGTGTGAGGATGAAAAACAAGGAGACAAGTGAGAAATACAGAGAGAGTTGGGAATGGGTTGAGAGCCTTTTGTAAAGGGCTGAGAGCCGAAAGGCCATCCACTATAATATTTGGCCAAGGAATTTCTTGTGTATTTATATATCAGTATATTTGTGTTTGTATAAGCTCTCTTGTGTAAATGTTTATTTTCTTGAGATTTTAAATGCATGTTGGAAGCACACGAGTTTTTATATGTTAGGATATGTTTAACCCCGTATCCTAGCATCAGGATTTTATGAATTCCAAATCAAATTCTTGTAAAATAATGATCCATTTTGAATATTTTCCCCCCAGCAATTAACGTGATAGAATGTATGTCATGGGGTTGCAATCTGAAATGACAATGGTCTTTTGGAACAAGATATAATAGTGAAATCTTTGGACAGCTTGAACAGCCGCCAAGGCAATCTTTTCGAAGTATGAATACTTCACTTCCATATCATTGAGATTATGACTCAAATAATATATCAGATGTTCTATCCCATCTTCTTCTTGGACCAATACCATAGCAATGGTCCTATATGCCACAGTAATATATAAGAAATAATCACTCTGATAATTGTGGGGATACATTAATGACGCCCAGACAAGTGTATCCTCGACAACATCAAAATAATATTGCACAACCTTATCCCAATGGAAGGGAATCCCATTTTTCATGAGACGAGTAAATGCTTTAGCCATTTCGGCGTAGTTGGGTATGAACCTCCTTAGGAAGTTAACCTTTCTTTGAAGTTTCTATAATTGAAGTAAATGTGATGCCACAGACAAATTTAGAATGGCCTGTACCTTCAATGGTTTGATTCAAATTCCTTATTTTGAGACGAAGAATCCTAGAAAACAACCAGAACCAACACAAAACACACATTTGTGTGGATTGAGGCATATTTTGTAGTGTCGGCAGCGTAGAAATATAGCTCCCAAATGAGTCGGGTGATTAGTTCGATTTTGTGAATGCGTGGGTAAATCATTTAGATATGGTTGAAAAATGTGCTTGATGTCATTGAAAGCATAATCCATTTCTCTCTGAAATGTTTCTCCAATGTTCTTTAAACCAAATGGGAGTTTACGATAAGCAAATGTGCCCCAGGGACAGATTATTGTTGAATTATATTAGTCCTCTAGGTGGTTATTGATTTGATTGTAGCCGGAGAATCCATCCATGAATGAAAATATTTCACACCCGACACAATTTTCAATAATATGGTTGATAAAGTGAGTAAAGATATTTTTCTTTTGGACAAGCAAGATTGACATCTCAATAATCAAAGCACACTCTGATTGTTCCTTGTTTCTTCATGACATGAACAATATTGGAAACCCAATCAGTAAGCGGAACTGGGTAAATGAAACCAGCACGCAAAAAAAATTCAACTTTTGCTTTAATGGCAGCAGCCTTCTTCGGATGTACAGGACGAAGGTGTTGACGTACCGTTCTGACATCAAGGTACATATTAATGGTGTGTTCAACGATACTAGTATCTATGCATGGCATTTCCTCATAAGACCAAGCAAATATATCTCAGAATTCACGAAAGAGAGATCGATAAGTTTCGAGTTATGATGGAGAACAAGACACGCGCAACATGAATGTTTTCTACAATGCCAGGTTTGGTCGAAATATCAATAGAAATGGTTTCTTCAATATTTGATAAGTTTTGCTCGAATTCGATTTCATTAATGGGAAAAGAATTCGAAAATAAAGTTTTGATCGATGGGTGATATAGTTCAATAAGATTATCTTATTCGTAATCCTGAAGATGGTAACGATGATGATGATCTTCCCATAGTTCTCCTTCTGGAATCATGGATTCCACAATGCTATCATCAATCAAGAAAGTGGATGAAAAAGGATTAGATGGAGTACCGAAATATAATGAACGATTGACCAAAATGATTGGCGACGATGATTTCAGATTCTTCTCCCAAGCCATGTAGATTGATTTCTATGCCAGCTCAATTGGGTTGGGCGGCAGGAATTTGTCCAACATAACAACTTCAGAATCATCCGTAATCTTCCTTAAGCCAGATGGAGTGGAAGATATCATGTAGCAGGTCTCTATTCTTGAAATTTTTGTCGAAGTCGTAGGCAGCGGTAATGAAAAGGTGCCCATTAGGCAAGAATCCTTTAAGAGTCCTACACCAATGTTTTTAAGTGCTAGCTGGGATGTGTGAACTAACAGAATGCTTCTAGTTACCTGGGAACTGGAGGCAAATAAGGAGATTTGATTGATGAATGTACTGACACCTTTATGAGGAAAGGCAATCATTCTAAAATAAGTGGAGACGATCGCAGTCATAGCGTAAACCCATGGCCTTCTGAGTAAAATTTTGTAGTCAAGGGGTCCATCAACGACCTCAACTTCAACAGTTACTATTTAGCCCCTTAGTTCAACATGTAGGTTATTGATGATATCGTAAGGCTTATATGTACGATCGTCAAAAGCTTTCAACGTCGTAGGAAATTGAGATAGACGTGGCGAGCCAAGTGGTTTCTAGCAGTTTAGAGACATAATGCAAGTAGATGCTCCCTCATCAATAATAGTACTATGAACGAGGTGATTGGGAACATTTACTTGGATGGAAAATGCCAATTCTGCTGGTAATTGTGGCACATAGGCCATATGATTAAAGACTACAAGATTGGAATCTGTCAGATCGATTCCACCAATTGCCGACAACAAATCCTGCTTCTGGGAGGGAAAATTTTGAAGTACCTCAAGCGTTGAAATAGCTAAAGGGGATTGCACCAAATCTTCAAATATACTATAATTTTGAGCAGCTTGGGCTCGAGGATTGAATGTCGATTTATGGATGACTCCCTTCAGTGAATTTATTGCTAATTCAGGAATAGAAATTGGTGGAATAGATTCCATGGATGGATTCATGGTCGAGGTAGTAGGTTTATCAGTAGCCTGACTACCATAATCTTTATTTCGCGTTGACACCAAAACATCAATTTTTGGCTTTGTGATCCGTAGCAACCATATTTTTGTCTGGATTCAGAAATGGATCTATCAACACAGCAGATGCAGTCGAGTTCTTAAGAAATTTTGAGACTTCGGCGCAGTGAGGTTAGTTGCAAAAAAAGTGCTCCTCATTACATATTATGCAAGGGTAACGAGGTCTTCGATTGTTTCCATTTTGTTGATAAGATGATCGTTTCTACAGGGTTGAATTTTACTTTTTCTTCGCTTTCCCCTTTTTCTTACTTCCGGGTTTCTTGTCACTTTTTCCTTTGTTAAATGAAACGACATGAATTTTGGAAGAAGATGTAGGATCAGATGTAGTAGAATGATGTGTGCTTGCAGTACCGATCATACCATCCCTGGAATGAGAGTCCTTAGATGGAGGAGGAACAGTAAAATTAGATCGCGGCACGCTGGGAATTTTTTCATAGAGCGTGCCAGACTGAGTATAAATAAAATCTAAGTACTGGGCATGAGAAATGACCTACTCCTCAGTGACGACGCAACCCTTAGCCACATCCTTGGTGATAGATTGTAGCAACGACTTAATGAACCACTCAATGAGGAGTTGATCAGGAACAAATGTTTTGACCATTCTATGACAATGACACCACTCATGAATATGATCAGAAATGTGAGTAGCATTTTTCTATTTGAAATTGGTCAAGAGTGTCATTCCAATTTCATATCATATGGGTAACTGGAAGTGGGTAAGAAAGGTAGTAGTTGAGGCAGTGAAATTATCAAATGAAGCTCGTGGTAACTCAATGTACCACTTCACGGCCAGACCAATGAGCGTACGCTGGAAAAGACGCAGTCGAACGGAGTCACCATTTAAGAAGTTGGATGAACACCACAAATGATAAGTCACAACATGCATTGACAGGTCTTCTCCAGGGTTTCCATTGAACTTAGGAATATCCTAGGGTAATTTATGTGGTATCACCAGCCACCAAGGAGAATAGATGATTGGATCATTGGTAAGATGGTTTAAATCAGGTAATTCTAAAGTTGTAACAAAGGGCAACTCTCGATTTAATTCAGGATGAGCATAACCAGGATATGATGGAATTTCTTGGGCAACAGGCCTTTGAGCACCAACATAAGGAATTTGTTGTTGGTAACCCAGATAGGGGTTCTTTTGATAGACAAATGCTTGAGGATTTTGTTGACCAAAACCTGGGTAAGCTACTTGTTGTTGGAATGATGGTTGTGGCATTTGCGCTTGTGGCTTCCAAGGTGTCTGCCCACTAATATTATAGCCCAAACTTGAATAGCTTGGACCCGATTGTGAATAGGTAAGACCTGTTTGTGCCTGTGACATCCCATAATAGGGTAATCCAACTTGTGAATAAAGAATTCTGGATATAGGTGGTTGTTTTAAACCAGCCGAAGGAGTTGGAGTCTGAGGGCCCAACACTTGAGCTGGTAACAGGGGTAATGATGTATTAACAAGTGGAGTAGACATGGGTACAACATGTTGAACCTATTGATATGAATGCACAATCGTTTGTGGTTGAACGCGCAGGATAGGTTTCCACTGAAAAACAACCATTCCAACATTAGGATGATCATATAGGGATGGAGTGTTGTCAAAATGGGTGACCATAAGTTTCCCCCTAGCATGAGGAGTATAATAAGATGGAATATATTGTTCTCCAAATGTTGGGAGTCCATTTGAGATTGTACTGGATGGAATATACCCAGATGGACCAGCTTGATATTGCATTGAAGATGTATATAAAGGATCAAGTCGTTCAGTACTCATTAGAGATGTACCAGATATAAGGTACCGGGTGATGACATGGGTGAAGTCCATGGGTTTGAGGATGCACCAGAGAAGGTTCCAGATAAAGATTGGTAGCCTGGTGGGATGAAAGGACCACCATATAGATGTGACTTTGGTGATGTGGTGAACATCGATGGGGTAGCAACAGTAGATGTTGTCGCAACTATAACAGATGGTACAGCTGGAGATGTTGACTCAACCATGGTCATACGACCCAATGTATACCCTATAGGATCTATGGGAACTTGAATTGACACAGGATCAAAGAGATCAGTGTAAGGTGAATGAGGAAAATACTTGTAAAGATAAAGCTCCTCCCCAAAATGAGTTGGAGTTGAAGGTGTTTTGTCTTGTTGTATTTCTTCAATCGAAATCAATACAGGTGGAAGGATTTCGTCGTCAGGCCAAAGATATATTTCAGGTGGTTGACTACGCGATATGGGAGACTCAATGGCTACAATCGATTGTGGAACGACCGATACAGGAACAACTTACGGTTATTTGACTTCAGGATCTAGATGTTCTTGTAAAAGAATGACAGGATCCAGATCAACTTCCATTTGAACAACGTCGAGTTGGGGAGGTATGGTCTCACTGATTGGATGGATTGGGACCACAGGTAGCTATGAGGATTCCTTCTCAACAACAGTGGATGAATTGAGATTTGTAGAAACAACTCGAGACGACTCTGGTATATGTGATGATGATGTCACACCAGAGGTACTGAGAGTACTGGTTTCGGTAGAACGATGTCGCCTTCGCCAACCAGAAATGGCTTCCGGTGGTAAAGGTGATTTAAGTGTTATTCTACATGAACGATGGGAAAAGGGGTGTTATTCTTCCATAATAACTGATTTATTTTATGGCAAAAACAAATAAACAAATAAAAGGGTAATTCTAAGAAAAAGGTTCACCAAGTAATTGTGAACTGTAGAATACCTCCTGGTGAACCAAGAAGTGCGGGTAGGAAATCTCCCCGAATGCTATGTTTGGTGTATCACAAGTTACAAGGCGGCCAAATCGGTTACCTATGGATGGATAGCGACCTAAAGTTTCCTCCCAAATATACCCGAAGGTACGTGGAGGCCCAATTCTGTATTAGCGTTGTCTAATGCGAAACCGCACAGTGAGAGCACCCCCTTATAATTTTCGTACTAGAACACTTCCCTATATACCCAAAGGTATGTGGACGAGCTCTGATATACTTACGTACGTGGAGTGAGGTATCACACTCGGAATGTATCGCAGACAATTTAGTGACAACTGCTATGTTTAACGACACCGGAACACGTCTCTAGCCTAGACCTTCTAAATGTTATCGTTAATGTTCCAATGCTTTCTTAAGTTGATTGATGTAAATTTTATGTTGATATTGTTTAAGAGTTTTTCATTGAGGTTCACCGCGTGATGTAATGGAAATTCCTAAAAATGAAAACTAAATGATAAGAAAACTTTTCAATTTAGCTTTTTTAATGAAAATTCTAGCTACTAAGGGAAAGAGCAATCAGTTTTTGAGCATACAACAAAGAGCACAAACCAAATGCAGTTTTCCTAACTTATTCCTATGAAACACACATAATTTACTATATGCACATGCATTTTTTTCTTTTCAGCCCCCTTTAATGTGAATGAAAGAAAGGAAAATATATGCACAAATCAATCAAACAAATGTTTTCTTATGAGAAACAAGGAATGAAACAACAATTTCTCTTAGGAAAATTAAGAATGGAACTACAATTTTTGTACAGGAAACGAGGAATGAAAAATAATTTCCTTTTTGAAAACAGAATTGATCTAATGCAAAAATTAACTACTTTGAATTTGATTTTCCAATGATAAATAAAAACACTAATGAAACATTGAACAAATTACTTTTTAAATGAGGAAGAACAGGAAAGTTTATTGGTCTCTAGGAGCTATCAGACATCTGAGAATACAGAAAATAACCGGCTGAAACTAAAATCAATGACACATTTTGATGGAATTTGGTTGGCTGAGGGGGCAATGCAGTCTCTAAGGGGAGACAGTGCATTGCAGTGCACCCCGGAATGAAAGACAGTGCACTGCAGTGCAGTATGTCTTGACCAACAGTTCGTTGGGAGCAACGAAGCTTATGAAACAAGCAGTTAAACACACTTCTAATGAAATTTATTCATTCAAATGAATGATAACAGAAAGTAGATGCTATTGATGAGGATAAATAGAGGAAAAAACACCAGGAATGATGGGATAATCCCCAGTATGGTCGCCAATTTGTTATATGGAATTTTAATCTATGGATAAATCAAATTCTCTGAGTGTAGTGTTTATCACTCAAAACAAAAGAGGAAATATTACTACTATTTTTTCTAAAACAAGCAGATATACAAAAATGAGAAAGAGCCTACTTGTGATCCTTTTCACTCTCCTTCTCCTTCTGTCATTGTTTCCGTCGCTCTCAATCCAACTCAAGTTTCTAGATTGATTCCTGCAAACACAAACAGAGAACAGTAAACAACATACAATATACAAATATCTGCTTATCTTACTCAAATCAAACCGATTAGATATGAAATACATACATCATTCAAGAATACATTGCACGAGAAATAGACATATGTATGGGAAAATGAACAACAAACTTTATTAAAAAGTAGGAGAAGAAGATTACAACAAATGGATCGATTTGTCGTCAACCTGCTCCAACTTCGTCCCAGCCTCATCACATCCAACATCACCTCAGTAGCATATCAGTACTTTCACTCTCTTATCAAATGAGAATCCAAGAGCATAACTTTGCACAAAATTCTTCCTCCCTAGCGCTAGGATGAGTGCTCAATTTATAGGAAAACTGATGGTAGTTTCTCAATGAATGACTTTCTAATAATAGGCAATCCATGCTTCCAAGTTCAGAGGTGTTAGATGGACACTTGGATTCGAAGTATGACACCTATGGACTCTTCTAGAAGGCACTGGCCATGTGGAGATTCCCAAAACAATGAGAATTCCACTCCCAGGTGACCAACACACTCTTGAATGTTCGGAAGTGCACTACAGTGCACCCTTGCATGGAGGAATTAGCGTTGCAACGCAGTTAGTCCCTTGCAGATGAGCATTGGTGAGTTAGTGGATCATATAACATATACTTCAAACCTTGGAAATCTCACAATAGAATCCATGAATGAAATGTCTTCACTTAGGGCATATAGCAACTGAAATATACGGGAATGATAGACCCTATTCATTGGTCCTGGGGATGATGTCCAATTTGACCAGGTCTTGGGGGATGATGCCAAAATTGACCTATAACAAATACAACTATGACTCTAACACTAGATGACTCTAGATCTAGGATCTAACTATAGGCATTGGTCCAGGTTGTGGCTCAGGCTCACTTGATATCAATTTGAAACTAGTATACAACCATTAATTCACCCCACATTCAACCCTTATCAGATATAAGGTGAGAATATGGAAATATCTTCACTGCAATAAGTTTCAATACTCGAGAATGAAGTATGAGGTATGAACGATATATCTTCTTGGCTATTGAATATCATTTCCAATAAGTGCTTCATCTAAGGTGAATATTTTCTCTTGTAGAAGTTTTATGTTTGGAACATCTATCTGAATGATGAGTATGTTTTCCACAATGCTCACAATAATGAAGATCAAAAAATTGATATTTCACATTCCTAAACCGGTCACAATGTTGGAATCTACGAATCTAATGTGGACGTGGAAGAGGAGAAAGACAAGATGAGTTGTCCTAAAGAAATCCAACACTTTGAAAGTGGATTGGTTTGGAGTTGTCTGGAATGTTAAAGGTCACATATTTTCCATATCCAAGATTTGTTTTGTGCTTGTTGTTGATAAATTCTTCTCAAGTTTTGATTATGGGTATGGGAAGTGCAAGTTGAACCTCTACATCTTCATGTAAATATTCTCTTAAAGTGGCCTCACTGATTTGATCAGGTGCTAGATTATTATGGGAATCAATATTAAATAGGGAATAGTTATGAACAAGAGCCAATTCAAAATGTTGATTTCTTTGTTGTAGTTCATCTTGTTGGATTTTATATTTGAGTTCAAGAGACTCAATAATCTCTTTTGCATCTTTTAAGCATATTAAAATGTTGGAGAGAGTGGATTTTCCAATTTTGTCAGTACCATCAATAGTAAAGACTATTAGAATGTTCAATAACTCTAATAATCCATCAATTTGAGCGATTTAGACCTTGAATAATTATTGTAACTCCACCTTTTATTAGTGAGACTCAATGAGGAGAAAACAACACCTTTCAAATCTCATAGTTTCTTGAAATATTTAAAAGGTACACCATATGTATTTTACAATTCTACAACAAACCTTAGGAAATTCCAACCAAGACCTTGAATAGTTACAAGAAATCAGTCTATAATAAGAGGAGGGCCTCCTTAGTTTTATTCGTGGTTGGATTTCGAAAGCACTCCCCTGCTTGGAGTTTAATGGAAATATCTTTGTTGGAGGAATTTTGGTGTTAAGGTCTTATGTATGTGGTGAATGTTTTTTTAACTTAGAATATTTATTTCTTGGTTATTTATTCTACATCATTAAATGCATTATTGTGATTGATCAATACTACCATAATATTGTAAAAATTGATCCATTTGTTACATGTCATTTTGTCACCATGACACTTGGCAGTTAAAATGGTTCTCTCACCGTCATTAATTATGTTTCAAAGCACTCCCTTTCAAGTCAAACATCTAGAATCCTTGAAGAAATTATCAATTTTGGGTAACATGGCCTTTTATATCATTTAGTATGGCCTACGTGCTTTTCCTATTCAGTTTATGCACATGCACAGTTTCTTCCATTGAAACCTATGCAAAATTTTGCTTTGTCTTCTACAGTAGACCGCACACATGACTCAATGAAAAGTAAAAATAAAAAGTAAGTTCTAGAATCCTTGTTGGGAAAATATATCACAACTATAAGCTTCTTAGTCATATCTATTTGAGCCTTACCCCTCAGATCCTGGAGATAATTCCCTTTCATCAAGAACCATAATACCACTATTAATGGACCTCATACCTCTTTTATGGATCTGAAACTTCCTCTACTTGGTCTATAAACTGAGTAGAGGCTAGAGGGTTATCGAAGTTCACAAAATTTATTCTTATGTTGTTGAATTCAGATTAGGAATATTATCATCCAAGGAGAGGGTTGGAGGCATTTGGGAGGAACCTCATGACATCAAGACAATGGTTATAAGGCTCTTCTTTATCTCTAAATTAATACAAATGAATCATTTTTTCCATTGTATTGTCTTATTAAAATGATGAATTATTTTTATTTCTTTTATGTATTCATTAAGATGGTATCAATTTCTAATCTCCTTGATCATTAGATTAAGTTTGTTTGAATCATTATATTGTGTATGCCTTTGATCTCTTTTATTTCTGTGATTGTAGATCTTATCAAGCATTGAGGAGCTACATTGGGACGGATTGGGGATCTCCATCAAGCATTTCAAAAATAGGTAAGGGCGTCATTCTCCTTCTCTTGCTTTTATGACTTAAATGAAGTAAGCTTACAAAAAGAGTTATTCAAATGTCTGTTTATTTCTATTTTTCCCTTATGAATATAGGGAGATCGCTCTTGTCCGCAAGAGGGATTTGTCCATGTAACACCATTTGAAGGGAATATTTGTCACTTGGAGGGAGGACTCTAAAGGCTCCTCTCACATGCTCTTCTTTGTTGGTTTGGGGTAAGTGTTAGCTCTCATTTCTAGGTAATACTTTGAATTTCCTTAATAATGGTTTTGATTCCACTTCATGCCATAATCAATTTTGTGGTTGGAGTATTTTCGCTTGGAGGAATCCCTTTTAGTGGGGCCATGACTTCATAATTTTCCTTGATTATCACATGGGTTAATTTCTATAGAGTTCTAACCTTTTGTTGTAATCTACAAACACTAGATGACTGACTTAACATGGTTATCATCTTAATCTCATGTTTCCAATCAATTCCTCTTAACTCGATGACCATACTAGGACAATAGCACTAATCTTCATATCTCCCCATCACTCCTTTTTCAACTTTAAAAATAAATAAAATAAAAAATTGACACCCATTTTCACTATCTTTCCTTCTTTTTGACAACACCATAAGCTCAAACAAGTGTTGAATTGCACATTTTTACTTGTTAAGGTATCCTAATGATCTATTTTTCATATCTTCAATTTCTCCTTATTATTAGAATGAAATTTAGTTGTGGAATTAATGCAATTATTCTGTAGCCACCACCACGGTTTGATAGGTTCTGAGGTATTAATGGAGCAGTGAAACATATGGGAATTTGAAAAATGATATGCTCATGGATCGTATCATATCCATATGTCTAGAATCAAGCAATAAATCACCTAGAAATGCGGTCAAAGGGACGATCAACCAGGAGCTGGAACAAGCAAGCGAGGAAGTTTGAAGCTTCATGATTTGCTCTAACACGTAGCAAATCGTGAAGCAATGAAATTCTCCTTTCTGTTTAGAAATTTAGAAATAATTTTCTTAGTGATAGAAGGTGTAAAAGCCTCAAAACATTTAATGACATGTTTTTATAAATATCATACAGAGTAATTGTATAAATAGTATAGATTATTGCGAGACTGTGATATCATTAAAACTCTATTTTTATTTCCTAATCGAATGAAGAAACGTTCTAGGGTTTCAATGCGAAGTTAGTAAAGAGTAGATTCAAAGCCATCTGTTGTGGAGGGCCCCTGCAACAGAAGAGGTTCTATTTCGTTTACGTTATTTCATTTAGATGTTATTTCATAGCTTGA
Source organism: Pinus albicaulis (assembly GCA_034641835.2). Lineage (NCBI taxonomy): Eukaryota > Viridiplantae > Streptophyta > Pinopsida > Pinales > Pinaceae > Pinus > Pinus albicaulis. Next base: position 65,224,560 of record CM076573.1, on the reverse strand, counting down.
TTTTTATGCTTTTACTGTGTTTTGTAGCGTAGATACATGCTTTGATTTTATTTTATTTTCATTGCAACCATTTCCAGATTTCTACAATGTAGATGTTCAATTTATCATTGTCATTTCATTACTTGTTATCATCATTTCCAGAATGTCGTTAGGTTAGAGTAGATGCTTTGTTTCTATCATTTGAATAGATTTATTTCTTAGATGGTTAAAAACGCATAGATAATTTATCATAATAGTTTGGCACAAATTAGTTTCGCATTGATTAGTTTATCAAGGATTAGATAAGTTTCTTTTTATGCAATAGTAGCTTATCATATATTAGTTCTTGTAAGACATATTTGAAGACGTAATAGAATATTTCCATTCTAGTTTTGAATCAATTTCGTATTGTGAATTCAAATATTTTTTCTTCGTAATAGTGATTTATTTTTAGAGCATGGCAAATAAATAATTTTAGTGATTCTTTGATTTAAGTTTCATTCACATTAAATTCTCAAAATATATAAAAAATAGAATTACTTTTTCTTTTTAATAATTTTAGTTATTCTCAAAATTAATCCTTAGCTCCTAACAAGATTTGTCATCTCAATTTTTAGGACTTAGTTAAATTTTGATTTATTTTACTTTTCATAATTCAGTTTCTTAAATTCATTCAAGGACATCCAAATTAAAAATATTTTCAAAAACAACCTTCACACATAAAATAACCAAAATAAACTAAGTAAGAAAGGCTTCTAGCACATATAGTGCACTTGCACTTCACAAGATTACCAACTTCGGTCGATAATTTATGATAACAATTTAAGACAATTAAATTGACTAAAAAATTTGGCGATGTTTCCGGGGAAGTGTAAATAGGAGCCTTATCTCTTAATCCATTAAAAAATAAAAAATAAAAACATGCGTAGAGAAAGAGATTCTAGAGGTAGAAGTTTGATTCCAACAACACCACTCACCACATAAAGACCTCGTAGTTCCACGCCACCCACCCAAACCCGTATACAATTCTTAGCAGGAAGACATATACTTCTTGAGGTATTAAGATCAGAAATTCAACCTAGAGATTCACCAACTTCATCAACTGAAGCATTTGTGGAAGAAAAATATCCCACATCCCCGACAGAAGGAGTAATATTTATAACCTCTACTGGAGAACAAATTTTAGCCCAATAAGTAGAAATCCCTAGTGAGGAAGAAGAAGAAGAAATATTCTTTAATATACCATTGATAGAAGAACTGGAAGAATCAAACAAGGGATAAACAATTCCAAACTTAGAATCCTATATCAGTTCTGAAGAATCTATAATGGCTGGAGATGGGGAAGGAGAAGTAAAAAACGTGAATGATGAAAATTTAAGACTAGGAGGAGGTGGACCTAGGATTGGAGGTGGAGGTAGAGGTAGAGGAAGAGATGGAGGAAGAGGAAGAGGTGAAGGTAGAGGAGGTATGGGAGAAGACATAATAGATCCAGATCCTATTGGATTTCCTATACTTGATGGAGATACTATTCCCACAATGAAAAATATCTCACCCTCTATCCTTCCTAATTTTCGTGAATTAAGAAGTGAAGATCCTAAAACATTTCTTTTTGAATTCGTAGTTTTATGTAGATCATATGAATACTTACTTGATTCTCAAAAATTGAAATTGTTTCCAGCAACTCTTAAGGATGCAACATTGAAATGGTTTATGGACTTAATAACACATTCTATTAGAACATGGTAAGAAATGAAGAATAAATTCTTACAAAAATACAAGGATTATTGCACACCTCTTAACCGGAAAGATGAAGTTTTTAAGATGATTCAAAGAGAAGATGGAAACTAGAGGATTTAATTGAAAGATTCAGTTATAATGTCAAAAGGGCTAAGATGGAAAATTTGGATGAAGATACTTTAAAGGCTCTCCTATTGAAAGCCATTAGATATGAATGGATAGATATCCTTAACATGATGGGAAAAGGAGATATTTCTCAGCTATCATTACCTGAAATTTCTGAATTATGCATCCATATTTCAAGAGGTAAGTCAAGAATTGGGTAGAGTTCAAGAGATCTTGTTCTCTCTAGAATCAATAAATATGTCGTTGGAACAATAAGTAGGGATGAAATAGGAAATTTTCTTGATGAATTTAAAACATATATTTTAGGGAGTCTTAGTGAACAAATAGACACCTTGAAATTACAAAACAAGCGAAGAGTTGAAAGTGATGCCTTATTTATCTTTTGTCCTAAGTGTAGAAAGAAACATACCTTAAGAGAATGCTCTCTTGATTTAAAGTTATAGAAATATGTGTCATATGTACAGAAAATCATGAAACAAAGAAGTATCCTTCCATTCCAAGTCTTAAAGTTGTCTACCAAGAGGAAATAGTTCCAAACCATGTAGATCCTCTTTGCTTCGTTGCTAGAAGACCATGGCAAGGATCACACACTCAAGGTTTCAAAATTTAGATGTATACCCAGCCCCCACAAAATAACTGGAATGCATCAATGGCATGGCAGCAACCCTGGTCTCAATCCCAACCTTGGACACAAGGATGGAAAAATCCTTACGGTAGATACTCTTAATCTCACTAGTATCCACAACCTTATCCAAAATTCCCACAACAAAATTTTCCTCAAACCAGTCAACAAACTCAACATCAATTTCAAAATCAAAATCCACAACTTTCATTACCATTCCCACAAAGGCCAAACCAACTACTTGCTCAAACACTTCCAAACCCAAACAATAAAAACGCACAACCTGTTTACAACATGGAGGGAAAAAAATTCCAAACTTATATGATAACTCCACTAAATCTTAATGATGTTCAACTTAGATCTGGTATAATATTAGAAAATAAATTGCCATCTGTTGTTATCCAGGAAAGAGAAAAAGATGATCATTCTGATGAAGAGACATCTCTTCATCAAAATGAAAATCTTCAAAAGAAAAATAATCATTCTGAAGAAGAGACATCTCTTCATGAGAATGAAAATCTTCGAAACCAAACACATGATACTCCAATAAATTCAACCCCCATCATAGAACAAACTTCAATATCTATATCAAAACCTTCTTTCCCTCAAAGATTAAAAATTGATAAAGGGGTAGAAAAACAGATCATGTTGCCTGATTATGATATGTTAGATGAACTGAAGAATGTTTGTATAAAAATTCCTTTGCTACAAGCTATCAAATAAATTCCAATCCTTGTAAATATAATAAGAGAGTTTAGTATAAAGAAACCTGGGAGAAAGAGACAAGAACTAAAAAGAATACAACTAGTAGGGAAAATTCAAATATTATGATAGGAAAAATAACGATACAAAAATGTTTGGATCCAGGAAGTCCCATTGTAAAGACACACATCAATGGTATCGAAATCTCAAACACATTTATCGACTAAGGAGCAGTCATAAACATCATGAGTAAAAAAACTATGGAACAACTAAAACTTTCAAATCTTCAATATACACCAACATTGTTACAACTAGAAGATAGATATGTAATTAAACCTGATGGTGTATTAGAAGACATTTATCTATACTTAGATTCTTGGGAATATCCAGTTGACTTTATGATCTTAACTCCCAAGAATAACTTAGGACAACATCCATTAATCTTAGGAAGACCTTGGTTAGCTACAGGTAATGCCTTCATCAGTTGTAGATATGGTGATATGTTTATCTCTCATGGAAGTTCAACGAAGAAATTCACATTATACCCTCCAGAAAAAACAATGATAGAGGTTGAAAATGAGGAATGGATGGATGATGACAATGACTTACAACCTATTTTTACTATCTCACAAATCAGTGAAGAAATTAGATTCTAAATTCAATAGAAAATAATGATTTATCTTCACAATGTGAGAGTAGTCAAAATTTTCAGGAACAATGCTATTTTGAATATTTATCATTTAGACAAATGTATTTATATTCTATTGAAGAATTTGTTAATTCTTCAATAGAAATATTTCCAGGTAAAACTTTAAATGTAAACAAAAATATGAAATAATTTCAAAAGGAGAATTAATGGAAACATTACAAAAACACTCTTTTGCATATGCATGGGAATACACTGACATGAAAGGAATCAACCCTAAAACTTGCATACATCACACATATATTGAGGAGAATTCCAGACCAATCTAACAACCTTAGAGAAGAATGAATCCAAACTTAAGGGAAATTGTAAAGGAGGAACTACAAAAACTACTGAATGTAAACTTTATTTATCTAATATCAGGCAGTCAAAGGGTTTCACCTTTAGTAATTGTTCCTAAAAAGAATGGAAAGTGGAGAGTATGTATTGATTATAGGGAATTGAATAAGGCCACTTTAAAAATCATTTTCCATTACCTTTCATAGATCAAGTTTTGCATACATTAGTAGGGAAGAAATATTTTTCATTTTTGGATGGTTTTAGTGGGTATAATCAAATTTAGGTAGCACCAGAAGATCAGGTTAAAACCACTTTACCTATCCATGGGGAACTTATGCTTAGTGAGTACTTCCTTTTGGATTATGCAATGCACCCGCAACATTCCAAAGAGAAGTATTAGGTATTTTCTCTTATTTAATTCATGATTGTGTGAAAGTATATATGGATGATTTTACACTCTATGGAAATTCTTTTGAAGAAGCCCTTGAAAAATTGGAAAATTTTCTCATAAGATGTAAGGAAGAAAATCTCTCATTAAGTCATGAAAAATGTTTTATGATGTTTACTGAAGGAATTTTTTTAGGACACCATATATCAGGTAATATAATAAAGGTGAACTCATCTAAAGTTGAAGTTATTTCCAAATTAGCAATCCCAAATTGTCAAAAGTATGTTAGGAGTTTTCTTGGTTTTACAGGATAATATAGAAGATTCATAGAAAAATTCACAAAGATTGCATCTCCACTCTTCAAATTTCTTACAAAGGATTGTGAATTCAGTTACAATCCTAAGTGCTAAAAGGCATTTGAAACTTTAAAAGAAAATATTTCTGAAGCACCCATCCTAAGAGGACCAAACTAGAAATTTCCATTTCATATCTCAACTTATGCTTCAGAAACAACTCAGGGAGCTGAATTGGGACAAAAATACTTGACTCCTTATGCCATTTACTATACAAGTAAAAATTTGACACGAGCAGAGTTAAATTATACTGTTATCGAAAAGGATTTTTTAGTTGTTGTCCATGCCATTAACAAATTTAGACACTACATCACTCGCTATGAAACTTTCATTCACACAGATCATTCCAAAATTAGATATCTAATGAATAAATCAATCACAAGATGGTTACTATTATTGCAAGAATTTAATATCACCATTTTAGATCGACCTGGAAAAAAAAAACACAATTGCTGACTTTTTGTCTAGAATTCAAAATGATAACAATGATACACCAGTAGAAGATAGTTTTCTTGATGAATATATTTTTGAAATATATATTAAATCTCCATGCTTTGTAGACATTGCTAATTATTTAGCCACGGGAAAGCTACCATCCTATTTGTTTCCTAGAGAAAAGAGGAAGAGAATTAAAATGAGTGCATCTTATTCATGGATAAATGAAGAATTGTACAAGACAGGTCTGGATCTCATTATTTGAAGGTGTGTGCGAGAAGACGAAATACCAGAGATAATAAAAGCATGTCATGATGAGCCATGTGGAGGACACTTCTCTGAAAAAATAACTACCTGCAAAGTCCTTCTCTTAGGATATTATTGGCCTTCCCTTTTCAAGGATGCCAAGGAATATGTTAAGAGATGTGATAGTTTTCATAGAATGGGGAAACTTGTTCCTTCAGATGAAATGCCTTTACAACCACATTTACTTATTGAACCCTTTGAAAAATGGGCTCTGCACTTTGTTGGACCAATCAATCCACCATCAAGACAAAACAAGTATGTTCTCGTGTGCACTGATTATGTCACTAAATGGGTAGAAGCTAAAGCACTTTCCTTTGCTAATGAAAATGTTGTAGTTTCATTTCTTTTTTAGGATATTTTTACTCGTTTTAGTGTCTCAAGGGAAATTGTGACAGATTAAGGAACTCAATTTACATCCAGAATGGTGCAGAAGATCGTGGAGGAATACAAAATCAAGCATAGAAATTCCACTCCATATCATCCACAGGAAAATGGACAAGTAGAGTCTACTAATAAGGTGATTGAGGCAATCCTCACAAAGGCTGTACATTTTCATAGAAGGGATTAGCCAGAAAAGCTTCCAGAAAATTTATGGTCCTACTGCACCACATGGAGAAGCACAACAATACATACTCCCTATGAACTTGTTTGTGGGAAGCAAGTCTTATTTCCAATAGAATTCCAAATAAAAACTTTCAAGACAGCAGTTAAACTGGGACTTGATTTGTCAGAAGCACAAAGGCATAGAATGGAACAACTCAATGAGCTTGATTAAATAAGACAAGATGAAATTCAAAATACCATCCTAGTTCAGCAATAGAGATCCAGATGGCATGATAAATATATCAAAGAAAGAAAATTTCAAGCAAGATATTGGGCACTTCTCTTTGATTCAAAGTTCAAGGATTTTCAAGGGAAATTTCAAACTCATTGGCTTGGGTCGTATGAGATTGAGAGAGTATTTGATCATGGAGCAGTCATGATCAGAACTATTGATGAAGAAAAAGCTCCTCACCTTGTAAATGGACATCAATTAAGGATCTATCACAAGCCATTGACAACAAAGGAATTTTTAATATTTTTCAAGATAATGTTGATATAAATTTGGTTAAGAAGAATTCTTCTTCTTCTCCAACTTAGAAGTCTTCTTTCATTTTTATTACTTTGAATATATATATATATATATATATATATATATATTTGTGTGTGTGTGTGTGAAAACCAATCATTGGTTGGCATACTCATATAGAAAATAGAGATCCAGATGGCATGATAAATATATCAAAGAAAGAAAATTTCAAGCAAGAGATTGGCACTTCTCTTTGATTCAAAGTTCAAGGATTTTCAAGGGAAATTTCAAACTCATTGGCTTGGGTCGTATGAGATTGAGAGAGTATTTGATCATGGAGCAGTCATGATCAGAACTATTGATGAAGAAAAAGCTCCTCACCTTGTAAATGGACATCAATTAAGGATCTATCACAAGCCATTGACAACAAAGGAATTTTTAATATTTTTCAAGATAATGTTGATATAAATTTGGTTAAGAAGAATTCTTCTTCTTCTCCAACTTAGAAGTCTTCTTTCATTTTTATTACTTTGAATATATATATATATATATATATATATATATATTTGTGTGTGTGTGTGTGAAAACCAATCATTGATTGGCATACTTATATAGAAAATAGAGATCCAGATGGCATGATAAATATATCAAAGAAAGAAAATTTCAAGCAAGAGATTGGGCACTTCTCTTTGATTCAAAGTTCAAGGATTTTCAAGGGAAATTTCAAACTCATTAGCTTGGGTCGTATGAGATTGAGAGAGTATTTGATCATGGAGCAATCATGATCAGAACTATTGATGAAGAAAAAGTTCCTCTCCTTGTAAATGGACATCGATTAAGGATCTATCACAAGCCATTGACAACAAAGGAATTTTTAATATTTTTCAAGATAATTCTGATATAAAGTTGGTTAAGAAGAATTCTTCTTCTTCTTCAACTTAGAAGTCTTCTTTCATTTTTATTACTTTGAAATATATATATATATATATATTTGTGTGTGTGTGTGTGTGTGTGTGTGTGTGAAAACCAATCATTGATTGGCATACTTATACATAAAACATAGGGTAAAAACCAAAGATCTGTTTTTGGCACCTTACATTTTCTTTATTCCTGTTCTAAAATCCCAATTCTTTGCATCCCTTTTTATTTTTTAGAAAAATAAAAATATAGCGACAAAATTGATGGAATTATGCAACTCTAATGGATTTATGCAACTCATATATGACGGGACCTTTTGGCCAAAGCAGTTGAAGAATACACTGAAGATTACTTGAAGACAAGACAAAGAGAAACAGTTGAAGGTTAGCAACGTCAAAATTTAAGGTATGCAAATGCAAAATTTTATTTAATAATAAGGATGAAAAAATTGACATATGAATTAGATGATCATTTTATACCACCATTTCAAAAACATTATTAAATAGTTGATCATGTAAAATCGAAATAAAATCTCACACTCCACCACTTAACCCTCATCATTTACACAACCAGTCCAACATCAAATCTCAACTTCGTTGGTGAAATAATTCAACTCATACTTTAACAATCAGTTTTCATTAACCTCACCCTTGCTCTCAATAATTATGAAGCCTCATTCATTAATTCACTCTTGCATATCATCCATTTCACAGCATAATTCACTCACGCTCCTAAATCATATTGAAACCCTTAGTCTACCCTGTCAAAGAGGCGTTATTAAGGTAAAGCTTCTTGGCAGCCATGGGAGTAATTGTGAGGACATAACCCGAAGGAAGAAATTTTATGGAGGGTTACCCACAGATAAAGGAGATATTACAGAGAGCACAGTGGCTCAGATTTGTGGAAAATTTTGAAGGATTTCATAAGGAGGTTACTAAATCCATTGCCATAGATTTTGATGGAATAGAGGTCGAAATTGTAGATATCAAGTTTGCAATAACAAAGTCTTTCATATTAAATGAAGCCACCAAACTATCGAGGACAGGAGAAATATGGTTTGAAAATAGAGGGATTGAAGGTGAAGGATGGAAAAGCTTTCTAAAAACCTTAGGTATGGCTACTACCATCTTTAAAAAGGGGATTCCAAGCACAACTTTTAAAGGAAAATAGAGGAATTTGTTATTAATAATCCATAAATTTGTCACCTATGAGGGAAGGTTCGGATGCATGTTCTTTTACCATGCTAGGTTGTTAATGAATTTTCTTGAAGATAGTGAAATAAATCTTCCATATTTTTTATTGCATAATTTGAAGAAAATGGCAAGGACTGTTCAGAACAAAATTCAGTTTATACACAATACAATGTATCATCATGGGTTGATAAAAATTATCATTGAATTCCACCTTAAAAAGCCTAGGGGACACTTGGGAAAATTTCCTAATTCGGAACCATTTCCAAGAAAGAGACCAAGAAAAAACTAGTTGTAGCATGGAAAAAAGGGGAAGGAAAAGAAAAGTTGAAAATGAACAACCATCTCAGGAACAGTCAGAGGATGAAATCACATTGCAAAACTTTTGGAAAAATTTAAGAACCAACCTGATCAAAATAAGGAGGATAGCATAAAAGGGAAGGATAAATCCACAAACTCATAAGAGCCTAAGATAAGGAAAAATAGGGCCAAAATTAAAAATCCTCCTCAATCAGTAAGAAGAAGCTCTAGAATCGGTAAAACAGAAAAAGAACCACCTTCAAAAGAAACATAATTTGTTAATTTAGAAGAGGATCTTAAGGTTCCATCACCAACTGTTATTTCACCCACTCAGACTCTAGGTCGAAGAACTCCAGAGATTGACCCGATGCAGCAGGAAATTTATTATTATATTGAGTCTTTGGAGAAAATATATGCAGGAAAGACATCATTTTTTGAAGACCAACCTCATAGTCCACAAGAACCTCTAGTTTTGAATGCTCTAAGAAAAGAGATATTTGAATTGGAGACACTAAACATGCATATTAAACAGGAACATGAAGTCTTGAAGTTGTAGAACCTGATTGAGAAAACCATAAATGAAAATACTCTTTTACATCTGGGTTTATGGTTCAAGAAGAATAAAAAGTTAAAGAAGAATAAAAAATAGCTAAACATGCAGGTCATAAACCTAAAATATAAACTCCTAATAAGAAATCCAAGGGTGGTTTTAACCACAAGGAAGGCAAATAAGTTGAAATTAGATGTTTTGGCAGAGGTCTTAGGGTAGGTGTAGTAGCATGATAAATACCCACAATTTTTTGTTTTTGCATGAGGACCTGCAATGGTCTCATCGTGGGGGAATGTGGAACCTCAAGACTGCCTCAATTTTGACACTCCTTGTCACTATCTTTCCTTCTTTTTAACAACACCATAAGCTCAAACAAGTTTTGAATTGCACATTTTGACTTGGTAAGGTATCCTAATTATCTATTTTTCATATCTTCAATTGTTCCTTATTATTAGAATGAAATTTGTATTTATCTACGGAATTAATTCATTTCTGTAGCCAAAATTTGTTTCTGTAGCCACCGCCATGGTTAGACAGGTTATGAGGTATTAATGGAGCAATGAAACGTATGGGCAGTTGACTAATGGTCCGATCATGGATTCTATCCTATCCATCTATCCAGAATCAAGCAAGAAATCACCCAGAAATGCAGTGAAAGGGACGGTCAACCAGGAGCTGGAACAAGCGAGCGAGGAATTCTGAAGCTTCACGATTTTCTTTGCCATGTAGAAATTCGTGAAGCAACGAAATTATCCTTTCTATTTAGAATTTTAGTTATAATTTTCTTAGTCCTACAAGGCGTAAAAGCCTCAAAACATTTAATGGCAGACTTTTATAAATATCAAACTGATTAATTGTATAAATAGTACGAATTATTGCGAGATTGTGATATCATTAAAACTCTGTTTTTATTTCCTAATCGATTGAAGAAGCATTCTAGAGTTTCAATGTGAAGTTAGTAAAGAGTATATTCAAAGCCATCTATTGTGGAGGGCCCTTGCAACAAAAGAGGCTATATTTCGTTTAAGTTCTTGCATTTAGATGTTATTTCATAGCTTGATTTTTATGATTTTACTGTGTTTTGTAGCATAGATACATGCTTTGCTTTTATTTTTATTTTCATTGCAATCATTTCTAGATTTATACAGTGTAGATGTTCATTTTATCATTGTCATTTCATTACTTGTCATCATCATTTCCAGAATTTCATTATGTTAGAGTAGATGCTTTGTTTCTATCATTTGAATATATTTATTTCCTAGATGGTTAAAAACGCAGAGATAATTTATCATAATAGTTTGGCACATGTTTGTTTATCATCAATTAGTTTATCAAGGATTATATTAGTTTCTTTTTATGAAATAGTAGCTTATCATATATTAGTTCTTGTAAAACATATTTGAAGAAGTAACAGAAGATTTCCTTTCTAGTTTTGAATCAATTCCGTCTTGCGAATTCAAATAGTTTTGCTTCGTAAAAATGATTTATTTCTAGAGCATAGAAAATAAATAGTTTTAGTGATTCTTTGGTTTAAGTTTCATCCACATTAAAATTCTCAAAATATATAAAAATTAGAAGTACTTTTTGGTCACTACCCAAGCTTGCAGGAAAATTCAGCAGGGAAGAAAACTGGAGAAAATCTCTACGGGCTAGCGCATTAACCGGTTACTCCAGCGTATCAGTGACAATATCAACGTGGCGAAAGGGATCTCCTTCCATGCGGTCAGGAGAAAAGCTAATGGTCTGGCCGATTACCTGGCCAACCAGGGGGTCATATCGCATGAGAGACTTATGTCCAGGGATTGGGCCTCCCTCGAGGACGATGACATAAAGGAAAATTGGGAAGAAATCAGCGGGAATGATTTGAACAAGGTTGGCGCCCATCCCCAGCTGCCAATTCCTGACAGCCACAGCGATAATGTACCGATCCATGCACTGATCCATGATTCTGGCGTGCGATCTCATAGGGATGCGATCTAAGCTCAGATCCGGCGGTTCTGCCATCTTTCTTTCCGCAATGAATTCGCATGATATCATTAACTGGCCTCCCATGCATTCGAGTCCTGGGATGATGGTTGGTTTCTATTCGTATCACCCTCAACTTTTATCTCTCCCTATATATCCCGCCCTCAGTATGCATCTTCCTTATTCTGCTTCCAGCTGGCACTGTCTTTTCCCCTTCTCTTCTACTCTAGTTCCCCCAGACTCCCTGCAATTGTTCCTTTTGGCTTTTTCCATTGCCTCTGCCATGGCTCCTCACCGTAGGCACCCTCCTCCCCCCTATCCTTCCTGGCGCAACTTCTCCTCCAATTGGGATAACCCTGCTATACCTCCCATGACCCGAGCTGAGTCCCAGGCACGTAATGCAGCGCGGCATTTTCGGGAAGTCACCCTGGTGTCTTTGCAAGATTTCTTCGAGGGCTTGGATGCTGCGGTGGCAGAGCGGCGTCGAGCCACCTCGACGGAAGCTGTTGATGTCAAATTTCAGTGGATTCTAGACCCTGGTCTAACTCGCAGCAGGGAGAAAATTTTCCCTAGAGCGGTTGATCTGCATTGGAACACTAAAACACTCCTCTCTCTCACTCTGCAAGAGCAAAAAAATATCAGTAGGAATCTAGAGAAGAAGATTCAGGCCCTCTCTCAGAAATTTGAGACTTTTTTCCGCACGGTGCATCACCTACGCTGTGGAGAGCACCTCGCCGCACTATGAACTTTTGAAGAATCGTTCCAAGCTTCATCATAGTGCGACTGTCAAAACAAAGGCAGGCCCTTCAAAGACTTCCCCTCAGGATGCGGGTCCCTCCCACCGTTCCCCCAATGCTTGGCTGATCAGCACCCCCGAGCGGCCGATAAACATTGACGTGGACGGCTTTGAAGCGGATGACATCAGGGCTCCTCCTGATCTGTAACTCCTGTTGTTTTCTTTGTTATGAATCTGTTTTCCCTTTCGGTCTGTTTAGAGCCTGCGAGCTCGCTTTTGATGCCTTGAGCCTGCGTGCTCAAATTTTGTTGAAGACAGGGTTTTTGATCTCCCCACCCTGCTTCTCTTCCCCTGTTAACCTTCTCCTTGGGTGCGGGATCCTTTCAGAACTGTGCAGGTCCATGGATAATCGCCAAGAAGGCTCGTCTCTGTAACTATATTTTTGTTGATTAATGTGAATAGTCCCTCCATAACTTACAAAAAAAAGAAGTACTTTTTGGTTTTAAGAACTTTAGTTCTTCTCAAAATTAACCCTTAGCTACTAACAAGATTTGTCATCTCAAATTTTAGGACTTAGTTAAATTTGGATTTAGTTTACTTTTCATAATTTAGTTTCCTAAATTCTTTCAAGGGCATCCAAAATAGAAGCATTTTCAATAACAACCTTCCCACATAAAATCACCAAAATAAACTAAGTAAGAAAGGCTTCTAGCATATATAGTGCACTTGAACTTCATAAGATTGCCCATTCTAATTGATAATTTATGATAGCAATTTAAGACAATTAAATTGACTAAACAACTACCATTGATATCACTTTGTGGCTAATTGACTTTGCCTTAGTGTTCCTAGTATGGAAATCACCTCTAAGTCAAAGGAGAACCATCCTAAAGCGAGAGGGACATATTGTCGAGGTGACATCAGGTGAAATTCTTGAATGTTCCTATTAGATTGTGCATTATGGATTAAAATGTTTCCTACAAATGGACAATGTGGGTGATAACAGTCCTAAATACCCAAACTTTCAATAACTATCATTTGTAAACAACCTAATACCGAAATAATATTCTCTAAATTGTATTTCTAATGGGTTTTGAATCACCCAAGACAAACCTACCAACCAAAGCTTATAATAAATTTAATTTCAAATACCTTTTGAGCCATTAGTTAAGGATTACTCTATATTCCAACCTTGTAATCGATGTATCTATGTTTTTTTTCTCACCAATGAATTTGAAAATTCATAAATGTAGCAGCTTGATACATCTTCTTTACAATGTTATAAGTTGTGTTGAATTAATATGTGTTGTAACACCTCCTCCCACATTTACCTAGTTTCATTTGGTTGTCAGGGTAAACATTAGAGGAAGACCTACTATGACATGACCCAAACTCCTAGCTCTCATTAAGGAAGTGGAGCCAACTGCGAGAGACGAACTGACATCTCATAACTTTCTACAAGGACTACAAGTCATCCAGAGGCTGAGTAACCACCCTAGGTGGCCAAAACCTGAGTCAAACACCCTTTTCTCTAACATGGGCCCTCAACTTCACCCACAACAAGGCCTACACACGGTTGTGAGCCTCCAACTGCATGCACAATCCTATATCCATGTGGTTGCAACCCAAACTTTCCATTTAGGAACCTGTCGTCCTGAGATCTGAGCCTAGATTCCAGGTCATCCTCCAGACCACTGTTTAGAATTTTTTGTAACTTCTCAAAATCAATAATGACATAATAACAATGCTAAACATACAAATTTGAAGGAATAATTTGACCTAGACTGCATAGAACATGACATAATTTTTTCCAAACACATGGAAAACATGTAAGATACAAGTCATGAATACATATCTGATCATAAACGTCTGAGATTCATCTGAGAATCACATAAGGCCCTATGTTGTCTCCACATAGTTGCAATAACACTTATTAGTCCATTCCTCTATCAACCGATCAATAGTTAAACAATTCATGATTAGAGCCATAAAAGATATACATCATATAACAACATATAACCAAAAAATAATCAACATATAAACCATGATAATTCATCCATTATCACCAACACATTTCGAATAATTATACATGAATCACCATAGAAGAATAGATCTTATTAACCTGGGAAATTACCAACCAAGTCAAGGACTTCCACGTACCACCCGACCATAGATTGGTCTGAACCAAATCTCTCTTTTAGCCAATCACCCTTGCACCATATTCCAAGCATGAATGTGGGATCTTATGGAATAAACCAAACAAAACCAAACCATGGCTTTCAGAGGCCAAACCACCTCAACTCTCAACTATTGATTCCACCTTATGGTTGGGCATCACTAACACCAACTAGATCGGTTTGTACCCAAGCTATCAAGGGCTCAAGGAACTAGTAACTCAACCTACATCCTTCCAAGGCTCCATAGTGTTTGTCCAACCTGGCTCTAGGACTACTAACTCAACTCACCAAGGGATCTAGAGCATTTTTCCAACCTAGGATCCATGACTCGTAACTCAACCCAAGTTATTTCAAGGCTTCTAGAGTATTTTTTCCAACCCACAACCATAAGGAATTACAAGCACTAACCAGAAAAAAGAAAAAAAAATCAATGGAAAAACCCACAACACCATTATTATCCAATAAATGGAAAGGCTAGGCTAAAACCACTATCAAACTAGGATATACTCCATGTCGATGATGGATCATAACCAAATACTGACATGCATATACCATGCATCAAGGAAATCATACATGAAACCTGTTACCTGAAAATAAATCCAAACGTATTTTTTGATCCACTTGTTCCCTTGCGCTTTCCCACTTTCCTTTGCCTTCTTTCTCCAAATCAAATGAAAACTAGAGTGATCCCAGCATGCTCCAACAATGCCCTAATATTTCTCTAAGCGTGAAAGAGTATGTGAAAGAGAAAGAATATAATATATCTCCAAGCTAAAACTGAAAAAAGGTTGTGAATTGATCCTCAGAAGTATTTTTATCATTGAGGCCTCTATTTTCTTCATTTTCCCTCAATTTTCCTCACATGCATTTTGTGACCTTTCATCTCCCTTTTCTCCTATTTTCCTTTACTTCATAAATAAAATGCTAATTATTGCCACATTTCCTTTGCCAATGCCTTTGCCAATTTCCATAGCCATTAATTAATCGCCAATGATCCCCATCACTATGTTTTTGCCCAACATTTATCTTGGAATACGTGTCCCATGACCTTGGTTATATTTTTATTTATTTACAGAGGAAATCAAACTGGGGTTTTTACATGTGATTAAAACGGTTATGTTCATGTACCAAACCTTGTTGTTTTTAGTTTCTTTCAGGTGAGTGAACTTGTACAAATTTCTATGTTGTTGATTTTCTAGCTCCTCCTCTAAAATTTTGAGCTAAAACACCATTCTTTGTCTTTTATCTACTACACATGTGGCACCTAATTTAGACCTTGAAATCTTATTTGATTATTTTATTTAAACCTCTTTTTTAAACTTGGTTTCAAGATTGGACAAAATCCCTAACTTTTACAAATTGTAACATTAAAAGTACAATATCACAAGATCTAAATTTTGACCTATATATAGTTTTTTTTTTAATCTCATTGATCCTTTAATTCCCACACAATTCCAATACCCACAAAAATTCTATAGATAAAAAGGTGATATGACGAGTTTTGAAGGTGCAAAACCAAGGATTGTTCACTTTGATATCAAATGTTATGTGACAAATAACCAAATAACCATAATAAACAACCAATTCAATAATTTTATGCCTAAATGAAGTGAATAGGTAATTGAGATTAATTATATTGGAGGGAGCAACCTCCTTTTAGAAGATATTCAAATGTGTAATACATATTGGTCCTTCAATGATAATATTAATATATATAAGAGATGGATAAGGTTAGAAGAAATCCTACAATTATAATCCTAACCAACAATACTCACCAATCCCTCAACAAGAAAGGGAGGTCACTAAGGGATCCACGTCTTGGACTTTTTGTTATAGCTTTGTGTTGGCTTGAGGGGTCCTAACCCAGGTTCAAAGTGCAAGGTTTGCCAACAAACCCCTATACTACTGGCCCTTTCAGCAGTGTCCTTGTGCAGGTCAAAGTCTCACCTGAAGTAGTATGGGTGGGCGCTGCAACCAGGTTTCCGCACCTTGAGAAAGGATAGGTAAGGCAATCAGAGGTGCGTTGAGCCCAGTAATTCCCAAATTACTTCACTCTGCGTAGGGTTAATAAAGTCTCTATTCGCATCCACGTGCGCTAGATCTATAATGATATGCCTTTATGATAGTAACACAGCATTACATAAACATAACAGAACCAATCCAGATACCGAAAACACACTTACACAGATCTTTGCAACCTAAACACAGAAAATACACAGTGCAGCAATTACCAACAATTCGCACAAGAGTACTCACAGATTCAGTTCTCTATCAATCTTTCTTATTCAATCATTCATCATTTCCTTCCTTACAATTCCCTTCCCAACCTGTGCACACAACTGGACTTGGATCTCCGCGCACACAGCCAGCAGGAGTCCTTTCCCAAAAACCCAAACAGATATCTTAAACCACAATTCGCATCAATAGCTCGTCATTTCCTATCCTCTACAATACAAAATGTCCCTCTATTTATAGCAATATAGCCTATACTTTCCTATGGTCCGCAAACCATGGTTTTTGGACCCCTGGTTTACTCTTTTACCCATTACAATGCTTTCGGGGCTTTGACCCACCCCAAAACCCCTACGCTAGACTAAATCTAATAAAAAATATTCAAAATGGACCAGTTTCGCAGCTTATAGGAGACCCTGTTCCAACAGTCCCCCAACACAATCTTCTGACTCATCCCGAGTCACTATAGCTGCCATATAGTCATTGAGCTTGGTATGGATTTAGTCGAATACCATTGATAAAGCCAGGTAAGATGTCCCCACGCAAGGTAGCTAGTTTGACTTCTCCTCCATTTGTGATTTCCTTAACTGTGTAGGGACCAAGCCAGTGCTGCCGAAATTTGCCTGGATGTTTCACAAATTGGCTATCGTATAAAAGGACAAGGTCACCTGCGACGAATGTCTTTTGGTGAATATGTCGATCATGCCATGCTTTATCACAAGCCTTCTTAACCTGTTGATGAAAATTAGCAATAAACTAATCTTCCTCCAAATCCACAAGCTACACAAGACGCTCCTCTATGATATCGGGGTCCGCCAAATTTGTAAATGTTGCGATGCGTAGGCTAGGAACAACGTATTCTATGGGCATAATGGCCTCTTTGCCATAGACCATTCGGAAGGAGGTCCTTCTTGTTAGATTCTTACAAGTCATTTGATAGGCCCACATAACAGAGGGAATGCAAACGTCCCAGTCACTACAATCGGCATTACAAACCTTAGTTAATGCTTGTTCCAAAATTTTGTTAAAAGCTTCAACTGCTCCATTTTCCTGGGAATGGTATGGTGTACTCTTCGCATGGTGGATCCGGAATTCTTCATTCAAGGCTTGAATTGTTTGGTTAACAAGGTGTGTACCTCTGTCACTCATCAAGATATTTGGGCAGCCAAACCTGGTCAGAATATGCTCAAAGATGAAGTGCGCAGTAGTATCCGCAGTACAATCCTTCACCGCTTGTGCCTCAACCCATCGAGTGACATAGTCGGTGGTGGTGATAATGTAGTGCGCACCTGTTTTCTTGCCCGGCGGATTAATGGTTCCTATAAAATCAATGGCCCATTTGTCAAAATCCTGTAAAGCTACTTGAGGTCGTAATGGCATCTCATCTCGGTGTGAGGGTCGTCCTGTTTGCTGGTAGGTGTCGCATGATCTACAATAGGTGTAAGAATCCTAATGCAGGGTAGGCCACCATAACCCAGCCCTTAAAATCTTTTGTGTCGTTGCTCGTCCTGCATAGTGGCCTCCTGCGACGCCTTCATGTGCTTTTGTTAATACAGCAGGTCATTCATGTTCCAGGACATATCTGCGTAGTATTTCATCTGCACCTAGCTTGTATAACTGACTGGCAATGATAGTAAAGTCCGCTGCCCAAGTAACCAACTCCTTCTTTTGTTGTACCAAATATTCTGCAGGGGCCACTCCTGTAGTGACGAACTCAATGATATCGGCAAAGTGTGCGTCAACCTCCTTAATGATGAACAGCTGCGCATCTAGTAAACCCTCTTCCAAGCTAGTAGGTTCTTCCCCTGTTTCAATGTGAGACAAATGATCTAGGCCTGCATTCAACCTTCCGGGCTTGACGATGATCTCAAAATCATATTCTTGGAATAGCAACAGCCAGCGGCAAATATTCCCCCCCAACACAGGCTTGTTGACAAGGTATTTCAAAGCCGAATGATCAGTAAACATTTTAAAGTGTCCACCCAGTAGATAATGTCGATATTTCTGTAACACATAGACCATAGCCAATCCTTCGCGCTCAGTGGTAGAGTAGTTTCGTTCTACGCTCGAGAGTTTCCGACTCGCAAAGGAAACTAGGTGATCAATATCTCCTTCTCCAGGGTGCGAGAGGACAACACCCAACGTGATTCCTGATGCATCCACATGTACATGAAATTCCTTTGAATAATCGGGGAATATGAGTATAGGTGCAGAAATCATCTTCTCTTTGAGCAGTTCGAAGCTCTTCTGACATTCATCATCCCAAAAAAGGAAACATCTTTTTTAAGTAGATTTTCCATAGGTGTCATGATCAGGGCGTACCCTTGAATGAATTTCTTGTAATAACCCGTGTGTCCAAGAATAGAACGCAGTTGTTTTTCCGTTGTTGGGACTGCCAGGTTTATAATTACAGCTACCTTCGCAGGATCAACCATCAACCCTTGCCGGCAGACTATGTGCCCGAGAAAGATTCCAAATGGTACACAGAAGATGCACTTCTTAATATTCAAGGAAATTTGGTGCCTTTGGCACACATCCAGCATTAATTTCAGGTTAGAGACATGCTCCTTTACTAGGCCGAAGACCGTTCAGTCATCGAAATAAACCTCTAGGAACTTATGAATAAACTCCTTGAATACCACAACTACGACCCTGGAAAAAATAGCAGGTGTGTTCTTGAGACCAAAGGGCATGACTGTATACTAAAAGGACCCCCATCTAGTTGCGAAGGTAGTATTACTGCGATCTTCAGGTGCAATTCGGATCTTGTGGTATTCGAAAAACCCATCGGTGAAGGAATAGGCCTTCTGTCCGCCCACACTATCAAGGATTTCGTCAGAGAAGGTTGTGGGGAAGGGGTCATGGACAGAGGCGTCATTTAACTTGCATAGATCTACGCAGATGCGTATTCCCCCCTTGGTATTCTTTTCCTGGATGACCATTGGACTTACCCAATCTGACTGTTCAATTGGCTCGATGATACTTGCGACAAGCATTTTGTCTAGCTCTTCTTTGACCTTTTTCTTATATTTAGGATTCAGTCGGTAAGGCCGCTACTTGACAGGGCATGCCTCAGGTTTCAGAGTGATTTACATAATGCTGAGGTCCCTAGTGATTCCCTTGAGCTCAGAAAAATTTGTCGGAAATAAGTCCTAATACTCCGTGAGTAATTCTGCAATTTTGCCTACAGTCCCTTCATCCCAATAGTCCCCAATATTAGCCAGCTTACGGTGTTACCCCATCCCAATATTAACGTTGCGCAGCTTCAGAGGCTCCGTTACATCAATATTCTGTAGCGATGGCCCATTGACAGTGCATTCCCTTTCAGATTATGGGACAAAAAAATTTCGAGGATTATCTTCTTCTTCGTCAATCACCGATCTCTGGAAGTTGGCTATGTCTTGCATCTGCGCTTCCCATGCTAGGACTGCTGGTGTAGTGTGGTGGTGAGAGTTCTTCAATACAAATGCATCAATGTCCTACAGAGCTTCATCGAGCATCTTTGTCCCCCCAATCATTCCGAACGTTCCGACAAAGTCCTTTTCTAGCACTTCCCAGTGGCGAGTGCGCTGGTGTAACTCCACATCTAAGTACCAAGCGGCCGGGATAGGGCCCAAGGCATGAATAAATAGATGGACCCATTCTTCTATAGTTCGGTCGGACCATTTTTTCATCCAGGCGCATAGATGTACATGGGGATCCCCGAGTCTGAGGAGCATCTCGGTGCATATGTCAGCTGGAGGGACGAACCGTAGAAGCATCCTACCCCAACATGTTTCCCAGTTCAGGAATGCTTTCTTGTGGGTGTCCCATGAATGTGTAGGTGTCCTACGCATCGCCAGATTAAGGACCCAAAGCCGTCGTTCTCTTGGCACCCTAGCTTCCAGTGTCCTTAGGAATTCTTGGACACTACTAGCCTCATCAAAGTGGGATCGATCTCTTACCTCAGAGGAAATGCAGTAGAGGGTTCTTGATACCCGAGGGCAGTGCAGCGCCGAAACCTCGTGTAACCAGTTTTTCCAATTCTCCAGTTCCTCATCAGCGTTATAAAAGTATTCACGGTCTCTCCATAATATCCCGTCTGCTATGGGGTTAATCATGTCTTCATCCTACGTAGTCAATCTGTAAATGTGATCTAGTTCCTCCCTCTCGTAGGCTGGCTCTGTATACCATGCGCCTTCTGCTCGATCTAGTGGTACTATTACGCGTGTACCGTTGTTCTCAAACACCATGCTTCACTTTTTGAGATTGATGACACCTCCCATGTCTATAGCTCAGTCTAGTCTGAGGAGTGCAGGGTACGGATCCGTATCTTCCACGATATCTATGATCTCAAAGTCAGCTAGGACTTTTACTCCCGCAATATCTACCATAAATTTCGACAATCGTCCTAGTGGGATGATCTTCTATTGATTCACCATGCGCAGCTGGATGGTGGACCATTCCAACTTAGGTTCTCCCATTCATTTCCACGTTTGCTTTGGTAATACGTTCGCATCCAACCCTAGATCGAGAATAACATGATCCATCTCGTAGTCGCCAATCTGCGCAGTCAACCGCATTTCTCTTCCTATGCGTTTCTTATAGCTGTATAGCCAGTGTACACCCCTGGTCTCAGGAATTGTGTTGGACTAGGCTGCGCAGCTATGAATTAATACTTGAAGATTTTCTACAACCGATTGGTTACATATCAGTTTCAGACATGCCTTTAGAAAGGGCTCAACCTCTTCCTCTCTCTTGAGGTGCGCTGGCAACTGCACAGGGCTTGCAAGTGGCTATTGTTCTTTAAGGTTCACTTCTTCCCAAGAGGTAAGTTCCTCCTTTGCTCCTTGGGTGACCATCCTGCTGCGTGTCATGAATTTTACACTTGGATCTGCATTTCGTACCTTAGTTTTAACCCTTTTCACATTTTACATAGGGGTGGGTTGTTTTTCCTACATTTTAGCTATCAGGATCAGGCAGTCTTCAATCTCATGGTCCAGCTGCTGGAAATATTTGCAGGATTTCCTGCTGGGATTTGGACAGTCCCTTGCGAAGTGCCCTGCCCCTCTGCAGTTATAGCAGATTAGCTACCCCCGCCCCTGTCCTGCGCTTCCTCCCCGACCTCCCCTGCCCCTTACTGGGGAGCCACCGAAGCTCATGGGGGACCTTGGTGATGCAGGGTCTGACTGTACCCTATAGAGGTTCCCTCAATCCACAATCAAGTCATGCATGTGTCAGTTCTGTTCATCGTGCCCTACCGATCGGTAGAACCTGCACCACTACTGCTTTAGCTCGCCCATACTTAGCCGAGGGCACTGAGCCGTGTCATGCAGTCCGGCTACCCGAAAATCATCGCACAATAGTGCTGATCTATTGGAGCCAGGTCGTAGCGGACTAGGTCCTCCCGCCTGCACGTAATCTGTCAATATAGGACACTGGTCCTTTGTATGGCCAGACACCTGACATAGTATGTACCAGAGGTCTGTGCCAGCTCTTTTTCCCCGTTCCGTCCGTAAGCTCTGAATCTCCATGTGCATGGCTCCGAGCTGCTCTTGAATTTGTTGTACCCCCCTTAACATGTCATCCTTGGGCGCGACTTCGAGTTTCATGGAAGCTTCCAAGGCTTTTTCCTACGACTCGAAGGTCTGTTGGCCCATGGGTATACGTAAGTGAGGTAGCAGCATAGCGATGAACCATTCTGTGTGTTGTCTATCGTCATACTTGAACCCTCCTTCCCTAATTGCTTTCTTCAATCGCTGATCAGCCTCCCACACCGACTCAGACGCACCTTTCTTGAAGTCTTTTACTTTCGCTACCAACTGCGAGTATGATCTTGGCTTCCGAAACTATTGTTTTAGGGTGTCCTTAATATCTTGAAGAGATGCACCCCTGGTTTGAGATATGTATCACATGTACCAATCCAGCGCTCTGTCCTCGAAGGCCAGGGACAACTGTGATTTCTTCACAGTGTCTCTCACCACCCCCTGTGTAGTCCATACCGAGTCAGCCACGAACCAAAACCGATCCATGTCTTCATCGGCCGCACCTTTAAATGTAGGTAACTTCAAGTGTACTGCCATGTCTCCTTCTACTGAAGTTTCGGTTGAGGGCTTGTTCTCCTGTAAGTCTGGCAAGTCTTGCGTCGTTGATTTTCTCAGCGGACTATGGGTAGAGTGATCCTTTTCTTGCTTGCTTCTATCGTTCTTACCGCTCATTCACTTATGTTTAGTATTTTATTGTCAATAC
This sequence comes from Pinus albicaulis, assembly GCA_034641835.2. Lineage (NCBI taxonomy): Eukaryota > Viridiplantae > Streptophyta > Pinopsida > Pinales > Pinaceae > Pinus > Pinus albicaulis. The sequence goes on along the minus strand of CM076573.1, from coordinate 65,201,562 downwards.
CTGATCACTTCCTCAAAATTCTACAGGTCTCGGCAACGGAACCATTTGTTGGCTCGAGGGGTCCTGACCCAGGTTCGGAGCACAAGGTTTGCCAACAAACCCCTATACTACTGGCCCTTTCGGTAGTGACCTGCTTTCGCAGGTCAAAGTCTCACCCGAAGAAGTATGGGTGGGTGCTAGAACCAGGTTTTTGCACCCTGAGAAAGGATAGGTAAGGCAAGCAGAGCTGCGCTAAGCCCGGTAATTCCCAGATTACTTCGCTCTGCGCAGGGTTAATTAAGTCTCTATTCACATCCACGTGCGTTAGATCTATAATGATATGCCTTTGTGATAGTAACACATTATTACATAAATAGAACCAATCCAGATACCAAAAACACACTTACACAGATCTTCACAGCTTAAACACAAAAAATACACAATGTAACAATTACCAACAATTCACACAAGAGTACTCACAGATTTATCTCTCTATCAATCTTTTTTATTTAATCATTCATCAATTCCTTCCTTACAATTCCCTTCCCAACTTGCGCACACAGCAGCAAGGTCCGCACACAGCTGGACTTGGATCTCCGTGCACACAGCCAGCAGGATTCCTTTCCCCAAAACCCAAACAGATAGCTTAAACCACAATTTGCATCAATAACTCATCATTTCCTATCCTTTACAATACAAAATGTTCCTCTATTTATAGCAATCTAGCCTAGACTTTCCTATGGTCCACAAACCGTGGTTTTCGGACCCCTGGTTTACCCTTTTACCCATTACAATGCTTTCGGGGCTTTGACCTGCCCCAAAACTCCTGCGCTAGACTCAATCTAATCAAAAATATTCAAAATGGACCAGTTTCGCAGCTTATAAAAGACCTTGTTCCAACACCTTGCGCTAATGAAAACTAGTGTTAGGCGTGAAGGTGGTATAAATGGATGAACCTAGCACAAAGGATGGGAACTTTCTCGCATGCATGCAAGTGTGTGCCACACATACATGGATAAACTCATATTTGTTGGTAGGGTGTACATGTGCCTCCTTTCTCTCCCCATGGCTAGATCCTTTGAATAATTTAGTATTATGTAACATCCAAATAGTATTATGAAGGCTTATATATCAATATGTTATCATTATCTAGCATCAAAAGAATAAGCATACTAGTATCTAAATCACAACAATTCTTGAAAAACCCCTAATCATTCATGAAAAAGGAAAAAGGGACAAAAACTTCATTTTGAACTATCCCTGAATTATTCCTCCAAAATATATTCAACTTAGTTTAGAGGGGAACCCTTACACTTCTAAACCTGCCTTGAGTAAATGCATCACTCCCTTGTTTGTAGGTCTCCATCCTCCCAAATTACAGTTTGGTCATTTTTGATGTTTAGAAAGGGAAAATGATATTTTATTCCATGAAATGTGTCCTCACAGCTATGATGCACCTCATCAATACTTCCTTAGGTACTTTAAGGCCTCTTTAATCCTAACACTTCTCTTATATAACTCTCCAAACTCCGTGCTCCTCTTATAGAGTGAATTTTATGTTGCATTTAGGCCTCCTTTGGCTTACAGGTAAAACTCAAATACAGGTCTCTTTTTACTTTTGTGTAGTGTTAAGAATTGGCCATGAGCAAGACAAGACAAGCAGATTGGCGGAAATGGCTTTATTCATGTGTTATATTTTATTAATCTCAAAATATGAATTTATAATAAATCATTGATCATTCTAGATCTTCTAGATCTTAATCTAGATCATACTGAAAACTCATTAGTGGATCATTATGACACCTCGTCAAGATAATAATCACAAGTGTATTCCTAGTCTATGGTTGTATAGGGACTCACAGTCTAACATTCTCCCCCTCGATCACAAATATGAGTAATTTTACTAATAACTTGTGTTATCTTCAATCTAAAACTATTGAATTAAGTTTTGATGAAGATATAGCAAAAAAAATTCCAACACTTGAATGCATGTGTTAAATTACACAGAAAATAAGACAAGATATGATAGATCATTGAATGCATATTATTCACAAATATATACATGTTAATACAATCTTATGACCCTTAGTTTTCATGTCCCAAGTGTTCTGTTGGCCTTCTCCAACTATTCACATTCCACACCATAACCCTTACCGAATCAGGTGTCCAATATTCCCCCCCCCCTTAATTCAAAGGGATACGTATGAGCCCAAGAAGAGAGCTTAAATACAAAAAATGAAAAATATGCATGGCAACAATTGGCTAATTGTGCTCTCTGAAATGATGGTATAAGGTGAGGGAGCTCGAGGTCTCAACTGATGTTGGTTTAAGGATGACCACCAACTATGGCACACTTGATACAGTTCCTAGAACAATTCCAAATATGGCTAGAAGTTAAATTCTTCTACTCGTGGAAGTGCTCCCTAATTCTTGGAAAAGGGAGACCATTGAGATCTCAACCTGAAATGCTTGATAAAGTTCCTGGAACAATTATGAATATGGCTAGAATTTGAAGTCTTTTGCGAGTGGAAGTGATCCCTAATGCTTTGAAAAGGTAGACCATTTAGGTCTCAGCCAACAGTGGTTTAAGTAAGGCCACCAACCAAAGTCATGTTCATGGGGCATTGTGTTATATTTGGATACAAATTTATATCTAGGTATGGCTGACATTGGCTCTAGGCTCAGGCAACAAGCTCAGGTTGTGGCTTAGGCTTGCTTGATGTATCTTTGAAGCTTGTAGATGACCACCAATTCCCCCTCTGTCAAATATAAGGTGAGAATATGAATAAATATCAACTGCAAGACGAGTCAATACTCGAGGACAAATTATGTGGTATGACCATAATATCTTCTTATTTTTTGAATCCCATTGTCAAGAAGCGATCCATCCAAGGTGAATCTCCATTCTTGTAGGCGGTGTTATCACCACAAAAATTTTTTCTAAACTTGGATAGTTTACATCATTTCTAGTTATGGCCTTAGATAGGTGTTGGGTCATCATGATGTTTGAAAGGCTAGGTGATAGGGTTAGAGTCTCAAAGTGTCATTTTTATGTCCAAATAAAGCTTAAACAACCTTATTCATGTCTTAAAGGTCATACAACCCTCTTTAGAAGTCAAATTTCAAACCATTTGAAAAACAAATTGAATTAGCCATGAAACCACGTTTTCGTAGTGCAGACAGTGTAAAAAGTTTGTTTTGTGCTACGAAAACGCTGTTATTTTCGTAGCACAAAACCCTGGAATTGAACTAAATGTGCCACGAAATCGCGGATTCGTAGGAAGTATTGTCAAATCACCAATCCAGTCAGATTATGTTAATTTGTCATCATTAGGTGTCAGTTAAGAGTCATTTCTAAGGCATAAAACCATTCAATTTCATCATTTCGAATATAGGGGTCATCATGATAGGTAATTTCAAATTCGAAAGGATTGGTGGGTTTCTTATTGCAGTTTACATGCAAACACTCAAGCAAATTGTCTTTGAATGCTAAGCTCATGGTAATCTCTTACCAAAGCTTCTCTCATCGATTTTGAAAGCAAGGCTGATCACCATTAGCAAGCGAGGTTGACTACCATTGGCAAGCAAGACTTATAAACATAAATTCAAGTGAGGCTGATTTGTTACAGGAATTCAAAGTCAAAGATGACAGAAGAAAGAAAAAATCACAGGTCTGGTCATTGTTTAAGAATAGAACCTGAAAGCACAGAGGCTCTAGTCAAAGATAAATCAGTGATGGAAGCTTTCAAAAAAACAGGGTGTTGGAGATTTTGTGAAAAATTGCAAGGAGGACACAATCAAGTGTCAAAGGAATTTTCTCTTCATTTCACTGGCTCAAATACAAAAATTGGAATTATAAATTTGGCAGTAACCCCTGAGATCGTAGCTTTGGTGACAGATATTCCTAGGGGGCAAGATAGATGGTTCAAAAATTTCAGATTTGATATGGAACCATGTAAGGTATTTCTGAAGCCAGAGTTTGCAGAAACAGACTTAACCAAGGAAACTCCAAGGAACTACATCAAAGACATCTATGTCAACTTGCTCTTTAATATTCAAAGGTATTTTACCTGTGAGGGAAGATATCATAAAGTGTATTCATATCATTTTAAACTCCTGTTGCATTTTACTGGCATGATTTCTTTAGATTCTCCTTTCTTCCTGTATCGAAGTATAGCTAATATGGCAGATAAAGTGCAAATGAAAACTCAAGGATGTGAAACTTCCCTTTTCCATCATGGCCTAATTAAACTGATAGTTTTACATGAACTTCAAAAGATCAACAGAGAATGGTCTTCAATTTTTTTTTATGTGATTTTGGAGTGGAAAACCAAGGTGCGGGCATTAGCCCTAAGGCTAAAGAAACCCCACTAGCAGAAACCAGTAAGCCTGTAGTGACCAGGTCAAAAATATTTGTCAAGTTGAAACCTAGAAAGCAAGTGAAAGAGCAAGTGAGTAAAACATTAGTGGTTAGTCTTGAGACTCCTCAGCCTACAAAAGAAAAGATAGCTGAAATTAGAGAAATGACACAAGAACAGTCAGCTGATAAACCAGTTCAAAGGAGATTGACTAGAAGTCAAATTGCAAAGGAGAAAGGTAAATCAGTGATCTCAGAAGAAAGTCCAAGCTTAAAGGGTAACTTAAATGATATTTTGGAAGCCATTGATATTGAAGAATCCCCTTTGGTACAGGAAGATTTCATAAAATTTGATGAGGGAAACCTAAGAAGATGAAATCTTCTAAGAAACTGGAATTTGAGGATGAGGTTGTAGCATTTGTGTTTAAGCCAAGAAAGCCTTTAACCAGGAAATCTAAAAAGATGCAAGAGTTCAATGTTGAATTAGGAGAAACAAAGGAAGCTTCCACTGTTCAGGAAGAGTTCATAGACCTTTCATCACCAATACCTGAAGGTGACAAAGACAGAGTACTTTTCACTCAGACAGAAACAACCAGCTATGAAGAAATGGAACAAAAGTTGAAATCAACAAATTATGAAATTGCTAGACTAAGGAAGAGAGCAAGAAGGCATGTTGTTGAAAGGACAAATTTTAAGAGGATAAAGGCTCTATGGGAACATGAAAAGGTTTCCAAACCAGAAACAATAAGTAGTGAAGCTCAATACTTTACTTGGACTGTTCCTGCAATTAAAGATGCTAGAGATGTGGGAATGATGAATGCTCAGTTAAGGGCCACCAACAGGAAACTGAGGAGGCAGATTGAAGACCTAGGAATACAGTTGCATCAAAAATGAAACAGGGCAACAAATGGTAAATCCTTAAATCTGTTTTGTCATGAAGATAAGGATCTTTTTTGAAGAAGAGCATCCATTAAAGCTATTTTATGTTGACTTATGTCCTTAAAAAATCTTAAATATCCTCAAAACTATAAATTTTTGGAAAAAACTGTGTTAGAGGAGTACACACAGCAGTTTCGTAGCACGCTACGAAACTACTGAAGGTGAAGTTTTGGCATTTTTTGCATGAAATTGGGAGGAAAGGACTGCTAGTCTTCAGAGTTTAATATTGCAAATGGAAAAGCAAGGTCACAAATGAAGTTTCAGGTTGAAAAGAAAGAAAAAGAATGGTCAAAGGAATGTTTTTACAGTAGTATAAAAAGCTGCGCTACGAAAACAGGCTATTTTCATAGCGCAGTCATATTCCCTCTCTTTTTCATTTTTTCGAAGGCTTCTTTTTGCACAGGTGGAAGGATTGAAGAGTTTATGGAATGTTAACACATGTTTCATATACAAGATAGTCATCAAGGCTAGCAAAGATGTTCGAAGACAAGCATGGAGGTAAGGCTAAAAATCAGGAAACTCTGTCTCCTGGTTTCTAGGACAGTTAAGTCAAGAATCAGCAGGGTTCACCACAAAGCTAGAGGCATCATAAAGGTCGAAGATATGGATTAGTATTTGTCAAAGAGAGTATTTAAATTTTGGATAAGGTTGTTTGAGACATGTTAAGGAGTTTCACTCCTATTGGTATTAGAACTCCTAGAAGACAGTTAGCTGTTAGTTTTTAATTAAGAGTTTGTTTTAGGAGTAGATAGGTGTCAATTTTAGAAATTCAAATTCTCTTAATGATGGATCATGGAATCCAAGAAATGTAAAGACTCTATATGAAGCATGAGGTCGAATTCCTCAAGGTTGGCATTTTTCATTAGCAAAGAAGTTGTGTTATTGTATGTTACTGGATATTTTCAACTTAATACAGAGATCAGTTTTACTACTCAAGATTCACAAGGGGTTTATGTGTTTGATATTACTATGGCCTTTTTTCAATTAACTATTTGCAGTGGTATGATCATGTGTTACTTAGAATTCATTGAATAATGCTCTATCTTCCTTCACATTCTTGTAGACTGTGCTTATTCACTGTGTTACTGTTTTCACTTATAAACCTAGACTCTGATTTCCATGTTTGACAGATCATGATGTTTTGTTGAAGACTATTCTAACTCCATAGCCCAATAGATGTTTGCTAATCTTTGATTCAACCAGTTATACATTTTTATCTTTTATTCCTAGAGTTAGCCATCTAATCATCAATCAAAAAATCTTGAACCTATTGAGAGAGCCCTCTTAGGTTGAGGAGGCTAAGCCTCAGCCAAAAGATTGGTTTGAAAAAGTTACTCAGAGTCTACTTGATCAGGAGCCTATCAGGGTCATATTTTGTGATAACAGGAGGCTTATTTATGAAGCATCTATTTGAATGATGAGTATTTTTATTGCAATGTTCACATAAATGAAGGCCAAAACAATAATATTTCACATGGCCAACTCGATTACAGTGTTGGCATTTGACAATCTGAGGTTGTGGAGAAGAAGTAGGTCAAGATGGGTTGTCCTCAAGAAATCTGACACTTTGAAATTTGATGGGATTTGCGTAATCTGGAATACGAAAGGACACATCCTTGTCATATACGAGACCAATTTTGTGCTTGTTTCTAACAAGCTCTTCCCAACATCTGACGATGGGCTTGGGAAGTGCAGCCTGAAATTTCACAACTTTATGCAAAAATGCTCCTAAAATTGGCACTTGACATGAATCATCCTCAATATCACTGATATTATTAGTTTATGGTTGTTTATGGGAGTCTGTCTCAAAATCAAATAGATAATTGTTCTGAAAAAAACCAGTTTAGGATGATGGCTACACTGTTGTATCTCACCTTGCCATAAATAAGATTCCAGTTGCAAAATTAAATCTTGTCTTTAGCATCTTCTACACATGTTCGAATATTGGAGAGATTTACTTTGTTGATTTTGATTGTATCATGATCAATGGAGTGTATTAAAGTATTTAACAACTCTAATAACTAAATAATTTTGGCCATTTTATTAACAAATCAAGCTCGATAAGTGAAAAGTAATGAGGAAAAGATAGACACCAACTTGGGCTCTTGGGATAGAAAATAATGACACAAATCAAGGCATTGCAGACTGCCAAAGAAACTATTGGCTTGATGAGAAAATGAAATTTTCCAGCTATAATGAATACTTTGAACAAGGTATATAATATTGCTTTTCTCAGTTTTGTTTTGAGACAACAATGCTTAATCCTCTCTTGATCATAGACCCAACCAACTTTCCTTTGTTTACTTTATCATCATTGGATATATTGCACTCTCCAAGGCAAAGATGCACTACTATGTATTATGGTTACTTGATTTGTGTGGCTTTGATACTTAATGCAGTTGCCCAAGAGAAGATTTCACAACATTATAGTTGTGAACATAGTGGCTAGTGAAGTTATATCAACAGACCAAGTAAATAAAGCAATAAATATAAGGAGACCCAAAGATCTATATATCCTTTTGTTGAAATCAAAGTGGTTGTTCGTGATCCCTTCAATTCTGATCCAACAACAATCAAGGTCCCTTCAATGGGAGAAAGGGAGGAGCACATCTTTTTTTAATTATATGTTTGCCTTGGTTGCACTTTGCTCACAATGATCAATTTAATTTTATACCTTTGAAAAGGCCATTGTCTATGCCTCTTTCTTCAGATTTGGAAGATCGACTTTGAATCTATGAGCATTAGAAGTTTTCTTTCAGTCAAAATGAATGTTGGCTATGGTTGTTTGGTGCCCAATATCCCTGAAAAATAGAGAAGCCCCTACTTCAAATGGGTCCCATAAATACAATGAAAATGGATCAAAAACCACTAAATTACCTGATCATGTGAATCTTGGACAATTTATTATTTGTTTTACCATGCATTGTCATGGGAAATCACCTTGGAAAATGTTGTCTTCGATATGAGGATCTCTATGATCAAGTTGGCAACTTGGATGTTCAAGAGGCACTTTATCGTTTATAGACTAAGCCCACTCAAATAATATCGTTGCTCCGTCCTAACCTTCTTCCTTCGTACTTTAAATTTTTACTATTTTATTATGTAATCAACCTTCTTATAGGGCCTTGACATCACTAAGTATCTTGAGCTGACTACACAGCGAGAGATTGGTTGCAATTGTAGCAAGTGCATTTCGATAACTTCATGATCATATGAAAATAATAAATAAATATTCACAAAAATGTTGCTACTACTCTTTGTAAATGCATCGAGTACCATGGAAGAGATTTTATTGTTGTCAAACTCCAAGAAAAACTTTACGACCGCATATTTTCTCCAATCGTGATCAAATTTTATCCTGGGAAGGGGTATAAAGTGGAAATTTTCAGGCTCTTTGGAAAATGTATGTAATAGCTTTATCCTTAGCAAAGGCAGAAGAATGTATATAATGATCATAGATCACTTCTCTTCTCGAGGAGAGAGCTTCCTGTGTAGAACACACAACCATTAATATCCTAGCACAACGCTGAGAATGGACTACATGTAGCAGTAACACCAAAACTCTACAATGAGTTAGGGAGTTTTCAACGAGTCTATAACGAGGGAACCTAGAATGACATATGTATAATGAAAAATTATTTTAAAGGAAAGGAATCAATAGAGGTATTATGGTGGGACAAGTTTCCAGACATGTATAGTCGAGTATAATTATTCATAAGGTGGGTAAATAAAAATATCAAATGACATGGAATGAAGTAGATTGACAGTTACTTCCCTTTAGAGTGTTGGTCATTCTCTTCGACTCATTTTATGCATTGAAAGGGGAACATGAAATTCTTAGGATATCTAAAAGGCTTAGAATGGCATATTATTCAATGCACGTTAAACATGCAGAGTGTTACAATGAGTGGATTAAGGGTGCTATAGGCCGAGCATTCATATCTGCTCTCAAAGTTGGTGGAATAGAGCAAGGGTAGGTTGAGGATGATAGAGTTGGTCACAAGATGGTAGGAATAAATTAAAAGGGGGCCAAGACATTTCTATTATGTGAAAAAGATGGGCTCGGGATGTTTCTAAGCTATGATACCATGTTAAACTACATAGAAAATAATACAAAATATGATAAATCGTTGAATGTGTATTATTCACAAATATATACATATTAATACAGTCTTACGACCCTTGTTTTTCATATTCCAAGTGATCTTTTGGACCTCTCCAAATTTTCACATTCCACACCATAACCCTTAGAGGATTAGGTGTCCAATAGCCTGGAAGTGAATAACTGCTATGTCTTAACATTTCCGTTGAATAATTGAAATGATTTTATGTTGAGGATACCAATTTCTATGCTAGAATTCTCAATTTCTGACTGAATGTTTATTGACTTGACTGATAAGACTTCAAAACTTGAAGCTTGATATTTGTTATTCCCACCTTCTTAGGTGAAAGGAGAGAAGTTTCTTAATGGTTGATTCTGGAAAGGATCCAAGCTAGGGCTACAAATTATTTAGGTGGTGGTTTTTGGTTGACCACTAACCAAACTTGCATAGAAATTGTTGGTTTATGGGTTAACACTAACCAAATTGCTTTGAATAATATGGCGGTTTTTGGATGACCACTAAATATATTGCTTTGATTTGAGAAATGTGTTGGTTTATGGGTTACCAGTAATCATATTCAATTTACTCCCCCCATGAAAGATGTAGGAGAGTTATGCTTGTGTTCCCCACCTTTAGGTGTGGACAATGCCATCTTTTTCTGAATAATTGGTTAATTTTATTTTTCTTTGTTCATTTCTTTAGGAAACTTTGTCTTTACCTATGTATTGATGATTATGTAGGATTTATGTAGCTTCTTTATTTCTTGATTCCGTATCCAAGGATTTATCTATTCACAATGGATTGTTTTCTTAGATTTATTTTGCATTTGACATAATTTTGATAGATGATCTGCCTTCCAACAATGGAGACAAGGATGGAGGTCGAAAAATTAACTCTCTATGTGACCATCTCTTTTTTAATGCTGGCACTTTTTATCAATACTCTTAACAGAATCAGAAGTCTTGCACTCACACACTTAATTGGTTTAGAGTAATCTTGGAAATGAAAAGTATTGTCTTTGATGTATCCCAATCCATGCTGATTTTTGTTGAATGATATTTCTTCCCAAGGTCTAATAACCATCTTGGAAAGATATTTTTCTGATTCATTTTCTTCTTCACAATTTCTATCGTTGTTGATATTTTGTGTTTGATTCATTGATTCCATTAATTCATCTGTATCGCAATGTTCATCAATCACCTGTATTATGTCTTGGGTATCACAAGTTACATCAACTTTTTCCCTTATTTCAACTATATCACACGTTCCATCAAAATTTTGTATTGGGTCTTTAGTACAACTTGTTGCATCAATTTTCTCTAGTAATTTCATTATGTCACAACTTTCATCAACCTGTTGTATGAGTTCACATGTTTCACAAATTGCATTCATTGTTTGGATGAGAATTTTGTGTCACGATTTTATCTATATTTGATGTAGATATTGCATCAATGATACCATCAATTATATCTTACTTTTGCCTCAATTTTATCTAGAGTGTATCAATCAATTGTTCTTTCATATCTATTTCTCTTTGAAGATATTTTGTAGTTGATAGTGTGTGAGCCATTTGATCAATTATGGTTTGATTTTGTTATAATTTCCATTCAATTACTTTAATTTTATTGTGAAATTCATGGTTTCACTCTTGCAAATATTTGATTTCTTAAGAAGCATTTTTTAAACGCTTTCATCCTTTACCCATTTTTCACTTGATTAGTTCACTTGTAACGCTCGCTTGTACTTACTCACTTGATTATGTGTCACAATCGCTTGATTTTATGTCTATTTGTCATGTTACCTTGAATTTATGTCACATTAGGGTGTCGGTTACTACCAAACATGCACCCTAAAGTGTGATTACAATGTTGGAATTTTGATGACCCAATCGAATTTTGTTAAAATGTCTTGAATTTTGATGGCCCAATTGAATTTGGTTACAATGAATTGAATTTTAATGATAGTGATTGACTCACATTCCCCCCTTACTCAAATTCAGGATAGGGCTCTTCACACCAGATCTTCTTGAACAATCAAGTATAAATATCCATCCACCATCACACAATTACAAAGTGTTTTAGACCCCCTTATTCAATTTTGGGATAGGTCTAAGGCAAGGAGCATCTTAAAAAAATGATTATACTGCATTATCCTTCTTATAACAAAGCCCAAATACAATAATCCCTTAGAATTTAAGAGCAAATTTAAAAGTACAACCCTAAGCACTTACTTGGCCAAAAAAAATTGAACAAAGGTTGAATGACACACTATCAGTTGCAAAATATCTTCATAAGGAAATAGATATGAACGAACAGTTGAATGATGCAATCCATATAAAATTGAGGCAAAAGCAAGAGATGCTTGATGATATGATTGATGCAAGATCTATAACAAAGATAGATGCAATATTTGACACAAACAATCTCATCCAAAAAATGAATGTAATTTTTGAAACAAATGAACTCATCCAACAGGTTGATGAAAGTTGTGACATAATGGAGCTACTAGAGAAAATTGATGTAACAAGTTGCACTGAAGACCTAACCCAAGAATCCTTGCTCTCATACACTAGCAAGCCAATTTCAAAACAGTGGAAACCTTGATGTTAGAAGGCTTTAGCAACACCTACTCCAACACCCATGCCCTCGTGACGACAAAAACCTCTAAAATGGTTGATCAAATCCACAAAGAGACTAAAAACAAAAATTTGATGGGGTTTGACAGTTTGGAAACACAAGTATCTCATGGTTATCTAATCAATCAATTTCTAAAGGACAACGTAAACAATGGATCTGATGAGTATGAAAAATATAGTGAGTACCATTACCATTTTTTCCATGAGATGTAACATAGAACCCAAATCTCAAGCAACAATTGTGACTATATTTCCTACAATATAAATCCATTCTTGCTCCCTCTTTCTAAGATTGCCATCAAAGGCAACAAAATTTGAGTTGCTTCAATGGATTCCACACTTCGTTATGTATGAATACAATTTGTTATCACAAAATTGCACTTGATTAAATGCTTATCAAACAACTCTATGTAACTATTTCAAACCACTTCTAACTGAAGCTTAACCACTTCAGTTTGAGAGGGCTCTCTCAAGGGGGTTTTATGATATTGAATAATGATAGTAATAGATGGATAACTCTATGGGAAATGTAACTTGTTTTTTTATGTTTGCAGGTTGAAAATTATGCAGGCTAGCTACCATTGGGCTTATGATGTCAATAATCAGTAGTTTCAGTGGCAAAGTTTCTTGACATGGAAGCTGAGGTAGACAGACATCTTTAACAAAGGTAATCCATACATAAAACATAAGATAACACGATCATTTAATCACTAAAGGAAGTCAGAGCATAAAATTATGAATTCTAAGTAATAGAGATAAAATCTACTGCAAGTGGTAAAACATAAAGATATAGATCAAAAAGACATTAAAAACCTCATGAGAATCTGATGCAGGGGCATTAAGCTCAAGAAAATACTTTATATGTAAATAGACATAGGGGGGTCTCATGTTTTGCTTTCTTATGTAATTATTAATATTTGAGTGATTTTTAATTAGATATGGAGAGAAATTGTAAATGTTCCCAAATCATTGGAGAACATGAAGAGAAGCCGATTAGCTAGGAATGTGAAGAGTCAGTTTCAGTTTGTTTAGGGATTAGGCTAGATTTAGGAATTTGGGAATTTGAAGAGTTTTGTTGAGTTGTTAGAGGAGTTGAGTCGATTCATTATTTTCTTGTATAATTGTAAGCCTCAATGGAATTCAGAGTAGAGACCTAGAAATCTGAAGGAGAGGCGGAGTAATGAGGTAGAAGGCCATCGAATTGAAGATTTTTCCAAGACAAGCAGTTTTATAAGTGAATTCATCTGTCTATATGAATGAAGGAAATTGTTCCTAAATGTATGTGTACTGGTTGATTTAGCTTCTGTGTGAGAATTCTTTAAACCTCCATGAACTATGTATGAATAAGACTCTGTGATAGGGTTTTAGATGGTGCTCTGGTTAAATGGAATAGTCGATTTCAAGGATCATGATTTTGGATTGAATGCATGAAGGGTTTGTAATTGAGCTCGTATGTATAAATGAGGAATTTGTTCTGAAGTCTGTGTGAAGGTGTTTAATTCTATGGGAATTTATATGAGGGAATTTGTAACAGATCTCTAAGTTTTGTATTCATAATGAGTAAGATGTTGTATATCTTTGAAAGCTTCAATGTCAATGTAGAATTCATAATTCTGAGTTGAAGGACTTGTTTATAGATCCTTGGAAAGACTAAGTATCCATTGAAGATTGAATATTGAATGTGTTCAGTCCTATGTGAAAGATTCAATAGCAGTCGATGAGGGTTGATCCCTTCGATGAAAGATGCAGGCAATATTAATCTCTGAATTTGGGTATAGTTAACTCGTACAAAGAAACCTCCATCTGATTGAAGTGATACCACGGGGTTGAATTAATTTGAGAACTCCACTGTATAGGAACTGTGGTGTGAACCTTGCGTTAAGGATGAATGTGAAGCGCAGAGCTTTGGTGGTGTAACAGAGTTTGTGTTGAAGAACTGAAGAAAAATCGTAACCAAAGAGTTAATAACAAGCGGTGGAACCTTGAGCAAGAGGAAGCGGAACCGCGAAGGAGGTAGGCGGTTTCAAAAACCCAAAAAAGCAGTATCGCGGAACCACAAGAGTGGTAAGCAGAATTGTGAAAAAAAATGTGATATTGGCCTTTGATTGATGCATGGAAAAAGTGGTAAGAGTGAAACCACTTTTATCGTGTTTTTTTTAGCGTTAACGTTCGAAGGTTGAAAAAACACGATATGCGTTATATTCATTGGAACACCGAAGTTTGATGCGACGATGACTCAGCCGTTGGATATGAAGGGTGAGTTAACCGCTGGGACCTAGTTCATCGCATAATTTCTGAGGATTAAACCTCGTGCAATTTAATTGCGCAATTGTCGTCGGATCGGTTGGTTGGAACGCGACAAGACTGCAACCATTGGATGAAAAAGGTATGTTAGTTGTTGCGGCCCAAACTCTAAAATGTGTTGAGGATTGATATTAATTCAAGGTCGGAGTTTAATATGAAATGAACATTTGTGTGAGCGCACGAATAAGGGTGGATTAAAGTCAATTCTGATATATATGATATCAACCGTTATGTTGATATTTGATGAAGTCATATAATGTGGACCGAATATATTTGAAGGGAAAGGTATGGCTGGAAGAATGGTAATGTTTATTGGCAACAAACGGTGGTGGAACCTACATAAAGGAGTTTGTAAGTTGCGGGTTATCATAATAATGTGCTTTGGCATTATGATATGAGGAAAGGTGCGATTGAAGACAAACCTTTGCACAAGTGAATGTTAAATGAAGGGTCATATATATGATGATTGAGAGAATGAATTGGATTGAAGTTAGGTTTTAAATAGCTTTTGCTTATAGATAAAATCCGGTTGTGATGTGTGGTTTTACCACCACAAGATAATTTTAATTTAATATCTCAAATCTCATATTTGAGATATTAAAGCTTCAAGATATATTTTAAATTTAGACCAGGTTGGAATTCGGATTGAGCACAAAATTGAGTGCAGGTATTTAGATGCATAGATAGTGGGGACTGTGGGTTTTACCCATTATCATGTGGTATCAGAGCTAGAATAGCTCTTTGAAGGTTCAAAGTTTTATTAATTGCGTGTGTGATGAAAAGAAATCAGATTTTTGAAAACTGATAAAGATTGCAGCATACAGAGGTGTAGTGCAGGTGAAAGAAGAAGCAAGATTGTACAGAATCTTGAAGGTGAGTTGATGAGAATTATTTAACTCTGGTTTGAAGTATTGTTTGCAGAACTCAGATTGCAGGCAAGTGAAGAAATCTCAGCAAAAGTAGATCACATCTTTGAGAGCAGTGATGAAAGAGTCCAGCAGAGGATTCTAAAGCGAAGAAGAAAGTGTGGCAGAACCTGGAGAATTCCCAACAGAGGTTGGATGAAAGAAGAACATAGGTGTTCTTGAGAAGTTGCAGAGCGAAGCCTAGAGAGAGCAGAAGAGAGTGCTCAAAAGGGTTCCAGCAGAAGGAGAACCAGTACTTGCCAAAAGCCCATATCCAGAGGAAAGGATTGGTGATGTAAGTGGCAGCAAGAGAGCTTGTTGTTGCAGAGGCTTGGTGCAGCTAATGAGTGAGGAACTCAGGATGACTACTGATAGTCATAGCAGAGATGACAGAGGTTCTGAGAGAGGCCACAACAGAAAAGAGAAAGAAGATGCCAGGACAAATGGCATGAGGAAGAAATTGACTGATGCAGAATATTGGAAAGAGGTAGCTGAGATCGGAGAACAGTTTAATAAACTGGAGAAGATGGTAGAGGAAAGCCAGAGAGTTGGTTGGCTCATGAAGAAGAAATTAAAGTGGCATAGGCTACAGATGAAGCAAGAACAAATGATACATGCTTAGCAGAAAGAGAGATTACTCAGGATGATTGAGTATTTGGAGAAGGACTTGAAGACTGAAACTTCAAGTGAGACCAAGGGGTCAATTGAATTTACTCCTGATGATTCTTGTATGTTTGCAGAAAATATGAGGAAGCTTGAACTGAGGAATGTACAATTGGAATGTGTAGAACTCGGAGCAGCTAAGTTGGGAAGACATGTTTTTGTTTGTGAAGAAGAATAGAGTACAACTGAAGAAGGGAGATCTCATGAACCATGGTGGAGGTTTGAGGCAGCAAGAATATTGTCTTGCTGAAGAGGAATTTAGTGATGATTCCCTGAGTTATTGGACAAGTCCAGATCAGCTGGATGATGTAGAACCTTGTATTTTTGTGGCTAACAATTGTGAGGTGATTACAGGTTTTACAGAGGAGGATGAGCAATATTGTGAAGCTGTCACAAGTATGAAGAAGTATCTCTCAGAAGATGAATACTATGAAGAAGGATGCAATGTTGGAGAATGTCTCTTGACTTAAGGAAGCAGTGATGTGTTTATGATTGAAGCTGTTGCAGCACAAGAAGAAATTCTTGTGAATGAAGAAGGAGAGGATCAGTTTGAAGAACTGATGTGTGAAACACCAGTTGGGGTTGTTGAAGCTCCTGGTCTACAAACTGAAACTTTGTGTATGAATGCAGGGACTGTAAGTGATGATGAAGTTCTTAAAGAATGCCAGAGATAAATTGGATTGTTGGAATATTTGCTGGAGAATTCAGAGTATGAAAGGGAGATTGCAGAAGGCAGAGTTCACTACAGTGAGCAGGAAAACATCATGGAGGCAGATGGTGTGAATGAAAGACTTGTTGACAGTCTTGAGAATTCTTTAGAGAATTCTTTGGGAAAGTTGAATCATCATATTGATGTGATGATAAAGCAGGAAGGAATTTCAGGACAACATATTGAAATGCTGGCAGAAGAAGGAAAGGCACTAAGGCCTTATGATTTTTGTTTTAACAATTGTTTTATGAATGCAGATTCTGTTGATGCTAAAGAAAAGTTGACACCATTCGGAAGTCAATTAAAAGAGGAGGAAAATTCTGTGGAAGACTTTAATCCATGGAATGAAGAAATTGGATTACTAAATATTATGTTGAACAACCAGGATTCAATGCAGAAAGGAGGACCTCAATTTCAAAATTGGGGATTGTAGAATGTGAGGATACAAGGGAATGAAGACAATGAATACTTTATGGGTCTTAGAAAGGATTTGGAACAGCAGAAAGAAGATGTGATGATTGAATCATCAAATGAGACCGTGGGGTCTTATGATTTTAAATTTGACAAGTTGTGTGTGAATGCAGGTACTGAAGAAGACAGTTCATGTGATGAAACTGTATCCAGTGAAGTTGAATGTTGCCAAGTAAAGTATGATGATGATTATCTTTCATAGGAAGATAAGATTGAGTTACTGCAGCAAAAGGAATTTATAAATTCCTTGTTTTGTGAAAAGGATTGTTTCAATGGAAACATGACAACTATGTTTGAAGATAAATTTGTTCGTGATAATGAAAAGGAGGAGCTGTTTTGCCTGATGGACAAAGAGAAGACTGGAGGACAGACTTTTGGGACTACTACAGCAATGGAGAATCATAATTTTATTATGACAGAATCTGAAGACACAGTACTTGAAGACCTCGAATTGAATGCCAGAATCAATCAAGAAGATGGAAGACAATTACTGAGGATTGTCAAGGAAGAAGAAGAAGCATATGCTGAAACAAGTTTGCAGCATATTGATGGAATGTTTGAAATTATATGGCTGAATTGTTTGCTGAGAACATTCAGAGAAGAGAATGAAATGGCAGAGCAACAAATTGAAGTGTTTCCAGAGGAAATTTTAAAGCAACAATTTGAAGTGTTGCCAGAGGAGGAAGAGACACAAAGACTTCATAACTTTGATGTTTGTTTTATGATTGCAGGGACTGATGGAAGGACCAAAGGATGTTTGGTCCAGGGGAAGAAAAGACATGATGACAGTGACTGGAAATTTAAATACCAGCCCAAAGAATTGCTGAAGTCAGAGAATGAAGAAATTGTCATGGATGACAATTAGGAAGATTTCTATTGTTGCAGAGAACAAGAGGGTATGGACGATTGGGTGGTAGCTAGGGTAGCAGTAAGAAATGAACGAGTAAGGACTGAGCAAGTTAAATCTGAGACTAAAGCTACAGCAAAGGTGGTAGTAAGAGTTTAGCAAATGAGAACTCAGTAAGCATAAGCAGAGGTAAGGATTCAGCAATCAAGGTGGAGCAGTATCCAGCAGTCAGAAGACATATTAGACAGGGAAATTGAATTTATGAGAAATATGATGGTGAAAGTGTCTCATAGGAAGGCAGTAGCAAGAAAACAAAGAATCAGAAGCAGCAGCAAAAGAAGAACATAAAGAGAATGTAAAAGTGCAGCCAGTGGAGCAAGACAGAATAAGATATGGAAGCCTGGAGGAGTGAAGGAGAAGAATATTGCAACAGATCATCAGTTGCAGAACAAAGTGTGGGATCCAGGAAGACAAGGACTGAAAGCACATGATCAGGAGATCATGAATCATTTTAACCTGGGGAGTCTGATGCAGGGGCATTAAGCTCAAGAAAATACTTTATATGTAAATAGACATAGGGGGGTCTCATGTTTTGCTTTCTTATGTAATTATTAATATTTGAGTGATTTTTAATTAGATATGGAGAGAAATTTTAAATGTTCCCAAATCATTAGAGAACATGAAGATAAGTCGATTAGCTAGGAATGTGAAGAGTCAGTTTCAGTTTGTTTATGGATTTAGGCTAGATTTAGGAATTTGGGAATTTTAAGAGTTTGTTGAGCTGTTAGAGGAGCTGAGTCGATTCATTATTTTCTTGTATAATTGTAAGCCTCAATGGCATTCAGAGTAGAGACCTGGAAATCTGAAGGAGAGGTAGAGTAATGAGGTAGAAGGCCATCGAATTGAAGATCTCGCCAAGACAAGCAGTTTTGTAAGTGAATTCATTTGTCTATATGAATGAAGGAAATTGTTCCAGAATGTATGTGTACTGGTTGATTTAGTTTCTGTGTGAGAATTCTTTGAACCTCCATGAACTATGTATGAATAAGACTTTGTGATAGGGTTTTAGATGGTACTCTGGTTAAATGGAATAGTCAATGTCAAGGATCATGGTTTTGGATTGAATGCATGAAGGGTTTGTAATTGAGCTCGTATGTATAAATGAGGAATTTGTTTTGAAGTCTGTATGAAGGTTTTTAATTCTATGGGAATTTATATGAGGGAATTTGTAACAGATCTCTGAGTTTTGTATTCAGAATGAGTAAGATGATGTATATCTTGGAAAGCTTCAATGTCAATGTTGAATTCGTAATTTTGAGTTGAAGGACTTGTCTATAGATCCTTGGAAAGACTGAGTATCCATTGAAGATTTAATATTGAATGTGTTCAATCCTGTGTGAAATATTCAATAGCAGTCGATGAGGGTTGATCCCTTTGATGAAAGATGCAGGCAATATTAATCTCTGAATTTGGGTATAGTTAACCCGTACAAAAAAACCTCCATCTGATTGAAGTGATACCATGAGGTTGAATTGATTCGAGAACTCCACTGTATAGGAGTTGTGGTGTGAACCTTGCATTAAGGATGAATGTGAAGCACAGAGCTCTGCTGGTGTAACAGAGTTCGTGTTGAAGAACTGAAGAAAAATCGTAACCAAAGAGTTAATAACAAGTGATGGAACCTTGAGCAAGAGGAAGCGGAACCGCGACGGAGGTAGGCAGTTTCAAAAACCCAAACAAGCAGTATCGTGTGACCACAGGAGTGGTAAGCGGAATTGTGAAAGAAAAAAAAATTGATATTGGGATTTGATTGACGCGTGGAAAAAGTGGTAAGAGTGAAACCACTTTTATCGTGTTTTTTTTTAGCGTTAACATTCAGAGGTTGAAAAAACGCGATATACATTATATTCGTTGGATCACCGAAGTTTGATGCGACGACGTCTTAGACGTTGGATATGAAGGGCGAGTTAACCGCTAGGACCCAGTTCATCGCGTAATTTATGAGGATTAAACCTCGTGCAATTTAATTGCGCGATTGTCGTCGGATCAGTTGGTTGGAGTGCGACAAGACTGCAACCATTGGATGAAAAAGTTATGTTAGTTGCTAGGGCCAAAACTCTAAAATGTGTTGATGATTGATATTAATTCAAGGTCGGAGTTTAATATGAAATGAACATTTGTGTGGGCGCACGAATAAGGGTGGATTAAAGTCAATTCTGATATATATGATATCAACCGTTATGTTGATATTTGATGAAGTCATATAATGTGGACCGAATATATTTGAAGGGAAAGGTATGGCTGGAAGAATGGTAATGTTTATTGGCAACAAACAGTGGTGGAACCTACATAAAGGAGTTTGTAAGTTGTGGGTTATCATAATAATGTGCTTGGGAATTATGATATGAGGAAAGGTGCGATTGAAGACAAACCTTTGCATAAGTGAATGTTAAATGAAGGGTCATATATATGATGATTGAGAGAATGAATTGGATTGAAGTTAAGTTTGAAATAGCTTCTGCTTATAGATAAAATCTGGTTGTGATGTGTGGTTTTACCACCACAAGAGAATTTTAATTTAATATGTATTTGAGATATTAAAGCTTCTAGATATATTTTAAATTTAGACCAGGTTGGAATTCGGACTGAACACAAAATTGAGTGCAGGAATTTAGATGCAGAGATAGTGGGGACTGTGGGTTTTACTCGTTATCAGAATCTCAGTTTTGTCAAGAATAAAGTGACTATGTATTACTGATATAAATCAAATACATAAAAGCAGTAGTTTGGTGCAAAAAATATCCAAACCTTCATTACTTTGATGCTTTGTCTTTAAATAGACATTCTTTACAACAAGGGTGATCTGCATGGTGGCTAAATCATCGAATTCTCCTATGACACCTTTCCTAACTGGAGAAACATAACTTCTAACAGAAAACTGACAGCTACACCTTAAAGAAACCATCTCCTAATAGGACTCGAACTCCTATTTATTACATAGTTCTACCTTCTCTGTGAAACAATTACATGATGGTTACAAAATAAGTATCACATGCTCGAAAGACACATGAGAGAGTTCATTACCACTTTACATATTTAAAACTCTCCTAGACTTGTGGAGCATAACCCTACTTTTTAGGAATGCATGACCCTTATCTTCAAAGTTGCTTTAGTTGATGACCTATATTCATAGCACCTCCTTCGAGTCATAAATATTTGATAATAAGCTCCCTTGACATGTTGGAGGTCTTCAGCTATCCAAAACTGCCATTAAGATGTTCCAAAACCTTTAACAATTCCTCGCTACGAAAACAGGACGGTTTCGTAGCAAGTTTTGGTAGCAATGGAAAAGTAGCTTTTGCAACCATTTACTCTGCTCCTTTGCTGTTTCATGATGTCAATCATGTCATGACACATCACCACCATCAATTTCCCTCCTTGAAAACTACAAAAACTGACTTTAGAAGCAAAAAGGCTGCTATAGGTTTTTTCATAGCGTTTTCCTGGCTTTAAGCCTAGGAAATGCTACGAAACTGTGTAAAAACCCAAAAATTTCCCATTTAAAAATTGTCTCCAAAAACTAACCTCCAGTTACAAAAACTTGATTTTCTGCATGTAATGAACCTTCTAAGGCATATTCAATCTCAACTTATTGTTATTTTGGTGTTTCCTCCTCATTTATGATTAGTTGAGCTATTGGCTCTTCCACCACAGTCATTTTTAAACCTTTATTTTCCAACTCCTCATGAATCAAATCCAATTGTTATTGAAGGTCCTTAACTTGGTACTTCAGTGTCCTATTATTGGAGTACAAGTTCAGGTTTACCTTTTTAATGTGCTTGACCTCTCTTCTTAGTGGCTGAGTCCACTTTATCAGTTTCTATGTGTTGTCCAAGGTCTTTGAGACACTTGTGACTTGATCTTCCCAAATCTTCCTCATTTGTTCAAATTGCACTCTTTTAGCTCTATGCTTCTTTGCCTCTTTCCTCAAGATTGATATTTCTTCACTTGCCTATTTTAACTCTTCCTTAAGGGTTTAAACTTATGTTTTTTCAGTGATTTTCTCCTTACCCTTCTTTTTTTTTATGACTAATTCTTCTTTTACATGTGAGGAGAGGTCTATGATGCTTGGTGGTGGCTGAGTAGTTTCACTGACCTTCTGAGCTTCTTTGTTGCTTTCCAAGATCTTTATTTCATGTCTTTTCATTAGTTTTCTAGCTTGAAACATGAAACCAATATCATCACCTGCAAACTCTAACGTTTTAGGTGTTTTTCCTTTCTTTAGCTTTCTTCCTCCCTCTTCAACATCTTTGGCTTGGACAATGGGAGTTTCTTCAATATCGATTGCATGCAAGATGTCCTCTAAGTTACCCTTAACCGTTTTTTGGCTCCTAGTAACTCTCTTGCTGCCATCTTTTCTAACTGTTGGCTTCTGTTTTGCAGGTGTAGCTTTGGGTGTATCAACCTTTTGCAAAGGCTCTGCCTCCATGCTCACTGGTTCTATTTTCTCTGCCACTGTTGGTGATGAAACATCTCTAGGTTTGGGAACTAATTTAGGAGTGACAGCATCTAGTTCAAAACCACTCATGAACATAAAAGATGACCAGCCTCTGCCTAATCTCTTCAAATCCTCTAACACCAACAACTTAATCAAACCATGGTGAAAGAGAGAAGTTGCATTTCCTTCTTTTTTAACTTGGACCTTATCTGGAATTTTAGTTAGACTTCTATATAAGTAAAAGGGAAAGTCAAGAGACCTCTTACCCATAAAATGCAGCATAAGCCTAAGGTGGTAGGAGTAGAACATATGAAACCTTCCTTCACAGGTGAAGTACTTTTGAATGATTAGCAGTAGCTTTAAGTAGTTGTCCTTCATGTAGCTCCTTGGGATAGCATTTGTGAGATCAATTTCACTATGCTCTGGTTTGATGAATTCTTTGCAGTCCTGCATGGTGAACTTAATGCCTTTGAACCATTGTTCCCCTCCCCTAGGGATTCCAGTTGCTGCTGAAATGCTATCTGGTGTTACTGTGAGATTTAGCATTCCCACCTTTAAGGTTGTCCCAGTAAAACTATTAGCAAACTCCTTTGAAACTTATAGATGACAACCTTGTAGCGTTTGGCAGAATTTCAAAAAACCTATTCTTATGAATACTTCCAAGGAATTTGGGTCTTTATTTAAAAAATTCATGTCCATTGGCTCATATCTGTGGTAGTGACCACCTTTTTTAGTCTTCTTCCTTGCAGCCATGGTGATTTTATATCTTCTCAGGCTCGCTTGATTAATGACAACTGCAACTTTTAAAAATGCCAGCAACCTGATTGACTCGATGAGTCAACTCTTTAGAACTCAATAACATGCAAAGATGAAGCAGAGAATGACAAAAAGACTCAATTGTGTAATGTTTTATGGTTTCGATGACAACTCATGCCCTAATCATGACACATGCATGCTAAAAACAGTGATGATGACCTCAGACATGACCTTTGTACCTTGAATCAACCCTAACAGAGTCGAATGACATCCACCCTAACTCCTCCAATTATGAACTGACACTTCACCTCAGGTTTGACAAGACAGACAGGAAAACTGTTTTTTGTATCATTTTCTGACAACGAAACTATTAGGCATTTTCGTAGCGAAAACTGCTTTTTTCACAGTGTAAAACGCTACGAAAAGAGGTAAAAGTTGTTTAAGTGTCCTTTTTTAATTTGAGCACTTGGGAAATTAAATCTGACACCTAATGATGACTTATGAGACATGACATGACCTAAATGGAGGTGGGTTTGAACCTTAGGATAGGTTAAACATGTAAAAAATTAAAATTTCCTTATACCAATTTGGAAAAAGACTTAAGGAGACCTTATCCTTTTGAGGAGTGAACTCTATGACCATGTCAAATAATGTTTCACATTTTATGAGTGGTAACAGTGGCTCCACTTGGGATGGTGTGGCCTTTTGGTACACCAAAGAACCTATAGTTCTAGTGCTATCCATCTTCTTGGAAATAAAAACTCTGAAATTTGCCAAGCTTCCTTCAAACTCTAATGGCCTTCACCTCGGCTCAAGTTTGATGATCAGCTTGTATTTTTTATTAGCAGAAAAGAATAACAAAATGGAATATATATAATGGGATGAAATATCAATAGAGCTTAAGAGGAATAGTGCTTCAAAAACTTGCCATTGACAGGCCCCCCAGCATAAGGTTGTCCATCCATCTCCTACAGTATGTAAGTGTTGTTTCCATGGAATGCAACTACTATGAATGGAATTTTCCAGATATTCTCAAACTTACCATGTTTCCCCTTTTCTTCAATTCTGGCCTTCCACTTCAATACCACATCTTGAATCTGAAAGTTTTCCTCTTTGACCTTCCTGTCAAATATCTTCTTAATTTTTTTTTGAGATTGCTGATTGTTGTTATAGACTTCCTCCCTTTTTTCCTACAGAGCTATCAACTGGTTTATTCTCCTCTGAATAGCATTTGGCTCCTCCTCTAATACTTGCAACAAATTCATAGCAGGCACTCCCAAGGATGTAGGAAAAATGGCTTCAGCCCCATACACTAACTCATAAGGTGAAGTACCTATTGACCTTTTTGTACACACTCTATCAGCCCACAGAGCATACTTCAGCTTCAAATTCCATGAATTTTTATTTTCCTACAGCACCTTCTTAATAATCCTCACAATTCTTTTGTTAGAAGGTTCAGCAAGACCGGTACCTTGTGGGTAGTAAGCAGTAGAGTGTCCAAGTGTAATGTGATATTGATGACAAAAGTTGATCAGTTTCTTGGATTTTAAATCCTGTGCATTGTCGTTGATAATCTTCATAGGACATCCAAACTTGGATAGTATGTTATTCTCTAAGAATGAAATGATAACTGCATCATTTGCTTGCCTATTTGGGATTGCTTCAATCCACTTGGTGAAATAATCAGTTGTTGTCAGGATCCAGCAATGCTGCCCTGAAGATGATTTATGTATCTCACCAATAAAATCTACCCCCCACTGTTGGAATGGTGCCTCAACATAAATAGGCATCAAGGGTAAAGGAACAAGCTTTTTCTTACCATCAAAAATCTGACATTCATGGCAAGCAGTTATCTTCTTGTAGACATCTTTGAACATAGTAGGCCAATAGTACCCTACTCTAAGAATCTTGTTTGTTGTGGCCTTCCAATAGTGATGACCTCCACAATCTCCTTTATGAAACTCCTCATTCACTTTTTCAGCTTCCTCTTCCAGTAAACAATTCAGAAGAATACCATCGGTATATTTCCAATACATATTTTTATCTATGATGTAGTACCTCAGAGATTTCAGCTTCACAAACCTTGCTTTAAATTTTGTCAATTCAGTAGGAGCTCTACGATGATGTAAGACAAAGACAATTTCTTTGTACCAGTCATATAGGATGTACTTTTCTTCAATGGGAATCAAATCTTCATCTTCATCTGATAATTTTGAAATTTTTACAATTAAATTCATATCAAGACAGTCAAAATTGGATTGAGCCATTAACTTTTCTAGCCCCTGACCTTTCACCAATTTTGTAGCTATCCACTTCCCTCTCTTACCATCAGGATCAACTTGAGTTAAAATGTCCTTCACAACAGCATTAGGAACAAATGTTATGACATGAGAACGTAGAATATAAATTCTGAAATCTTTGATGGCTTTGACCAAAGTATATGCTTGTTTCTCTAGGATATTGTACTTCAACTCTGAATTAGCAAGGGTCCTGGTAAAGAATGAAATAGGCTGCTCTCTACCTTGTTGTCCTTTCTGTAGCAAAACTCCAGCAATTGTGTTTTCTGATCCAAATGTAAAAACCAGAAATTCCTTTGAAATATCTAGGCTAATCAACACTCGGGCTTGAGTGAGTACCTTCTTGATTTCCTCAAATGACTGCTTTGCTTCCACTGTCCATTTAATGTTAGCTCCTTTCTTAAGCATCTTGGTTATGTCTTTGACAATCTCAACAAAGTTGGGAATAAACCTTCTCACAAAATTCACTCTTCCAAGGAAAGACTAGATTTATTTCCTGCTTCTAGGCAGATCTAGTTTCTGAATAGCATTGACCCTGTTTGGATCAATATTTATCCCATCTTTAGAAATAATGTGCCCAAGTAACTTTCCAAAAGTTAAAGCAAAAATACTCTTAGTGTGATTAAGATAAATACCAAACCTTCCACACTTCAGCAGAACTTTCTCCATATGCTTCAAGTGATCTTCCTCTCTCCTTGATAATATTGTTATGTCATCCAGATAGACAACCACCAACTTATCCTTCTCCTCAGCAAAGGCAATGTCCATTGCTCTTTGAAAGGTCGCTCCTGCATTCATCAGACCAAAGGGCATCTTGGCATACATGAATGTCCCCCATGGTGTTGTAAAGGTAGTTTTCTCCTGATCTTTTGGGTGCACTAGTATCTGATTGTATCCTGAAAAACCATCCAGCATAGACATCCTTTGGGAACCAACAATGTTTTGCAGAATTTGGTCCATCTTTGGGAGATGGTAATTTTCCTTCAGAGAAGATTTGTTCAAGTTTCTGAAGTCAATGCAAATTCTGATTTCTCCACTCTTTTTCCTGACTGGAACCAAGTTAGCAAGCCATTTTGAAAATCTAATTGGAACAATAATTTTGGCATCAAAGAGCTTCTTAATTTCCTTCTCAATCAGAGGCATGAGAAGTGGATTAATCCTCCTCAACTTCTGTTTGAAAGGATTTTCACTTTCTTTAATAGGAATGGTATGTTGAATAATGGTAGGATCATATTTCTTCAAATCAGCATAACTCCATGCAAAAACATCTATGAACCTTTTCATCATCTCAATATATTTTTGTTTCATATCTTCAGAAATAAACTTAGAAAGCTTGATCATTTTTGGCATTGCTACTATACCAAGGTTACAACTCTCTATCTCTTCATCATCAGCTTGTATCCTAGGAGACTTGAACACATCATTTTGGTCAAAAATCTGTTCAATTGGGATGAGACCTTTGGGTATAGAATTATTCTTCAGCTACAACACTTCAGAATTACCCTTAGTTTCAGCAAGCATCTTTTGATGATCCACTTGTGTGCTTTCAAACTCCTCTTTCAATTCTATGAAGTTTTTGACTTACTGGTCATCTTCAAAAACTTGCCAGTGTATTATGTTGTTAGGGATAGCAGGCCTATGACAAACTTCAACCTCATATCTTTCAATGGAATGTGTAGGGATAACAAACAGAATTGCAGAGACAACTAGGGAGTCAGCTACTGAGTTTTGATCCCTAATCTTCACAATAAATGAGTATTCTTGAATTTTTTCTAACATCTCCATGATCAAATTTCTATATGCTCTCATTATCACATCCTTGGTTTGATATACACCTTCAACTTGTTTAATAACTAATTCAGAATCTCCACAAACAGAAATCTTTTGGGCACCCAATCTTTTCAAAATTTCTAAACCCAAAAATAGAGATTCATACTCAACCATATTATTTGTGCAATCAAAGTTTAGTTTGAAATGATAGAACTTACTTTCATCCTCTAGAGTTGTGATCCAAATTCCTGCTCCAGCCCCCTCTCTTCCGGTTGATCCATAAAAGTGTAACAACACCCAACCCTCTACCTTTTATTCAATGATTTGCTGATTTTTTGTTTGCTGATTTTCAACCTCCTGAATTTCTGCTTTCTTCTCATCTTTTGCTTCATCAGTTAGCTCATCGAAAATAATAATTGATCCTAATTCAACTTCAACAGTATAGATTGGGAAATTCTGAGTTTTTCCTTACTACTTACCATATAAGCCATCCTTGTTTCTCTATACAGCCTTCTTTGCTCACCAAAAACAGGAATGGTGGAATAAGTTAGGTCCATCTGCATGGTGCCTTTGATCTTTGCTACCCAAGATCTGGATAGCAGCATGCCAAACTTAGGTGGAATGTCTGCTACCACAATGTCCATTACCACTGTCTTGGCAGAGACTTGTGTAATACCAACAACAACATCGTTTATCAAAACAATGCACTGAACTCTTTTTGAATCAAAAGAAAACAAATCCTTATATGGCCTACTGATTTCTAATCCCATTCTTTCCATAATCACTTTAGGCATGAGGTTATGAGAGGCTCCTGAATCCAACATGGCATTGTGTAATGTCATGTCATGGATACTACGACTAACATAGAAAGGAGGTACCTCTTCATTTTGCCCATCTTCCAATCTTGGTCCCAAATAGATGGTAGGATGATCCTCTTGAACATTAAGGATGTCAGTAGCTCCTGGTTGGGAATTCAACATTTTTACAATTTTACTTATGTATTCATTCACCTTAAGAAATTTTCAAAAAGGCACTGGGATCTTGATTTTGGAAATATCATTCTCCAAACTGAAAACAAAAGTAATTTTCTCAGTCTATTTGACAGGAGGAGGTGGTGGTGGATCTTTTCTAACCTCAGCTGCTTTAAGGGCATCTTTTTTGGGATGTGTTTTATTTATAGTAATTGGAACATTTTTATTTCTAAGGTTGTATTGTTTCTGCATCTCAAAGATTTCATGTTGATAACCTTTAAGGTAATCAGATGGTTCCTCACCCTTGTTTACATCATGGTCATACTCATCATGTTCTTCCTTTGTCAAAAACATTCCAGGCATGTTTTCATCTAGGCAATGAATGGAGTCTTCTAGTTTTTCAGGTTGATCTTCTTCATCAACTAAATTTTGCTGAAAAGGAGGCCTTACTTGAGGGTCAGGCTGATTTCTGTTTTCCCTTGGTCTCTGCTAGTTTTGAGGTCTTCTGAACTGAGGATTTCTAAATTGTGGTTCATGTTGTGTAGGAGGTGCAGAAGCATTCCCAAGGGCAAGCCTATCCATCATTTTTTCCATTGTCTTCATCATGGAGTCAAATTTGTCATTTGAGGTGGAAGGCTTATCTTCTTCCTTCAACTTTGTCTTTACCATCTTGGAATTTTTGTTGCTATCATATTGACTTCCACCTTCACAACATCATTTTTCATTTCTACTAGTGAAGGGGATTCTCTTTCTCTGAGCAGGATAGAAAATTCATAGTCAAAAGCCTCATCATATCTCAGTTGAGTTGCTCCTGGTGGAGGCTTAAGATGGGCAAGGATGGGGTCATAAACTTTGTTAAATATCTTGGAATAACTTTGGACAATTTCATCAACAGCTCTTTTCAAACTATTGTACTCAGTGAGGGCTTGCACAAGGTTGGTTCTATTTCCCCACTTTCTCAAGAAGCTATCTTCAAACTCATTCCAATTATGTAGGCTTCCTGGAGCAAGGGCTTTGAACCACTTTTTAACCTCACCAGTGAAACTCTGAGCAAAAAGCCTCATTTTGACATCTTCATGGTCAACCTCCTCCCTATATATGAATTCATTAAATTGATCTACATGCTTTTCAGTTGTAATCTCTTCATCACTTCCACAATTTGATTCTAGCATAATATTTTATTGGAAGGGCATTAAGGACAGCTGGAAGAACAAGACGGGCATACCTAGTAGGTGCAACAGTAGGTGGAGGTGGAACATTTCCATCCATGATGATAGTGACTGTGGTATTTTTAGGGACAACAGTATTAGAAGAAGAGGCACTGTTAGGAGGTGGTGTGGCTAGTTTTTGTAGTCCAGTTACAATTGAACTCCAGTCATGTAAAGGAAAACTAGATTTACTTCTTAGAAAGATTTCAAATGGGTCTAGTTCCTTCAACCATCTAAAGATTCCCTCTCTAACAATAACTCTGATGTGACTGCCTCCCCAAATTCTTCTTTATATTTTTGGGTCACTAAGGCTGAGTTACCAATACCTTTTCTTTGTAGGTCTAAAACAATATCAGTCCATTATTTTTCATTTTCAGACCTAAACAAGACTTCCTGAATTTTATCATCAAACTTTTTATCTTTGAGACTTCTTAAAACTTCAGAGGACAAGGCTTTTATGTGTAATGGAGTACTTGATTGTGCAAAACTGCCTTGAATGCCTCTGGAAATTGTGTTTGGATTATCCACAATTGTAGGTGGATTTGGGTTAGGATTTCTCCTCGTATATCTCCTTTTCGAAGCCACCTTTGAACATGAGAATTTTGAATGTGTTAGTTCCAGTCTTCGCAGCCTGTCACTAGGGATCAACATGAGCTCTTACTATGTCTGGTTTTGTCAGATATTTTGCACATGATGTTCAGCACAAAACATGTCACAAGTGTGTCCATCAGAAGAAGCTCGGAAAAATATTTCCAACGGTATATCACACTCCCGTAACTGGCTCCCGGATTAGAAGATATGATCAAAATGAATGAGTGATTCTTGGTTATGCATGTTTTGAGGTCAGTTGCTGCACACAATGACAAGTTTAGTAAAAAATCAGTTTGTGAAATAATGGTAAGGAATTTTTCAAAAGTGAAAGATATACCTCCTTCATTTTATGCACAGGTGCTACTATGTGGGAGATATACAGTGATATTTGGAGCCTACATTAAAACAAAGCAAAATTTTCATATTTTTTACTGTTTTAGTCATTTTAGTGCCCGCCATTTTACAACATATGGAAAGTAATTCTGCAAAACCCAAGGAGGTTTTTGTTAAACACAAGCAATACAAAAAAAACCTCTTTCATTTTATTCAACGGTGTCACGAATTGGGATATGTGACTAGATCTTTACAGCTCATTTTCACAGATTTAAATTTTTAATGATTTTCTGTTTTAGAGATGATTTTGTGGAACAGATTGCGAGCAAATGGAAACGAATTTTCCAAATTTGAGAGAGGTTTTTCTCCAACATGACCTTATATTCAAAAAATTCTTTCATTTTTGTAACAAGTGCTACGGTTTAGGAGATACGAGTTCATCTTCAACACCTATTTTCATAAATTCGACCCAAGTTTAATGTAACTGATTCTATTTTTAAGAAAATGGTTGAGTTCAATTCCCTTAGTACAAGGATGAGAAAATGTATATATTTTATGAATTTCATAGTGTAGGGGTTGGATTTTGGCAGAGATTTGGACATTTGGGACTGCTTGGCACTTCATTGTACATTTCATCTCTGCACTTTTGGCAAAGGAATAGACCAGGGTTTGCAGCACTTTTTGGGATCCATGTGGCTCTGTGTCTTGATGGTGTTTTTCTCTATGTAATTGTAAGTTCATTGATGTTTATGTGTATCATTCTCCCTTCTCCTTTCTTCTTGAATTAAACAAATCAGTGTTAAAGGTGGAATTCATTAGCTTGCTCTGCTCTGCCTTTAGTTTTGTTTAATTTTTCATGTTTTCATCTGTTTGAGGAGGACTCTTGAGACCCTCTTGCCCTCTTCAGCTCCTCACCGATCTGATCCATCCATTCACTCAATCTGAAGCATCAAAACTATTGCCTTCCTTGCCGCAATCAGAACTCTGCAAAAACTAGGCCTAATCCCCGCACCCAAAACTGCCTTTCCCTTTGATCCAACAAAAACCCCCCAAAATTAAAATCAAACTCTTTTACTTATATACCTAGCCTAAAATTAGCTTTTATTTTAGTCATCTCCAGCCCTATTGATTACTTTTTTCTGAGATTGAACTCAAGAGAGCCCTCTCCTGTTCTAGTAGGGCTAGCTACCAGACTGAGCATGGTTTGATGTTACCCTGAACTCTGCCTTCTTTCAGCCTGAGGTAGATTTAGGCTATAAAAAAATGGAGTCAGAAAGGTAGTCGTAGCCTCAAACAGATTCTGAGCTCCTGCTACCTTCAAGAGTTCAGCTTCAAAATTTCGGGAAAAGTATATCTTCAGGCTCCCAACAGACGCACCAAAATGTTATCACAAAATTGTACTTCATTGGCTGCTTATCAAACAACTCTATGTAACTGTTTCAAACCACTTCTAACTGAAGCTTAGCCTCTTCAGTTTGAGAGGGCTCTCTCAAGAGGGTTTTATGATATTGAATAATGATAGTACTAGATGGCTAACTCTATGGGAAATGTAACTTGTTTTTTTTTATGTTGGCAGGTTGAAAAGTATGCAGGCTTGCTACCATTGGGCTTATGGAGTCAACAATCAATAGTTTCAGTGGAAAAGCTTCTTGACATGGAATTTGAGGCAAAGAGAGGTCTGTAACAAAGGTAATTCATACATAAAATGTAGGATAACACAGTCATTTCATCACTAAAGGAAGTCAGAGCATAAAATTATGAATTCTGAGTAATAAAGATGAAATCTACTGCAAGTGGTGAAACATAAAGATATAAATAAAAAATACATTAAAAACCTCATGAGAATCTCACGTCTGTGAAGAATAAAGTCACTATGTATTACTGATATAAGTCAAATACATAAAAGCAGCAGTTTTGTGCAAAAAATCTCCAACCATTGAATACTTCGATGCTTTGCCTTTAAATAGACATTATTTACAACAAGGATGATCTGCCTGGTGGCTAAATCATCGAATTCTCCTATGACACCTTTCATAACTGAAAAACATAACTTCTCACAGAAAACTGACAGCTACACTTTAAAGAAACCATCTCCTAATAGGACTCAAACTCCTATTTATTACATAGTTCTACCTTATCTGTGAAACAGTTACATGATGGTTACAAAATAAGTATCACATGATCAAAAGACACATAACAGAGTTCATTACCACTTTACATGTTTAAAACCCTCCTAGACTTGTGGAGCATAACCCTAATTTTTAGGAATGCATGACCCTTATCTTCAAAGTTGTTTTAGCTAATGACCTGTCTTCATAGCACCTCCTTCGAGTCATAAATATTTGAAGATAAGCTCCCTTGACATGTTGGAGGTCTCCAATTGTCCAAAACTTCCATTAAGATGCTCCAAAACCTTTAACAATTCCTCACTTCGAAAACAAGATAGTTTCGTAGCTAGTTTTGGTAGCGTTGGAAAAGTAGCTTTTGCAACCATTTACTCCGCTCCTTTGTTGTTCCATGATGTCAATCATGTCATGACACATCACCACCATCAATTTCCCTCCTTGAAAAATACAAAAATTGACTTTAGAAGCAAAAAGGATACTACAGGTTTTTTGTAGCATTTTCCTGGCTTTAAGCCTAGGAAATGCTACGAAACTGTGTAAAAACCCAGAAATTGCCCATTTCAAAACTGTCTCCAAAAACTAACCTCCAGCTACAAAAACTTGATTTTCTACATGCAATGAACCTTCTAAGGCATATTCAATCTCAACTTATTGTTCTTGTGGTGTTTCCTCCTCATTTATGATCAGTTGAGCTATTAGCTCTTCCACCACATTCATTTTTAAACCTTTCTTTTCTAGCTCTTCATGAATCAAATCCAATTGTTCTTGAAGGTCTTTAACTTGGTCCTTCAGTGTCCTATTCTCAGATTGCAAGTTCATGTTTACCTTTTTTATGTGCTTGACCTCTCTTCTTAGTGGCTGAGTCCACTTTATTAGTTTCTCTGTGTTGTCCAAGGTCTTTGATACACTTGTGACTCGATCTTCCCAAATCTTCCTCATTTGTTCAAAATGCACTCTTTTAGCTCTATGCTTCTTTGCCTCTTTCCTCGAGACTGATATTTCTTCACTTGCCTCTTTTAATTGTTCCTTAAGGGTTTCAACTTCTGCTTTTTCAGTGATTTTCTCTTTACCCTTCTTTTGTTTGATGACTAATTCTTCTTTTGCGGGTGAGGAGAGGTCTATGATGCTTGGTGGTGGCTGAGTAGTTTCACTGACCTTCTAAGCTTCTTTGCTGCTTTCCAAGAACTTTCTTGCATATCTTGTCATTGGTTTTCTAGCTTGAAACATGAAACCAGCCTCATCACCTACAAACTCTAACTTTTTAGTTGTTTTTCCTTTCTTTAGCTTTCTTCCTCCCTCTTCAACATCTTCAGCTTGGACAATGGGAGTTTCTTCAATATCAATTGCATGCAAGATGTCCTCTAAGTTACCCTTAACCACTGTTTGGCTCCTAGTAACTCTCTTGCTGCCATGTTTTCTAATTGTTGGCTTCTGTTTTGCAAGTGTAGCTTTGGGTGTATCAACCTTTTGCAAAGGCTCTGCCTCCATGCTCACTGGTTCTATTTGCTCTGCCATTGTTGGTGATGAAACATCTCTAGGTTTGGGAACTCTTTTAGGAGTGACATCATCTACTTAAAAACCACTCATGAACATAAAAGATGACCAGTCTATGCCTAATCTCTTCAACTCCTCTAACACCAACAACTTAATCAAACCATGGTGAAAGAAAGAAGTTTTATTTCCCTCTTTTTTAACTTGGACCTTATCTGACATTTTAGTTAGACTTCTGTATAAGTAAAAGGGAAAGTCAAGAGACCTCTTACCCACAAAATGCAGCAGAAGCCTAAGGTGGTAGGAGTAGACCATATGAAACCTTCCTTCACAGGTGAAGTACTTTTGAATGATTAGCATCAACTTTGAGTAGTTTTCCTTCATGTAGCTCCTTGGGATAGCATTTGTGAGATCAATTTCACTATGCTCTGGTTTGATGAATTCTTTGCAGTCCAGCATGGTGAACTTGATGCCTTTGAACCACTGTTCCCCTCCCCTAGGGATTCCAGTTGCTACTGAAATGTTGTCTAGTGTTTCTGTGAGGTTTAGCATTCCCACCTTTGAAACTGTCCCAGTAAAACTATTAGGAAACTCCTTTGAAACTTGTAGATGACAACCTTGCAGCCTTTGGCAGAATTGCAAACAACCTGTTCTTCTGAATAGCGCCAAGGAAGTTGGGTCTTAATTTAACAAATTCATGTCCATTGGCTCATATCTACGGCATTGACCACCTTTGTTAGTCTTCTTCCTTGTAGCCATGGTGATTTTATATCTTCTCAGGCTCGCTTGATTAATGACACCTGCAACTTTTAAAAATGCCAGCAACCTGCTTGGCTTGTTGAAGCAGCTCTTCAAAACTCAATAACATGCAAATATGAAGCAGAGAATGACAAAAAGACTCAATTGGGTATTTTTTTTATGGTTACGATGACAACTCATGCCCTAATCATGACACATGCATGCTAAAAACGGTAATGATGACCTCAGACATGACCTTTGTACCTTGAATTAACCCTAACATACTCGAATAACATCCACCCTAACTCCTCAAATGATGAATTGACACTTCACCTCAGTTTTTACAAGACAGATAGGAAAACTATTTTTCGTAGCTTAGATAGTTCATTTTCTGACAGTTTTGCTACGAAACTATTAGGTAGTTTCGTAGCGAAAACTGCTTTTTTCACAATGTAAAACGCTACGAAAAGAGGTAAAAGTGGCTTAAGTGTCCTTTTTGAATTTGAATGCTTGGGAAATGAAATCTGACACCTAATGATGGCTGATGAGACATGACATGACCTAAATGGAGGTGAGTTTGAACCTTAGGATAGTTAAACATGTAAAAATTAAAATTTCCCTATACCAATTTGGAAAAAGGCTTAAGGAGACCTTATCCTTTTGAGGAGTGAACTCTATGACCATGTCAAATAATGTTTCACATTTTATGAGTGATAACACAATGCTTGTGGAGCTCCAAGGTGTCAAACTGAAGCACTCAATTAGTAAATTTTGTTGCTAAAGCGAGCAACTCCCTAATTATATGCATATCCTCTTCCACGTAGGAGGCACTAATTACCAATGACAAACATATGGATAGTTGGTCTTGAATTTGGATTTTTTTCATCCACCTTTTTCACATATCCATTAGATCTAGGATTTGAGCACCTTGGAAAAGTGATCTCCTTTTGATCAATGGCTTACCTTTTTTATTTATCAAATGTCAAATAATACACTCAAATCGTGAACCCTCTCTAGCATTAAACCCCATGCAAGAGCTACAAAAAAAATAAAATCTCGTAGCTCCTCTATCAAGACCTATAACATAATCATATCTTTGATTTGAGGTTGATCAGGGTGGACACATGAAATTTCATGGATCCACAATAACATATTCTTCTGATTTTGATGAAGGATCCTCAAAAAATGGATCCAAACTTGCACCACCACACAACTCTCTCATAACTTGGCTCTAATACCATATTAAGATTTGGCCATGAGTGAGAAAAGACAAACAGATTGGTGGAAAAAGGCTTAATGTCTATGTTATATTTTATTGATCTCAAAATATGAATTTATAATACCCCACTGATCCTTCTAGATCTTCTAGATCTTGATCTTGATCACACTAACAACTCATAAGTGGATCATCATGACACCTCGTCAATATAAGAACCAAAAGTGTATTCTCGAACTTTGTGATTGTCTACGGACTCATAGTCTAACACATAGGTCCACTTGTTGCCTGCCATCTCTCTAGTTTTTTCGAGTAATGTATTCATTTTTTGCTTAGGGGCTTGGATAAAGTACAATACTTTGCTCTAAATATGTAAAACATGCCTTGAAAAAAGTGTCTTTATATCAAGTGTCTCAATGGTTAAACGTACCGCCAAATATGTGGAATATGATTTGAATAATGTGTATCGCTCCATAAAGTTACTTTAATATGCTTTTAGTCCCCTATTTCCTTACAAGGGGTAGATTCTTAACCAAGTGACCAAATTACTCCCTTGAAGTGGAATCCTCCTCATCAATTAACCTCATTTGATTGTAGAAATGTTTCCACTGCCCCATGCCTCATCTAAGCTAGGGAACTCCTCTTACAAGCCTCTCTCCTTGCCACCTTCTAGGTTTTGGCATCCTCCAAGATAGGGTGTTTGATGTCATTGTCATATTCCATGGTTTGAACCTCCCATGTGTAGGGTGTTTCCTACTTTTTGTCTATATTTGACCCCTCTCCTCACA
Source organism: Pinus albicaulis (assembly GCA_034641835.2). NCBI lineage: Eukaryota > Viridiplantae > Streptophyta > Pinopsida > Pinales > Pinaceae > Pinus > Pinus albicaulis. The sequence goes on along the minus strand of CM076573.1, from coordinate 65,164,867 downwards.
TAAATCATGCTTTGTACCCCTAATATGGTAAGACATTCATGTTGTATTGCTACCTTCCTGCTCATATTAGTCATCAATGTGGTCCCTATTGAGGGTGAAGTTCTGATGCTTCACATAAAGCACTTCAAATCTTGTAAGGCTAAGTGAGATAGGTGACATTATTCCCTTATGTTTAAAGCTCGAATGGTTCTTATTGAGGTTTTAATTAGAGAAAATTTCAGCATAAAAGTGGCCTCCTAAGGAAAATTCAAGAAATTAATAAAAAATGTCATGTAAACATTTTTTTAATATTAATTTATTTTTATCTAAGTTCCACAATATTTATTAGCATGAGATTTAATCAAATTTTTTAATACAATATTTCTATGTTTTTTTACTTTTAACGAAATCCCTCTATGACACTTCTATTAAAATAATTATATATATATATTTTATATTTTATATTTAAATTTAACTATTTAAAAATATATTTTATATTTAATTGTTTATATATATTTTATATTTAACTTTTTTTTTTGGTTTTTTTAATGACGTTGTCTATTGAGACCACAATTTTGTCCAGTAATTTGTCCTTTATGGAATACATTTTTTTAACTGTTTAACTCTTTTATATTTAACTATTTAATTATTTTATATTTAATTATATATTTTATATTTTTGGCAAAAATCCAATAATTTGTCCTTTTCTAGAATACATTTTAAAAATATTTAACTGTTTAACTAATTTTAGCTTGTTAACTATTTTATATTTAATTATAACTATATATATATATATATATATATATATATATATATATTTTTTTTGGGCATGGTTATTAATGTCAAATGGACCTGCATTTTTTATTTATATTTTTTCACTAATATCAAGATTTACACTACATTAGTAAAATTTTCAATATTCTAATTCATATGGGTAAGGTAGGTAAATAATATTAATAAAATATTTCACTAATATCTAAATTAATAATAAAATATTTTAAGAATACCCAAATTAAACAATATAAAATTATTTAAGACATGTACCTCTTTTTAAATTTATGAGATTTTGATTGGTTTATATATTATGATATGGAAATTACTTTTATGGGCACTTTTACGGTGAAATTTCCTCTAATATGATGTTTAAATCTTGAAATCAATTAAATCTAATTTTTAATATATGATTTTTATGCTTACAATCTATAACAACTCAAAGAATAAAGGAAAGTAAAGTAATTGTACAACAAATATGAACATAAAACTTTAGAATAATTTTAAAAATGCGTGAAAGAAAACTGAAATTGAAACTACAATGTGAATTCAAAGTAATCTTTCAGTAAACCAATGGGAGAAAGAAACCAACATTGATTATATTATAAGACCAATTGTCTTTACAATTCCTTGCAGGGATCAGGACCAAGGATGTCCCTAGAAGCCTCAAATGTGAAAATGACTCATAAAAAGGAAACTAATTGCCATAGAAAAAGAGAAAGAACAATAAATTTGATATGTATCACTTCAAGTGATGTGAAAAACATAAAAAAAATCTGCAAGATATACACTATTTAGCACTAAATAAAAGCATAACTTCTAATAAGTGCAAACTAGAACAAGAAAAATGATCAACCTTGAAGTATACCACAAATAAATGTCACTTTATCTTTCCTTGCCACTTTTCAAGATATCCTTGCTATCATCAAGACAAATTAGCCCATAGAATACTTAGAATGGAAAATGAATATCGCTTGAAAAGTCACTCTCAAAACTTGGACATACCTTCATTCAATCAAATCCTCCCTTTCTCTTTGTGTCTTCTCATTTTCTTTTGTACTTGAATAAAACAATATTTAGTTCAGTTGTTTCTCTTAATAATTTTGTTTTAACTTTGATTTTGAAATCATGTAGAAGAATATAAAGGTTAGGAAAGTCTTAAATAACTTTAACTAAAGTAGGCAGAGTTCTACTATACTCGAATGTATCATAAAAATAAGCAAACTCCTTGTAACTCTTGACTTTGAAATATGCTTTATACATAATGACATAAAACATCTCATAAAAAAATCATGATGCCATCATAAATATATCCAGCTTGTACCTCCTTTAATAAAAAGTTCAAAAATATGTTATTTTAAGTTTTTCCAAAAATAAATATCAAATTACTAGTCAAAATTTTGAATGTCATCGTGTCTCTTAAAGTGTGATTAATGTTAGAAATAAAACAACTTTAAAAACTCTAATATGTCTCTTTTACCATCTTTTCTTGATTTTCGAGTATGTGATTTTGAAGGAATAGAGGTGGATTGTGGTGATTCTATATTAGGAATATTTTCAACATATTTTTTTCCTTAATCATTTTTAGGTAGAAGGGCTTCAAACACATGCACTTTTTCAACATTTAGAGTTGTTCTAGCAAATGAGTCAACTTAAGTAACAATAGATGCATAAATAAGAATAACTAGTGGATTTCTCGAGCCAACAAGTCAATTATTCACTAGTCAAAATTTTGAATGCCATCATGTCTCAAACTGTCATTAATGTTAGAAATAAAACAACTTAAAATAACTCTAATATGTCTCTTTTACCAACTTTTCTTGATTTTTGAGTATGTGATTTTAAGGGAATAAAGGTGGATTGTGATGATTCTATAATCGGGATATCTTCAACATATGTTTTTCCTTAATCAATTTTAGGTAGAAGGGCTTCAAACACATGCAATTTTTCAACATTTGGAGTTGTTCTATCAAATGCGCTGACTAAAGTAACACCATATGCATACATAAGAATATATAGTGGGTTTATTGAGCCAACAAGCCAATTATTCACTATTCAAAAATTATAATGTCATCATGTCTCTCAAGCTATCATTAATGTTAGAAACAAAACAACTTAAAATAACTCTAATATGTCTCTTTTACCAATTTTCCTTGATTTTTGAGTAGGTGACTTTAAGGGAATAAAGGTGGATTGTGATGATTATATACTGGGAATATCTTCAACATATTTTGTTCCTTAATCATTTTTAGGTAGAAAGGCTTCAAACACATGCACTTTTTCAACATTTGGAGTTGTTCTAGAAAATGAGTTGACTGAAGTAACAATAGATGCATAAATAAGAATAACTAGTGGATTTCTCAAGCTAACGAGCCAATTAATAATACTAGATGGAGGCATGACAAATTTACCTCCCATCCTTCTTGCATGTGTTGTGGCTACTACTCAAGAATGTCTATAATGCTTGGGTGTGGATGTAAGGGAGAATTAAGAAATACAAAAGGTTGAGGTAGTACTAGTTGTCCATCCATGTATAAATGCCCCATATGAACTAATTGATTAAAATTATTTGAGTTTGCATCAAAATGAATTGAAAAATGAATTCTTTTGTGTCTACCCTCTTACCAATTTACAGTTGGCCTTCTTCCTTGTCCTCTTTTGTTCCCCTTAGAACCCCTACTAAAGAAACTCATTTAAACAATTGTCATGAAATCAATTTAAATTTCTCAACCATGAAATACAATATGCAGAAAGAAAGTATACTTTTACATAAATTTCATTGAATATGATTTAACAATGCCCAAATTAAAGCATAGTGAACTGTGAATAAAAAGAGAAAAAGCAAAAAGGAATTAATTTATGGCCGAGGAAAAACTCAAAAAACATAACAACACAATTTCATTATACAAAATATGCGTGCTTTATATGGCTTACTCATCCTCCAATAATAACAAAGCTTTGAACTCAAAATAATATTAGCCTTATATTATCATTTTATTAAAAATAAAGGGTGTAACTTTCTTCTTTTAAACCGCATGGCACGACATATTCTAATCTTCAAAACATCATGACTTTAACTCTTCCAAAGGCATATTGTTATGTAACAAGGGAAAATGATTTTTTTGGGAAAACTACAAAATTATAAGTATGAATGAGTGCAAAAATCAAAATCATCATTTTTTTAACAATCCATCCATATTCTTCTTTATAATTCCTTCTACAACTCATAATGCATTTAAAAATTAAACATAATTTGTCCAATGCAAGAGTAGAAGCATCTACAACACATTTTACTATGAACCATAAGCCATGAAATTTTTTTATTGGCTACATCACTTCAAGCCATACATAACCAAAATTGAGTATTCATAGCTGAAACTTTTAGCAATTTCATAAATAAAATGAGCGTAAGTGATATGGAAAATGAAATAATGAGTGAATGAAACATAAACTAGTTGTAGTTTTTTTTTTTTTTTTTTGAGGTGAAATAAAAATTATATCGAACCAAGTAACCTTTTGTGCTTCAAACTAGAGTACCCTAAAATTATGAGCGATTTATCATATAGGGTCTTTATGTAATCATAATAAGATGTACAAATAGTAAAAACCCTTCACGAGATAGTTATATATAGACCCTTTTTCCTCCTAATTATTCAGTGAAAAACCCATACTAGAGTACCCTAAAATTATGAGCGAGTTATCATACAGGGACTTTATGTAATCATAATAAGACGTACAAATAGTAAAAACCCTTAATGAGATAGTCATATATAGACCCTTTTTCCTCCTAATTATTCAGTGAAAAAACCATAATAGAATCCCTCGAAATAGAACATGCAGAGTGAGGGTGGTACGATCAATACGAAAAATGAAAATATGAATGCATGAAGAGTCAAAGAATGAGTTAACCCACTACCAATCAAATAATAATAACACTCTTTTCAACAACCCACGCAACTTCCAACTAATACTTCCACATACACAACAACAAAGCTCTCAGAAGAGATATGAATACACATAGTGAGAAGCAGGTTGAGGCAAGTAACTTCAACTTAAAAAAAAAATCCAAACGAAGCCTTTCATAAAGAACATCATACAAAGTTGATCCAGGGTTTGAGAAGGAGAGTATTTTCGTAATTTGGGACATCGAAAACAAAATCAGAGCATCCATTACATAAGTTAAAGCTGCGTTGAACCACTTAACAATAAACTAGAGTTATAATGACACATATCTTAACTACAAAGAGTAAAAATCACTCATTGTTAGTTTGAGCTTCTTCTTTGCTGCAAAGCAACTCCACAAACTTATATAACTTCCAACAATTTTTTATGCAACCACCAAAGTATAAAAAATAACCCTCATATTTTATAGTACAAGATAGAGCTACCAAGTGTACGAGATAGAGCTACAAACCTTTGAATGAAAAAATGAAACCAACATTCAAACCCTAACAAACCTCTAGAGTAATGGCTAATCTAGACCGACACCATTAAATGTGCCACTAACTTCCTTACTTTGCATGCTTCCCACATCAACTCTATCAACCCACAAATGTTACCATAATACCCTATAGTTTCTAACTCTTTCGAAGCCATTCTTTTGGGGCATGTGATCTGAAATTAAAATTGAATGTTTCATGTAGAGTTTTGCAAGCTAGTTTATGTCTTATGGGAAATGGATCAAAATTGCAAAAACACACAAAATATGTTAAATTTTGCAGATTTTAATGGTGAAAAATAGACAACAAGCAGCATCACAAAACAACGATTTGATGATGGAGTTCACCCCTCCCGGGCTATGTCCCCGGGTCCAGCTTCCATTGTTGGCCCTTTGAATTATATGCTAAAATATGTAATTACATCAACATACAATGCTCAAATTGTAAAAATAACACTGCCATTGTGTCCAAAACACCCAAAAACCCTTATGTAGGCTCTTCTTGGGCCCAAAAAGGTTGGAAAATGGCCAAGTTAGGCCCCCTTCTTCATTTCCCTACTAATTGTTCTACAAATTCGTCCCTTTGTCAAAACTGGTAATGAAAACTGGCTTTGGCAGCATTGCACAATGACATTTTAGCAAAAACAGGTGGTGGGATCAGCCACAAAACCTGATGATAAAAGTGCAATTTATTGAACCGTTAGTTTGACATCGCACCCCTATTTTCCGCCCTCCGGTCTATCACATGGCAAATAATGTTACCAGGGGGCATGGGCTCTTCACCCCTATTTTCCACCCTCCATTCTATCACATGGAAAATAATGTTACCAGGGGGCATGGGCTCTTCACCCTTATTTTTTGCCCTCTGGTTTGTCACATGGAAAATAATGTTACAAGGGGGCATGGGCCAGAGCCCATGCGCCCACCGGCCCTGCTCCTAGGTGCATACAGTTTAATGAAACCACATGCAGGGTGCCACGTGCCCACCCCTCTCGAGTTCTCTGCTAACATTCGCATTTAAACAATAGGTCCACGGGTTGGTGTGTGGGTCAGGTGCCATGCACCCCTCCCTCTCCGCCTTGGCGCCCAGTCATGGTGTAATGAATGAAACCAAGGGTTGGGGCCACGCACCTCGCCCCTTCAGCCTACACCCATAGACATGGTAACCACCATAAGACTTGGAGCTAGGCCGGTTGACTACACCCGCCAAATCAACCCTCCCCCCAATGTGCCAATTGATAGACTTTAAATAAAATTCGCCTGTTATGTTTAATAAGAACCAACGCGTGGCGTAGTGGTGGAATGAAGGTTTGTGTTGCCGGAGGTCACAGGGTTGAGCCCTGGGGAGGTTGGTCAAATAAACAAAATTTTGGCCAATGAACTAGAGCCACGTGGTGGCCTATAATTGGCCCAACCAAAATCACCACCAACCAATCAAATCGTGCCAAATGCCTCTGTACAATCGAACCACGTGTCCAGTCCTGATTGGCTCCGTGCTACATAATGACCCTGCTGACGTTAGCACCATGTCAGCGTACAGATTGCCACATGGAATCCATACACTACCCAATCAACCCTGCAAGTTGACTTTCTGTTACTGTTTTCCAAAAACTTCAGAACACAATAACTTCCTCATAAGATATCGGATTGAGGTGATTCAAGCATTGTTGAAATCAGAATGATGAGATCTACGATTTGGTGTCAATTTCAGGATATTTTGAGCACTTTAATTTTTGAGCATATTTTTTATCCCCTAGATTAGTGTGTTTAAAACTCAACTATCAAACATATGATTCAAATATCATCACCTCTATGCAACATATTTATATACATTAGTTTTATATTATGAACCTTTTCCAACTTAATTTTTATGCCAAATCTTTTGTTTACTTGTTTATACCATATACTTATATAAGCCATCAAAATTATGTCAATCTTTCATAACACTTTTTTTTTTTATAACTAAAACGGGTATATTTTGTTGATAAGAGGTATGGTTGGGCCGGAGCCTAATCAACCATCGTTACACAGCATTGCAGTACAACTTGATTCTTCTAGATTTACTCTATTTATCGGCTTAAGGAATACTTGAATGAAGGATGCTTTCATCATTAATGTTAAGATCTCCCAGGGCGAGAAGGCATCCTTTGTTTGCCATTATATCTGCTTCTCTATTTGAAATTCTGAGGATGTGGAAAAATTGAAAGGAGGAAAAGTCCTGCAGAATGATCTTTAACCTTTTCAGAGACTTGTTGAGGATGGAATTATTAAAATGATTCTTCGAGTTGAGCTTTTTGATGAAGATTTATGAGCCTCCAAATGCTTGACAGTCTTTAATGCCTCTATCACGAACTATTTGGAAGGCTTTTGTGAGGCCAAGTAGTTCTGCCTGGTTGTTTGTACATTGACCGAGACCCCAGCTAAAGCAACCTTTTCTTGAGTTGTCCGAGTGTAGATGACTCCACCTGCGCCTGCTGCCCCAGGGTTTCCCTCGGAGGCACCATCAAAGAAGATTGTTGTTTTATTTTGATTTCTCCACCATACTTGAAAGCTGTCATCTGGTTCTCTTAATCTCCAGTGAGATTGGGGAGGGGGAGTTTCAGAGTTTTGTCCTTAGGGTGGGAGCTAAGATGATTCAGCCAGATCTTTTTAGAGGGAAGGAGAGAAATATCCGATTTGTGAGATTGTAGGAGGACAGAATTAAGGAGAAGAGCTTTTGCTTTGGCAGCTATTTTTGCGGGGTAACAAGGAGAATCACTGAAAATCATGTCATTCCGGGCAAGCCAGATTTCCCAACACACAAATTTGGGGATGGAAAGCCAGATATGATACCAAAGAGAATTTCGAGGAATGTTATGAGGATAGATTTGAAACCAAGAAGAATATAGATCAGCCATAGAGCATAGCTGGGGGGAACTAACCTGAAACCTGAGGAGAGACATTTCCCAGACCTCCTTGGCAAAAACGCAGTTTATGAAGAGATGTGGGGTTGTCTCACCAGCATTCTGCACATCACGCATATGTGAGGTCCAACAATATTTCTTTTTAACAAGTTATCCCCTGTCAGCAATTTATTGTGCATGAGGGTCCAAAAGAAGAAATTGACTTTGGGAAGCCCTGTAGATTTCCAAACTTGTTTCCAAACGATTGGGGAGCCGATTCTGTCTTTTTTTGTCTGGAGAGCGATGTAGCCTGATGCAGAAGTGTAAATTCCAGAGCCTCCCCAGCCCCAGCTATCTGGGTTATCTTGATGGACGGGCACTGCATTAGAGAAGAGCAATTTAAGCACTGTAAGCTGTGTGAGCAAATGCTCCAGAACGATTGGGAAGTTCCAATCCTGCCAGTTCCCTCTGCTGTCCCAATCTGAAATTTCATATAGTTTATGGTAGCTTGCGTTAAGGAGCCAACATCGAAGTGCTTTGATTTCGTCATGAGCGTCGAGGGGGCGCAATCCATAATGTGATCCTCCCACAACAGAGTTTTTTTCCCATTGCCAGGAATTCGGTAAAGGTGTGTCTTGAATCGACTGATGCTCTTTCGACAGAGGTTCCAAGTTTGCGTGCTAGGGGCATTATTGTCGACTGATAAGTGCCTGAGAGAGAGACCTTGCACATATTTGATCCTGAGGATTTCATTGACAGAGTGAGAAGGATCGGAGTAAATTTTCTGGAGGAGCTTGCAACCAAGAGCGAGATTGGCGAGAGCAGGGTCTCTGATCTGGAGCCCTCTGTCAGCTGTTGGGTGCTTTACAAGGTCCCAATTTGCCAAATGTATTTTCCTTTGATTGCCTCTGCCCCCTTGCCAAAGAAATTCTCTCAAGAGACAAGAAATTTGCTCCATGATGTGTTTTGGTGCAAGTAAGAAGGAGGCTTGGTAGATAGGGAGGGTGAATAACACAGATTTTAATAAGATTGTTTTCCCACCCTTGGTAAGCCAGAAACCTCCCCAGGAGACGATCTTGGCTTTAATCTTGCTGATGATGCCATGCCACAACATCCTGTTATTGACTCCAGAGGTAAGAGGTAAGCCGAGATATTTAATGCTGTCCCAATGGGCAAAGCCCTCAAAACCAAGGATCTGAGCTATACTGTTAAGATTGTTTTGATCCACATTCCATCCATAGACCGAGCTCTTTCTATCATTTATCAGAGCTCTTGAGGCTCTGCAATAAATTTTTAGAACAAAGTCAAAGGATTTAGCTATTATGATAGAGGCACCTCCTAGAAGGAGAGAGTCATCTGTAAAGAAAGCATGGTTTATAGGCTTTAGGGAATTAGAAGTTCGAATTATGGGAAGTCCACTAGAATTCATTTATGCAGCAAGCTTCCTACTGAGTGAATCCGCCATTAGAATATACAAGAAAGGGGATAACAGATAGTCTTGCCTCAGGCCACGCTGAGCTTGGAAGAAAGAAGATGGTCAACCATTCAACAGAGGGGCAATCCAGGGGTTTTCGATGTAAGCTTTGATGAGGTTGATGAACTGAGAGGAGAGGTTGAAGGATCGAAGGACTTAGAAGAGGAAGGAGTGATTGATTGACCCTGTCAAAGGCATTTTCCATGTCGAGCTTGATTAGTATCCCCTTTTCTTTCCTCTGCTTGCTGGAGTGTATTGCTTCCTGCACTTGAATGACGTTGTCCAAGATATGTTTGCTTTTGAAAAACCCCCCTTAAGGACTAGAAGTTAAATTTTCAAGCAGGGGTTTGATTATATTTGCAAGGAGTTTGGCCAAGATTTTGTAGGAGGCATTGCATAGAGATATAAACTTGAATCTACCAAAAGTTTATGGATTGACCTCTTTTGGGATTAAGGCTAGGAAGGTAGAGTTGATGCCTCCCCCAACCTTCGCTTTGCTGAAGAAGCCTTGTATCATTTTCATCAGATCTGTTTTGATAATTTCCCAGCTGACTTTGTAGAAATGTATTGAGAACCCATCTGGCCCAGGGGCCTTATATGATTCCATAGCCCATATTACTTTGATAATTTTTTCTTCAGATAAAGGTTTCAGAAGTGCTTGGTTGTCCTCTTGATTGATGAGGTGGGGGATATTAGAGTGGAGGTCTTTAGTGTCTTCTATGCTGCCTTCATTCCCAAGCCCATACAGGTTTTTAAAGTGGATTTCAGCTGCTGATTTGATTTGTTCAATCTTTTTGCATATCTGTCCTTCTTCATTTGTAATCTCAGTTATATGGTTGTGGGAGAGATGGGCTTTGTACTGACGGTGGAAGAATGAAGTATTTCGGTCTCCTGTCTTGAGCCACATGCTACGGGATTTGAGCCTCCAGAACTCTTCTTCTTGTCTGAATGAGCGATGGATATTGCTTTTGAGTGCAACCTCTTTGTTTAGGATTTCCGGAGTGATGTTGAGGTCTTCCATTCCCATTTGCAAAGTTTCCAACGATTGAACAACTTCATTTCTCTGATGTGAAGGAGTTTTGGAAGGATTTCTTAGCCACTCTTTTAAGGCTTTTTTTGTGGCTTTTAATTTTTGCTCCCACACATAAATAGGGGATCCGTTAATGGGATTGGCCCAGGCAGTTTGAACTGTGTCTAGAAAGCCTTCTTTTTCAATCCAGAGAGGGCTGAACTTGAAGGGGATTGGACCCAGGTCTTCCTCAGGATCCATAAGGAGTTGAATTGGCTTATGATCTGAGGTAAGTTTGGGGAGAATTTTTGTAGAGATAAGAAGGTTCTCCATCAACAAGGAGCTTTGAATAAGGAATCTGTCCAGCCGGGCAGATATGTGGTCAGTCCCTAATTTATTGTTGGTCCAAGTATATATGCCTCTTACCGGTGCAAAGTCAAGGAGGTCCTTTTGCTGTATTATCTCTTCTACCAGAGGCAACATTTGGTCTCTGGTACTATTACCCCCCCTTTTTTCTTTAGGCTTCATGACAATATTGAGATCTCCAGCTAGGATGATAGTGTTGGGGGAATGAAGATCTAGAAAGTCAGAGAGAGAGTTCCAACATTCACTTTTTTTTCAGCATAAAAGATAGGAACATAAAGATTGAATAGGGCTATAGTTAACTTACTTTCGAGGTGCTTGAGCTCAGTGAAGATCCAGCGCTGGGTCTCATGAGAGTTAAGAAGTTGGAAATGTTCATCAGACCAGAGTGTTGCAACACCTCCTGAAGATCCCCTCGAGCTGACTGCTTTGCCTGCATTCTTCTTCCATTTTGAATTGCTAGTTTACATAAGGGCTTGCCCTTCGATTTTAGTCTCTTGGAGCAAGAGGATGTCTGGGGGTTCTATTTTCAACAGATCTTTGACAGCTTCGATTTTTGGTTGGGTCCCCAAATCTCTGCAATTCCAAGAGACTATACGCATTATTTACCTAGTGAGGGGTTAGAGATGGCTCCCTTGGAAGGTCTTGCTCTTGTATTTCTTCCAATTGACATTTATATTGTGGATTAGCTGCCTTGCATTTTTAGACGTTCTGCCTCTTTTTCCCTGAATACTTTGTGAGGTTTCCTGCCTACCCTCTTCGAGGGTCTCTCATAGATCTCGTCCTCTGAGGAGTTAGAGGGTTCTGCCACTTTTTTCTTTGCTATATCTGCATACGAAGGGATGGAGGGGTTGCCCTAAGAGACACTGGGTGAGGCAGCTCTGCCTCCATCTTTGTTTGGTTGAGGGACATCCATCTGCGCCGGAGTGATCAGATCCACTTCTAGAGGGTCTGATGGGGAGCTTCCAATGGGATTTGGATTCTCATCCAGGACTTGGGAGTTCCTCTTTTCGTTTCCTTGTTCTTCGGAATTATTCCCCTTTGTGGACCCTTTTCCATGTGCTTTTGCATGGCCAACTTTCTGGACCATGATCCACTGCGCTCCCTTCGATTTGGCGCTCTGTTCTTCGGATTTTTTCTTACGGTATCTCGCAAAGTGCCCATAATCGTGGCAGTGTATGCATTTAAAAGGGAGCTGCTCATAGTCCAGCTCTTGGATATGAGACCATCCTTCGACTGTGAGATTTATCGCTTCCGGTAATCCTTCTTCCAGATCTACCTCCACACATATTCGGGCACAGGAATATTGATCTTTTTTGGCAGCCTGATCGATGTGTTTTCCAAGGGCGTTGCCGATGATTTGAAGGGATTTCTGATTTCAGCAGGGCAGGGGAAGATGGGGAAGGCGCACCCATACTAGAACGGTAGTGGGAACATCTTGGGTCGGATCAAAATCCGGCGACCATTTATTTAGGTATAAGCCTTGCAGCCCCATGAAATAGGGCCCATTCCTGAATATAAGACTTCGATCCTCAACAAATTCAAACACGAACACGAAGAAGCCTTTGCCTACAAAGTAAGATTTGATGCCTTCCTTGATCAATGGGAACCAGTTTCTCTTGATCCAATCTTCAATTGATTTGGGTAAATGCCAGAGACCTGTAAACTGCCCTATGAGTCCTCTATCCGCTAGATTCAGAGCAGTTTTGCAAGTTTCTTGCTCAGGGAGGGCCACCGAGGGAATGCTGTCCTTCTTTTTTACAAATTTCTGTTGCTGTGCTGATGGGGGCCGTTTGCAGCCGGCAGCGACCATCTTCTAGAATTCGAGGACCTTAGGAGGGAGGGGGGGGGGGACCTCAAAGCCCCCATCACGAGCCATGATAGCTTTAAGGATCGAGGGCGCTTAGCTGCAGGCATGCGCAGCGCAGAAGCTTAGGGGAGCTAGGTCACGCAGCGCCAAAAAAAATAAATAAATAAAAAAAAATCACCACATCAGTTGACTCATAACACTTTTGACTAACGGGACCGACCCCACCTACTTTGGTTTAAGAAAACATAAGATACCAGGCTTTGCAAAAGTTTGCAAGCTTTTAATAACACATGAACTATATATATGGATCAATAGTCCCAAGCCCGAGTTCACCTTAGAATAAGGTTCTTCATCAATGATACAACAAAAATGATGTATGACATGCAAACCCACATTAACTGTGCCAAGTGCGCCTAAACAAGATCTCCTCCAACAAGCCAACTGCATTCCTTTGTGCCTTTTTCCTTGTCTTAGATGATGAGTGGTGCTCAAACAAAATATAGCAAGCAAGCCAACCATATTCCTTTGTGCCTTTTTCCTTGTCTTAGATGATGAGTGATGCTCAAACAAAATATAACAAAATGCATATATAATAAGATGCATAGCTTGCAAGTTTCTCTCACCACCTATAACTACCACTAAACTCCAAGGATCTTCTATTATACCGATGGGAAAAGAAAGTCCATAAAAATGTTACCTGATTCCAACATTTTCAAGAGTACAACATATAAATATAGCCTTAATAATACGATCATTCGAATATTCAATTACTTTAAAAAAAAATATGTAAATATGTAAGTATGCTTATGATTTTAATTTTCTAAAAACATAAGTTCATCTTGCTTTAATTTTACTTAACCATTTATTGCATTTTGACCATTCTATGGAGGTTGATTACATCACTTTATAAAATTTAAATATAAAAAAGCTAAAATAATATCTCACTTTGAGCAACCCAATTAAACCTCTTATAAAAAAATGCAATATTAATTTTTCTTATTAAAAACTCCTTATTTTATTATATTCTTTAATTATATATACTATTTAATAATTTAAATGCACATTTAAGTATTAAGATTCATGTGAATATTTATATACTTGTTTGATAGGCATCCATGCTCAAAGACATACTCACATCTCAACACAGCTCCGGTTCTCCCAGAAGTCGTTGAAATTGGCCAAGGCCCACGAAGGCTTAAACCTTCAAGTCAGTTTGCTTTGTGTACTACTCATAAAACCCAAAACAAAATCCCGTGTTTTGAAGGAGCAGATCAGAGACAAATTCAGGTTTGTTTAAGAAGTGCAGTGCAGGAATATCGATAGCAATGGAAGTTCTGTGGAGAAGATGCATTACGAGAGCCACCAAATACTTCGATAAACCAATCCAACCATTGCTGGAAGCTACCAATAATCCCAACGATACGGGCATTCGTTCATCAGTACAGCTATCATTCACAAGAGGAGCTGCAACTAAGAAGGGGAAAATAGCTGCACTTAAGAGGAGGAGTGTTGTAAAGAAAACCACAAAATCTGGAAAAGCCTCATCTGGTGGCGGCAGCAAGGAATCCCAACAGTTCAAAGAGATGATAAAGAAATGCCTGGACGCCCCAACTCCCGTCAGGTACAAGGATTTTTTTTTTAACCTTAGTGTTACGGATGCATTATAGACAGATGTTTAATAAGCTCCCAGAAACTTGATGATGGAGTGCATTTATAAACGGATGGAATGAATGACCATGCAAGTTTGGAAATTATGACACAGGTACTGCTTTGATCGAATGTGTTTATTATTCATTATAAAGACACACACTCATTGACCCATAAAAGTCCAAGTCTGATATGGGCCTCGAGGTTGTGAAGATCGATGTTGGATATTCTGAATTGCAATCTTTGTTACGAGGGCCATTTGATTTGTGCATTGAAATAGGCATCCTTTTGCAACTTCGAGATGCATATCAAACCTAGTTTTAGATTAGTCTGTGTTAATGAGCATATTAAATTCAGCCATGCATCCTCTTCAATGCTCCATTACAGACATACGGTTACACACAAACATGAAATGTTGATCGATTCTCTCTCCAACCAGGCTGCAGAGCAACAAATGCATACATACACAGTTACTATAAACTTGTATCCACACATAACACTGGGGCAACTACTCGCAGCAGATAATTGCATTGAAGCAGGGAACTGATTAATGGAACTATTAACTCATAGATTAGCATCTTTAATGACATTGAACTCTTCTCTGGTAAACAAATAGGGTCCACGTAGATGAAAAAGAAGGCAAGACACTCAATACAAATTTGTGCAAGTGGCAACCATACTTTATGAAACAGATATGTAGTTTACCAACTAATACAAACCTATTGCGAATTACTGTCATGGAAACTATTTTATTTCATCAATTTGCAATGCAGCCCCAATTTTTATGAAAACCCAGTTTTCATCTTGGATTAGTCCATGGCAAATTGGGCAGATACTGTAAGATTAGAAATTCACTAAGTGAAAACTTAGATAATAGGAATTGGATCTATTATGGATTTATTTTTTTAATTGGTTAAAAAATGCTGTCTGGTGATACATAGCATATAAAGCTTTTTGTGACAGGTACCTGAAAGAGAAGGACAGGATTAGAGAAATGGAAAGGGAAAAATTAGGTCTTATCAGCAAGGACAGACAGAGGGAGCTTGACATGGAAAAACAAATGAAAAAAAAGTTGAAGGAGGGAGAAACCGTGACTGAGAGCAAAGAACAATTGGATCCTGTTGCATTGGGTATTGTAGACAAAGATGAAATCCCATCTTTTGAGTTTACAGTAGAGGAAGGCAGGCGTCTTGCAAAGGAGTACAGTAGGATGCTAGCACGGGATTTGAGAGCAAGACAGGCTGAGGAATCCATGAGACTTAAATTGAAGAATGATGCCATTGCAGCTCTTCCTCCTCGTCTTAGAGAAGCAGCTCTTGTTCCGGACTTTACGCCATTTCCGGTCAATCGGCATCGGGCTTATTTGACCCCTCCAATTGAAGGGTACAGTCAGAAGCTCAAGGATGCTGCCAAACAGCTGGCAAGCAAGAGGTACAGATGATGGGATTTGCTTCCTTGGCCTGTCACAGCAGTTGAGATATTTCAGTTTAAATATTTTAATGAGAAATTGTCTTGGCATAAAGAGATGTTTGCTTGAATGGGAGTTCCAATAACTTCTCAAGAAAAATCTAAAAATTTTGGAAAATATTGTTTTTATTAAGTTGGGGAAATTTATGAGGATTCTGAAAAAATTGGTTTGCACGGTGGCACATTCTTTCTCCGTAAATGGTAAAATTTTATGATATCAGTTTATTATTAAATAAGCTCAACTTGGCATAAAGAAGTATTGCATGTTTGTAGCTGTTCCGTCTTGTTTCCAGTGCCTTTAATATCTTCAAAGATACAATCTGATAGTGGCAAAAACTTGGACAACAATAAACCTTATATGAAAGTCAGCTTCTGTTGCATGAAGTATATTAAATCCGTCTTTGCTCACCTGGCAACTAAAAGCAAGGTTAAATATAAAGTATGTACTCTTTCGTTACTCTCTGTTTCATATGAATATATGTCTTTTTTTGAAATGCGAAATTAAAGTCCCACGTTACATGAGTGTCTGCCTAATGATTCAAGATTGAAGCTGCCTTTTACTATGTCATGTTGTTGAGAAATCTAGGGCATCATTAGTTAGGAGATTTCTCTTCTTGATAATTGCTTGTGATATACCTTTTACTTCTTTGATTATGATCTTTTCTTCGTTATATTATTATTGTGTTCTTTTCATCAAGCCAATTATCAAATACACAATAGAATACAAGAGACACAAAATGTAGGCTTGTAAGCCAGGGCCAAAACCTCTCACTCTTTGAGAGGAAAACCCAATAAAAATTCTTCTTATAGATCTTCAATTGACGAATACCAAGACCATGACAAAGACCCTTGACACAAGTATCCTTTCAAGAATATTGTCACTAGCCTTTGAGGTTCTCTTTCTTGATCTTGAGCTGCTCTTCTCGGCTTCTCCTTGAGAACTATAGTCCCTCCCTTTTATGCACTCCATTGCTTGACCTAGAGAATCTCGGTCTCTATACTTCAACAACCCTAGACAAGTGCTTCTCCTTGACTCCTTCTAGTCTTCTCCTCGAATTTTTTTTCTCGGCCTTTTATGTGTGACCTTATACCCAAAACGAAGTCACTTGGTGCTGCAACATGCCCTACTTCATACCTTGGCCTTTTTGATTTACACGATTGAGAGAGTGACCTAAGACCAAACCAAAGTAGACTTTCTTCCTCACTGGATAACCTTCTCTTTCGCACTTCCTTGTAGTCCTGCACTTCACACTTATGACTGTAATCTTGACCGAATTGGATGCCTTTGAATGAGGCCGAGATGGGCTATTTATATAGGCTGTCTTCATGTCTTTAGGCTGACATCATCATTGGAGGAGAGTCAACATCTTCTCGAAGGTTCTTCATTTGATTTAGGCAGACTTGGAGAGGCCTAGTGATAAGGTCTTGGAGGACTCCTTTTCATAGACAAGTGTGACCTTTTACAAAGTGTAACATGACTTCATTTACATGACAATGACTCTCTGAGTCCCTTATTTTATGACAAGATGACAAAACTCCTAAAGACTCTTAATAAGAGTCTTGACTCAAAAATAAAATCCCTTGCTCATGAAACCCACGATGCAAGCAATACGATAATTTTTTTTTTCTTTGCATCTTCTTACATAAAACCTTAATTACATGTCATTATGAAGACCGAACCTAGTTACACTTTTCAACACATGTTACCCACCACTTTGTGGGTGATATTCCTAGGAGAAATTTTTTCTCCCTGATGGACCTCAGCTGACAGCCAACAACCCCTTGCAGATCTCAACTTGTTCTTTGTGCCATTTATCCGCCACCTGAGCTAGCCATGTGGTCCCTCACCCATATGTATTGATCGTATGTTTGAAGGTGGGCCTCCCAAATCTAAAGGTATGTCTTGTCATTTGGTAATTGAGAATTGGGTTTGCTTATCATGGTAACTTCTGGGCATGGATTAATGGGGGGATTCGGCGGAGAGAGTGGACTTAGTTTGTGCTCCTGTCCCCTTGATCTCTTTTGGATATTACTCTTCGATCTTAGTCTCGTGGGATCTCCTTTATTGACCATTTGGTTCTAGGGTGGTACTACTTGGGAAACCTTGATTTTGGGTGCGTGGTCCCGCTCCTTTATCCACATATATTACTCCCTTTCCACTCACTATACCCCCATTCATCATTTCTCCCACCTGGGTCCACATTGCCTTTTTGGGTCCACATAGGGTCAACCTTCCTATCCCCTTGCCCCTACCTTGGGTCAGGACTGGAATGATGCCCTGGAGGTTGAAGTAGCTAAAAGAAAAAGTAAAAGCATAAATGGCCACATTCAACAAGAAATTGTGTCACAAAATGCAAAAGATGGTCGGGAAAAAAATAATTAGCACGTGGGCAAAAGCCAATACATGAGCTCTACCCGATACCCATGGTCATCATCCTGGTTCCATTGGCCCTAGATGAGCCTCCTTTATCATTCAGGAAACCATGATTGTCCCAACCCCTGGAGGGCAATGAACCACCCTACCTAAAAGGGGGTAATCATTGCTATATCTTACACATCATGCTCTTGTCCTTTGAGCCCCGAATAGTTAATTAAAGAAAATTCATAAAAGGCAAAAGGCATATAAAGAAGGGTGGAAAAATCAAGGCCGGGGCACCTCATGTACCATGATTGCTCCTTCCTACACATTATATATCTAGGTGTGGGCTTCCCTTTATCTTGCTACCCTTGAGCCCTAATATGTGGCCCAGGACTGCCCCTCTCATTCCCTATTCCATTTCACTTCTTTATCACTTGCCACCCCATTTGAGGGATGTACCTTGGACATACTATCCCCTTTAAGGGTAGAAACCACCTAATAAGGTACTTGACTAACCCCCTTTGGAGCTTGGAGACATTAGCACATGCCAAAGCCCACTATGGAAGGGCATGCCATTATGAAGTGCCCACTTTGTTGTCTATGGTTTGTAAGCTCTTTTACACAATTACTCTAATGACTTGTTGTACTGGAAGGCTAGGGGACGCATTGGATCTTACGCAGGGTTGTAGATGGTGTCCATTTGGGTTTGGTCTCCCTATATGGGGTCCTAATCTCCCAGAGGGCTACATTGGCACATGTAGGGTGTGTGTAGAGAGCCATAGGTCTCCATAGCAGCAGAAAACACTCCATGGATCCCCATCGATATCCAGAGATTACTAGAGATCCACCTTTGGGACGAGGATGATGCACTTGGTTCGCTATGCCCCACAGGCCACATAGGAGCACCACACACTTGATAGGTGTCCCAGGACTTGTATGATGACATGGCAACATTCATTCCATCATTTGAGCCCTTACAGATGATCTACAGGCATCTTTGACTCATATGGAGACCCATGGGTTCATGGGTGTGCCCCCATACCCATTGGGAGCACCACAAGTCTACTACTTGGAAAACAAGGGGCCACCTTGTACATCACATTTTGAGGATTGTATTCATCATTATGGCACTCCTGGACATTTTCAGGCCTTTTGGAGGGCCCCACGACATGTATATATTATTATCTGACCCCTTGAGAGGCTTATTATTTCATTTACCAGCTAGTTTGGTGGGCTTGTCACCAAAAGTTGGTTTATTTGCACATTAGTTTATTTTTAGGGGCTAATGTAGGCTCATTAGCTAAATTAAACTCCTAAGTGGTGTATAAATAGGAGTTAGTTGGATTCATTTGTATCATCACTTGACTTGGGATCTCTCTATCTTTAGAGAACTTTGCATTTTTCCTTGGAGGACTATTTTTGGATGATGGATGAATATTGATGTATGGATTTAGGCTATTTATATCTTGAAGCTTCTTATTTGCAAATGTGATGCTAGTTGGATTTACTCTCTAACATTGTAAGTGCAAATTTAATGCTATGTTTCTTGTTGCTACGTACAATTGGACTTCACTATAATTAGGGCTAATTGCTACATGTATGAAATGTGGAATTATGTGTCTATTTAGCTTATTCTATGTATGGGCCATTGTTAGTTGAATGAAATGTTCTAGAGATCATGTTATCTTGATAGGCTTGACCATTTGTATGAAGTATAAATGCTTGAAAGTCACTATTCTTCTCTTTTCTCTAACATTGGACAAAGTTGACTCTTTGGGCCTCCTTGAACAAGAAACTAAATTCTTTTTCATTATTATCCTTGACTCCATATTCCCAAGTGAATCAGGCATTGGTCCCTAAAAAAGGGTGATCATTGTCCCCTCTTTTTCATTTTTTCCCTTTTTCCTAGGTATAGCCCCATTAGGTCACCTAGGGCATCAATTTCCCGGGAATCTAGCCACATGAAAACTTCGATCTCCTAGATACAATTGCGCTGGTGGGTCCCCTCACTCTCCTCCGAATTTGAAGCAATTCCAATGGTGGAATCTCTGGATACCTGAAGCCCTAGCTCTAGGATCAAGTTTTGCCTAGGTGTTCCCATGGCTAGAACCTAGTAGGATCAATTTGGCATCCTTGGAAGAAAATTCTTGTTTGATCCTTGCCCCTCACCTTGGCCAGGTTAAGAACATCATTGGGTGCCAAAATCCATCTCCTAACTTGGGTTGGGTCCACTTGTCCTCGTGTGGTCCCATTCTTCATCAAAGTTGATTTATCAAGGACTACTCGGGAATCCAAGTTCCCAAAGGATTTTAGGGATTGAGAACCTCCTTTGTAAGTCTTATTCTTCTACCTCAACCCTCCAATCCTCATCTTCTCTCCCTAGAGGATCAAGTCCCTTGCTTAAAAGGCAAGCAAGTCCCATTTTTCATTCTATACCAAGGAAAGGGTTTCTAGGGCCACTTCACACCTATTCATTGCTCTATACTTTACAAGTGACTTTTTAAACTACCGAGTCTCCTCCCATCGGTGAAAGTCCGTAAAGAGTAGGGAGTCTTAGCTGTGGTGACTGTAGAAATTTCTGAATCTTAACACTTATGCATAAATTATTGTTAATCCGGTTAAGCTTTTCCTATTTAGATAAGTTATAAACTGAATAAATTCAAGTTAACATCGAAGCAAAACACATAACAGATCTCTACCAATTCAGATCTAGAATAAGCACATGCACACATTGACAAAGTGACACAGTTATTTTTGGACAAATAGTCTTCGGAAAAACTCAATTTGGGAAAACCGGTCTTTGGCTGCTGGAGGGTTCTATTATTAAGAATATTTCTAAATACACATCTCTGGGTTCCAGATCTGGAAAACCCGACTGAGAAAACTCTAGATCTACAACTCATTGGCTGATCATGGGCCAAAATAATGACTGATCCACACCCTCAAACAAGATTTACAGAACTCAGCCAAATCTAGGCCTAGAAACCCCAACGCTGCCCCTAAAAGGCTTTGTGTTAGCCTTTGAAGCCCCTAAAAGCCTCTGCATCAACCTTGGATGGCCTCCAAACCCTCAGCACTGCTCTAGAAGAGATTGTGTTGCCCCAGAATGGGTGATGCAATCATTACACTGCCCTAAGGGTCTCTGCGTAACCCCTGAAGGGTTTCCTGAAAATTGCGTTGTCCTTGCTGCTGCTGCCTTCCTCTGTGCTGTCCTTGAGCTGATCTCTTCTCTGCCTCTTTGTGTATTCTAGACCCTGGGCTTAGATCATCCCCTCGGTCTAAATTCCTCTCTGCAGCTGAAACACTTCTGAGTATTCTTAGCAAACCTTGCCCTATAATCTCAGCTGAGCTTCAGTGCTCTGTCTCTCTGTATCTTTACAAATGATCCCAAGCCTTTCCTTTATACTTTTCTCGTTGACAAATCAACGACCATGATCAAATCTTGAATCAATGGCTAAGATTAAAAGAAAGCTTGATCCGTGTGACTTAAAGACAATTTCATCACATGTTTAATTAAATTCACTTTAATTATTTTATTTTCCTAAGTTTTAACTTAGGAAATACTTTTAAATAATTAATTAATTTAATATCTCCTAAACCAGATGAAATTTCCCAAATCCATTTCTGGGTCTTGTAGATTAGATGAACTCTAGTCCTTCCTCAAAATTTGGGACCTAGAGCACCACTGGTGCTACCCCAAATACACAAAATCTAAACACTCCCTCTTAGCATCAAGGGTGTGCTTTAGTAACACATCACACTTATGCATTACATGATTTTGGGCACTGGTTCTGTGCTGCTGAAGCTTGGCCTCCTGCTACTCAACTTTGCACTGCTGTTGCCATTCTGTACTACTGCCCATGACTCTGCCATTGCCACTGCAACCACTGTACTGCAGCTCCCTCTCAATATGCTGCATCTGTGCTGCTCATAGTACTGCCACTGCTGATCTGCTGCACTGCAATTTCAGTTGTTGAGAGAAACAACTGAATCTCCTGCCCAATCTTTGACAAACAAGTCAGATGGGCTACATCCTCATCACTGAAGCTCCATAGGCTACAAATCTGTGCTGGCATCTAAAGAACGATGCACAACTACAGCTCTGCCTGCGTAATTAGATTCCCTCTGCACTACTGAAGTCACATTAGCTCCTTGTGCTGAAGTCTATCATGCTGTTGCTGCACTGCGTTGTCCCTCTGAAGCTCGCTGCGCTGCTGCAGCTCTGCACTGCTCTACGGTGCTGAAGTCACATCAGCCTCTGCGCTGCTACTGCTTCTACGCTGCTGCTGCTATGCTCTGCGCTGCTCCTCCCAGTCTCTAGATCTGCCTCTGCCTCTGCCTCATCTGTGATCTATGCACCATCTGCTCCACTTGTCCCGCTACTGTCTTAAGGCTATCGTAGCTCGCTAGTGATCCAAGAGATGAGTTGCTCAAGGATCTCACCTCTTTTCCATGTAGCTCCTCTACATGTCCATGTCACCCCACCTCCGTGGTTCATTAGCACTCATGGCTGCATCATCTCCTGAACTATCATCTGCCACCGCTGCTTTGGAAGAAGATGCTTCCTTGTCCTTTTTCTTTTCTGAACAATGGTTGGCAAAATGTCCCATTTCGCCACACTAGAAGCACTTGATCTTTGAAAGATCCTTCTTCTTCTTTGGTTGATTCTTTGATGCCAAGGCTGCATCTTCCTCATCTTCTTTCTTTACTTTGCTCAACCCAGGGCTGTGCTGCTTCTTGGTGAATCTACATAGTTCTTCTTGCCATAGGATTGACCACAAACTGTCCCAATCTGGGAGGTCCGCTCTGCCCAAGATACTTTGGACAAAGGTTTCCCACTCATCCGTCACTGCATTGAGGGCAGTCCTGACTATCACTGCATCATCTACGGTTGCACCCGTTGTAGTCAGCTGATCCCTGATTGACTGCAATCTGAAGAGGAAATGCTCGATGTCTTCTCCCTTCGTCATCATGAATGACCTCATTTGGGCCTCCAACAACATCTTTCTTTGGACTGATTTTCCCTCGTACAGGGAAGTCAAGGCCTTCCACATTTCGTTAGTTGTCTTCTTCTCAGCTATGTGTGGTACAATATGGTCCTTGATACTGTCCATTATCAGCCGCTTGGCATGCCCAGCATCTTCCTTATGCTTCCGTAGGAGATCTGCATCTGTCTGTGTGGCCAGAGTCTTGCTCTGCATGGTCTCTTAGACCGTATGCCTCAAGGACAATCAAGATCCTTGCCTTCCAAACCGAAAAGTTTGAGAGGCCCTCTAGCCTATCCTGATTACACAGTCCATGAGGAGCCATCTGCTCAGAATGTTGTGGAGCTCCTCCTCTCTATACTAGAGATTTGGATCTAGGGTCCTTTACGAACTGGGCACCCTCTGCTCCCTCTGACACTTGATTTCCCTCCTTGGAAATCTACCAAATCAACTATGATTTAGCTTCTTCTTTGATCCTCTGATCAAACTGCAAGTTTCCTTTGGCAAGAAACTCTCTGAGAAGTTGGTCTCTTCCTAATATTTGTCACTTGTGCTAAGGCTAAAAATCAGGAATCTTCAGAGTTTTAACCCCACCAGCTCTTCTGAATTTCTGCAACTTTTTTGCAAACTTTTTCTGGATCTAACAGATTCAGATCTAAATCACACTGGCTGGCTTCAGACCCAACCAGCGCTGTTTCTGAGCTGCCTCTGCGCAGTAATTGCGTGGGCTTGCTAGGACACAGCGCTGGACAATGTCACCCTTCCCTTAGCGTGAATCTGCTCCTAAAACTGCGCTGTCCCTTCAGATCTGCTTCTCTGCTGCTTTTCCAACTGCTTTCTGCAGCTAGATCCTTCAGATTCTTCAGCTGGTGACCCTTCTAGATCCGCAATCCCTCTGATACCATGTAGAAATTTCTGAATCTTAACACTTATGCAAAAATTATTATTGTTAATCCGGTTAAGCTTCTCCTACTTAGATAAGTTATCAACTAAATAAATTCAAGTTAACATCGAAGAAAAACACATAACAGATCTCTACCAATTTAGATCTAGAATAAGCACATGCACACATTGACAAAGTGACAGTTATTTCTGGACAAATAGTCCCCGGAAAAACCCAATGTGGGAAAACCGGTCTTTGGCTGCTGGAGGGTTCTATTATTAAGAATATTTCTGAATACACATCTCTGGGTTCCAGATTTGGAAAACCCGACAGAGAAAACTCTAGATCTATAGCTCATTGGCTGATCTAGGGCAAAATAATGACTGATCCACACCCTCAAACAGGATTTACAGAACTCAAACCAAATCTAGGCCTAGAAACCCCAACGCTGCCCCTGAAAGGCTCTGCGTCAGCCTCTGAAGCCCTTGAAAGCCTTTGCGTCAGCCTTGGGGGCCTCCAAACCCTCAACGCTACTCTGGAAGGGACTATGTTACCCCAGAATGGGTGATGTAGTCACTACGCTGCCCCTAAGGGTCTCTGCGTAACCCCTGAAGGGTTTCCTGAAAATTGCGTTGTCCTTGCTGCTGCTGCTGCTGCCTTCCTTTGTGCTGTCCTTGAGCTGATCTTTTCTCTGCCTCTTTGTGTATTCTAGACCCTAGGATCAGATCATCCCCTTGGTCTAAATTCCCCTCTCTACAACTGAAACACTTCTGAGTATTCTTAGCAAACCCTAGAATCTCAGCTTAGCTTCAGTGCTTTGCCTCTATGTATCTTTACAAATGACACCAAGCCTTTCCTTTATACTTTTCTTGTTGACAAATCAACAATCATGATCAAATCTTGAATCAATGGCTAAGATTAAAAGAAAGCTTGATCCGTGTGACTTAAGACAATTTCATCACATGTTTAATTAAATTCACTTTAGTTATTTTATTTTCGTAAGTTTTAACTTAGGAAATACATTAAAATAATTAATTAATTTAATATCTCCTAAACCAGATGAAATTTCCCAAATCCATTTCTGAGTCTTGTAGATCAAGTGAACTCTAGTCCTTCCTCAAAATTTGGGACCTACAACACAACTGATGCTACCCTAAATACACAAAATCTCAACAGTGACAATGGGCTAAGTCTCCATCGTTTCCCTTAACCTATCAGTTGCCCTCATAAGAACCCCTCTTAGGTCCCTTGCTGGTTTGAGTGGTAACAGGTCAATAACCTCTTCCTGTTTGGAGAGGATTGTGTTGGTTTATCAAGACAACAGTCACTTTTCACAAACAAATTGATGGCCACTCGGCAAACATCATGAAGTAATTTATGCATGTATGGTATAGACCATGACATAAAAAATGTGGGCTATAACAAGGATTGAGGAAATTGCAGTTCCAACCACCTTGAGAATTTGGATGCTTGTTAGGGCATCTGTGTTGAAAATAGCGAGAAAGGTCCTTCTTTGACTTGTGCCTTGGTCAAAGAGACCAGAAACAGTTTTTCCTTAGCATGCATAAATTCCTATAAGTTAGGAGCTAATTCTTAAAAAATCGGACGAGTTCATAAAATTTAGGGCGAATTCCTATAAGTTAGAACAATTATGAAGTTGTTCGACTAATGTGTTGGAGTGGGAGGCTCAGTTTAGTGTCTCCAAGTGCGAGTTAGTTTTGGAAATTGGCATGTGTGAGTCTCAAGTTCTAAATTTGGGCAGCACGATTTACATGAGTTAGTTAGAATCAGTTAACTCAATCAATCACAAAATCATTCCTTAATTAGAAATTCACTAATTTTAGCCATCCGAATTGCTATAAAGAAGGAACGAAGGCACAATTGTATTCATTCTTGTATGCACTAGTTTTGTGTGTAAGCTTGTAAGTGATTGTGACAGGAAGAAGGCTTGTGCGAGTTGGTAGAAGGCAGCTTTCCCTTGGCTCATGCGCTAGAGTTTAGGAGCTAAAGGATCAACTCTTACACAAGGAATTAGGGACTCGGTTCCTTGGGTTTGCGCTAGGAATTTAGAGCAGAGGAGGAGCAAGGGAAGAGGGTAGCGTGATCAACATTATTGCAAGGGTTTCATGCCTAGGATAAGCAAGGAGAAGGGTGTATTCTCCAAGTGAAACAATTGTATTTGTAAGAGATTAATTGCTCAGTTTCTATCAATAAACAAGCAGATGGTTTTGTTAATTTGGCAACTTAGTGACAAATTTTAACCATGGGATGAGATTTGTCTTTTCGAGAGGACCATTTTGACTATTGAAGCGCTCAATTTGGACAAGGGAAAGTGTATTTTTGAAGAAAAGCTCACATGTGCACAAAAGGACAGGTCAACCCAAAAGATAAATTGGACATCCATGGATGGCTATAAATACAAGTCAAGTGACCCTCATTTGCACATCATCATTATGATCATTCTTCTTCTTTCTTTGGGTTTGGCTTGCACAAGTTTGAGGTTGGGTTGCAGATATTGGTTTGTATAGGTCCGAGATTGCCGGGTCCGAAGCTCGCATGTATGGATTAAGTTTTTGGTTTCCAGCTGCAGGAATGACACATGCATTTCGGTCACAACCATAAGCACGCAGGTTCATGCGTGCATTTGGAGGGTTTCAACTGCACGCACATCACTCTTTGCATGCGGTTGGGACTTGGGGTTTGGGTTTTGCATTTTACCGAAGATTTCGTCAGTTGACTGCAGAGTTCAGCAGTTGACCGAAGGCTTCTGAAGCAGGGTTTTGATTATTAGCATTATTGGGTTCAACTCATGAATGTTGTGTAGTTGATTTTGCTTGATAGGATTATGGATGATGATATGGATCATTGTACTCTCTTTTGTTGAATAATTCAATGACAATCTAATAAGAAGAAGAACTTGAAAGGGTTTTCCCCGTAGAGGGTTTTGCCCTAGTCTCTGACCAATCTGGTGTCTGTATGCATGAATTCTTTTCTTCTATTGTTCCTTTATGTTCCGCTGCATTGATGATGATATTGTTCTTTCTATATAGTTGCATATGCAGCTGAATAATTTTGTAAAACTGAATAATGATATGATGCTATGGGGTGAATTTAATATGTAAGTGAATAAGTGCAATTATCTAAAGAAAAGAACAATATAGCCCTGAGAAAATTTAACATGGTATTAGAGTTGGGCTAAAGAAAATCCATTGAAGATCACCCCTATGAGGAAACCATTGATGGAAGCAAGAAAAGATGGAGGAGACCTAAAAGAATACTAGGGTTTGAAGGAAACCCTATGCAATCTGGTTATTAGAGTTTGGTGGATATTATGAGGTTAGGGTTTGGAAGAAACCCTGGATTATGACAAAGATTTGAGATATGCAATCTAGAAACCCTAGCATGATCAATGTGAAGATGTTCAAGTATTTGTGACAGGTTTGATGTAGCACTAGATGGGATAGTCTCAATTAGGCATGGTCGCTGATGAAGTTGGTTGAAATATATTAAAGGCAACAATGTTATATGGTCAATGAATAGCAATGACTCTTGAAGGTTGGTTTGGAGGGAGATGATCACCTCTCATTGAAGATAAGTACTTTTTCGAATTATGTTACTCCTTTATGTCTTTACTCTTGTTTGGATTCATTGATTTGATCTTTGATTATACTTCCTGCATGTATATTTGAGTATTTGGATTCTTCTAAGCTCTCGATGAGCTATGATAAGTGGATCCTTCTTGAGAATCATTTGAGGTGTAGGAAGAGAAGAGCTAGTGCTGGAAAAGGAAAGAGGCATCTGATGAAAAGTTGACTAAGTAATACAAGGTGCAAAGGTATCTGAATGTTATAAGGTATAGTATATTGTCTCAGCTGCAATATTGAATAGCAAGGTAAGCCCTAAGGTATGATGGGAATATCGCCTTCATGAATGACTCATGTATGCATGTGAAAATAAGTTTGATTCATGGTACATATGATGAGTTAGTACACTTGGTATTGGTCAAATATCTTATATTCTATTAAGTCATAGCAAAGCCACCTAGAAACATTGATTTTTGATATATTGGTATACTTGATATGTGGCTAACATCTATCATTTTTTTAGACATGATTGATTTCTTGATCTCATAAAGAAGGCTAGCACATTGATTCTTATCTATGGTAGTTTGATACTATTGATAATGTTTGTGATAATCATGGTAACCTTAATGATGAAAGTGTCACAATAAGATTGATATTCAAGACCTTCTTGTTGACCTTTGTTAGGTTTTGATAAGCTTAGTAATTATGACATATGATGCCTTGTCTTGATGATTAGATAATAGAATAAAGAAGTGATGTAGTGATTATAATCTTTGAAGTATGATGATGCACTTGTCAGCTTCCTGAATCATATGATTCTAACCCTTGATGAAAGTTTGATGTCATATGTGGTGATGAAGTAGCTAATGCTAACAGATGACCATGATGAATATATGTTTTAGAACCTGATATAGTTTGATTTCATGATCTAATAGTTTTGCTGATGCATGACCATTGACAATATTATGATAGACATGTTAATGACTTGAATGATGATGACATAAATGGCTTCTCATTAAGAGGAAGAAACTCTCCATAAGGTTCCTACAACTATTATCATTTGCATTAAATGTATAGAAGATTCTTTATTATTGAAGTAAGATTTTTGGACATGAATAGCCAAATATCTGGTGTTGATAGTCTGCAGCAAGTTTTGATCTGAGTAGGGAAGATTTCTCCTAACATAAGCTCCAACTGCACAAAAGAAGGCTTAAGAGTGCGGTTATAGCCTCCCAATCGCATGGAAGAAAGCCTATGGGTGTGGTTGTGCCTGTAGGTCACAAAATTTGAAAACTTATGTATGAGATTAAGAGTGTATCAGGAATATGACAATCCTACAGATATAGAACAAACATTAGAAAGTCCTACGAGCAGGAAAGTTTGAATTTTTTATAGAGAATGTGAATGTGTTGACTAAACTTGTGTTTGCAGGAGACCGGAATATACATACCAGTATGATGTTTTGATTTGATCATTGAAGCTAATACGTGACAATTGCAAGGGTTTGTCCAAATTTCGCTGATTGGTATAGATGAACAAAATTGGAGTCTTGACATGATGCTTGATAGTTCTTTGATATATTTGACTTATGGATTGATTGAATTCACAATGATAACAAATTAGGGTTTTGATTTGATAACTGTTGATTTGCCCTGATGACAGTGCTATGTGGGCATAATGACTTTTAGTGACTAATATTGGTATTCAATAGTAATTCTGGATTGGCACCATTGGCTTTGGCGCATTGGTTAAAACTTAAAATATAAACAATTGTGATTCAATATGCAGTAATCTCACAATGAATGCATGAAACTTATATGACTTATCTTTGGTTTATGCATTTGAATCTAGTGATATAAATGATTTATATCATGAGGATGGCTTGATGGAGTTTGATAATGCTTAATAACAATTTGTTGACATAACAATAGATGAAGTCATAACTTGATATTCAGATGCGAGCTCTACCTGATACTTGGTCCAAAGAGTTTGTTACAGTGACATTGGTAGAAACTTTTATGACTTTGATATTAATTTTGATCTGGCATCTAAGGCTTGATAAGCTGACTTAGTTGATTTGATTGCATAGTATTGATTTGTGTAAGGTTGAGTATATTAGTTTGATCATTGTAATGTTTGTAGATGACATTGAGTGGTTCTCGAGCCGGGTATGTCCTCATTGACAGTTACTTGGTGAAGCCAGGAAGATGTGCCGATCCAAACATCTACTTCAAAGTGGTCCAAGGTGTTATCACTCTGCCGGATCTCTGAGGCTGAGAAGAGTCTAACAAAGGTAACTACAAACCAAGCTTAGCCAAGTAGCTAGCCCTACTAGGCAAGAGAGGGCTCTCTCCAAGGGATCACAACCAAGAGGGTTGGATCAATTAGGTTTTAGGCTAGGTATAGTAGCACAGGGGTTTTGATTGGTTGATTTGGGTGCTAGATGAGTGATTAGGTCAAAGAGGTAACTAGGTCAGGGCAAATAAGATCAGAATTGCAGACATCTAATGGGGCAAGGTAGGTAAGCACTCTAACACTTTATGGTTTCAGGGTGAGATGGATAAGACTGGTGAGGTGCTAAAAAGAGCATGACAGTACATGAATTCCTTTTAAATTGAACAAACTGAAACAAATTATGGTGATTCTCCCAAAATAGAGCATAAGAGATGTATTATGCCTATCAAACTTGAGAAATCAACATATCATAGCGCTGAAATGAACATGGAAAGTACAAAACATTCATACATCTGAAACTGAAGAAGAAACTATGCCAAAGTACAGTCCCACACGAATCCCAAAAGAATAGCTACAACTTCTGTCAATAAATTCCTATCAAAAGACTGATACAATAGTGTTCTCTGATCAATACAACATCATCCAACCTCTCAAATGAGTGAAGAGGTGAAATGTATAGACATGAAACCACTTCTTCCAACCTCAGGGGTCGAATCCCTGAGTTGTGGAGCTGATCCACCAAAGTTTGAACTGAAACCTAGAGTGTAGGGTGGTCAAGCTGACTCATCGCTAACTTTAGTGAAACTGATTCACTCATCCAAAAATACACTTTTACCTAATGTATCTACCCTCTAGTAACTATTTAGGTCATAATTACATTTACTTGGATGAATTACATCAGTAAAAACTCATAAATTCTATCACCAATTGAGAAATCTGGAAAAATTTGAAAATATCAGTGAACCTGGCAAAAGCGTAGCGCCTGAAGCAAAAGCGCAGCGCCAACTTCAAGGCCACTTTTGGAGGCCTTCCTGAAGTCCAAATTGAGCTCGTGATAGCTCATTGGAAAGCTGCTACTGTCTAGTTGCCAAAACTGCTCTTGGTTTCTGAAAATGATGAACTTAAAGCCCTCAAAGGTCAAATCTCCAAGACTGGTCAAAAGCGCAGCGCTAGCCTGAAAAATGAGGCATAAAGGTGATTTTTTGGGTGTTTTTGGCATTTCTACCTATCATAATGTCCAAATTTGATGTGCCAATAGTCAAAATTTGATGTAGAAGGCCTTCTGAATCCAATGGTGGTGGCCATTTTTCATTTGGAGGCTCCTAGAAGAAGTGCAGCGCCCTTAGCAAAAGCGCAATACCCTTTGGAAAAAGCACAACACCATCTTCTAGCTCACTTTTGGATGACTTCCTGAACTCCAAATTGAGCTCATGATAGCTCATTGGAAATATCTCTCTGTGTATTACACAATGGACCTATCACGTACTGAAAATGATCAAGTATAGCCCCTCAAAAATCAATTCTCCCAAGACTAGTAAAAAAATGCAGAATGGGGATGCAAAAAACGCAACGTGCTCTTGCAGTCCACTTTTGGAGGCCTTCTGAACTCCAAATTGAGCTCATGATAGCTCATTGGAAAGCTCTTCTAGTCTAGCTATCATTTGACTTATCAAGCAATTCATTTGGACACTCCATCAGGGAGAAAAGTTGATTTTTACAAGACTACTCCAGAAGTGTAGCAACTCTCCTATAACAACTATATTTTTAGCATTCCTCCCAAACCATAACACCCGTGTAAAAACTGAAGCATGTCTTTTTTCCTTGTTCTATGATTAATAAAAACCTCTTTCATTTTTGTGAAATTCATCTCCATTTGGTCAGAAACATACTTTAAAGCAAAACTGGCCCTATGTGTAGCAAATGATTTATCCCTTGGAATGACTTCTTGAAAAATGATGGAGTCATGATGTTTATGAGTTGGAATGACCTCATACTTGCTGATATGACCTCCCTTATGCCTCCTCTGCTCAGATGTCTTTGATTCCATAGCAAACCCTAGCTCAATTGGAGAGGAAAGTAGGGTTTAGTGTAGGCAAAACATGGGATTAGGGCAATTTATAAGAATGAAGGGAAATAAAGGGGATAGGAGGCTTCTAAATTTTTCGGAAAATTTTTGGAGGTAGGGAGGGATGTTAGGAAGTAGGGGAAAGTGGAATTTCAAGGATTGAGTGAGGGGAAGGGGTCCAAAAGGGAAAAACACATGCCTAGACTAGAAAAGGTCAAATTGTAGCGATAGGCTAGGGTTTGTGGAAAAATGATGGTTTTGAAGGGTAGGAGTGATGGGAAGTGTTTAGGAAGGTATATTAAGGATAGGGGAAGGTGTAAGAGCATCATGATACAAGTTTTGTTGATGATTTAACCATGGAAGACATGGAATCAAGAAAAATGCCCACAAAACCCTAGGAGAGGGAAATGAGCTTTCCAAGCACAACTGAGAGACAAATATGGTAAACACAAAGCCACTTACTTATAAATGATAGTTTGAACTTGAAATTTTTGAAGGCTTTTGACTATTACTACTTCAAAAGATGAATTTGATGGTGAAATGACCAATTTTCATGATTTTGACCCTATGACCTAATGATGGCACAACATGGAAGAATGAGCTGAATGATGACTATGGGACTCTTTCAATAATAAATGACCTGACCATGATGATGTCCATTGACCATGGAGGTGAAAGGAGTAGTAATGATCTCAATACCCTAATCAGTGACCAAATTTTTGCATGATGACCTAATGGAATGACAAAAATATCAGAATGGAACCCTAATATGATGTGAAAAGAGATATTTTGATCACTGGTGACAGGATGCAAAAACTGACACTAACACAAGGTATGCCTTTGATTTTGGTTTTATATGCTGATGGTCTATTCTTGATAGGTAATGAGCTTCTGATGATCAAATTAAGAGGGAGTTGCCCTCTGAAGTTCGAAATGAAGAATCATGGCATTACTTTCTGAAGTTTGGAAAAGAAAATCTATATCGTGAAGCTATTGAAGAGTTTTTTGGAATTGGAAATGAAAATCCTTGGACACTTCGATTGAATTTCAAGAAATTATGCAGAGATATTGTTGAACGGTGAATCTGACTTGGCAACTGATAAATGATTGAAGCATTGATGTTCCATGTATATATATGTTTTGCATAGAATCTAAGTCAATTCTTGATTGAGCCACTTCATACACATTGAGTTGCCGCCAAGATCACTTCAAAATATTTGCATGGGATGATCAATTTTTGATCTGAGATATTCTTTCTGTGTTATGTGACTGCATGGATGTACTGATGCTGTATGGGATCGTTATTGATGAGATGATCACTTTTGGGTGCTACTTTAGTATGAGATCTACCATGATATTTTGGATGAAAAGTCTGTAGCTTTAAGCACGACTGAGGTTGAGTATGATGTTGCTAGCATGGCTAGCTGTGAGGCAGGTTGAAGAAACTCTTTGGAAAGATATCTTGAACAGGTTTTGGATGTGACTGCGATGATAAAAAGTGGATATGATTGGCAGAGAATCTCGCATATCGTTGAGACTGCGATATCTTCATATATTGAGACAGTGCTGCTGTTCGAGACAAGCTTAGGCTTGTGTTTGCTACCTCCGTGAGAGGGAGGATAAATAAGGTATCCTCTTTGTGATATATATTTTGTTCTAATATAATATTTAATTTGATGTCCTGCATGAACAGGAGACTGCTGCTATTGAGACATTATGATTGAACTCTTTAGTGAGTTAGTTAAGCCGATACCAGATATGAGCACGATGATATGTTTTTGATCTACAAAGAGCAGGACTGATCAAGAACATTGAGCCAACTCTTCCCCCCTATTTGAGTTCCCAAGTTGAGGAATTGAGATGGAGGTCTCCTGGGGTCCAGGGATCTCTGGACAATAAGGTTTCACCCCTATCTATTACCCATAGGGTTGGAGATGTTGCTCCTCTATCTTAGTCGATGCAGAGTATACCCCAATTGACATCATATCCACAAGCTGAGCTTGTTGGGATTCACTCCCCGTCTAGCCAACAAGTTGAGAGAGTGCTTGGAGGTGTGTCACTCAAGCTGATTATGATGCAAGTATTCTACCACATGAATTTTGGGGGTCATTGTTGGGAATATCAGTGGGCAATAGGATGGATAAGGCATTGCATTGACACAGGGTGGAAGATGGTTGCCCCCATATGCAATGGCTCCTATTGCTCAACAAAGGGTGGAAGATGTTTGATCCCCTATGAGATGACTTGGGGTGAGAGTGTCCCATAGGACCTTTCTCATTGTCATTGGATTTCGGGTTGACACTGAGCTCCCCGATGTGGTTCCAGGTTGAGCAAGGCTCTCTGATATTACGCTTTATGATGTTTCCCGGGTAGTAGCATTGGGTTCCCCACTGCCAGTGAATAGAGGGTGTTAGCTTATGCTCCCCTTCGATGTGAAATTCTTCTTCTTTTAGATTCGAGAATGTTCAACATATGAGCAGAGATAATCTAGAGATAAGTAGGAATAAGCATAGATGAATCGTGATGAGTAGTGACGACATTTGATGATGAGATACTTGAGATAGGATATGATTTGATGATAGGGTACTTGTGATGGTTACATGATGCAGTTGGAATTTCTCCCTAGATGAGAGAGAGTGATAATTTGGTAGCTTAGTGACAAATTCCAACCATGGGTCGAGATTCCTCTTTTCGAGAGGACCAATTTTGATTATTGAAGTGCTCAATTTGGATAAGGGAAAGTGTATTTTTGAAGAAAATCCCACATATGCACAAAAGGACAAGTTGGCCCAAAAGATAAATTGGACACCCATTGATGGCTATAAATACAAGTCAAGTGACTCTCATTTGCACATCATCATTATGATCATTCTTCTTCTTTCTTTGGGTTTGGCTCGCACAGGTCTGAGGTTGTGTCACGGAAATTGGTTCGTACAGGTCCGAGATTGCAGGGTTCGAAGCTCGCATGTATGGATTAGGGGTTTGGTTTCCAACCACATGCATGACACAGGCAGTTTTCGGTCACAACCGCAGGCACACAGGCTCATGCGTGCGGTTGGAGGGTTTCAACTGCACACACATCACTCTCTGCGTGCGGTTGGGACTTAGGGTTTGAGTTTTGCAATTGACCAAAGATTTCATCAGATGACCGCAGAGTTCTGTAGTTGACCACAAACTTCTGAAGCATGGTGTTGATTATTAGCATTGTTGGGTTCATCTCATGAATGATGTTTAGTTGATTTTGCTGGATAAGATTATGGATGATGATATGGATCATTGTACTCTCTTTTACTGAATCATTCAATGACAATCTAATAAGAAGAAGAATTTGACAGGGTTTTCCCCGTAGTGGGTTTTGCCTTGGTCTTCGACCAATCCTGATGTCTCTATGTGTGAATGCTTTTCTTCTATTGTTCCTTTATATTCTGCTGCCTTTATGATGATATTGTTCTTTCTATATAGTTGCATATGCTGTTGAATAATGTTGTAAAACTAAATAATAATATGATGCCATGGGGTGAATTTAATATGTAAGTGAAAAAGTGCAATTATCTAAAGCAAAGAACAATATAGCCTTGAGCAAATTTAACAGGTTTTCCCAGTTGTGTTCCCTATAAAAATTCTCTATCTTGAATTGTATTTATTTATGTTCTTATTCGGCTGCAAATTTGAAGTAGAGAAATTTTGTGTTTTAGTGAAAAGAAACTAGTTTTTAGTTTTCAAAGTGTTCACTATAGCAGATCAAAATTTCATGGATTTTCTACATGGTATCAGAGCGTGGATCAAAATAAATACCAACACAAGGTGATTGGCACATCCAAGTGCAATGCATCATTAAAAAAACATCATCTAAGGTAGGCCGCAGATCAAGGTGCTCAGCGAAGGGAGAAAGACATCTGTTTTGGGGTGATATTTGTGACAACTAGTGAGCCGAGTTTGATCGTAAGTGTCGGCTGAGTTGAAACGAATTCTTGGCAAGTTTTATGTGAGTCTACTGGTGGTAAAGACCTCTGTCTTTGAGCTGCAGCCTCTAAGAGTCTGACCGAAGTGGAGAAGAAGATTATGTCGTGTCTCTTCTTGTGATAGGTACAAGCCGAGTTGAGGAGAAATCTAGTTGAGTGGTTGAGGACAAATTTTGGGCTATTCTGTGCAAATTTTTTTGTGGTGTATTTCTGTGCTAACCAAGCCGCAGTGACAATGTCCTAAGCGGAAGGAGGAGTACAATAAGGATCATGTAGCTGCATCAATGAAGTTAGATGCATTTTATGCCTAGTTCGAGAAAGATTTCTCATTGATTGCATGTATGGCAAGCTCAACAGATAACAGTATATGGTATATAGATTCAGGAGCATCCTTCCACATGACCGGGAACAAGAAGAGTTTCAACTACCTGAATGAGAAGGACATGCAGTTTCAGATCGAGCTAGGAGATGATGGCATGTATGCAACTCTTGGAGTTGGTACTGTCAACTTTTAGAGGGAGTTAAGTAACTCTCTTCATCTTAGAGATGTTCTCTATGTTCCAGGATTGAAGCAAAATCTTGTTTCGGTAGCTGCCCTTGAGGATAAGAGATATGGTATCATCTTTAGTAGAGGTAAGGCATAACTCCAACACTTAGCTTCTGGATGTAAGAAGCAGATAGGTGTGAGGGTGAAGAATCTCTACAAGTTGCAGGTAGAGATAGGTGCAACCTTGAGCAACAAGGCAAGGAGATTTCGGAGTAGAGTAGTAGTGGTTGAGCGAGAGCACGATAGAGCTCTCAAGATGGAGCCTCAGCTAGTATCTAAGTTTAAGTCTAAGCTAGTGTGAAAATTTCTGAATCCAAAATACAGAAACCCTACTGCAGTATTCTGATTTACTTCTCCTACTTGTTTGATTTAATTAACAAGTTATTTTTCTGAAATATTCAGTAAAACATCAACGTAAATACGACTGCAACTTACACATACATACAGATCAAGCACTGAAGAATAAAGCCCACATGACAAAGGACACAATATTTTTTGGACAAATGTCCCCAGAAAAACCCAATGCGGGAAAACCGGTGCAACAAATTTTAGAGGGTTTTATTATTATGCAGAATTCTAAATACATTCAAGGGCACTAGACATGGTTTGCCCAAACAGAGAAAATCACGAAAAATGTACCTCTATCTCTCAGAGATAGAAAATATGGTTGATTCAGTTGAGGATGAAGAACCCCACAGGTGCCTACGCAGTCACTGTGTCACCTGTCAGTGTGGCTGCTTCACACCTTCTGGATCTGCTAAAAACGAGCCCTTTCTGGCCCATTGGAACCCCAACGCTGTCTCTCCCAGCACTACGTCAGCCCTATGGCCCTGCGTGAGCCTCTACGCAGCTCTGGTTGGGCCTGCATCACCTTGGTTGAGCCTATGATGCCTTTAC
Organism: Pinus albicaulis; assembly: GCA_034641835.2. NCBI lineage: Eukaryota > Viridiplantae > Streptophyta > Pinopsida > Pinales > Pinaceae > Pinus > Pinus albicaulis. Next base: position 65,127,510 of record CM076573.1, on the reverse strand, counting down.
GCTGCTCTCGTTGGACCTGCGTCACCCTTGTTGGGTCTCTGCGCTGCTCTGGTACATATTTGCCTCTCTGCCAATGTATCCTCAGCCTCAGATATGAAATCCCATTGCCGATCTGCCCCTCACTGCACTGCAAGCTCACTTGAAAATTCTCAGCAATCCGCGCCCTAGAATTTTAACTTAGCTCAAGTGCTGCCACTATGTGTGTGTTCTCCAACTGACCCTAAACCTTCCTTTAATACTTTTCTAGTTGAACAATCAACGACCGTGATCTAGTCTCTAATTGACGGCTAAGATTAGAAAATACTTGATTCTCACTTAGAACATTCTCACCCACATGTCTAAATTAATTCACTTTAATCATTTAATTTCCCTAAGTTAGACTTAGGGTCTCCATTAAAATAATTAATATTTTGAATAACTTAGGTTCCGGGGGGAATTTCTCCAAACGATTTTTGGGTCTTGGAGATCTCATGTGTTCTAGCCCTTCCATAAAGTTTCAGAGCTAGAGCACATCTGATGCTACCCAAAAATATCAACACTCTCTCTTAGCGAGGAATGTGCTCTAGCAACACTTCACTCTACAAGCGTTACTTTGATCCTTGGCATCGGTCCCTTGCGCTGCTGATGCTTGGGCTGCTGCCCTTCATCCACTGCGTTGCTGCCTTCTGTACTGTTGCCCATGACTCTTCCACAGTCACTTCTTCATCTGTACTGCAACTCCCTCTCAAATATTGCATCATGCTGCCATGGCGCTGGCACTGCTAACTGCTGCACTGCAACTCAGTTGCTGAGAAGTAAGCAACTGAAGGACATCACCCAAAATACTGACAGACAAATCAATTTGGTTGCATCTCGATTTTGAAGCACCCTTTGTTGCTGCTTTGCACTGCCACTGCGCTGCTGAAATCCCATCAGCCTCTGCGTTGCTACTTCCACGCTGCTGCTGAAATCCCATCAGCCTCTGCGCTGCTACTTCCATGTTGCTCAACTCTTTAGTGCCCTAGCATTGCCAAAGTGCCTCCATGATCCTCTGCACCAACAAACTTCAGTGATCTTGCTACTGTCTTTAAGGGCTCCCTTAGCTTGTATGCAATCCAAGAGTTTGGGCACCTCAAGGATCCCGTCCTCATCATTTGTAGCTCAATCTACAGATCTATGTCGCCCCACCTCTTTTCTAAAGGTGCATGTGCCACGAGCACTCATGGCGTACTCATCCTCATCTGTCACGAAGAGTTTGAGATCATTTAGAACTGCCAGAATCCTGGCCTTCCAGATGAGAAAGTTGGATGCTCCATCCAACCTATCCTGATCCCTCAGTCCTTGTATAGCCATCTTTGCTCAACAAAAATGTCGAAACGGATGCTCTTCTCCCTTCTTCTGCTGCTGCTCTCAGCAAGAGAGCGGATCTGGGTTTCTTGGCAATAGAAAACCCTCTAGAGAATATGCTCCCTCTGACCAGTGATTTTCTTCTTGGAAATCCTCCACCAATCTGTCGAATCAACCCTCTCCAATCACTTTGCTGATTGAATCTCAGACTTCTTGGCTAGAAAGTCTACTGAGGAACTGTTTCCCCTTACTTTGTCAACCTTGCTAGACACTATTCTACATCGACAGAAACAATGCCCCGCCAGCAACTTCGAAGATCAAAAATTGCATCTCCAGCCACGACACTAGCACAACGTCACCCCCTCTCGGACTACGTCACCCTCTTGGGCCTGCGTCAGCCTCTACGTCAGCTAGACAGGCTTTGTGTCAGCCTCTGCGTGAGTTAGACAGGATCTACGTCACCCCTGCTGGGTCTGCATTGTCCCTCAAGTGCTGCGCTGCCTCTTTCTGGATCTGTGCTGTCTCAGCCGCCTTCCTGCAGCAGAAATCTTCGTCACTTCGCTGATGGCTTCAACCCCCCCTGATCTGCATTAGCTCTGATACCATGTGAAAATTTCTGAATCTTAATTACAGAAACCCTACTGTAGTATTCTGATTTACTTCTCCTACTTGTTTGATTTAATTAACAAGTTATTTTTTCTGAAATATTCAGTAAAACATCAAAGTAAACACTACTGCAGCCTACATACATACAAATCAAGCACTCAAGAATAAAGCCCACATGACAAAGGACACAATATTTTTTGGACAAATGTCTTCGGAAAAACCCAATGTGGGAAAACCGGTGCAACAACTTTTAGAGGGTTTTATTATTATGCAGAATCCTGAATACATTCAAGGGCACCATACATGTTTTGCCCAAACAAAGAAAATCATGACAGATGTAGCTCTATCTCTCGGAGACAGAAAATATGGTTGATTCAGCTGAGGATGAAGAACCCCACAGGTGCCTGCGCAGTCATTGCGTCACCCTTTAGTGTGGCTGCTTCACACCTTTTGGATTTGTTGAAAACGAGCTCTTTTTGGCCCACTGGAACCCCAACGCTTCCTCTCCCAGCACTGCGTCAGCCCTACAGCCCTGCGTAGCTCTGGTTGGGTCTGCGTCACCCTAACGAGCCTACACTGCCTCTGCGCTGCTTTGGCTGGACCTGCGTCACCCTTGCTGGGTCTCTGCGCTGCTCTTGTATGAATCTGCCTCTCTGCCAATGTATCCTCGGCCTCAGATCTGAAATCCCACTGCCGATCTGCCCCTCACTGCATTGCAAGCTCACTCGAAAATTCTCAGCAAACTGTGCCCCAGAATTTCGACCTAGCTCAAGTGCTACCACTATGTGTGTGTTCTCCAACTGACCCTAAGCCTTCCTTTAATACTTTTTTCGTTGAACAGTCAATGACCGTGATCTAATCTCTAATCGACGGCTAAGATTAGAAAAGACTTGATCTACGTCACTTAGAACATTCTCACCCACATGTCTAAACTAATTCACTTTAATTATTTAGTTTCCCTAAGTTAGACTTAGGGTCTCCATTAAAATAATTACTATTTTGAATAACTTTTGTTCCGGGTGGAATTTTTCCAAACGATTTATGGGTCTTAGAGATCTCATGTGTTCTAGCCCCTCCACAAAGTGTCGCAGCTAGAGCACATCCGATGCTACCCAAAAATCTCAAAAGCTAGTTGGCAGTTGGGTTGGTTAGCAGGATGATGAGGAGCATAGCCTAGGGAAAGTGGAGGCAGCCACTCAGTTAGAGGCTCCCAGTATAGGGAGAGTTCGAGCCAAGTGAGCAAAGGATTTGGTTAAGGGAGATCAAAAGAGGGTCGAATCTTCCAGTATCACCTTCAGCCAAAAGAAGCAACCACAAAGGTACACAAGGTACATGGCAACTTATGACTGAAGTGATGGACTTGTAGAACATGGTTGGAAAGAACATGTCTTCAGATCAGTCTCCACAAAAGAAAGCATGGAAGCCTTCTAGTTCAGAGGGAGCAATTGCAATAGCGGAGAATGTGGTAGTGGTGGAGACAAATCCAAGTGGATGAGGTTCTTCCAAAAGCACCTTCCTCGCTAAGAGGGAGTGTTGAAAATAGTAGCGAGAAAGATCCTTCTTTGACTTGTGCCTTAGTCAAAGAGACTAGAAGCAATTTTTCCTTAGCATACACAAATTCCTATAAGTTAGGAGCTAATTCCTAAAAATTAGGACGAACTCCTAAAATTTGGGGCGAAATCCTATAAGTTAGGATAGTTATGAAGTAGTTCAATTGATGTGCTGGAGTGGGAGGCTCAATTTAGTGTCTCCTTGTGTGAGTTAGTTTTGGAAATTTACATGCATGAGTCTCAAGTTCTAAATTTGGGAAACATGAGTTACATGAGTTAGTTAGACTCAGTTAACTCAATCAATCACAAAATCATTCCTTAATTAGAAATTCACTAATTTTAGCCATCCGAATCGCTATAAAGAAGGAACGAAGGCACAATTATATTCATTCTTGTATGCACCAGTTTTGTGTGTAGGCTTGTAAGTGAGCATGACAAGAAGAAGGCTTATGCGAGTTGGTCGAAGGCAGTCTTCCCTTGGCTGATGCGCTAGAATTTAGGAGCTAAAGGATCAACTCTTGTGCAAGGAATCAGAGACTTGGTTCCTTGTGTTTGCGCTAGGAATTCGGAGCAGAGGAGGAGCAAGGGAAGAGGGCAGCGTGATCAACATTCTTGCAAGGGTTTCATGCTTAGGATAAGCAAGGAGAAGGGTGTATTTTCCAAATGAAACATTTGTATTTGTAAGAGATCAGTTGCTCAACTTCTATCAATAAACAAGCAGAGGGTTTTCCCAGTTGGGTTCCCTACAAAAATTCTGTCTTGAATTATGTGAATTGTATTTATTTATGTTCCTATTCTGCTACAAATTTGAAGTAGAGAAATTTTGTTTTTTAGTGAAAAGAAACTAGTTTTTAGTTTTTAGATTGTTCGCGCATATCATAATTTTGTGTATTTTCTACAATTACCTTGCTTTAATGAATGTTTGGATTCAATGACACTTATTGTGTTCTATTAGAATTTTTCTATTGTCTTGAGATTGCTCATATTTTTATAATACATCACTGGTATAAATTGCTTCCACAGGTAATTTTTTTTAATGAATGTCTAAACCTTTCTCATAATACAAGTCTTGTGGCAAAATGAACATCCTCATGGATGCTCTTTCATTTACCTTTTTCTGAAGGAAAACCTCACAGGGGAACCACGAGTATGCTTCTTCACATTCATGGATGACATCCCCAGTAAACCTATTGGTGGAGCCTAGTGCACCACACCTAGGGGGATTTGAACTGGGCACCTGCTGACACAAAACTAGCTAAATGCCCAACAACATTGTCAAAAAATGATTGAGTTAACCCCTTGGGCTATAATAATCATTTACCTGCTTGCACATTGAAAGAGTTAGGATTATATACATTATAACAACCCTCCATTTTGTCACTTTAGCCCCATTTCCATTCAAGTTTCATCTCCTTTTGTTTTGGATGAAGAGAATTAGCAACACTCACATAGTATTGGATTATTATCTTCCATATTCTTCATCTCTTTTTGTAGGATGATGGGGTTACCAAAGTGTGGAAAAAGTCGTGATAAAATT